>OZ010589.1:13361714-13551714 GCA_963932145.1 Acanthosepion lycidas
AGGCTAGAAGTACACATCTTACATTGTCTATATTAGGATTAGGTTCGTTGAAATATTGTTACGTAGTTAAGTAATTAGAGTTGTCTTTAATTTCCTTTTGTGATTATCGAATTAAAGGCAAAATTCAAAGCGAGTCACGCCAACATAATTGTCTCTGTCACATATGTTGCAAACAATCAGGTAGACTTATGTTCGTGTTATCACATGTTAGTGGGTGTAATTTAACTTCTGTACTTAAGGGAATGTAAGTAAATTGTACCTGGAGGAAAGCAAGTTGTACCTGGAGGAAAGCAAGTTGTACCTGGAGGAATATAAGTAAGTTGTATCGGTGACAATGTGGTTACATATTTCTCATTGTGATTTATTACATGTATAACTACCTCGGATGGCATTTGGTCGTTTCTGTTTGGAAGATGCGAGTCGAGATAGTAAATTGAAGGCTTGCTGGATGCTTTATTACTTAGGTGATATAATTTAAAATTTAGGAAGTCGTTTTCGAAAGTGGTTAGTAAGCAAGCCTATATGTATATTGTAACGCTTAAGATACGCGGACATATACACATATAAACGCGCGTACATAGGTACATGTAGACATATGCCTATGATTTTGTTAAACTAGTGCTTAAATGGTCAAGTTATTTTTTCTATTTTTACGATATATTTGTTCTTTGGATATATATATATATATATATATATATATATATATATATATATATATATATATATATAATTTTTGTCTGTCTTAATTTTATTATTTAAGATAGCTTTGTATATTATATTATTGGTAAAACATTTATTGTTAAGTGGGTAATTTTCTTTGTTTTTGCATTTACATTTAATGGTGTTATTTTACTGTATATAATTGTTATTGTTGTTGTAATTGTTATTGGTTTTGTTGAGTATTTTTATTGTGCGTAGTTATTATTTTCTCCCTGTTATCCATGCAGCTTTAACTAATTTTGATTGTGTTTTTGTTGATAATTTTTGATAATTTACCGTTTTTAGGGAAGTGTTTGTAAATTATTTTGAAGTATATGTTCCCTATTTTTGTTTTATTGTATTGTTGTAGGGGGTGATGGACCAAATTATATTTCTTTTTCTGTTGTTTTTGTTTGAATTGTTTTCGTTTTTGTATTCTAGTCTGTTTGAATATTCGCTGTTTTTTAGAGTTGATCCATGTTTTTATAGTTTAATTTTTAAGTTACTAGAATTTTAAGCTACTGAAATTCATTTATTTATAGATATGGATGTTTGTTTGAATACTTTAGCTGATGGTTAGAATTTTTGTTAATGTATATCGGGTTGTTGCTTGGTTTACGGTATAGTTTGTTGGTTCCGTTATTTAGGTTGAATGTTATATCCAAGACAGTTATTACTTTTTGATTGAATTTTATATCTTTTGTAAATCCTAAGGTTTGAATTATTTCTTTTCTTATCTTTTCTGTAGTTCTACCGTCGCAATATCTTAGAATTAATAGACCGTCGTCCCTGTATAAACCTATATATTTTTTGTTAATAATAATGGTTAATTTATTATGTATATGCTTATGAGTTCGCAAAATTAAAAAAAAAAAAGTAAAAGGGCGACAATTTACCCATCGCACTATATATATATATATATATATATATATATATATATATATATATATATATAAAGAGCAGTAAGATATATAATCCGGTGTTCTTATAGATATTTTTATTTTTACAAAATAGTGCTCAATGTAAATTTACAGAGCATTAATATTATAAATTAACTGATTTAAAATATGTTTTTTTTCGCAACACAGTTCTAACCATGTTTCAACAATGGAAGCTAAAAGCTTCGAATTTTATTTTGTAATTAAATTAAAGACATTAGTTCCATTTCAACCTCAAGCGAATTTTGGAGTAACTTACCAAAATTACCATTTCTGACCTTAGGTCTCTGGTTAGGACCCGGAAGGGAATGTGTATACAACAGAAATAAAAGGAAATATTACTATTACTACTACTACTACTACTACTACTACTACTACTACTAATAATAATAATAATCAAGTTTGGAACTAACCCGAAATGCAAAATCTGCGGAAAATATGATGAGACTGTCGACCACATTATCTCAAGATGTCCAGAAGTAGCAAAAAATGAATATAATCACAGACCTAACAAGGTAGCAGCATACGTGCAGAAGATATGCAAGAAGCACAAAATCGAAACCACTGAGAGATGGTATGAGTAGCAACCAAACACAGTTACCCAAAATAAGGATGTAACTATCTTCTGGGACATGCCAATTCAAACTGACAGGGAAATAAAAGCCAACAGGCCTGATATTATCATAAAAGACAAGAAATTCAGGAAGTGTATGCTTATTGACATAGCAGTACCATCCGAGAGAAACACCTCTATGAAAATTATCGAGAAATTGTATAAATACAAGGACATGGAGATCGAGATTAACAGGATCATAATATTTAATGAATAAATTAACTCATTGAGAATTCCATGGCTATAGAGTACCCGTGGGAAATTCCCTTATTGGCTCATTAAATACTTGAGCTTGACAACTTTAACAAAATATTGCAATAATAATCATAAATATGAATGCAGGTCATTATTTAAAGTAAGAGGGTACAAATGAAAAGATTAACAATTGACAAGTTTTTCAATTTCACTGAAGCAGACGTCAAACACATAAGAGTGTTATCGCCTTCTCTTTCTTTCTTTCTTTCTCAGCTCGTTCTTTTTTTCTCTCACTGAACCCAAAGAGCATCTCTGATATATCTTTTCCGTCTTTCCTCGTGATCAAAACGGAATAGTTCATTATTTATGAGATATTGGCAGGACATAACGTACGTTCGAATTAATTCCGTCCTGGGGATGACGATAAACTACATCCGGCAGCAAGGCCTCTGATCAGGAGGATTTGAGGAGTGTAGAATCACCTCTTAATTGCTGTTTTTCCCAGTCCATCATGACCCAGAGTGGTAGTATCTGTCAGGATCCCAGCTATGGACAGATAATGAACCTCCAAAACTAAAAGTATAAAAATACATTTTCAGAATAAAAAAAATACCAGCAATAAATATTTAAAAAAATAAATTACCAGCAACAGATTTTTATAAAAGAAAAATAAATTACCTGCAATAAATTTTTGTAAAAAGAAAAAATTACTCAAGCTTCCCCAAAATTGAATTTCGGCATTAAATGTCCCTGGGCCTCGTGAGAAAAGGAATGGACAATTTTACTAACAGTGTCTCAGGTAGCATCAACATAGAAGTTGCCCAGAAGATCGCCCTACTAGGAACATCTCATATACTAAGAAAATTAAATGACAATTCTCCTATAGGGCGTAAGGACCATAGTTTGGACCCGGCTCTATAGGATACTAAGCAGGAAACATAACATACACAAATAAAAATAATAATAATAGCATCTGTTAGGGTCTCAGCTGTGGGTAAATAATGAACCTCCAAAATTAAAAGTATAAAAAAACATTTCAGAATAAAAAAAAACGTATCAACATATATAGCTGGGGTGGGGGGAAACAGATTTGTATACATACCTTCCCAGCGCGTAAGTGAATATAACTAACCCAACTGAAATTGGAACCCGGGTCTCTGATCAACTATTATTTCTTACACCACCCTCACATCCAAGCTTATAAACGTTTTTATGGCTTATCAAAACTTGAATATAACCAACCCAACAGAAATTGGAAGTAGGATCTCCGATTAACAGTTCCAAGCCATTATCCATTACGCCACCCACACATCTAAGCTTATAGCACCTGTTATTCCCAAGTGGTTACTCATTTAAGTACTGACCAGGCTCCGTGTTGCTTAACTTCGGTGATTGTGTGGGAACCAGTGTTTCAATCTGATTGTGGCCGTAAGGTATTTATAGATGGAAAGTTCTTTGTTTTCCCAAACTACATTTGGCTGCCAACATTATTTCATTTTGATTTTTAGTAAAGACCAGAAAATATTAAAAATATGTCACAAATATTAAACAATTCAATGGAATAGGTTATTAGGTGAGTAACCCCCCCCCCCGACATCACATATATAATGCTTTCAATGTATATACAAAATAATAATTGTTATAATAAAATTACTAAAAATAGGAAGAAAAAAAACATACAGCTACATAATTTCTGTCTGCATTCCTGGGATGAGGAGTTATCATTATTTACATTATTTATATTCGGACTATTGTCTTCATCTTTGTTCTCAACGTTTTGGCCAAATTTGCTTAGTGGAAGTTAAACGAAATGTAGAAAAAAAATACAGGTTTTTCGTGAGGATTTCAGGTTTTAGCTTTAGGCATCATAAAACAAACTTGGAATATTTACGGCGATGTTTTGTGAAAATTTCGAAAATAAAATCTCTTCGGCAACGAATAAGTCGGCCTTTTTTCTCTCCTTCGGATGATCGCATTAAATTTCTTAAATAAATATAATCAGATTTTCCTTCCTTGATGGATAGCCAAATTCGCCTACCCGAAAATGTGGCGTCTTTTCCCCGTCTCTTTAACAAACACAAGTGACAGATATATTTAACGACGGTAGAAAATGCCTTCCGTGACCGACCTGCTTGACCAAAATAAACAAACGGAAGGGGGTTGTTGTTCGGATACGCGGCTAGTGATTCGAACAAAGTTGAGTTCAGGGGCCAAAGTACTCGAACGATAAAAGATTGCCCGTCGTCTGAGCGATGACCTCCTGCCGATTGCGGATTTTAGATTAAATGTACCTAATCTGCATCTTATTTTTTATTTTTTACCATGAATATAAATTTGTTAAGAAAACTATCTTAATACAGACATCTTGAATTACTAAACCAAATAAAAGAATGGACGAAATGACCCTTTAATTGAAATATTATTTTTAGTTTAAATGCCATGTCACTTCAGAGCGTAAGTTAGTGGCTCCCAAACGGTACGACACGCCTCATAGGTGTGGCAGAAGAGGATAGCTGGTGAGGCGGAATGATTGAAAGACAATCAAGGATTTAGAAACAGTTTCAAAAAATTCATATGACAAAAATAAATATGACTTCAAAATTTAAAATATTATTATGGATTACTTGTAATTGCAAGCATGAGTCCCAATATAAATAGTTATAAATAATTATTGACCGGTTTTATCATTGTGATATTTTTGCATTATATCAAGTTTCAAGAATATAGTAACTAGGGTATGCAAATTGGAGGAGAGCGTTATCAATGATAACATTGACAGAGACGAATCGTCCTCATTCCCTTCGTTTTACATTCGTAAGAAAGAAGTTTCTTTTCTTAGAACCGCTATTTTGCAGGACAGACCCCCAATAGGATTATTCCCCGATCCTTACAGTCTTAACCTATTCAAGTTTACGGTTATCTATCCTGCGTATCCTCATAAGCTGCACTTACTTCCACTTTTTACTTCTATACAACAACCTCACTCAATAACCCTCTACCTTGAGTAACTCTTGGGTCTCGTGACTATTTACTTAAAATTATATGTAAAATGGCGTGAAATCTTTTTTTAACGTTGCTTTTTGCACAGTTTTGAATTCAAAATAATGGTTCTCCTGAATTGTCTGCCACCCAGAGCTAGAGATCCCAATCTACCCTGCTGTTTAGCCCAGCTTACTTGTATGAAGAGTCAAAAGAGACGGGCTCATGCCTTTCTTTTGTGAAAGAAAGTTAATGTAACAGACTTTTTGATTTTGAACTCGGCTTACCGATTATGTTTTCTGCAGCGATAACGCTACGCTACCCGCACAGCTCAATTTTAATTGTAACTGTGATTGTAGCGCTAACAATCTCTAACGCCTTGGTTTGAAAATAGACCGAATTTTAATAGTCTGTTTATTAATGTTTGGATTGTAAAGCAGAGAAAACTTACCTCATTAAAAATCAGTATGTGAAGTTAGAGAACTTGTAAGTCGAACCCTTCCCACCGGAAGAGTGACGTAGCATTATCTTACCTTCCTCGTTTCGATTAGCATCAAAATAAGCTAATTTTGTTTCTTTTTATTGCTCTTCATTTTATCTCGTTTTGTTTTATTTCTCTCTATCTTATTTTGTTCCGTTTTATTGTTCTCTATTTTATTTTGTTGCGTTTTTTGCCATCCATTTTTATTTTATTTCGTTTCGCACTTTATTTATTTCATTTTATTGCTCTTTTTCACAATTTATTTTTGTATATCGATATTCCATTTTCCGCTCAGAAATTGTTGAATTAGAAATAAACATTCCTTCTCCGACAACATGGACACACTGAATAGGTAAAAAAAAAACGGTTTGCTTGATTCAGGCGTAAAAAAAAAACAAACAAACAAACAAACCAAAAAACAAGTGTCGTTACAAATAATTTTACGTTTGTTCTTTTCATATCCATGTATTTTAATCCCGTTTTTTATTTTTTGTGATTTTTATGTAAACTGTATATCATCCAGTACTCGTTTCGAAGATGTTATTCGTGAAATTATCTAAGGTGATGCTTTCTCCGATTCGACACGATGTTCTCGTGTTACTGTTAAAGTCAGAAACACTTCCAATAAAAAAAGCCTTTCTTTTTTTACAGACTGCCATGTTTTCAAACACGCTAAATTAATGGACATAAACATCTTTTTCATTTATTCTTACTCATTTCCTGGGCATGTTCATGGACGAAACACCAGCTGAGTATTTTCTTAGTATGGATACAAGTTTGAATTAAAACTAATACTGTTTGGAAAAGAAATCTTAATCAATAAGGTTAAAACAAGTGTAATCACCCTGTAGTAATAAAACCCTCAATACAAATGTGGTATGGAGATCAACAGACAGTAAATATAATGAACCAATATGGAGATTCGAGAAAAAAATATCAGAATGAGGAAGTGTGCTTCCCTTAAAACGGATAATCGAGCCTTGCTGAGCTGTTTCGCTTCTCTGTAGCCGAGCACTAGAGCACACCGGATCAAAAGGTGGTTTCTCTCACAAAGGGAAACGCAAACATGTGTAGGGAGAGAACGTGTTCTTTAAGATTTCAACAATGCGCAGACCGATAGACGTTATGCACATTGTTTAAAGTAAAAATGAAAACGGAGTGTCTATTTCAAATACGAGTATCCACTATAATAACCTTCGAAGTTATATATATATATATATATATATATATATATATATATATATATATATATATATATATATATAATCACTTTAAACGTTATTTTTACTGAATATTCATTATTTAAGTAAATGCCCTGTTTTTAATTAAACAGTATTAATTACATTTACCGACCTGAATGCTCGAGAAATTTCATAGAAAATATGCATTCTCCGAGAGGAATCGAACCTGTATTTCTATACGGAAACCCTCATTTGATTCTGACGTGCTATACCATTTAGCTACAGAGAAGCGTCTGGTTAGTAAAGTTCAAATTGCTGTTTATAAACATACAATCTTTGACGATTTTTCTCTATCGTTCATATCTGCTCACGAAACATAACTTAACGTAAACAATGACAACATATAATGGAATGGATTAAGTACAACAATTATTTAATATATTTTCTGTTTAGACGTTATTTTTATAGATACAATTTATTTAAATAAGCGCTCCGTATTTAACGGCCGAATGAACACATGCACTACGAAAATTAAAAAACTTTCATCATGGAAATGTACATATAAAAAAGAAAAATCGAGAAGTATAAACAGTCAATTGCTGATATCCCCTGACGAGTGAACAACGGATTTATTCCAGGAGGATCCGTCTACAAAACTCTGGAATCGGGAGGCTGAAGGTAACATCAATCAGTTTAGTGACAAACCTGTTACTTGTATTATATATATATATATATATATATATATATATATATATATATATAGATAGATAGATAGATAGATTGATTAGTAATTAGGGGATTTGTATAATTTTCATAATGATTCATCATGTCTTGAACCGGAATCCTCAACGCCTACACATGCAGAAAAGCACTGGGCGGCCGTTTCATCCTTTTTGGAACTCATCATTTGTGTGCATCCTTCCCATCCTGAGAATCGAACCCTGACCAGACATTATCATTGAAAGAGGATCGTCTTTCAATGATAATGTTATTAAGCTTATTAGACGATATGAAAGGGATTTGAATAAAATAGACAAAACTTGTTTATATTATTTAATAAAACATGCATTAATGAAAAAATGCTTCCTAAATGCACACACAATATATATATATATATATATATATATATATATATATATATATATATATATATTAAACTATATATGTATTCTTTAATATAGATATTAAACTATAGAGAGAGAGATAGATACATAAATACATAGATATTAAACTATATACATATATTCTTTAATATGGATATTAAACTATAGTGTGGGTTTGTAAACTGTGACTATTACGGCTAATAATGCAAGACACTTCGGTAAATCGAATCGAGTTCTCTCAGTCACTGTGTGTTTATCTAAAAATAAATACGCCTTCATCCCTGCCATGCGCCAATCGCTTAGTGATAGAATCCCCGACTGATGCCAATTGTCGGATTTCGATCCTATATAGATGATGAGCTGCGAAACAGTCTGTCTGTGGATGACAATATATAGAGAGATAGATATTACAGTATATATATATATATATATATATATATATATATATATATATATATATATATATATATATATAACAGAGTAAGATAACGTTTTTGAGGCAAACAGTCTTTGAAATTAAAATGCTCGGTATAAAGAAATTAATAATAAAATAAATAAAATATTTTCAATCATCTTGTCTCTATTTTGAGTTTCGAAGAATCACATCCACTCTTCAAGAGACTAGATTATAAAATTAAGTAATTTTACAATCAAGTCTCCTAAAGAGTAGATTGAAATTTTGTAAAAACAAGATAAGTGAACATGTTTAATTCTATTTATTACTATTATATTATTTATATTTTGTACGTTCTTTGCTGACGTTGTCTTAAATTTATTTAGTAGTAAATACTTATTTATTAAGCTTAGCCCGTTTTGACATAAAGTCACAAGTATGGGACACACAGTGAGGATCAAAGTCACTATTTAATAGTAATGATCAGCGAACCAAGTTCGTTAACAATTGCCTCATGATGAGGCGTCTAACTTCGTTAAACGCTGTTTAAACTAGCCTTAGACTGTTTTCTGCAGGCTCTTTTTTTTGTTCTTTTCAAAATGTGTTCAAATAGGCTATGCTAACCGCGCTGGTCAGAAGACGACAGAATTTATTTATGGATTGACATTTATGTCAAGGATCAGCGCAGTATCTGTGCGTTTCGCCTGGAATCAAAATTTTGCGTCTCGACGTTTCTGCTGTGGGTCAGTGTAATGACGCACACACCCGTGCACTAGAGCCATTAATTGTACATGTGTTAATTTCTATACAACAGAATTGGGAAAGGCAAAGGAAGAGAAAGTGAAAGAAAGACTATTCAAACGAAATAGTGTAAGATAAATAAGGAAGCTAATGAACTGAAGAGACGGAGATAAACGATAAACATAGACAAACTTTCTGTCTCTATTTTTCTTACTCCTTTACACTATTGTACAATTTTATGCGGGTGAATATTTATTTTTCTCGTGGAATGTGACGCACAACTTACGGCGATAGGTAAACTACATACAACACTATTATTAATGTACTATAGATATTCTTTTAAATCCATTTTTTCTTGCTGACCAAAGAACTTTTGGGAAACTAACAGTTCTCGTTGAAAATGAGAGAATTATGTCCGTAGGGATCGACATTTCTTTCAAGGATTAGTGTAGCAGCTGTATGCTCTTCCTAGGATGAAAACATCGCTTTCCGACAATTCTACCGGGGATCATTGTAATTGTACACACGCACACTCGCACACGCGCGCACGAGCACTATAGACATTAGCTATGCTCATTTCTATACGACAACCGATCTGACCAAGGAAATAATATGTAAATAAGCTAAGATAGAAGGTAAATAAGAAAGTGAAATCGAAAGGAAGAGAGGAAGGAATACAGACGAGAGAAAAACATAGACATGCTGTCGTTATATTTATGACTCATTTACCCCTTTGGTGGTTGAAGTTTTATTTATTTTTCTTTTGGAACGTGACACAAACTATACGGAGGAAGATAAGTAGGTATTACAGTATCAATATATTGCAAAACCACGATTTAATGAACTAATTGAAAGGGGGAGTGTGTTCCTTAAATCCGAAAACTTATGGCCACATTACGTTGAAATACCGGTTTCCGTACGATCACCGAAGTTAAGCAACATTGAGGCTAGTCAGTACCTAGATAGGTGACCGCTTGGGAATACCAGGTATTCTAAGGGCAGTATGTGCCAGTTGTGTAATGATAATAGCTCGGAATTGTTAATCGGAGAGCCGAGTTCTAATTCCACTCGGGTTCGTTATATTCACTTACGCGCAAATACCTTTGGGAAACGTATGAATCCATCTCTTCTCCCACTGGCTATGGGTTAATTAGTAAGACTTGTATCACTAAATCGTAATTACTCAAAAAATAAAAAATCTTACACACTAAACATTTTTATGACTTTAAATAACTTGCAATGGGTTGATAAGCCGTAAATAACGAATCAATCAGTCAATCAACTTAAATCTGACAGTTCCGTAAATCCGACAGTTCCGTAAATCCGCCACTTCCTTCATTTCATAAAGAAAAACCAAGTTCTGTAGATCACCGCATTTAATGAACATCTTTTTGTTAATTCCAAGACAGCATATAAATTACTAATGTTATGTAAAACTGTATATAATAATGTATGTATGTAATTTTCTTTGTATTCATAATCGAAACAGATAATTTCCAAAGCTTCATACGTCAATAATCCTATCAATTTTGACGAGTACTTTACTAACAGGCATGTCAGCACTGACCTTTTTATATTAATATTCACTCAATAAAATGACCAAGTGTCACTCAAGGTAGAGGCTTACTGTGTGGTGTTGAATGAGCGCAAGAAAAGGGAAAGAAATGAAGTTAATGGGGTTATGTAAAAAAGATAATGCTTAACCTGAAACTTGAAGAGGTCAAGTTTGTAGTGATTGGGAAAACATCCTGTTGGGAGTCTGTTCCACAAAGCAGTAGTTCTTAGGAAGAAACTATCCGAATGGAAATTACATCTTACGAATGGAATCCTAAGGGAATAAGGATGATTCGCCATTGTGGCATTGGGGGGTCCCAGTTGTAAAGGTCAGGGCTGGTAAAACTAAGGAATGTAGCTGAACACATGCCATGGAAATAGCGATAGAGTAGCGAGAGTCTCGCGACGTTTCGACTGTAGGAAAGGGGTTGTAGTGTGGGAAAAAATCATCACCCCAAAATCCGCATGGAGGCGTTTGAACTCTATCAAGACAGGCAAATAAGGACTGGGCAGATCCAGTTCAAATAAAGCCGCAATAATCCATTTTTTGGTTTGATCTGTTTCTTGTAAAGATAGAGTATAGTGTGTGGTGGGGAGTCAGATACTTACTGAAGAGGTACAATGAACCGACCATTTTCCCAGCAACTTTAACGACAGATCAGATACATGAGTTCTACTTGAGTTTTAGAGAGACGGTGAAGGCATGAAGTTTTCTTGAGATAAGATATGACAGTTGTAGATTCAGGATCTACATAGTGGTGATGGAACGTTACTAGTTTGTTTTTTTGACCCTATTGAATTTTACAAGCCAACTCTTCCCCCATTGAGCTACTTGGGCTAGGTCAGAGGTCAGAAGAGAAAGGAGCTACTAGGTCCCGCTCTTTCAGATTTTTGGAGGTGCACCTATAAACTGCTGTATAATCCAGGTTTTGAAAACCAGTTGAGGTCTTTGATATCTGTCTAGTTTTGAGTTTTTCGATAGCGGTCCAGTTTATATTTTTTAGAACTAACAAAATTTAATAAAATCGAAATTATCTAACGCGGTTTATCGTTCCTCACTTTTTAATTTCTTAAGTTAAAACTATAGCTTAACATGGACTCCAGGAATTATTTTTTTTTTATCATTTATTGAATTTCGTTCAGTAAAAATAAAAAGTCAGTTCATCATAGTCATGTGATCCACAAGCCTTAGATCAAGGGATGTTAAATCGAGTTTTTAGTGCGTAGATATATTTTTTGTCGACCAATGAACTTTTAGAAAGCTTGTATTTTTTAATACCTAACTATTTTTTTTTTACTTTTGTGTGTGTGTGTTTAATCAGAAATAAATAGCATTAGGGTAAAATAACTTTCCATTTGGACTTGTGGTTTACATTGCATGATGAGATTGTAAGTTGTGGTCAACCTTTGGTTTCATGTATAAATACGCGACGACACTTGATCATGAAGTGGTAGCATGGCTTGACGTTGAATTTGATTTATCGTCTGCTATAGAAGTTACGGGCAGCTAGAAAATATAAAAAGAAAAAGCGGTAAGTCTGAGGAGAAGCTTTTTTTAAAAAGAGTAAATGGGGTAGGAAATAGATGTGGGGAGATTCGGGGAAGAGAGAGAGAGAGAGAGAGAGAGAGAGAGAGAGAGAAGGACGACTAAAGAAAAAGAGAAACAGAGCTGTAATAAAAACAAATAAACGAAATGGAAGAAAAAAGGGAGAAAAGAACGTGAGAGAAAGACTAAAAAAAGGTGCGAGAAAAAAGGCCTGAAAGATATTTATTAATTTAGCATAAGAAATATACTTTCTGTGTGACGTAATTACATCTTTATTGATAATGCAAGTATTCTGGGTTGTGTTTGGTCGTCTGCTCTTACCTTAGTTTAAGTCAAGAAACATTACATTATAAGAGAATGTGTTATGTGTGCAGGATTTAAAAGAAAGATCACATCTTTTGAAGCGAGCATTCATCCTATGACATTTTTATATCTCCGAGTTCATATAATGACTATTTTTTGCAATTGGATATTTACTTTCACCCAGATTTATAGTTGCAAATAATGTTCTTTAAAACCTGAAGGTAATCTACATGCAAAAGAAAAAAAATTGTCTTTAATTGTACAATCATCACTTATATAATATAAGAAGTGAAAACGATACTGTAGTGTAACGCTATCGTAAATTTTTACAGGTAGGGTAAAGCGGGGCACAAATTAAGACGGGGTAAAAAGTAACGTGCGGATATAGGGGTGAAATTATTATTTAACACCGTGATGGGTTCTTGTGTTATTTTATTTTAGGTGTTACTTAACTATCAGAGAGCAGAATATCCCAAATCGACATATGTCACTCGAATTTCATTTATTTTGTATATAGTAAGACAGTTTTATCACTGTTTTCAAATTATCATTTGATGTTAAAGTTAAATAGAGTTGGATTTGAAGCGTAAATCAGGCATCAGAGTGATTTCATCGTCCTAATTTTAGTTTGTTACAATTTACACCACCATATTACATTGTACCCAACAGATTGTTACTTTTTTCCACACTGAAATAAAAAGTAACATTTTATAATTTTAATTTTTTTCACGTTAAGTCCTTAAATTAAAATAACACCCAGAATAGCGCTTTGTCATAAATGTCAAGCTTAAATAACCATGTCTTGTCTTATATGATCGATATGGTAATTTGAAAAACGGTGTTACTTTGTGCCCCCACCCCTATCCCATTAAATTGGTTGCGAGTGACATATGGGATTATCTCATTTGTATGCAATGACTTATTAAATACAGAGTTAACTCACTAGTAACTATTTACAGCGACCATTCACATTTCAGTAAAGCGTAGTACCTGCAGCTACGGGCAATCAACCGCCATGGATTGCTATAGATAAGCGTACAATACGTTTTGTGTCGTCGATCACCCACAATTGTACCCACGGGGACATTAACAAGATAGTGTCAGAATAAACCCGTCCACAAGTCGCACAAGAGAAGAAAAATTGAATGAAATAACTTTATCAGAAAATTAAAAAATGAAGCATTTGCTTGTTTGAAATTCGTACCGCCATTAAGAACGGATACACTGGTGGAGACGCTGAAATAAATTCAGAAGAATAAATTAGAATTAGAAACAAAAAATAAAACTAAATGAGTTTGAAACCACCAAATAACCTCAACTTCAAACGAAACTTGGACAAAAATGATAAAGTTTGAAAAGAACAACATGATTTTTATTCACTTGCAACTGGATTAACAAAAATCAATGAACGAATAAAGATCGCCGTTTTTCTACGTGTGGCTGGACCACAATCCTTACAAATTTTCAGTTCAATCAAATTTGAAAACCCTGACGACAAGAACAAAATACAAAGCGTGAAAAATAAATTCCGGGAATACTGAAGTCCAAGGAAAAAATATGATATACGTCAGATATGTATTTTTCATTAGAATCCAATTACCTTCTGGAAAATTTGACTCATTGCTGACTGATCTAAAACTGAAGAGTAAGACTAAAGACTGCGGATGTGACAATCTTCAGGACGTCTTAGAGACAGAATTCGATGTGGCATTTTAACAAAAACACTCTTGAATGACTACACCGTGACTCGGAAAAAAACCCCCAAAAACGTTTATTTAAAAATACAATCGACAAATGCCGAGTTTTAAGTCAGTGAGAACTAAGCTGAAAATACAAACGAAGAAACGTGTTCGTCTATATACTCAATTGTAGAAGACCGAGTGTTGTTGAATTAGGAACACGTGCTATTTATTCCTGATAGAAGGTCCAACTACAAGAAAATGGCGGACTCAAGTTGAGCCCAACCGAAGATGTAAAGAAAACAAACAAGATCGATATATATGTCAACAAATATTTGTATTAAACAACAAATTTACAAGTGACATAGACATCAACATTTGTGTTTGTGTGTGAACGTAAAGAGTTTGTTCTTTGGTGAATGTTCGTACGTACGTGTATGTGTGTTTCATGGCGTTTTCCCACAAGTGGACGAAAACGCTGATTTCTACGAGAGATTACATTTTTAAATGTGTCCGCTGAAATGCAAAGTGAAAAAGAGAACGAGGCAAGAAGTCACCCAGTATTTATAGTGTAGGGAGAGCGACCCCTAGTGAACAATTAGGGAATTAAGGAGGAGCTAACTCCGACACAATAAAGGATAATGAGGGAGTCCAAGTGTTTTATGTTAGCCCAAATTTATATACCCTAAAAAAGAGGCAGATTATAAAAAATTGTATAATAAAAGAGAAATGTAAAACTATAAAATTAAATGGTAAATGAATTATAATACAATAAATTAGGTCTGTTCATTGCACTTTCTTTTGAAAGGTAAAAGAACATTTATTAGAAGAAGAAAGTTACTAATACGGTTTCTTTAACTAGAAAATAGCTATATGAAGGCAGAAGGTTAGTAAAAATTGCATGAATAAAATTTGATGTGTAACACTTTATATGTTTAGCGCAAGTCTGATGTAAAAAACACCAAAATGAAGCCTAACGGTTCATAAAAAAGACGCATGTATAAAATTTGATTTTCAAAGATTTATTATAAAAAAAAGGCTTAAGTATGAAACCCGCCAAAATAAAATTTGCAAATCGGCATGGCTTAAAGAGATACTTATTGTGATTTTTTAACTAATGTTTATAGGAAGTTACGCTCCTCAAACGGGTCGATTTTTTTATTAAATTTGGAGCCGATTGTAATGCTATACATTAGAATTTATTTGGTCTAAGAAACAAGTTTTTGTGGCTTTCACAGGCGAAAGTCATTGGCTGTTTCTGAGATCTGAACAAAGAATAATTAAAATTCAACGATGAAAAAGAAGAAACAGAATAATAAAGAAAGGGAAGATGCAGAAAGAGCATTCTATAAATGTAGATAGATATCCGATTATCTTTCTATAGTTGTTTGTGAAAGTTTGTCACAAAAATTAGAGGTATTAACACTGATTTTGAACTGTTTATTAAAATACAAGACGTACTTACTTTTTGAATCTCAGTTTGAAAAACTGAACTATTGTCTAAAAAGAAAACAAACTCGACACCCAGTGACGCCTGTGAAAAGTCTTCCTTCCCTATAATTTTCGACAGTCAAATGTATGGAAGTAAATGAATATTTTGTTGATAATAACTGTTTTTTTATGAGTCTGTGCGAACCTACTTACGCCCGAACATATACATACAAACACAAAATGACATGTACAATGCCAAACGATCATTGGCTAATAAATCACTAATACATTTTCTACAGGCAATTTACAAATCGCAGTAATGCGACAATTTTGAAATCGCTTTATTTTTTAAGCAGTCAAATTGGTGCACTTTTGGGAGAAGTGGCTCACAGAAGCTTCCTTAAGTCTCCCCAAGGCTCGCTCGCTGATTGATTGATGCCAACCAATCAGATCGTTTGCGCGTGAAGAATAATTTTTTCCCGCGCAACATATCGGAGCCTATAGTCGCTTATTTAAGCCAAAATTTTTCTCATATCAATTAGTGAGACCTCAACTGCTAAACGAATCTACGACAGTTGGAACACCAGTTCTAACCACGCGACACTTCTTTCTGGCGATAATTTGTACACCTTCACTAAAAACTTCTTTTGGCACAACAATACTTTTCAACATTAATATCGCAAGTACAATCATATCATGAAACACTCATGAACATTTATCCAGTGAACTCTAAACCAAATAATTATCTCTCACTGAACTCTTAAATTGCATTCAAAGAGAGGCAACTCTTGATTAATGCAACCTTTCTTACTTAAATGCATGTTTTCTTTCACATCGTTGTTTGATATTTTACATCTTGTTAATACACATATATTTTATGTGCAACAATGTCATGTTATTCTTCTTGCGTGAGTCCTGTTTTCTTATCAAAGTTAAATTAATGTGGGGTGAAGTAACGCCACAAGTCTAACGAGTTGTATTTAGTATCGTTATCTTACCCAAGTGTTTTGCTCACAAAGAAAAAATTGTGCAAGCTTGTTTTGTAAATTTTGCATTCTTTATTATTATTATTATTTTATTTCATTTAATAAATTCAAATTTCTTTCAAATTCCACACCAGATTAAGAATCTTGTGTTTTTTCGTTCCCGTCATTCAAAATACCTGCAATAAGAAATTTGACGTCCTGTCTACCTTTTCTCTCAACAAATTCGTGTAAGATAACTTATATTTGCATTTACTTATACTCAATAAAGGATAATGGCGCATTACAAGTGTCTTATGTTAACCCAGCTTTATGTTCCTTTCTAAAAAAAAAAAAAAAAAAAAAAACACCAGCAAATAATGATAAATACTGAATATCTCACTTTATCTGCCAGGGGAACTTTTTCGTAACGCCCGCTAGGCGGTGTTGTATAAAAAAATATAAAAGAAAATCCCCAAACTTTATTTCTCTCTTCGCACTTCAGCCACAGGATGCCGCAATGGCATGACATGTCTTGCTTCACCCTTCAGGAAGATTTTTTAGTCCCTGAGCGAATCGGCTTTTAGTCCGACCAAACCATGTGGCGCATCGCATAAAACAGACCACAATATCGCCACAACAACCTATCATATGAATCATATAGATCTTCATTCAACACAAGAAAATATCCCAGTTTAAGAAACTATACAGCGCTGCTACAAGCTGAACTGTCATAATAAACATATCACCCCAATACCATTATAAGGTTTTCAATTTTCTTACTCACTAGTAGTTTATTGAAAAATGCACTCTTTTTGGCTTATGTTACACTTATATATATATATATATATATATATATATATATATATATATATATATATATATATATAATTTCGCTTGAAGATGGAACAGAGCTTGGTACTTTAATTCAATTTAATTCAAATAATTATATTGAGTTTTCGGCTCTTGTTTTGAAACATGAGAACTCTTGTGTAGCGATGGAATCATATTTTTAAATAAATAATTATATTTAGGCTCTACTTTTGTATCGAGCACTGTTTCTTAAAAATAATAGCAAAAACACTAAAGAATTTTGGATTATTTACCTAACGAGTTCTTTCCTATTTTCTATATATTTTTGCACACACACATATGAATGATTCATGTAATATAAATTGAACTGCACCATATATATATATATATATATATATATATATATATATATATATATATATAATTATTATTATTATTAATAATTATAATAATAAACAATAAAATCCCAAATTACCTCATATAGGGAATAACCTATTTCGGCAGTTGAAGATATCGGTCGTCTGTCTTATCAACCCCGGTGTGGACTGAGTTCGTGTCTATACAGAAGAGGCAGGAAGTAGAATTTAACTGTGAAAGCTAAAAAAATCTACCTGTCGAAAAACTAATACAGAATTTATCTATTTCAATGTTTCAGTCAGACGAAAGGCACGAGACAGGGGTCAGGTGAAGGTGGAAAGTATTTGTCTTAAAGGGAAAAATTTCTATAAAATTAAACCCGAATATTAATCTTATGACATTATTTGGGGGTTATATGAAGAATTAAATATTAATTTAAAATAGGAGTAAAAAGGGGTCTAAAAATAAATTTAAAATATATAGATAAAAGGACGTTTAATGGAAAGAGAGCTAGGGAGATATTAAAGGAGGGGAAGTTTATAAATATATTGTAAAGAGGTTAAAGAGGGGGAAATAAAATATTGAAATTAGAATTAGTTATATTGTCGACATTTGAAGAGTTAGAGGGGAGTGAATATTATGGAAATATGGTAGGTAATTAAGTTAAACCTAGAAATTTGAATTTGTTTTTACGTCGACATTTTAACACTAATCTTTCTTCTAAACATAAGTCACACTTATCTCTAATATTATATTGTTCTGTATTAATAAATAGATTGAGCTCTTTTTGTGGATTAGTTTTAATATTTTATATTACTAGGATCCACTTGAATTATATACCAACGGATTTGTTAACTTCTTCACTGTATGTGCTTCTTGAAGAAGCACATATAGTGAAGAAACATGATTGCATTTATGTAGTGGTTTATAATATGTTTTTTGTTATAATTGTTAATAAATATTATTATTAAGCTGGAGTAATGAATAGCATCTCGGATTGAGGAATCGGAGGGGCCGAGTTCGAATTCCAGTCGAATCTGTTACCTTAATACTCTAAGGTATGAATCCTTTTCTTCTCTCTCCAACTATGGGTTAATAACAGGACATACCGGGTTTTATAGCCTTGGATATCAACTGGCTACCGCAGAAAGAAATGGCAACCTACTGCAGGAAAAATCTGCCTCGTCAGTCATGTATCGAAACATAAGTGATCTCCTAAGTGTATATCACGCATGGCACATAACTGACTGATTGTATTGAGCACTTTAAAAAAATATATAACGTTTGGACATTGGTATCAACCAAGCATACACTTGGATGGATATATATATATATATATATATATATATATATATATATATATATATATATATATATATAATGGTGTGATATATTTATGGGATAAAGTGCTCAATATCAGAGATAGAGCGTATATAAATATAAAAGTGAAGATTGAAGTCAACACTCAGAAGCGACAGGCTGTTTCATGCTGGACGCAATCGTCGGGTCGCGAATGCTGGATATTTTGCAGGAGTGGTTTGTTTATTTATTTGTTTGGGTTAATTTATTTTACTTGTTTTTCATTTTCATTTTGTATTATTTATTCTTTTCGTTTTTTGATGTTTTATTAACGTAATAAAACGATTTGGGGGTGAATGTACTTTTGTAATTTGTTTTGGTCTGGGAAAATAATTAAAGCTATTTACTCGTCCAATGTTTAGATTGCTTGCCGTAGTCTATTCTGTTATTTTGGCGGTGGACAATTTTTAATTTATTTATTTGGATTGATTATTTTTACTTGTTTTTGCTTTTTTTTATTAGTTCTAACGGTTATTTTAGCGGGGGCGATTTGTTAATATATTTATTTATTTGGATTAATTTTTTATTAGTTTTTTTATTTATTTACTTATTTTTTATTTTGTATATTTTTATTTATTCTAGTTGTTTTCGATTTTTGAGTGACGTAGTGATTTTTTTTTATCGATATATAACAGTTATAGCTATTTTTTCGTCCAATTTTTGGATTGGTTGTTGTAGTCTATTCTGATGGTTATTTTGGTGGGATTGGTTCGTTCATTTGTTTATTATTATTTACTTTATTTAGTTATTTGGGTTGATTATTTTTACTTGTTTTTTATGTATTTTATTTTTATTTATTCTATTTCGTCTATAATAACGGGAGTGGTTTGTTAATATATTTATTATTTGTTTAGGTTAATTTATTTTATTTGTTTTTTATATTATTTTGTTTATTTGTATTTATGCATTTCAGTTTTTGATTTTTAAGTAATGTAGTAAAAATTTGTTTTCATGCCTGTATTTTGATATGAGCTCAGATCGTTTATTTAGTAATTTATTTTGATCTGGGAAGGTAATAATAGCTATTTTTCCTACAAGCAAAGTTTGCAGGTTTTTGATTGATTGTTGTAGGCTGATGATCTTTTCCTTATTTTCCATGATATTTTTGGTGTGATTTGTGTTTTGTTTTTAATTTTCCAGATGTACTTGGAAAGCATTGTACTGTTCGCGTATTTATTTACTATTTGTGGATCTCATTCTACAAAACCGACACACCGGTCATTACAATAGGTTAATGCTCATTTATTTATTCCATGTTCGGTTATTAAAGTTAGACCTGAACTACATTGAACGATATTTCAGCCTGAATCATATTTTTTTTTTTTTTAAAAAAAAGCAATACAATGAGTTAAAAAATCAATTTGAAAAATGTCAGAGCAGTAAATATTGATGGGAGGGTTCCAGATTTAATCACCTGATTAGAAATCAACATTGTTTGATGGCTGTCAGCTTCATGCCTTCAGTAATCATCAAAACCACACACACACGCAAATATATACAGGGAGTCCCAAAATTAACCATTTCAATGAAATCGGACAAATTTAAAAAAAAGAAATGTGACCATTTTATGTTTATTACTTAATTATGATACAAAAAAAAAAACGAAAAAAAACAAACAAATAAATCTTACGTTAAGACTTCATTGAACATTTTCGAAATGTCCTCCGTCTCTGTCACTCCAAATTTCAAATCTATCCTTAGCGTTACGAAACACATTTGTGCTCTTTAAGCTCAACTAAAAACTATTGCTCTTTTGACGATAAACCCAATGAAAAGAAATCCAGGTGGGGGTCAATATTAAAGAAGATGTGTTCTTTCTCTTGTCTTGGGTTAGTGTTCGTTAGAGTTCTGAAAGGGAATGAAAATAAAATACAATTCGAAAAAAAATTATAAACAAAAATCAAAATTATAAATTTATATACACTTATAACACATATTAAATTTGATGAACAGAAATAAAAAAAAGTGAGTTTTTAAAAGAAATTGTCCGATTTGACTGAAACAGTTCATTCTTGGACACCCTCACATGAGCGTTGTTGTGCTTGTGTACCCTTCTTGCGTTGATCGAGGCAATGAACTAAGTTTTTTTTTGCCGCTGGACGTCAGCATAAACGGTTCATCATCAAATATAATAACAATTATTATTACTACTCTTACTAATATTACTGCAGTAATAACAACAACTGTTTTAAATTTAAAGAAAAAAAAATTACGTCATTTCATAAATGGACGCTGATATAATCAATATGGCTTCTTTCAGTCTTCACTTGATTTTTGGTACGTTCCTTGAAAATGTTTTTTAGTTGAGTTTTTCGTTTGTATTTGGTGATTATGTTTTTACTTTTTATTACAGGAAAGCCATTATTCAATTATTCAGATTAAAATGAAATTATAAACAAATCTGATAAATATACATATATTTCTTCAATCTTCATAAAAAGGAAGCTTTTTTGGTAGCATTCCTATTTTTTTTTTAAAAAAAGAAAAATGTGTGAATGCTTATTTGAAAATTACAGTCGAATGCTTAGAATCCTTTGAGTTCTGAAATAAAGCAACAAATGAAGACTAATGCTATTATTTTCGTTAGCAAATATGTGAAAGTTGAATTGAGCGTTTTTTTTTTGTTTTTTTGTCGTTCACCATGACCTGTGATTTTTGACAATGGATTTTTTACACATTGATTTCTTCTTTCTTTTCTGGAAGAAAGAACAAACCACAAAGTCGATAATTATATCGTTTCGTTGTAGAAGAAATTAATGCTTTAATTTATTGTTTTATATCAACTTTATAGACATTTGATTAATTTTAGTTTTTTACTGTGACAATTTTTTTCATCGTAATTATTGATCGTTTAACAATTAAGTTAACATTTTTTTTTGTCATTTTCATTCGAAATTGTAAGCGAAATAAATAAAAGTTTCTAAATTTTTATTCAAGTCAATTTTTAAATATTTGTAAAAAAAATCTTCCGTCATTATTTGATTTTTTTTTTTTTTTTACTATATGCTTGAAAACGCCATAATTCCTTGTTACATGTCGCAATATTGGTATTATTAATTTAATACATCCATTGCTGTGGACGTATTGATATGTTTTTATCCTCACTGGGTGCTCCATACTCTCGGCCTTGTGTCACATCTAAATTACCTTTAGAAAATCCCCTTTTTATGAAACTTAATTGTCGCATACGTTTTTTTGTTTTTCACTTTTTTTCAAAGACACCTTGTAATGTCGATCCTTAATGTTTGCATTTAAAAACTTACTAACAGTAACACTTAGTACCATTTCCAGTCCAATGCAAGACATAACGTACAATATGACCTGTTTTGTGTGGTATTTCTTCTTATATTGTTTGTGTGTTGTGGTGTCGTGCCGTCTCTATTGCAGTTGAGTGATACCAAAATGGCTGCGCCCATGACAATTCATCGTCAACGTCTTTATAAGTCATTCAATAAATTGGGAGGAGGTGTCGGTGATGTTTTATAACTAGGATCATCAAGAGTTTCGGGTCTTTCAACATCAGACTTCTCCACTTGGTTGACCTAAACAGGGCTGATTGGATCCTGACTAATTTCCAGATAACTGGATACACATTTATTTCTACCATTGTAGCTACATTTGTGTAAACAGGCACAAAATTGGAGTCTAATTTTACATTCAGCAGTGGTCAACTTAATTTTTAAAAAAAAAAATGAAAAATTGACTTTAAAACCCAGGACTGAAACATGTCAGCTAGTCTGTGGAACAAATATTTACAAGGGTTACTTTTTAGTTGACATTTTGCTACCAATTTTGTTGGTACCTTTTCTAAACATATCATCCCAAGAAGAATATGGTGGTATATTTGCTGATATTAAGTTATTAAAATTGAAAAGAATGAATCTTAATTTAAAAAAAGAAAGTTTTTATAAAAAAAAATTTTCTTTTAATAAGCTATAAATTATTTAGTTTGAAAAAAATCTTTTTTCATTGTTTTAAATTCCATTTTTAAAATGACATCAGCACATACGTCACCACATTTTTTTTTATAAAATTACTTTTTTTTTTTTTAATTAAACATTATCCACAATAACAACAATAAATAAATATTAAATAAATCCTTTGTTTCTAATATTGGATCCAGTGCCTTAAACTGGTCTGTCACTTGTTTCTTGAACTTATGCTTTCCAGCAATTTGTAATTATTTTTTGTTGTTAATTTCCCCAAGTCAAACCTACAATCACGCTGAAATTGTTGCAGTTCTCATTCTATTATTGAAGTTATGTAGTGTCGAGCATGGCCATTACTTAGATGAGGGTAATGCTTGGAAACCTTCTACAATCTAAAATGTTTTGGTAAAACCAAAGGTGGATAAGTTGTATGAAAAAAAACAATCCCTAAGTCAAAATAAACTTCAACTTCTGGTGGCCTAATCTAGAAGATCAGCATTTTTTCCTCATTGCATAGATATTGATTATTCTAGGCAGAAATGTTGGGGAGTGACACTTTCATCCAAAGTTTCTTAACATTTTGTTCAATATATAGAAGTACTGTAAATTTTATTTGATCTTCAAAATGAAACTCTTGACCACCTGTTAATTGCCTGGTTGCTTCATAAACAGTTCCATTTCAATTCATTCAGCACCCAAAATACTAACAGTATTTTTTGATTAATCTATTTGTGAAAACTCCTGACCTATTTGAATAATTATGAAATTTAAATTATGGTATTATTTTTTGTCAGTCTCTTCCTTGTGAAAGTGTTGCAATCTGGATATTTGATGACATCGCTTGGGTAAAAATAAAAAGGATTGACTTTTAAAAATTTATATTCACTTTGCAATAAACAGTTGATGAGCATAAGTATTGTTTAGTAAATAGTGATATCTAGAGAGAAATGATATTTTTTTTTCTTCAAATGGACATAACTCAAAAGATTAGTGTTTAAAAAATGTTTATATATTACTTCCATTAAATTACAAATATGGTGTATACAGAAGATTACTGGGAGACTATTTGAAGGAATGCTACAATTATTAAAATAGAAAATTATCAAATATGGAATATTATTATTTCTCTATGAAGCTTTGTTTTTATTGTCTGAACTAAAAAGGAATCTTTTAATTCATGATATAAGTGATTTTCTAATCACTTGAAATGATTGAAAATTTTAAGGGAAAGATTAATTAAAAAAATATGCTTTTTAAATGAACTAAGGTGTGAAGTCTTATAAAAGACGAGAAGAATTTTATTTTATTTTATTTTTTAACTGTTTCCTTTTGAAATGTCTGAATAGAAACCTATAATTTTTGTTTGCTTGAAAATTTGCTGTTTCAGAAATGAGGGACTGATGGAAACAAAGTAGTTCATCCAATGAAATTAAAGAGAATTCCTTATAATCCTATGAGCATTATCAAAAGGCATTGTTTAACAATTGATCCACCATTTTGAAATTTTTAAAAAAGGTTTTTCCTTTTTATATTGTGGTATATCATTTTTTCCAGTAATTTCTCATGACCTTCTAATAATGAAATATATATACACATAGCAGTTGAGTGAGTGAAGCCTGAGGGTTTTCGCAAAGACCATCTTTCTTTGAACATTGTGGACTGGTGCTACAGAATTACAAAGATCTGTAACAAATAACAGAAACCACATCACTACCAACAACAGCTAAAATGAATAGCACATGTAACTTGAAGAGAAAATAAGGACATCATCAAAATGTTGATATTCCACATGACTTCAAATAAAAGATTAGGAAAGTAACTCTCACCTGTATTGGGAAAATGATAACAGCTAGTTGACTTGAGAAACCTATTTTCCTGAAAAATTGTTTTAAGTGAAAGATTTTATAAATTTCAACTGAAAATAGTACTATCTACTCAGTTAATGAATGCCAAATGTTTCCGTGTAGAGAAATAGTTAATATTACCATTTTTTAGTTTTTAGTATGTGTTAATTAATTTTATAAAAATATACATCTTTTCAACTTTACTGATTTTTGAACATGTCTGTTGTATTACAGTAGACATAATTGCACTTGGGAGGAAAAATGACGTTGTTGACATAGAACTGATCTGTTAATTTATTATTAGAATCAATAGCATATAAAGTCAATGAAACTCCAAAATGAATCTTTGTTTTGTGGCCTAATGTGTTTATTTTCATAGAATTTTATTCCCTATTAAAATTAACGACCATCATTAAAGGACATGTATCTTTAAGGTTATACATATTTAATGGGATCCTTCTCATTGTTTCATATTGTTCATAAAGAGAATTGCATGCTGCACTAACAAGTGACTCTCACTTTGTGTTTCTGCTTTATTTCTAACTTCAAATAAAAAAAATTTTATTTACATTATTTACAATCTGATTATTGTCCCCATCTTTATTATCATCACAATTATAATTAGCCTTCATCAGGTGCTTGTTGTTCTGGGTAACCTTCAGGGAATTTTTTAACTGTACCCTTTATTTAATCTATGAAGGTAGTAGCTTGTTCTTGTTCTGTTGTCTATGTCTGGAAATGTCTTGTTGACTAAAACATTGTGATAATAAAAACAAAGATGAGGATAATAGTTAAAGTGTAAATAATGTAAATCATTTAATTTCAGAAATTTGGACAAATTTCTTGGTACAAATCTGTAAAGAATTACAGATTCACATGAGCCAACTTAAACCATTACACTTTGCAGACAGAAATCAATAGAAATAGTTTCAAATCTGACAATTTTTTTTTTTTTTTTTGTTTAATGTTAAAAATTGCCATTGGTCACTTATAGAAACCTTAATGAGAAAACTATGAAGGTTTTCTATCAGAAACATCTTTTTGATATTTAAATGTTTGACTTAGTTTTCATCTGTACATAACATGAGATACAGGAAATTGTTAATGCATTTAATTTCATTAACTTTTAATGAAATAAAGTAAAGATTATCTTATCTTCAGTTTCTTTACTGTCTGATGGTCAAGTAAGTTTTAAATTGCACAAATAATTGCATGATATTTTTTTCATATTATTTGCAAAAAATGCCTTTTTTGTACTTAAAAATATCGATAAACAATCTGCTCTATGCAGTAAAACATTAGTCAATTATCCAATTAATTTTGATGAAGACTTCTGCATACAGTTGTAGTTGTCTATCACTTATTAGTTTTTCTTTTAATGAGTGTTATTCTTTGTTGCATTCTCTGCTCATCTATTGTGTTTGTTAATCTCATGCTTTGATTGGTTTTATAATAATAAATGCAAATATGGTCTTCAAGATTTAATCAGTATTTTGAAATTACAAATCAAATATTCAGATTGTAAGTGGCTTAGAATATCTGAAATCTGATAGTAGGTATAACAAAATGTTTTTTGCATAATGTTATCTTTTAGATTGGTTTCTTATAAGACAATTTAAATAAAACAGTAGGGAATAAATATGATGTATACACATGCACACACACACACACCACACACACGTGTGTGTGTATATATATTATATATATAATTAAATATAACAGACAATGAATGTCTATTATGTCTGATCATGACCTGTTCTAATTTTTGAATGTTTGCTTTAATTTCTGGTGTAAATAAAGTCAAAAAAATTGTCCAACATTTGGATATTTTTTATTAAGTTGATTCTTAGCTTTCGGCTCACATGAGCCATCCTCAGAGTGCTTATACAGACATGAAAGAAAGATATCCACCATCAAAGATAATATTTTGTTATTTTGACATAGAGAATTGCTATGCGACAATAACGGTCATGGAGTAACAGACACAGATCGTAAGTTCAAGATGTGGTTCTATGACGTCATACCATATGATAGACTGAAGTATTACAACAGAACCAATGTTTAGATGTAATGTAATGCATTGTGACTAGTTTGAAATGTAATTTTGTTGAGTGCGAGTTGCTTCGTTTTAATGTACATGGCTTCCAATATCTGAAGGTTCTTTTTACTGTGTGTATGTGTGAGTATTATTGTTATCTGTCTAATCTTATGTATATGGCTATGTTTTTCTAAGAAATGTTGTTTAATAGAACTAAAAAAGTGACTTGTAAAAAGTGACTGTTAAGTCATATGGGAGAGCATGGTTGTAGTAAAACCAATATCTGTAGCAGGTTTATTATTAGCATCAGTGATACAATTTCTGAATGGGCATGTAAATTGATACACACTACATTGGTTTTTTGTAGAGGATTTAATTGTGTGGTTGTAGGGTTATTACAGACTATGAAGTCAGTTGTTTTAAATTTTCTATGATGTATAATGAGCTTAACTTGTTTATTATTATTAATAGGTTTAACATATATATATAATGGTTGGTAATTAAATGACAAAATGTAAAAATCACAATGTAATATGTTCTGTTCTTCAAAAGGACTTCATCTGACTAAAATAATGTCCTCATTGATAGAATTATATAATTGTAATGGGAGAGGGTGAAAATATAAACAAAAAACATCAGTTATAATTATACATCAGCAGGAAAAGTTAAAGACGTAGGGACACTAAACCTTAAATCTAAATTTTAAATTATCGGCATCCAACATGTCTCGGGGTACAGCTTAGTTGACATCATTCAGCTTCATGATGCTTTTGTTTTTATTGCTGTTGTTTTTAAATAACTCAAATTGTCATAGAAGTAGATTTGTTAAGAAAGGTGAAATGGGTTGTGAACCTAGACACAAATTTACTGTAGAAGATTAAAAAAATTAGTGCACATTCTATACATTTTCTCTTTAGAAAATTACTTTCTTTTTGTTGTAGATATACTTACTGCTCTTCCCTACCACTGTGACAATGGACTGTTACTCCATATAAACATGGCAAGTAGCCACATTAGAGTAGGATTTGAGGAGTATTTACTCAAGTGTTTGCATTCTATGTTTGAGTATTTAATAAACCTCTTTTGTTTCTTCTACCTAGTCTTCTGTTTCTTCAATAATCTCTCTAACTACAGCTTTCCTAATTCTTGACTATTTTGAACAAAGACAACATTACAACATTTTTTCAGCTAAAATTGAATTCTTGAAGTCAAAGTAATGGTCAGACTCATTGCTACGAACAATTAATACATTGAGTATTGTTTTACAAAAGATATATTTTGTTTTTATATATTCTTTTATTTAAATTTGTGGAAGTCTCACCTATGTATATCTTGTGGCATTTATTAGTCTATAATGTAAATTCCAGTTTTAGGTTATTTTGTTTTATATTAAATCTTTTATTGTTTTGAAAGTGGTTGCAACAGTTTTATATTAAGTTTAGATAAATTTTAACTGTGTTTGAGCTGGTAGGTAGTATTATGAAACTAGTTTTATTAAAATTATATTTCTTTTTCTCTTTTTATAAATTTGATGAGCTTTCCTCTTTGCATTATATTCATACCACATTTCAGCCTTAACAAATTTATTGCTGTTACAATGTGGAATATTTAAAAACAACTAATAAAAATAAAAGCATTAAGAAGCTGAATGAGGTTGACTAAGTTATATGTTTAGACACATTGGATGTCAGAAATTTAAAGATTAGCATCTCAATATCTCCAGTATTTCCTCTTGATGTATAATTAGAACCAATGATTTTGTTTATATTTTCACCTATTTTCCTGAAAAATATATATATGTAATTCTATCTATAAGGTCATTTTTTTTTTTTTTTTTTAGTCTGAAGTACTTTTGAAAGATAAAATGTGTTACATTGATTATTTTTTTTATTTTTATTTTTTTTTCAATTTTTAAATCCAATTACCTATGAAACAATAGATCACCATGTACTACATATTGTTACCAAAAGATTTGTCAATCCTGGAAAATATTTAACTGTTCTGAAGAAGAAGAAAAATTAGTTATTTTGTTATCCATTATGGAATTTAAAGGTTAGGTTTATTTTTTTTAATTTTTTTTTTTTTTTTAGGTATGTGCATGGTCACAAAGATGGTGCATACAAAATTCTTATTGTTTGTTGGATATGTTCATTTTTCTTTTGGCCCGGGAGTTAGGGTAAGTGAGTATAAGTGTCATTACAATGGTTGCACTTAAGTCAGCCTTGCACAGAGTTGGAACAACCAAAGAGAAAGCTTGACTGACTTCATAGGTGAGGGTTTTTGGAAGACGTGCAAGAGCCATGTGTCAGAAAGAGGGAGTTCAGTTGTCAGTGGACTGGGGCAAACTAAATGTTCATCTTCATCAGTATGAACATAATTACCATGTGGTACTACATTTTGGAGAAAGAGAATGAGTGAAGAAAGGTTTGACTTTTTATAGACTTCAACTGTGCCACCTAACAGCATTTGACTAAACCAAGTTTGATAATCATGTTTCTGGTTCCTTTACTCTTAGCATCATGGGAAAATCTATTTATTCATTGATTTTTATTATTCAGTATTTTATTTAGCATTTTTTTTTTCATATTATTATCATCAATCCTAATAATTATTGCAGAAACAAGAATGAAAAAAAAGCTAAAACAATTAGCCTTTGTAAAGAAAATTTTAAATGCTTGTTTTCCTGTTGTTAGATCTTGGGATATATATAAGAAAGAACGGTAAGATATATAATCTGGTGTTCTTATAGATATTTTTATTTTTACAAAATAGTGCTCGATGTAAATTTACAGAGCATTAATATTATAAATTAATTGATTTAAAATGTTTTTTTTTTTTTTTTTTTTTTTTTGCTACACAGTTCTAACCATGTTTCAAAAATGGAAGCTGAAAGCTCCGAATTTAATTTTGTAATTAAATTAAAGACATTAGTTCCATTTCATCCTCAAGTGAATTTTGGAGTAACTTTTAAAATTACTGGGTTTTAAAGACACAGCAAAAATCATAATTCACGTTTCCAAGGATACAGAGAAATCCAATTCAACCAGACAAGAGGTGTTTTCGTGTTCATTATTGTTGTATTTTGATGTATCAGTTATTAGTTACGTTTTGGTAGGGATGTATTTTTCAATGAAATCAGACATCCGTTAAATTCATGTCGTCTGGATTTTAAAAAAAAATTTTATTAACGGCAAAAATTCTTACTGCATTTTTTTTCTATTTGTATATTTAAAGATTTTTGGTGGGTGTTTAGGTTAGAATACATTTTATTTAACTACAATTTGAAAAATATTTTCACTTTTAATTTTTAATATACTATATTTCTTTTAAGAACAAGTAAATGTATTGAATCCCTTACAGTATGTAGAATTGTGTTCACATCAAGTATAAGTATGTATATTATTAGGTAACAATTTTTTTTTTTTAATTATATTTAAATATTATTTAAGTAAAATTTATGGCAATGACGGCAGAAATAGCTAATTAATTTCACTGATTTAGTAAACTTATTTTTTATATAAACCTAGTAATATATTGTTTCTTGTGTAAGTACAAAGGACATGGGTTATTCAATGGCTTACATTTTTTTAGCTTTTCATATTAATTTCATTTTACTGTAGGTGTTTTATTGGATTCTTTTAAGTGCTTGTAGTACTTAGAGGGAGGTCTTTAGGTTAGAATACGTTTTATTTAATTACAATTTTAAAAGATGTTTAGGTTAGAATTCGTTTTATTTAACTACAATTTTAAATACAACTTTAAAATATTTTCACTGTTAGTTTTAATAGACTATATTTCTTTTTAAAAGAAGTAAATGTATTCGAATTACTTACAGTAAGTAAAATTATTTTTCCATATCAAGTATAAGTATGCATAAATTTTATATTTAAATATTATTTAAGTAAAATTTATGACAATTACGGCAAAAATAGCTAATTCATTTCTCTGATTTAGTAAACTTTATTTTTTTATAAACTTAGTTATATATAGTTTCTCATGTATGTACAAAGGACATGGGTCATTCAATAGCCTACATCTAGCTTTTCATCATAATTTCATTTTTCTCTAGGTGTTTTATTGGATACACACACACACACACACAAAAAAAACAAAAATGATATTTTGAGATGTTGAGGTTAAGGAAAATTCAATCTTTTATTTTAGGGGTGTTAAGATTTAGCTTATTTAGAAAACTCGTGTATCTAATGTAGCTATCAACTTGGTCAAAAAAACCCTCAAAAAACAGAAGTTTGTGTCAATAGACAGATACCCCAGCCTCCACCTTGACTTGAGGAAATATCAAATTTGTCTGGACTTTATAAATTAAGTAAATCAATTTCTAAAAAGTTATTCTTAGCATCACTTGATAATGGAAGGTAACTTTGTATTTTAAGTTTAATTTTTACAATTGAATTGATGTTTGTTTTGAAACATGGGAATTTTGGTGTTGTGATGATATATTTTTAAAAAAACAATTATAATATTATGCTCTACTGTTGTATTAAGCACTGTTTTTAAAAAAAAAATGCTAAGAACTCTGAATTATAAATCTCATTGTTCTTTCCTATTATTTTAATATATATATTTTATCATTGCACTATTTTTATAATATTGAGCACTATATAAAAATATCTGCTTCACTTTTAAATCTTAAATTTATATAGGGGCCAAATATACTGTATTTGCTGACCTATTGGATGCAGTTTTTTTTTTTAAATGCACCAAAAAATTACTCTGCATCAAATACAGCAGTATCATATTTTTACTTATTTTTTTTTTTTTTTTAATAAATTCACCCATAGCAAGGTGATAATGCCACTAAGATGCAAGGGGCTACTGGGAATGAAAGAGAATGAGAAGACTTTAGAAGGAATCAGAAACCCAATCCTAAAATGGAAACAAGGATAAATCTCTATTCTTGTTCAAAAGACCATGGAGGAGTGTCAGCTGATCAATAGGTGAACTGATCTATTCCTATTAAATATATAAGAGGGACATAAAGACCACGAAAAAGTGGTATTCAACAGGAATCTGTGCATGCATAGAGATTAGCTTTGAAACTAAGAATCCTGGAAGTAAACAAACATGATATCAATAAAAATATCCTTGAAAAATTCCCCAAGGAAAAAGAAATTATGAAATTTATGGAATTGCACAATATTTTGCTGCTTGTTTTGTTGAAATCCCAGATTTTACAGAAATATTTCCTTCGATTTGTATATTGCTACTTGCTTTGTGCGTGTTTTTTTGTTGATATTTTGTTGGTATTGGAATTGTCTTTTCTACATGTTGTATGGTATGGGACTTCATTTACCAACAAGTACCATATTTCTGCGTTTTTTTTTGTTTTTTTTTGTTTTTTTTTGCCTATTATCATATGTACCCGTGTTCACCAATGCCAATAGATTTCTTTGTAGCTTTTATGAATTTACTGTAGGTGTGTAGATGTAGCTCCCTGAAAAACAACTAAAACATTTTTCAATAAATGCATAATGAAATGTACTAAAATTCTTTTTTCCAAAAAATGTCCTGGTAATTAAACCTTACCTTACACTTCTATTTAAAAATAATAGTAGTTAGTATAATTTGTGCTAATACTGCAAGTATTTCTTCATGGTTAGTGAGAATGTAAAGGTAAGGTTATAACTTTTATTTTTTATTTATTTATTTTTTTGTTGAGATGTGTCCTTTTTTTTTTTTATTTATTTATTTTTTTTTTCCCTAAATATTCCATACCAAAATCTGGATGCTTCCAACAATCCAGCAAATACTATGAATTGGAATCCAATAAAATGATAGGATAAAGAACAAATAGGAAATGTTTATAAATTTAACATTTCACTTTTATTAAAGCTGGAGGAGAAAAACTTCTGGTGTTTTTGTGTTTGTTTTTCATTGGTTAAACAGACCTCATGTGCATCTGTCCTGTCAAGCAGCATTCGTGTGTACAATTCATATTTTCTAAATCATGAATGAATTTTTATTTTTTAATCTGTCATAGTTTTATTACTTCAGATGTTATTTTTAGTGGATACCTATATTTGAATAGATGCTTTGTAGACAAAATAAACCCTGTTAAAAAAAAATCACAGCATCTATTTAAATATGGAAACCCAGTAAAAATAATGTTTGAAGTAATTATATATATATTGTGAATAATGTTATTACACTGCAGTTTTCTATTTATTTATTTTTTTAAATAATACTATCTTTTTATACATTGTATATAATAGTAATGTGGACAAATGCAGTATACAAAGTACATTAAAATGAACTTAACATCTGAAAGATATATTGGTCTGTACATCTATTTGTATAACACTTCTTCTAGAATAGATCCTGTTCCATCTAATGAGTAAAGACATTGAAATTATGTCATCTTTTGATAGATATATAAACTCTGTACAGATACCGAATGGAAGAGTGAAGTCTTCCATTAGATTTTGTGGAAAAATGTTTCTCTTCAAATTTTTTACTTATTGCTTTGACATGAATATATTGCAAATAATAAAGTCTTCTCAAAGCAAATTTACTCCCAGACTCTATGAAGCAGAAAATAATTTGTTTTGAATTTTAACTAGTTTGCTTTTAAGTAAATGCAGGAGAATTTCTAGATTAAGGTGAAAAATTATCTTAGTGAGTTTGTCAAGTTATTTGACAATTCTTTTCTATTGTTTAGAAGTCTGGTGATATTGAGAAGTATGTTTTTCCAGTTCTTCTTCCTACTGACAACTGACATTATTTATTAAACATCCTAATGGATATTTGTCTTCACTCCAAACATTTTCTTTTTGTGCATGTTAACTTGTATTGTTCTGCAGTAGGTTAGCTATGAACAAAATCTCTCTTCCCAGATGTCTTTAAAATTCTTAAAATAACTTCATCACTTTGTTCCAGTCTATTTCATTAACTGCTTTGTCAAAAGGCTTTCAGTGTTAAATTTGGTTTGTTTCACACGGTAATCTGATAGCATCGACAACATCTCTTCTTTCTTGTTTTCATTAGATGTTCAGTTTTTCATTCATGTTTTGTTTCCTAATACTGTATTTTTTAAGAGTTCTTTTTACTTATAATGTTTGAAATATATGACCCACCAATCATGACTAGGATGAATATCCGCTCCAAAAGAAACAATTTTGAACATATAATGGAGGAAATTGTTAAATGTTTAGTACAGAAAATTGCTTTACATGGTTACTGAACAGGAAAAATTTTGAATAACTCCATCATTAAAAACTTGTGATTTTGACATGCTGCTTAAATAAATTTGTTTGTGGATTGAATTCTAAATTGGCATTTAAAATCAAAAGTCGAAAACAGGAAGTGGTTTACTAATGGACATTATTAATGCATCAGTGACTAAAAATAACAAGCTTAACTGACAAGAAGAGTTGAAAGAAATCATTCATTACAGCATTAGAGATTGAATTAGCCATAGAAAAAATGTCTTGTCTTCTGGAAATAAACAGTATGTGCATGCTATGTATAGTATTAATAATAATAATCCATGTCCAGTCTAAATGACTTTCCATGATGAGATCATATTCAAGTACAATATACACACACACACACATGTATATATAAAAAGACGAGGAAAACTATACTTAGCTGACACATTTTGTCTTCTGACTCGTCGGTTAAGTATATATTTTTCTTTTTTGTCTCTTCTACAGATACACTCCATCTGAGAATATTTGTGTGTAAGATGGAAAATGTGAAAAGTTAAAATTTTTTTTATTGTTGCCAATGTTTCCTTCAATAAGATTGGCATCAGAACAATAGGAAAAATAGGAAAATAGGCAACAATGCTACTTAGAAATGCTGTGGTTAATTAGAAATCTTTTGGGAAATTTAACAGTGGATAAAAATGAAAAATAAATATTTTTGAAAAAATCAATGCGAATTATACCTCAGAAAATGTAAAATCTAGAAAGTGATTTCCATGTAGGAAGATAAGGCATAAAAAATAAATCCCATAAATCCAAAGTGGATTGATTGATTTGTATTTTATGACTTATCAACCTTTTATGGTTTATTAGAACCAAGACATATTTTGAATTGTAGAAGAGTGCTTACAGTACCAGTATTCCTATGTATTAACTGACTTTAACACTGCTTAACTACAGTGATCAAATGAGAACTGTTGTTTTCAGCATGATTTCACTGTAAGCTATTACATCTAAAGAAAATAGTGTTTTCAGTTGTTCTGGTGATGTTACCAGTGTTTCATTAAATGACAATAAATTTAACCATTCAACTGGTTTTCACATACTTTGGATATTTCATATCAATCACACACTCACACAATTATTAAATGTCGTGCGATGGGTAAATTGTCACCACTTTTAATTTCACACATGTGCATTGTTTGTTTTTTTATTTTGTCAATTGAATAGTATAATAGGGTCAATTGGGCACTGTCTGTTAGAAAAAGAGCACCATGACACAATGCACTTTGCCAGAAATTTGGAAATGGCATGATGTATTGCTTGGCATTCATGCCAGAAGCTCCAATATGAACATTTCAGAGTGTTTGGGTGTTAATCTGGGGACAGTGCAGAGGATTCGGAAAGAGTTGGACGAGTCTGATAGTGATTATGAAGGTGTTTGGAGTGATCACTAGTGATGGTGACATTATGCCTCCATTCATCTTCCCATGGGTCCTCAGACTCAACACGGAGGCCTAGATCAAATACCTTGAGGAGGTAGTGTTGCCCTGTGTCAAGAGGGTGACTACTAGAAGGCCCTATGTCTAGCAACAGGACTCTGCACTATGCCACACAAGCAGGAGAACCTAGTCATGGCTGTCAGACAATTTATGCAACCACATCACCTCTTACATCTTACAACTACCCAATCTGCAGCCCCCCCTTATTATTATGTATGGGGTACAGTTGAGCAAGAGATCAACAAAATTCTTTGAAAGATGAACTGAAGGCAAGGATTATAGCAGCATTTACGAACTTAAACAAGGAAACTTTCCAGAAGAGTTGCAGGGGATTCCAAAGTTGTCTGGAGGCCATGGTTGAAGCGAATGGTGATTTTATTGAATAAATTTACTCTTTAGCATTTCAAGATATTTTTGTGTAATTTTGGTAAATATATCTGTTAAAATGAGATTAGTTATTTTCATTTTTGCGTAATTTAGATGACAATTTATCTATCGCACCCTCTGTGTGTGTTTTATAATATACCTCAAGAACCATTTGAGGGGGAAAGATGACAAAGTGAAATAAGTCTTGTGATATATTTTGTCCTTTTAAAGCTTCAGTGGATTAAGTTTGTGTCTAAGTTGATGTAACTACATGTGCACAAATGAATGATGCTGGGAATTTTAAATTTAGATATTTTAAAAAAAATCTCTTTATTTGTTTTGTGTATAAAATCTATCTGAATTCATTTAAATCTTTGTGTTTCCATCACTTTTCATAATAGAATATCTGCCAAGAGTGGTGAAACATTGTAAGAACTTGGACACAAATTTAAATTAAAGCATTTTCAATTTTTGCATGAAAAGGAGAAATATATTAAAAATACTCTCAAGCTCCTCCAATATCCTAAGTATTTCATATTCGATGCAAAACAAAAGGCTTATAAAATATTCCAAAATAGAAAGATGGCCCTTCCTGACAAATCCAACAAATCAAAAATATATATTGTTCTACCAACTGACTTTGTTGCAACTACAATTAAAAAGAATTTATCTAAACTCAACATAAAATTTGTGACAACTATGTCTAAAACAGTAAAAGACTTAATTGATACAAAACAATAAGATAAAAATTGGAAGAATTTACTCTTTTATTTGTAATTATTGCCACAAGGAATACATTGGAGAAACCTTAGAAATTTAAATGAAAGATTATATGAACACGAAAGAGATCTTTTACAAAACAACATATTAAATAACAATAAATATTCCTTTTATTTTGTATAAGAAAACTTCATTATCAATTGAATAAAATTCTTCCCATAATTTTCAAAGGGAAACAATTATGCCATTACAACAGTCTTGAAACAATTATGAATTATCCATGAAGTGAATGCATTTGTTTTGTTTTTTTCTTTTTGAAATGTTGATATTTTCCAATAAGTTAATGAAGTTACAAATTAAAATCAAAAAGTATAGACATTGAAATACGAAAAAGGTTAAATGAAACCCAGTAAATTTGTTATAAAGACGAAGGAGATTTAAGAGAGAAAGATGAAAAGATAATGGCTGGAAAGAAGAAAAAGAAATTGTAAATTTGTTAAGGTTCTCTTAGAAGGTTTTTATCTGATTCAAGCAGCTGCAAGAAAGAAAGGAAAATTACTGTCTGAATTTCTGGAATAATGAGTTATCATTATTTACACACAGACTTTTGCCCCCCCATCTTTGTTGGTACTATCACAATGTTTTGGCCATTGTACTCTCCAGCCTTCATCAGGTGATTTTTGATCCAGGTAACTTTTAAGGAATTTTGAACCGAGTCCTTTATTTAATCTATCTCTGTAGATTAAATAAAGGGTTCAGTTTGAAATTTCCTGAAGGCTACCTGGATTGACAATCCCCTGATGAAAGCCAGATGGCACAACAACTGAAACATTGTGATATCAGCAATAAAGATAGGGATAATAGTCTGTGTGTAAATAATGTAAATGAAGGTAAATTAGTTGATCAGTTGAACTGGTTTAAATGTTGACTTCACATTGGGTCAGTCTAATTCAAGAATTGTTGAGTTTATTTCTTTACATTATTATAATTCTTAGAACTCAGTTTCTCTTATTATAAAAATCATTTAATTTTAACCAAATGCAGAACTTTGAGTTGATAGACAAAAAAAACCCTAAAAAGTACTCACTTGGGCTTGGCCATTTGAATGCTGTAGAATTTAGCATTAAATTTTGATTGAACTATTTTGTATTTTATGAAATAATTTAAATGAAGGAAGGTTTTAGCAAGAGATTTGTGGTTATTTCAAAATACATTAATTCAACATTTTCAAAAGAAACATTCAATATATCAAGAAATTTTACACTTTTTTTAATAAAAAAAAAACTACAAAGCTCTCAAAAAAAAAAGAAAAAGAGGAAGAGATAATTATATTTGTGAGAATATAGATAGTGCAAAAAGAAAAGGAAAACATGTACTTAACTGTAATATGTGTGCGTGATGTGCCACATGGTTTGTTTGAAATTAATTAGTCAGTTTGTCAAAAAGAAGAACTCTCTCTCAGCAGAGACATATCCTGATTACCTTGCAAATCAGAAAGGAGAAGAGGTTTAATTTTGTTCTTTTTAAATTCCTGACTTAAACGACACCTATGGGCATCCTGGCAGTCAAGGTCAGGTAATCCCCACAGTAATATCCAAAGGCTTCTTGGTATTTTCATGTCCATGATAATTGAAAAGGGAAAAGAATTAAACAAAACTATGTTCATTGATGAGACTGAAGTCATCTAAGGGGAACGGAGACCTCAAATAAATGACCATATGAAATTAATTTTTGCTTTTATTATTCATTTATTTCAGTCATTTTGGTCTCAAAAGGAAGCAGCAATTTGTCTTGCATTTTGGATGCAGTTTTGAAATAAAAACCATAGTTCAAAGTAATCAGATCTTTTTATAAAATAATTCTTCTCTATAAGCTGTTATTTTATTTTTTTTTTATATATATATATATATATTCTCTTTTCACAAGTGAAAATGTAAAATTTGACTGATTTCCACTAATGGAATAATACATTTGTTTATTGTATTCTTATTTCGATGAGATTTTTTATTCTTATTTATCCTTTGATGCATGTTGGCAAATATTTTGATAAAGTATAAATGTATTGATTAAAAATTTTATTTTTAAAATTATTTTACAACTGAAATAATTAAAAAAAATCTCTTATTAATGCTGAAAGGTTGATATTCCTATTCCTTTGTCATAAAATCACTTTTTTTTTTTCTTAAATATGATGCATTGTTAACCATTATAATTATTTTCTGAGCAGTATTGTATTTCATCTTAATCCTTACTTGCTTTCTTTTGCATTGTTGTTAACATTTTATACAGTTGTACTATATATTTGTAGGCTTTTAAAAGTCATAAGGACAGTAAAATAATTTTTAATAACTCTTAAAAAAAACAAATCAACTCCCAAAAGTAAATTTGTTTAATCAAATATGTATAAAGGTGTAAAAGACATCAAATATACAAGACAAAATGTATTCATTGTCATAGTATCCATATTGATGTTATAATTCAGTCTATGTATGCATTCTTTAATACATGTTGATAAATTAATAAAAAATAAAAACAATATTAATTATTGAAGGACATAAAACACCAATTAACCTAGGTTGATGTACAATTATCTTCTTTTAAATATTGTAGCAAGTGTACAATATGGCATGAAAATCTCCTTGATTTTATTATTGATATTATATATTACATCTGTTGTTACAGCAGGTAGATATGTATCACAAATATGTTATACTAAAATACACCAAGTCATTCAATTTTGTATTAATAGAGATGTTTTAAAATTAAATAGTCATCTGTCAAATGTGATACTTGGTTATGATGACTGAGCAAAATTCTGTGTCCTCTTTGACAACTGACATATAACTACCCACTAACAATATATGCCCTAAAGAAGTGGAATGACGCCATATGTGCTCAACAAACTAAGAATAGATTCTATAATTTTGATATTATCACCAAAACTTTTTCTGTGTCAGCATAGACTTCTGTCAGAAAGGCACTTGGGTGCCTTAAGTGTAAATTATAGGGTAAATTTTATGCATGAGAAATTTGGCTTGAAGGAGGCATTTGTACTAAATTTCTTTTTGAATTTTTATGATAATTTTTTTTTTTCTCTTCTGTAAATATTTATTTTTGATGTAGCAGACCATCCAAAATTTTGAAATGAATTACCAGAAAAATTAGAGTGCATAATATTTAGTATTTTAAATTATCTTGATATTCTCAACAAGTAAAGCAAATATATAAACTCTTAATTTATCTTATTTACAAGTAAAATTTATTATTTTATATGATTTTTGACATAAAACAAAATTTTCAACAATTTTATACTTTTGTGTGAATTTCGAAAATCTGAGAACTTAGCTGAAGGGGCCAATTTTTAATACTTGTACTTTCAACCCTCTCATCACATCAGTTTTTCTATTCAATATTTCAGCTTTGTTCATGTTTTTATTTTATGCAATATACAAACCATGAAACTGTTTTATTTTCTTAAAAATTCCCCCCCCCCTGATTAAAACAAAATCTCATTTTCACCAAAAGTACATATTGCATACAATCAATAAAACAAAATCTCTAAATATACAATGCAAACTTCCCTAATTTTATTAGATTTCATCCCTAAAGCTTGAGTTGTTTTTACATGAAAAACTTTGTGTGCTTATATATATTCTCCCATTGAGAATGATGGATGAGGGTTCAGTAAAATTATAAGTTTTTACTGAGCAATCTGTACAAGCAAATTCTTTAAAGTGGTCAGTTGCCTGTCTGCCCTGCAGTGGACACTCTCTCCATCATAGTGCACCATCACAGGACATGGTGCTATGTGGCACATAGTATGTGCCATGTATCAGATGTTGCTATAATTGAAGACTTTTTTTTTTTTTTTTTTTTTGAATAGGAGTTTTCCATCTCCTAGCTGCATATTGGCCATTGGCTCCTATAAGAAGCTTAGGCTGGTTTGAATTCAGTTTTTCTTCTCCTAGATTGGTTGTAAACTAAGAATATCTTGCTATTTACTCATAGCTGGGAGTAGAAGAGATGGATTCATACCTTTCCCAATGATATTTGTGAAGTGAAGTTACATTCACTTGTCACAAACTTGACTGAAATTCAAACTCAGCTATTTGATTTCTCACTCTGAGCCATTATCCATAATACCATCTGGTATTCCCAAGTGGTCACCCATCTAAGTACCAACCAGGATCAACATTGTTTAATTTTGGTGATCAGATGGGAACTGTTGTTTCAACGTGATATGGCCATAAGCTATATTAAAATTCAAAGCTAAATTAAAATAAGTGGGGGATAATTTTGTTTTCCTTTTCTGCTCCATAATAGCCATAAAACTCCACATTTAGCTGAAAAATATCTGAAATTGTAACTCAGGTTGATGACTCTAATCTTGTGATATTGTTGTCTGCAGGTATAAAGAGTTCTGAGAGAAACTTGTTCTTCTGAAATGTTAACAAAATGTGCAAATAATTTCAGTTTATAAATCAGTTAATGTGATATTCTGAAAAGAATAGAATATTTTTTAAAAAGTCAATACTCAGAATCTACTTAATGATTAAATATGCTGAAGTACCTATTTATGCTGGGTAGGGGGTTAAGAACTGGATTGATTCTAGTTTGTTATAATAACAGTAAAATTGATGCTAAGTGTTGTTTTGCTCAGTCAAATTATTCAAGATTGCTACATATATAATGTTTTGAAAGTCCTAGAATTTCTGTGCAGAACCATTCACTGAGTGGAAACACCCTGATGTCATCTTCATTTTGAATAATTTTTCTAGCTATGTTCACGACCAAGATATTGTATAAGAACACCACAGTAAAAAATTTTCAGCATAAAAACTGTTCTGAGAAATTCTTTTCTTTTTAAAGCATATTTTTCTTTCATTTGCTATCACTCAAATCATATAATAATTATCAATGTGTATTCATTTATATATTTTCTGTCATATCTGTTGTGGAAAAGGGTGGTAAATCAACTTAAGTTAGTAAATTTATGAGTGATTACTTCCTTAGTTGTTTTAATAATCTATACAAATAAAATATTTATCTGTATTTAGACTAAATTAGTTCCTGAGAAAAATGAACTAAAATTAATCAGTTCCTTTACACCTACATTTCTTAGGCTTGAACAAATAAGACTGCAATCTTTCATGAGAGATACTTTTGTCTATTAAATGATCGGCTTTTTTCAGTAGGCTTTTGTTGTTTTGTTGCTAATCTTTTTCGTACAAGATAATTTTCCATTTCACTATTACATTAAACACATAAAATTTTTAACATGAAAAGATATTGAGCAAAAAGCGATTTTTTTTTTTTTTTTTTTTTTTTTTTTTTTTTAAATACCAGGAGTAATCAGTAACTCATAGATACCATTGAACATCTGAAATATAAAGGGAACAGATTAATTGGCCTCTATTTTAGTTGTGAATTCAATTTGATTGAATCTCAATACATTGTTTCAAGACTTTTGTTTCATTGCATCTCACTATAATACTTTCTAACAATTGCCATCATTTTTGACAGCATGAGTACACTAGTTAATAATAAAAAGAAATTATAGTCTATAACTAAACAGTTACAAATAGTAATTGTTACTATGAAAGATAAGTCTGCATAACAGAAAGGGGATGTACCAAATGTTTCTTGTTTTATGAAAAAATTCATAGTTTTTGAGTAACAATTGAGTTTTATTGATTCTAGCATTTTTGTCTTTTGTATGGATTGTTAGTCCTAACTAAGCAATAATGCATGGTAATTATTTTACATCTCCTGCTTGAAGAACTACCCGGAAACCTAATTAGTAATGTTTAATTAAATATGAATAATTATTTTAGTAAAACATTTTTCTTTTCTTTTGAAGTTTGGCAATTTAAATTCTGTAAAATCAATTACATCTTGTAGCAACATGGCTTCCTGCTGATTATTGTTTATTGTTAGAGACTTCCTCTCCATGAGAGATCCCCTTTCTCCATGAGGAACAACAATTTTTTTTTTCCCTCTAATGTTAAAACCTTCCCTATGAATAAGGGTTCTACATGAAATACTTTGGCTGTGTATATCTAACAAACTTGCTCTTCCCAATTATAGATTCAGTGTAAGTAAGCATAAAGAAATTTGACTATAATCCTGTTACTAACTAGCTTTTTATCACCAGTTTTGAACTCTTTTTCAATATAGAGAGATTGGAACATTTAATTAAATTTGCTATAGCAATTCTTATTGTAGAAAATACTGACATGAAATACTTAAGCTCTTAATTTGCTTTGTGTCATGTTTTTGTTAATATAAAAACTAAAATTCTGTATAAATCTAGTCTTTTTTTCTTAGATGTCTTAGTGGTCTTAAATATGAATTGATAAAACAATAATATTAAAGAATTCATTTGTAGTTAAGAGATAAGAAAAAAATTAAACTGTTTACGCTTTACAAATATATATAAAATGTTGCACCCAACTTGTAAATATGATTTATTCATTGTCATCTGAAAACCTTAACATTAAAATTAAAATAAAAAAGTATGAATTTGAAAGCTCCTCTTGTGAAATAAGAATTGCATAACAGAATTTGAGCACATCTGAAACTGGATTCAAACCTTTTTAGTTTTTACAAAAGAAAACTACAAAAATTACCTTTTCAATTCTGAATTTTAAGCAATTATACTTCATCAAAGATATTTTTTGATTTAAAAAGCGTTGGAAATGTTAGTTTAAGATTTTGTACCAGTTTTCCTATTGCTAAGCTAGCATTAATTGGTGAAAAATATTTCTGTGTTAGTCATGATATTTATTCAAAGTGGCCTAGCAATTCTAAAAGTTTAAATAAGTTTTTTTTTTTTACTTAAGATACATTATGTATGTATGTATATTTTACTGTTATGATGAATATGCTACTTAAGAGTTCTTTTCTTATTGTTGCTTACTTCACATGAAATATTAACTCTAGGCTGACTTCTCAAGTCATATATTTTTATTAAAGATTTTTTTTTTTTCTTTTAAGGCAAAAAGAATTCAAAATATGTTTTGGTTTAGATATAAGTTAGTTTATTGTATTTGAACAATATTAAATAGAAGAGCACATTTTAAACAGTTGCTTTGTGCCAAAGATAATTTTAAGTTGGATCTGTTAAAAGCATAAAAATAAATCTTGTGCTGCAATGGCATTCTATAAAAAATGCAAAAAATAACTTTCATGTGAAAAGATTTTATCACTTAATAACATTGCTTGCTTAAAATTTTGATACATTATTTATAAAATTTCAAGTAAAATTTGAGTTTGGGCCTGCAAATGATATTAATATATTTTACAATTGCTTGTTTAGGACTCCAGTTTAATTTAAAGCCCAAAGTGAATATCAACTAAAAATATCATGAAAAACAACAAAATACCAAGAAATATCTAGAATAAAAAAATCACCAAACCCAACAGTATAACAACTAATATCAGTCAACAAAGTGTCGGAGTAGGTTAGAATGACAATAGTGGCAGTAAGATCAGGGATATAGATAAAATCATCTTTGATAACTAACATGATAATGTTGCTACATTATATAGTAATCTCTTGTACTGAGATCAAGTTTTAAGTTACTTTGTTCCAAACTCCTGCAATTTGAAGGTCAAAGAACACAACTATCAAATATATAATAAAATGCAAAAAAAAAAGCTCAATTTATTTTGTGCAATAAGAATACTGATTGATTAGCTATTAATTTTTTTTTTTTTTTTTTTTTTTTTTTTTTCAGGGAAGTATATATATAATACATATAATTTCTTTTAAGTAATCTAGATTAGTAAAAAATGTATTACTATGCAAGATCAGTGGTGAAAGAACACATCACAAATGTGTTTTTGCTCTAGACTAGAACATTGTTGATGTGCTGTTTTTTTTTTTTTTTTTTAAATCATTTCATCCCAAGCAAAGTGGGAATGCCACTAGTATGCAGGGGGTTACAGAAAGTGAAGATGAGAGAAAAGACTGGTTATAGAAGGGACTGAGGAAAGGATAAAAGCTGTACGGGGTTCAAGAATATAGAATATGGCATTTGATGTTGCATTTTTGAAGATCATAGTTATCAGGGAAGTAAGTAAACGGAAAAGAGCTTAAACAAGCAGGAACTGTGAAAAAAAGAAACTGTTGGCAGTGGCAAGAAGTGGCAATTACATTTAACTAATTCAAAAGGATGGGACCTAAATGTCAATCTAGTAGCACACTTAAACTTGCATAGTCCAGACATCAGGGGAAAAAACTTGTCAGAACAGTAGCCATGAAAATATTTGTAGAAAAGACAGAGGGAAGCCACATCACGTTGGTGAGAAAGTGACTGAAGTCAAGATGCCAAGTCAGGATTGATTACATTACAGATCCTTCTTTGGATTTTGTCAAGAACCTTGAGATGAGCACCTGACCAGATATGGCAACAGTATTCAATGCACGGATGAATGGTAGATTTGTAAATGTGCAAGATGGGCTCTAACAAGAAAAAACTTCTAGTGCAACAGTGATCCAAATTTCTTTGCAGTGGATACAGCTATTGATCCAATATAGTCGATCCACTTCAAGTCAGTTGAAAACATGAGGCCAAGAAGGTGCAGTATGTTGCTCTCCATGAGTCTAGCATCAGTCATGCTGAAGGCAGGCATGAAAGTTTCTCTATGGTGGTTAGATGAGAGTAGTTTTGTTTTGGAGGCATTAAAATTTATGAGCCATTTCCTGCCTCAGTTAACCACAGATTGGAGGTCCTTTTTAAGAGCAGTGGTCATATTAACTTTGTTGGCTTTGCTATTGAGACAGGAGTAAATGGTAGTATCAGCATAAATGCCTACTTGGGAACTGATGACAGCAGGAAGATCATTAAGATCAGTAACAGTGTTGAACCCAGGATAGAGCTTTGGGAGACACCCATGTTTGTGTAAAAGAATCTGGAAGTGAGTTCATTCAAAAAAAAACCTTCATTTGATAGGAATGATTGGATTAAATCAATCATCCAGTAATACCATAGCCCTGGAGCTTATGTAGAAGACAGGCATGACCCTGTAGAAGACCCTGTCAAAACATCTTCAAGATATCTAGAGCTACAGCTCAAGCTTTGATATTATTATCAAGAGCTTGATATACATCTTCAGTGATGGCCATTAGCACATCAGTGGTAGACCTGGCAAAATGGAAGCCATATTGTTTGTCAGAGAGTAGGTCATGAGAGGTAAGATGCTTAACCACTTCAGCACTGATAAAGCCTCAAATATTTTGCCAAAATGTGGTAGGAGACTAATAGCACAATAGTTAGAGGGGTCAGAAGATTCTCCAGATTTTAAAAGCAGGAACTATAGAGGACTTCCAACAAGTGGGAAGCAGTGAGGCAATAGTTGTAGAGTTTGGAGGGAACTGGAGCCAGCACGGGAGCACATTTCTTTAGGAAACTAGATGGGATCCCATCCCCTCCACTTGCCTTATGGGAGTCTAATTTAGAAATAATGTCTGAGACCTGTGACAGGGTTATGTGCATATCACTCAGTAGAGCCTCTGTTCTAGGTGGAAAATTGGGTGCAGGTACTCCAAATGAGTCAAGTGTTGAGTTGGAAGATAATTTCCAAGCAAAGCATTCAACCTTATCTGCTGTAGATGTCAGGACTTTGAATTGATTGAATAGAGGAGGGATTGAGGATCTGCTGTTGTTCAGTAAACACTTGCTGCCAATAATCTCTAGAACCAAATTGTGAGATGCTATATGTTGTTTCTTTCTATCAGGAAACAGTAACTTTGTTTCAGTGAGGACAAGCTTGCACTCATTATGGGCAGAGACAGAGAGATGTCTGTTGCAATCAGATGTGTCTCTCTGATACAGCTGGAAGAAGTGATTCCTGTGGGCTATGTTGGTTGATCATACAGGTGAGAACCAAGGAGATGAATGCAGTTTAACTTGGTATTTCCTTGCTAGAATGAAAGCATTGATGCCAGCTTTCACCCAGAAGACCTCAGATACACATTTATGAACAGGATTATTAAAAACTACGTTCCAAGGGACTTCATGAAGTATGTCAGTGAATGAGTCTCAATCTGCTCATTGATAACAGAAAGATATTCTGTTGGTAGGAGGTTCTTGGTTGGTAGGGGAGTGGAAAGAGATGTACACAGACACTACTGCATGATCAGAGTTGCCAAGAGGGCATAGCTGCATAGTATGACATGAGTCTGGGACAGAAGTAAAAAAAAAAAAAAAAAAAAAGATCTTGAAGAGAAGCATGTTTGTCAGGGTTACTGGGGAAATGAATGCATGAGTGATCGAGAAGTTAAGGGTTTGGATGTCAGTGGGGTCAGTGACAGCATTTTAGCTACCTGGCATGGTGGGCATTAAAGTCACCAAACACAGATATATTTGCAAATGAGTGTAGGGAGATGACCTTGTTTATATTATCAGAAATACTATTTTGCACAAAAGTCATGAGAGGAAGAGGAATGGTAGACAAAGAAATAGCTGACTGAGTTAAGTAGGGAGACAGAGACACATGTAAGAGTCATTTGTAGATTCAAGAGAGAGTTCCCTAGCCAGCAGGAGATGTTCATTGACACAAAATCCTAGGGCATGCATGTAGACATTCTTCCTTCCTGAAGAGAGGAAGATAGCCAGGAATTGAGAAATCAGGAGGGGATTGAAGAGTTAAGATTAGTTTCACAAAGAGCTAGGATGTTCAGAGACTTTTCGAAGAGGAATGATTCCACACTGTAGAAGTTGGTATGAATACTACGAATGTTGGAGAAAGAAAGCTTGAGGGGTTTAGTTTTATATTTTTAGCATCTTATAGTCATGGTATATTGTTTTGGTAAGGAAAGGTTTAGTAGTAGCAGTCTAATGTACCATGTGCAGGAAGGGAACTGGTGCAGAATGCAACACAGTGTGATCTCAGGGTTGCCCACTGGAGGTGCTTGCAGGGAAACCCTTTCATGCATGACCTGGCATTGCAAGAACCCTGATATGCAACTGTTGATTTGAGCATCCTCTCAAGATGCTGCACAAGAGTTTGGGCTCCTAAATACCAGCCGGGAACAGCAACTAGAAAACTGCCAACCTGGTACCCCGAGTATGAAGAGACATTGCCTCCATCCACACACATCACAAAAAATCCATGACAGCGCCACTATTAAGGCTTGAGAAAAGGAAAGGAAACGTTTCCTAAACAGGAAACAAGGTATGAGCTTCTACTCCTGTTCAAGAGAAGGGGGAGGAGTATGGACTGGGTGATAGTAAAGCGTATTTACTCCTATTAAAAACCAAACAAAACAATCCTGGTTTTGATTTTCAGTTATTTTGAGGAATAAACATTCAGATAACTAATTTGGAGAGTCAATCAGTGGCCATAGAACTTTTGACCATGTGATGTTTTACTGACATTCAAGTATATAAGGAGGGAGAGGAGGCAATAGGAAGTAAGGATCTGTCTATAAAATTTTACAGGATATGCATCAATTGCTACTTTCTAATATTTAGATTTGTTTGCATTATCCACTGATGTTGGTTTATCAGGCAATGTAGCATTTAAAGATTTGATGAGTGAAGGATGCAATAACTAAGTGGAAAGCTTCATTGCCCCCACCTTTATTTTTTTTATTAGTCTGTAGAAAATGTTGATCAATTCTTTCTCTTGGTTTTTTGTTTTTAGAGCTCTATCTGCAGGTGTGCCACTTGTATATCAGCATTAAAAATGAACTTATCTCTTATTTGTAGGATTGTTTGCATGAATATTTGATAAAAGTTAAAGATCTGAAAATCTCTGTCTGTTTGATTGCATTATCCTACTAATAATTCCTGTTATAATTTTCACCCTTACAATACAGAGACTGTAAATGTTTACATTTCATAAGCAGGTGCTGAATCTATTTGAAGATCACTGATCCATGAATTAGTTGGCTTGTTATCTAACATCTTATTGTCCAACAATTGACAGAAGGAAATATTACAACTATGGAAGCATGACAAATCAAATTGCATCTTTTATATGTTTAATGAGAAAGAAAATTATAATAGAAAGTCTACTTGATCTTTTTTTTTTTTTTATAGTAGACCACAGTGCATTTTCTGTAAGATTTTATAAATTGTTTTCAATTTGGGATTTTTTTCCTAGCTTTATATTCTAAAATGCATTCAATATTTTATTGTGAAAACATTATCTTTTTATTAAACATGAAAAATAATGAGACCTTAAAATGTATGAATCATCTTAAATTTATTGTATGTTTTAAGATTTTAACGGACAGAACCAGAAAAAGAATCCTAAATAGAAACCATTTCATACTTTTTATATATGTTGCCAAAATCATTCAAAGTTTCTATAAACATTTAATTTTACCTATATTTTTCTTTTTACTTGAATTTATCTTGTCCAGCTGATGAAAGACATTTTCAAATGCCAACTTTTTCTATGTGCCTTGTCCCTTTAGGATATAGCAATCATGATTTTCCACAACTTTCTATCCTTTATAGCTTCATCCTGGATATGATGATAAACTACATCTGGCAGCAAGGCCTCTGATTGAGAGGTTTTGAGGAGTGTGGAATCATTGTGGAATTTTTGTTGTTTCTAGGTCCACTCTGACCCAGAGTTGTAGGAGCTGCTAGGGCCCCAGTTATGGGCAAATGCCCATAGCTGGGGTCCTAGAAGGTGCTAACTCCATACTGAGGTCAAGACATTATGAAAGTATAAAAATGCATTTTTGTAGTAAAACTACCAGCAATATATTTTCAGAGAAAAAAAAAAATTACCAAAGCATCCAAGAAAATTAAATTTTGGCATTAAAGTTGATATAAACAAATTGAACCTTTGTAGCTCTTAGCATTCCTCTCACTCTCCATTCTGCCATCTCTTCACACAAGCTCATCAGGTAGGTAGCCTGCTGTCTCCTCCAGTCCTTTTTGCTTTTGATATTTCCTGTGAGTGCCAAATTTTCCAAGCTATCCTTCCTCATTGTGTCCAAGAAATTTGAGCTGATTCTTTCTGATTTTATTTATAGTTATCCTTAAAAATTGCTTGTTGCTCACATATTGAGTCCATGGTATTCTTGGCATCTATTTGCAGAATCATTTCTTTGTTGCCTCAAGTCTCAACATCTATGATAGAATTGTCTAGCATTCACTGCCATATATAAGGACTGATATTACATCATAATTCAGTCCTTTTTTTTCTTTGCCATACTACTACAGGTTAAGAATCCTTTATCCAAAATTCTTGGGACCAGAAGGGCTTCAATTTTCAGATTTCTTTTAATTTATTTTCGAATACAGGCTATTTAATATGTATATAGCATCTATAAAAATGGTGCAACTTAGTAATGGAGCCCAAACATAAACACAATATCCCTTTATATTTCATAATACAATTTATACATATTCCCTGAAGGGAGTTCTATATAAATAACATATACTCTGAAAGTAGTTTTATATAAAATTTACTAAATCTTGTGTACTTACAGATACAGGTAATGATGCTAGTCATGTAATACTCACACAGTTTTTTAAGTGGTGAAATTAAGTTTTCACATAAAAATATTTTGTACATTCTGTGTGTGTACAAAAAAAAACATGATCACTGCAAAAATATGTGAATACAGGACTTTTTAGAATAATATGTTTACTGAGCACAAAACACCTGGTAAGTAATCCATGAATGAAGTTGTTGCTGTGATTATCGCTAACAAAAAAACTAGTGGCAACGTAGTCTACATAACTGGGCTTTCTGAAATTTTCCATTTGTGGCAAATCACTTTTTGATTTTGGAGGTTTTTGCATTTGGGAATTTTGGATAAAGGATACTTAACCTGTACCATCAAAAAATCAAGCTAATTGCAGACAGATTGAGAGCATGGACAAAGACATGGATTTGTGATTATATTTAAAATTGGTTCTTGCCATTTACTATTTTTCTTTTTTCGTAGTATTCAAGAGACAGCAGCACAAACACTATATACATTTAAACATTTATGCATCTTGATTTGATTCCTAAATGAACCAAAGGCTTGCTTCTTGTATGGTAAAAGGTTGACATTTTGAATTCCAGTCACAGGAAAAGAAACAGAACAATGTTACCACTGTTTCTGCTTTTCTTTTTTTTAATAGAAAGGTTAACTATTGAATCTTTTTTTTTGTTTTTTCTTTTTAAGGTTAATATGTCAGTCAGTCTCAGTAAAGGAATATACAGAACTGATGGTAAATTAATGAGTTTTGCTTAAAAATTGTAAAATAGAACAAAAATATGAGATTTTTGTTTAATTGGGGGCATCAACCTGGGTAAGTAAGCTGAGGTCACTGTGACCACAGGTTGTCTAATCTGGTAAAACTTTTTGAGCAGGTGTTAATTTGATGTCCTGTTAAGATGACCTGTACTGTATGTAACCATGTCCTTATCTATAGTATGCCAGTATCCCTAACCTCTAACACTGACCCTAATCCTGAAGACAGCTGTGGAAATATTGAAGCTCGGCTACGCCTCCTGGCATGGAAATTATTGACAGTAATAACTGCAGTTAAAAATCTGCTACCATGGACTTGTGTATACCAAACATGCTACTAACAAGAGCAAGTTGTGACTTTTTTTCCAGCCAAAATTGTGATTTTTTTCCTGGCCTTAGATATTTTATCACATCTTTGCTATATAAACTTTTATGACTTAAATTTATTGCCTAAATATGTTATTTATTTGCTTATCTTATGCAAATCTTTTTTCCCTCTCACTTGATCATCAGTTATTTTTTAATACTCAGTGCTTGTTTCTCTATCATCTTTTCTTATAAATACACTGAAACCACTTTTTTTTAAAAAAAAAAAAAGTCTGAAAAGCCTGTATAACTATTAGGTTGGTGCAAAAATAATGACGTAATAATGTCGTTTTTTGATGTTAACGTCAAAAACGACATTATTACGTCATTATTTTTGCACCAACCTAATAGTTAATTATATAGAATCTCATATGTGTAAAAGTTTAATTTTTTTTGTTACATCAAAGGCATTGAAAGACATTTCAGAATCATTTATGTTACTTGTCTTTTTGATAAATGTGAGTTGGATTTCTTTAGTGTGTAAAATTCTTATTTTTTCATTCAATTGTTAATGGATACAAAATTCCATTTAACAGGTTCATCATTAATTAAATGTGCCTCTGAGAAATCAGTCATTTATTACTGATGAAACTTAAAGTTGATATCTTTCATTTCAAAATGGGCTTTGATAGAAGATTTATTAAATTTATCTCAACCTACTCCCCATATACAGTTTTTGGAAAATGTTGTAAGACACACACTTTAGCAAGGTAAACTATTAAAATGTTACAAATTTACCAAGTCCTTGAAACAGTAGCTGTTTTAATTTAAGGTTTTATATATGAAATCAAAATTCCATTATTCCTCAGATGTACAGTGTGTAGATTTCAACAATCAAAATATCATTGTTCTATATTTAGAATTGAACTGAGTCTCATTGTCTTTTTTTTTCTTACCTGTAAATTAAAGACAGACATTGATGGCATTCTTTAACTTGTGATTGTACTACTTCAGTTACAAATTACTGCTGTGATAAGATCAAAAATAAAATCTAAATTAAAAAGGACTAAAAGATCAGCACTATATTGTCACACATGTATCTATAAATTGTAATAGCTGGCAAACAAAGATAACCTGCTGGTTTAGTTTTTGTTTGGAAGAATGTAAATTATATACTTGATATAAAAGACGTGTGTGTGTACATGTATATACAGCATATATTCATTTAAGTATGTTTGGTTAAATAATTTAGACATATTATGTCTATTTATTTTAGTTTTAATCCATGCAAGTCCACAAATTTCTTGGCTGTGGAAAATTAAGAAAAATTCCAAAATTTTCTTTCAAATAATTATCATCTTCCCAAGTACTTTCATCTGAGACCATTTTTAGAGGGTTAAAATATCTGGTGGATGTGTATACAGTATCTCTGTAAATTCGAAATATTTTTTTCACTGTCCATTTTGCAGCATTCGAAAATTATTTAGCTATGTGGGGATGGTTTTTGGTGGATGTCATTTTTGTAATTTTTTTTTATTTTATATTTAAAAATTAAAAAGATTTTAGTTCTAATATTTTTAATTTAGTATTTTATATAAAACTTTGTTACTACAAACATTTAAGAACCTTGTTGCTATACTCATAGTTGACTATTTATTTTTGGCTTAAATTCTCTTATAAAGGGCTTCCAGAATTTTAAGTTTTTGCTTATTTTCATGAAGTATGAATGTATTTTTGACCAATATTTGTCTAAAATTATATGTATGTATGTATGTATGTATGTATGTATGTATGTACACACACACACACACACACAGGTGTAAATTGGTGAAGCCAGAAGGATGGTTGTCCTGGACACTAAACTGTTAGGGGCACAAAAAATTTAATTAGGTTGAGCATGAGGTGCAATAGTTTAAATTTCCCCAGCCACTCAAAACCCACCTGATACCAATTGTGTGTGTATGTCTGTGTTTATATATATATATATATATATATATATATATATATATATATATGGTTGGAACAAATGTTCATATCATTTTTCAGTTGGTGGTGTTTGAAGATGTAGTTTTGTTTGACCCATAACTGAAATGTATGGCATACATATATATTCTGAAAGGTAAGATCCCCCCCCTCTTTGCTTTGCTCATTTGGTTTGTGCAAATAGCATTCCCTGAACCAATCTTGCAATTGTACATTGTTCAGATGGGGTATAGAAAATGGAACTGAGAAATGCTTTGGTATAAACATGACTTAAAAATTAAACTAGAAAATATAGAAACATTTTACTTTTAAGTGAATCTATTTTTTAATTACTCATGCCATATGTTTCTTTTTGCAATTTATTCATATTTGTAATATTAATTCTATTTTTGTATTGTGACTATACTATTTGATATTTTCAAATATTCAAAGAGAGATCTTATCAAAATTATTCTTATCCTGAAAGAAATATTTATATTATCTTTGACACTATTGAATATTTATTATATAGACTTTAATTAATTTTGAATTAATAACCATTTTGGCATTTATACAATATTTTTTTTTAAATAAAAATACAAACTTTCAGCAAGAAAGTCATTTTGGATAATAATTTCCTGATTTAAAAGTGAATTCTATATGAAATAATAAAGACTTGAGGTGACCTTCAAAAGTTTTCCTTTACATATGAATATTTTCAGCTTTATTCAGACTGTAGAAATGTTAGTTTTGTGAGGCATCCAAAATTGTTGATATAGACAGCTAGCCTTTCAGCATACCAATTCTGCATATTCACCGAGACTGATCAATACTGGTATTTGCTGTTAGGTTTCATGAATGCATTGAAGCACAAAATGTTCTATAGGCTTTTCTGCTTCTCTGTTTATTATGTGTTCCCTGTCACAGAATATTGCCTAGAGATATGCTAACTTTGTACAATGATTGGAGGGTAATGAACAGGTAAGTATCTTTTGTGGCCATAATAGACAAAGATGATTTGGAGAAGCTACTGGGAGTAAAAGCATAAATCTATGGTTTATTTAAATCTTCAAGATGCTGAAACCCTCCTGACTTCATTTATTCAAGTTTAGTATTGAAGTGTGAAACATGATTCTCTATGCTTTTAGTCTTTTTAAAACATAGGAAATTATGATTATTTCAAATGTTATTTTGGGTAAGTGTTGAGAACTCTATTTAAGAGAAATATGAGTAATTTATTTGTGTTTTATTTTTTTATATAACCCAATGGTTATATCAAGCTCTGGACATTGTTACCATTTGTAATAATTATATTATAAAAATGGATATGTGTCTGTATTTTCCCTTAGATATCTAGGTTATGTTCAAATTATATATATTATAGTAATTTCCTATGTTTCTTCAATATTTATTTATTTATTAGCTATAAATCAATATTATACCTATAATAGTAGTTAATTTTAGTTTCTACTTGCAAGTTTACCAGCACCATTTTTTTTTTTTTTTTTAACAATGATGTTCATTTATACAAGGCCCAAGAGCCACTCGAGATAGATTGTTATACAGTATAATAGGTACAACCAAAAGCAAGGTGATAATGCCACCAAGATGCAAGAGGCCACCGAAAGTGAAAGAGCAAGAAAAGGATTTAGAGGCAATCCTATTCCTGTTCAAAAGATTTTCAATTTTTCTGATGTTTTTTTTTTTTTTATGAAATCTGAGCAATATATAGCTTGTCAAAATCAGTTAAGCTATTTCTGAATGAAAAGTTTTATACATTAGTAAACACCAGGTTCTTATACAAACAAAATTATTTGTCTATGATGTATAATGTCATCCACAGATACTGTTTTGCTGTATCACAGCTCTTTCGTGTGGCTAGACATGTGATTGCTTCACGCTAGGATTGAAACTTGACTCTCAAACACATACATATTAAGAATCTTAAGTTTTATGGTCAACATTATTCAGTCTTAAATTTAATTTTTCTATGACCAATAATCCCAGGGGTTTCTGTGTCATTGTGACAGTTTTGTTTTATTTTTCACCTGTTGATGTAATAAAGATTTGTCATCAACTTTTCTGTTATTTTTAAAATTCAGAAATTTCTTTTTCTTTGGCTGAATTATTGCAAATTATCCTTATTCACCCAATACAGGATTGAACTCTGATCTTTAAATAAGAAGTCAGTACAACATGCATAATTGGTGGAAAATTTTATAAGAAATTTTTATTAACATATATTTAACAAATTTTATTACATTTTTATTTGAAGTGTTTTTAATATTTCATGTTTTCCTTTGTCAATTGTATTTTTTATTATTGTATTTTAGAAAGTATACTAAATAGTTGTTTTTTAATTAGCTTTGAACTATGCCTTTGTTTTTTTTTCTTTTAAAGTATGATAAAACTATAAAAGCATGAAATTTAATCTGGTGATGTTTGTAAAATTCTCTCCAAATAATTTTTATTATGTCTACTTCTAAAGTTAAGTGAGAATTTTAATGGGGAGCAGTTATATATTTGTATAACTTTTCAGTTAGTTTCATTTTGTAATATAATATCATTTTGTTCCCAATGAATATTTTTTTTAAAAATTTCAAGAAAAGAATGTTAAAGTTGTCTCTTTTTGAGACACTGTATGGAGGTAGATGCCTTGAAGGGGTGAACTGTAAGTTGAGGAGAGGTTTTAAGTGAAACATTACAGCTGGCAGAATGATTAAGATCCTTGTTTTGATAGAAGCTTTACTTCTAGCAGATGGAGAAATGCACTCGTTGATCTCATAAATAATACTGGACAATAGAATAACACAAAATATGACCAGATGTTATACCAATTAGATAGAAAACTTACTCTTCATAGTCAACTTCTTGTTTCATTTTTCTTTTTCTCAGACAAATTATTTTTATTAATGTGTAATTAAACCTTTTTCCTTTTTGTAAAATGTACTGCTTTTTCTATTAACATTATATTAGGCTAGAAATACCCATGAAAATTTCAGTTTTTCTATTTTAATTTTCTGATGACTCTTAATTACTGAGTTAATGACTGACTAAGCTTCCAGTGTGTTCCACAAGTATAAAGTACCCATGGAAATTCTCCAATTGCATTGTTAAATATTTGAATATTATTACCTGCAATTTCTTTTCCCTTCCTTTTCTTTTTTCATTTTTCTTGTTTTCTTGAAATCAAACAGCATCTCTGATATGTCTTCTATCTTTACTCTTGATTAAAACTGAATAGTTCATTATTTATGAGGTATTGGCAATGTATATCATATATGCTCATTAATTAAAAAACAAGTCAAATTATAATATGAAAAGCCTTCCTTGTTTTTTATTTTTTGTTTTTCCAAGATAAATCTTTAAAATTATCTTCATTATCAGAAACTCCTCTTTTCATGAATCCAAAGCTGTTATGAACATGATCTTTTTGTCTTTTAATTTAAAATAGTAATCAACAATTTTGCCCATAACAATAAAGCTTTATTATGTATTGAGATTATTGAATAGTATCAGATTTTATGAACATATATAATGGAAGACCAACAGTTGTCTTACTATCATCATAGTATTTGTCAAAGCATTTTCATTGTAGAATACAAAAATAAAAATTCTTGTCATTAAGTTGGATTGATGATCAACTTGATATAAGATTATAGACAATAGATTAATGTGCATTACTCAAATGTATTCTTAGATAATGGATAGAGATTGGTTGAACAATTAAGTAATTATTCATTCCATCAATTGAATTTTATTTATTGAATCATTTTAGCATATGTATCTGGAAAAAAAAAAATGAAGTTTGACTATTACTATATACTTCCTTGGCAAATTTTATTGTATTAAATAGCTATTTTTTTAGAATTTTAATAAAACCCAAACATATGAAACTGGATTTATGCATTTTTTTTCATTTTATTTATTTATTTATTTTTTTGCTAATTGGCAACAAAAATATTAAACACTATTTTATTAGATTGGTTACTTATATTATAAGATTAATTTTATATTTACAAATTTATAAAATATGTTAACTAACTACAATGTGATATTTATTATTTACCGTATAAAGAAATAAATATGAAAATAATTTTTTTTTTTGTTCATAAATTTGTAAAAATGTCTGAACAAGCAAACAAGAAAATTTAAATGTATAACGACTAGAAACTAATTATAAATTAAAAAAAAAATGCATCTTCCGGGTCATTTCTTTCATTTGGTCTCAATATAAATTTACTAAAATTGGTTGCAAGCATCTGGATTTATACATTTTTCTTAAATTCACAACAAAAATGTTAAACACTATTTATTTATGAGACTGTTTATTTATAAGAATAGTGTTTAATTCAGTTTCATATGTTTGGGTTTTATCTTTTAAAAAAAATTAAAACTGCCAAGGAATTATCAGTCAGTTATGTGCCATGCGTGATACACACTTAAGTGATCATGTATCTTTTGATACATAACTGACGAGACAGATTTTTTTCTGCAGTAGATTGCCATTTCTTTCTGTGGCCAACCAGTTTCCATTCAAGGCAATAGACCCAGTCTGTCCTGCTATTTATCCATAGCTGGAGGAGAAGAAGATTCATACATTTCCCAATGGTATTAGCACGTAAGTGAATGTAATGGATTTGACTGCAATTTTAACTCGGCTCTCTGATTCCTCAATCCAAACTGTTATCCATTGCTCCACTGTGCCTATCAAGGAAGTATGCAGTAATAAAAACCTTTAAAAATCCCCCAAATTTGTTTAATCATTTTGAATTTGATTCTCTAACTAAATTCTATTGTACTTGCTTTTCCTCTTTATAACCCATTCACACTTTAATTGATAAAATAAAGATGCAGTCCACCAAATATAATTTGAAATATTTGATGCTTTTTTGTCACACTTTGTTTACAACAATTTTAATGAAACCATTATTTATTGCTGATAAAATTGCATTAAGATGTCAAGTGATCTCTTTAGTAATGAAAGAGTTAAATGTTCAAGTCATATATTTTGCATTTATTGAACTTTTGAGAAGAGAGAACAAATACATTTCATGGAATCAGTGACTTGAATATAAACCTGCATTTAAATGTAGCTTAATTTTTATGATACTTCATTTTTATTTGATTTATACAATACCAACTCATTTCCTGAATGAAATTCAATAATCTATTCTGGTTTAAATGGTTCCTTGATTTAATTTAGCTATGTTTAATGATTTCTCCTGTTGTCAAGAAGCATTGATGGTGATGTTTTACTTTAGGATTGAGATAGTGATCTTTTAACCTTCTGTTTAATAGTTTAAACATTGATTTATCTTACAATGTAAATTTTGACATTGTTTTTGATATTTTTATTTCTATCTTTTTATTATTTCCAATTATTGTAACTACAGGAGACTTATTTCTGAATTATTTCTGTCAGATTTAAATTTTTATATTCAGTTATGGAATTTTATTTAAATGTAAAATACTTTTTAAAACTTGTTTTGTTAGAAAAACATTTTTGTAAATTGTTTTGATTTTTATCAATAATGACAGTAATTAAATAATTCTGGTTAAATTCCATACAAATTTGTCTTGAAACTTTTTAATTTATATTTAAAATTTTTTTAAAACATTTTTTCCTGACTTTCAACTTTTGATTGGAAGATCCCTTTGGCAGCAACATTTCATTCTAGAATATTTGCAACAACAAATCACCAGCAGTGATTTTATTGGCAATTATAAAATCCTTAGAAAAATTTCAAGTTAATTCTGCTTCAAGATAAATCTAATAATTGATAATCTCAGTTCTGGAAAAGGAAGATCATGTTTAGGTTAAATATAAATCCTCTTGCAGAAATTTCCATTCAAAATCAACATGAAAAATATTCTTTAAAAATTGTGTTTATTCTTCTTTCAGAAAGAAATATGAAATTATATACAACTAAAACTTTTATTTCAGGGGACAATATTAGCTTTTCATATTGGAATACATTATCAAATATAATTAAATTCAGTCTATAGCAGCTGAATTAAAAAAAAACAAAAAAAAAAAAAACTGTAACCTTTCAAGAAGGTATAACTAGATAATTTCCTTCAATAATTTTTAGAAAGAATTTTCACTTTCTACACATCTCAAGTCAAACCATGGGTGAGATAGGCATATTTTCTGAATGTGTCCATCAAATATTGTATGTGTGTTGACAATAAAAATTTGTTCTTGATTAAAAAACATTTCATCTTGTATTTTGATTTCTCATTTAAAAGCTTCAAAAACTAGGCTTAGACAAGAACTAATATCAACCAGTTTTTATTTAGGACTATTACTTTTATTCTGTCAAAGCAATGAGAATATTTTTCATATCTACATTTACAAGACTATAACTTGAATAAATTTTGATTAAGGCTATTAAAAATTTGTTCCTTGAATTTGATATTTGTTATTATTGAAAACTTTCATATGGATGTGCAACTTTTCAAAATGTATCAATCGTATAAATTTGGTGGGTTGGGGAAATAGAAGAGGGATGTACATGATTAAAGAAAAACATTTTATTTATAACTCAAAATATTTTTATTTGCAGTGAGAAAATCATTTTTTTTTTTTTCATACAAACATAAAATTTTATAAAGAATTAAGCAACACAAAACAAACTTATCAGATATAATTTTTCAAATTTAGAAAATATTTGATATAAACAAAAATAAAGAAACGGTGAATGTTTATGGAAAGGTGTCACTTGATGTAAGCACAGTAAGGAAATGGGTCAGTTGAATTAATGTCAATCCGAAAAAGAGAAAGAAACTGACCTTGGTGACAGGTCCCACAGTGGTTGACCATCTGCTGAGGATAAGGCCAAACAGGATGAAACTCTCATCAGAGTTGACAGAAGAATCGCTACTGTTAAAATTCTCTGAAAGCCTTCAGGTGAGCCATGGTAGTTAAATGTAGTCTCCAGGAATGAGCAGATGGTAACTACTTTGAAAGAGCTTTTGAAGCTGTACAACATGGACAACATCTTACCTAAGCAGAATAATCAGAAAAGATGAGATTATGGCTAAGAAAGTAGCTAAGAAGTTTGTATGGCGCATGTATACATGGCCTATTCAAAAATGGAATACCATGATTGAGAATGAGGGAGACTGTTGAGAGCTAGATTTGGAATCTAAAAAGAATGTTGAGTTGATTTTGGATTTGCTTTCTGTTTCTACTATTAAATCTGTTGAAATTAAAAAAAGCCTACTGTAAGCAGTCTTTAAGCATCACTTTTAAAGGATATTCTCTACTCAACAGCAATAAATATTAAATCGAATACCTGATCAGATAACCTTTCATATCATAAATTGTTTAAAATCATCGGATCTGTATAATCACATTTTTTATATATAATTTTTCCTGAACAATGAATTTTCTGTTGCAATGTACATGATCCAGGTAGAAAAGGTTAGCATTTCCAAATCCAATACAGGATCAGATATCTTCTATCTTAATTTCTGAGATGAGGCATTACTATTATTTACATGCAGACTATTGTTCACATTTTTAATGTTGTTAACATAATGTTTCAGCTGCTGTGTCCTCCAGCCTACATCAGGTGTATATCGATCGGTGTAACTTAAAGGCAATTCCGAACTGATCCCTTTAATAGCCTAGTGGATGAAAGCATTGGTTCATAAATTTGGTGATATTGAGTTCAATCCCTGAGTTAGGCAGAGTGTACTTGCACTCTGTGGAAACAGGGTGAGCAATAACTGAGTAGTACTAAAAATAAGAATGAGATTAGATATCCATAGACAAGGACAGTGGAACAAAGAACAGTCTATCCCTTTAGATTAAATAAAGGTTTCAGTTCAGAATTCTGTACCCAGATTGATATGTACCTGATGATCCCTGGAGGGCACAACTGCTGGAACGTGATAACAACAGCAAAGATGAGCACAATAGTCTGCATATAATAGTATAAATAATGATCAGATAGCTTTTTGTATCATCATAAAATGATTAGAATCATTAAATCTCTATAACAACATTTATGATATATAAATCACCCATGGCAGTAACGTCAAGGAGGTGAGACCAGACTCAACCAACCCAATGGTGGAATAGGCAAAGATCTACATAATCTCAATGGCCAAACTGGCAGAAGAGGGCAGTGTCTGTTGGGCTGGCATAACCAAGGACCTTGATAGACCAAGCATCCAACAGCCAAATGCAGCTAGGTTTGTCAGATATCACCTGTCTCAATTTACTTTGAGCTGTGAAGGGGGCACATCTGGCCAAGTGTGTGGGTGTCTCCATTGCACAAAGTCTCTTTAATTCATAGCTATCTCCACCACTGCTACTGGGAGAGAGAGGATAATGATCCTGATTCAAGCCAGTGCCAACTACAATGATATATAAATATATGAATTTTCTATTAAGACATAATCCAATTATAAAAGGTTAGCTTTGCCAAATGGGATAAATTAAAAATTCAGAATTATATCAAAATTTTTCTTGGCTTATTTATTCTATTTTTCATTCAATTCTCTTTCACCTTGTGTGAAATTGTTTCTTTGTTTTCTTTCTGTTTTTAGTTCTCATGTCCTTTTCTTTTACTTTGCTAGTAATTTCCAATTTCTTAGAAAAACTAGTTTCTAACAAATAAGCTTCAGAGACTAGTCACCAAATGTCTTCTTAAAAATGCATAAGTAATTCATTTAGTTATTCCAATTTGTAGAGATTTGTTAGCATTTTTTCTGTTTTCTCTCTCAAGATATGCTGCATTTTAATCCATTCATTTATCAATTGATTCTTGTAATGTTTTTTTTTTTTTTTTTTTTTTTTTCAATATTTTTAAGTAACATTAAAAAGTATTACAAAACTCAGAATTTATGTAAATGTTTTTTTTATAAAATTAAGAAAATTGTGAAAAGAAAATCTTCAGGAAAATAGTTTGGTGTTTCTCTCTATAAAGCCCAATGTCCATTGCTTTGCAATGTACAAAACGTGTCACACTGAGTCTAATCTATACCAAATTCACATTTTTTTAATCTATATTCAGAAAATATGTCTGCATAAAATAGTATAATTTATATGTTGCTCATCTCAGCAAAGTAGGTTCCCAAAACATTACAAATTCTAGCAATGATTAGAATTTTTAATAAAATTTTTCAATTGCAAAAATACATCATGTCTGTTCATTGATGATGAAAAATATTTTTGCTTACTTAAAAATGGTTTTAGACTGTTTTAATGTCAATTTTTATCGTTGAAAAAAATTTAATGATTGCTTAAATGGATTTTGAAAAAAATATTAATTTTTACTGAAATTATAGGGGGAAAATACATTTGTTTACAGACGTTTTTTAACTGTCTATATTTCTGAGATGAGGTATTATAATTATTTGCATTGTTCAGACTGTTTTCCTCATTTTTATTGTTATATTCATGATGTTTCAGTTGTCGTATGCTCCGGTCTTCTTCTTTTAACCTCAAGGACACATGGCCCAGTGGATAAAAGCATTGGTTGAATCCAGTGACTCGACCCAAAGAGTTGCAAGTTCAATACCTGGCTACTGCAGTGGTGAACAAAAACTTGGAGAGTTGAGTTAAAGGGAGATAACTGAGACATCCGGAAGAGGCATGGCACATGGAACTAGAACAATCTACCCTGGTGGGAGAAATGAAGGGTCCAGTTTGAAATTCCAGTCACCTGAAGAAGGTCGGAGTGTATAACAGCTGAAATGTGAATATGACAATTAAGATGAGGACAACAGTCTGAACAAGATAAATTCTGTTCAAATGTAAAGTGGGGATTGAATCAATCATCTTTACCATATGTGATGAAAGCAAAGCCCATTTAAATTTACCAATCTCATGAGATAGCTAAAGTCTTGATGACTAATGTGATACTACCTAATATTACTTATAGTAGCAAATGCATATTCCAAAAATTCTATGCAACATTAGTCAAATATGCTTATATTTTCATTTCTACAAATTGTCAAAGAAGAAATTAAAGTTTCTAAATATCTTTTTATTTTTTTTAATTAAAATGACAATAGATGTCTTTTACTGTGAAGTTAAACCTATATTTTCTGGGTGAGAAATTGTCGTATTTGGAAAAAACAATTTAAGTTTATGATTAGTTTAAAGAAATGTATATATTTCTTTTATTAAATTAACCAGTATTTACTAGCGTTTAAATGTTTAACAAGTTTCATTTGGTATTGAATTATTTCAGGTTACATTCTAATTCGTTATTGGATTTTGGCAGAATATGGTAAGTTGTATTTTCTTTTGTATTTCTTCTGTATGTATTTGTGATATTAAGTTGTTGAAACTTATCTCTAAATAATTCATATGAAGAAATTTTGAGCTGATTCCATTTGAGAAATGTGATATTTTTGTGATGTGAAATTTGGATATTATTTCTGTCTGAATTTCTCTGGTAAGGATTTATCATTATTTACACCCTTTACATTCGGACTATTGTCCTCGTTGTTATTACAACAACAAAGATGAGGAAAATAGTCTGAACATAAATGGTGTAAATCATTTGTTTATCAATTTTTGCCTTTCATGTAAAATGATATATTTAGAGTAAAATATAAAAAAAATGTTTTATAATTATTTTAAATAGTTTAAAAAATGATAAAATGTTTGTTTTAATTTTTAAAAAATATCAGTTTAAGAGAATATCTATTGTGTATATTTTCTGATTATTTGTAATATGTAGCAGCCATAATGTAGAATTTTCCCAATGGCAGTAAAATCTATTGTTGCAGTTGATGAGAAAAGTAAATGCTTTGGCAGAGTGAATTAGATGGAATTGTTTGCATTTTTGCCTGATGAATCCACACACAATTGGGTTCTGCTTTGTAATTCTCTCTCTGCATCCTGATAAAGATCAAACCTTCTTAATGGCTAGCAGTAGTTTATAATGAGGCCCAATAGAAAAAAAATAAATACTGACTGTGAGGAAATTTTTTAATTTTTTTTTTTTTTTTACCTTTTTACTATAAATTGGGTTGAAGAAACCTGCATCAAAGATTTGAACTGGACATTTTTTATAGGACATAATAAAATAATATTTATGTGCATTCAAAAGTTCACTCATCTAAAATTTCCAAGTCTGATCTTTGATCTCTGTGTGAATTTGATAACATTTTTTTCAAATTACAATGTTTGAAAAATTTTGTATAGCTTAGAAAATAACTGCTGGAATATGTTCAAAATATCTTTTGTATTATTCAATACAAAAGTAAGTAATCAATAGATATAAAGAATTTTTTTTCTTTTATTTTTTTGAAGTTGTTACTTAGAATCTCTATTCAAACACATTTTACAAGCAAAGAGCATTGTTAAATTATCAAAAGTCTGATTAAGCTCCATAATTTAGATTGGTAACATGATACATTGATATGGTATAAACTTAACTTTGAATGGCTAATAAGGAAAATCTATTAACAAATTTTTAGTATTATAAACCTGTTTTAATTAACTGGAAGTAAAGAAATAAAATAGAATTCAGAAAAAAAATTTTTTTTCTAACAATGATGTCTTTTCCCCTAGAAAGACACTTGCAGGTCCAAGATAAAACAATACCTTAAAAAAATGTATACTTCAAAATTTTTAATGTGTAAAAATAAATAAGGAATATTTAGTAATTAGTGGTATAAATTAATTATCTTAACACTTGTGAAAATCTGAGTGGAACATTTGATTTAAATAAAACCATTTTCTTTTGTACACAAACACATGATGGGGGTAGTGAAAATTTCTTGGCCTAGCCTACTTCACAAAATCTGTCCAAATGACCAAACAACAGATTTTCTTTTAACCTCCTCTTAGTGCTGAAAAGTTCTTAGCCTGAACATCTTGCGTGTGTGTGCACACAAGATGCATGTGATTCAGATGGTATTATGTAATAAAAAATCACTGGTGGGGTAGAGAGATAACTGTTCATTAATATAAAAAGTAAACTCGCTGGAACTGGGGAAAGTCCATGGTGAAAGAAAAATGATTGTCTATATGCAGTTTTAGAACTTTTCATTAAATAAAATTTAAATTAATGTATTTTAGTTTTCAACTAAAATAAATGAATATTTGTAATAATTCTGACACTAATTTGAAGTTTTATTACTTTAAAAAAATAGTATATAATTTCAATAAAAAAATGGTGGGGGTTTGCAATTGTGACAAAAAATAATGTCAATTTCTATTTTTATATCTATTGATATTGATATTTGCAACCTTATGAATTACAGAAGAATATTATTTGATGAAGAATAACTGATTGCTGAATTGAACTAGAAAAAGTGTTCCCTAATTTTGGTTTAAAATACCATGAAAAACTTTTTTTTTTTTTTAAGTGGAGGTTTTTACATTATCAACACCATGAAATAATCAAAGAAGAGTAGTGTGCCTATTTTAAATGATAGCCATGCTGACAGATTACATCATTTTACAAGTAATATCAGATAACAGCTGATGATAACCTATCTCTACTCCATACGATGGATTTCAAGATGGATAGAGTTACTTCTTTCTTGCATAGTTAGTTGCTTGTATTTGACTTTAGTTTTTTTATTTTTTTCTCTCTTTTTTTTTTTTTTATTTTTTTTTTTTTATTAAGGTAAGCAAACAGTCCAAAGAAAAATAAACCTATCAGTAGTCTGATTTTGGAGGAAAAGAAAGGTACCTAAAAATTAGGTACCTCCCAAAAATTCACTAACAAAGAGGATACACAATGAAAAAAAAAATTGCCCAAAACAATAAAATCGGAATCTTTGTATAATATTAAGAGGAAAGATCAAAGGATTTTTTTTAATGCAAAAGAAATTTTTTTTTTCATCTTTTCTAGAATCTTGAAAATCTTAGTTAAAAAATCTTATTTTTCTGACATCAACATAATTACAGGAAATTTGAGCATATTTTTTTTTTTTTTGTTTTTTTCAGTGAAAAACACATTCATTTGGAAATTATTGCAAAAATCAGATAATTGTTGGACTTCAATGAAACTTTCAGGATTTCAGAATTAATTAATTTTTAAGTTTTTTTTTTGTTTTTTGTTTTGTTTTTTTTGTATTAGTTACCCACCACTTATTTAATTTTATGAAATTTTGATAAATTCTTTTTTTGTATCACTTAATGTTTATATTAGTTATAAGAACAAGTCTTTGGATAATTTAAGTCTTCAAATTATTTAATCAAACAGTATCCCCAGTTACAGAAAATCTGCTCTGGATCATAAAATAATGCAATAAAACTAAGATATTTAATTATAAAAGCTTTTACCATATATACTTGCAGATAGGTTGTCCCACTGGATAGGTCACGCCCCTACTTTATGGCTTAATAATTAATGATTTACTGTTGACTTGCAGATAGGTCACACTATAATCTGGGGAGTTACACAGCCCTTTTTAAATGTAATAATTATCAGATATCTACCTTTTATTGCAAAACCTACAATTATTAATACACTTTTGCTGATCGATTTTCATGTTCTTCTGCATAATTTAGTACTTTTAATTTAAAACCTGCTTCATAACTATTTCTTTTACTCATGATTAGTGTTTGCAACAATTAAAATTATAAACTATAAATTTGGCTACCTGCCCAATGCAAAATATTGCAAACATTTTGGGTACTAGATTCATGTGCTTTGTTATTTGTAAATAATACTTTTTAATGTTATATGAAACAACCATTAAAGAAAATTATCTCATAAAGAATATAATTCATTTCTTTAAATAATATTTTCCAACATATTTTTAACAACAAAATATAGGGTTACTATATCTGTCTAGTGCAAGGACCCCAACTGAATAATGACTGATGGATCGATGAATATTTTATAATTTTATTTATTTATTGTGATGGATATATGAATCTAGCAGCAGGAGGTAAGTTTAAAGCAGTGAGTCCGTATATATATGATAGATAAATTGTTTCTACACGGAGAAAAACCACAGCTTTACTGTTTATGGGTATCATTTCTGATTTCTCAGAAATCATGATGACAAGGTAGTGTTGTTTTACATTTATGTTGAGCAGATAGGACGCACTCCTAATATTTTGTGAAATTTTTGGTAAACAAAAAAATGAGACCTATCCACGAGTATATACAGTAATTGTGTCTATGAATAAGATGTATTATAGACACTATTGTCTTAAGAAAAAAATATTTTTGATGAATAATGGATTTTTATAAGAATTGTTTTCATTTTGTTTTTTTTTCTTAAACTAGAATAATTTATTAACTTTTAAACCTTAAAATTCCATATTAATTTGTAGTGGTCAAGTGTCACTATTATTAAATTGTATTTAATAATCATAAACTGAAAAGCTCACTACAATTCAATGATCCCCAGTATTTTAAAAAGAATTTTGAATTTTTTGTATGTTTATAGACATGTTGAATTTTGCAAATACAGATATCCATACATGACATTAACAGAAAATAACAATATTACCTATAGTAAATTGAAAATTTATTGGTAATTTTCTAATATTTCCTCAAAAAGTGTCTTTGAATAACGCTATAAAGCTAAAGTACCTAAAATTCAATAAAATGTTAGAATGCTTATAATTTTTAAGATTACTGTTTTTTACAGCAAGCCTGGGGGCCACTTGAGGTAGAGGGTTATATCTGGTGGCCATTTGTGTGCATAGCAGTAGAAGATAAGTTAATCCTAGCCTTGAACAGGTTAAGATTGTAGTGATCAGGGAAACAACCTCTTGGGAGTTGGTTCCACAGGGCAGTGGTTCATAGGAAGACGCTGCTTGAGTGAAACTTACTTCTCACTAATGGAATATAGAGGAAATGTCAGTGGTTTGCTACTATGTAAGTGGCTTGGTGTATTCTTGCTGTGGTATTTTACCTCGGCAGGACCAGGGAATATAGTTCATCTGAGCACTTTCCATGCAAGTAGTGGTAGGGTGGTGAGAGGATTGCCACATCCTTAAGGGGTGGAGAATAATTTGTCTCCCATAAGGTCTTGGAGATGCTTTTGAACTCTATTAAGGCTGGAGAATGAGATCTGGACAGCTCCTACCCAAATATGAGAACAGTACTCCATTTTTGGCCTGACTTGGCTCTTGTAAAGGTAGAAGATAGCAGGAAGAGTCGGGTACTTACTGGAGTGGTACAGGGAGCCAACTATTTTACTTACATCCATAGCAATGGATTGTATGTACGACTTCCACTTTAGTTTGGGTGTGAGTTTTGAGGTTCAACAGTCTTTCTCTGAGAGGACCTCTATTTATCCTGTTTGGTGGTAGTTTGGAGTCAGATCAGCAATGATGGAATGTAACTAGCTTGGTCTTCAAAGCATTGAATGTAACCAGCCAGTTTTTACCCCACTGAGTTAGTTTGTACAAGATCAGAAGAGAGATCAGTCACTATCTCTGATCATCGAGAGTTGCAGAGGTGTGCCCACATATAGTCAAACCATCGGCATAGATATTTAAAAATGATCTGAGTATATTCTTAGGCAGATCATTTATGTAGATCAAAAAGAGGGTTGGTCTGAGGAGTGAACCCTGGAGGACATTGCATTGACCTCTAGGGCTCTGGAGAACTGGCCATTGATATCTACCTTCAGGGACCTACCTCTTAGGAAGGAATTTACAATTGAGAAGACTCTTCCAGTGATTCCATAACTGGAAAGCTTGTGTAGTAAGCCTTTGTTCCACACCTCATTGAAGGCCTTTGAAATATCTAGTTCTATGGTCCTAAAGGTGTGTTTGTCATCAAGAGCCTCACTGATTTTGTGAGTGATGGTAGTTAGGATATCAGCAGTGGATCAGGCTGACTGAAACCCCATACTGCTCATCGCTGAAGAGATGGTTCTTTTCTCGGTGCTCAACAACTTTTTTTATTATGGCCTCAAAAAGCTTACTGAGGAGACTGATGGGTCTGTCCTGGGAGAGTGAAGATCCCACACCTGTGTTCTTGAAAACCAGGCATATGCTTGAGACTTTCCACAGGTTTGGGAATTATTTCTTTTTCAAGCAGTGGTTGAATAACTTTGCTAGGCTTGGGGGTTGACATTCTTAAGGGCAACCACTGGAATTTTTGTCTGGACCAGTGAGACATGGAAACTTTGGGAGAGGATGGTCTTTGTCATCTAATGTTGAGTTAGAGGCAAAGATGGAGGTGAAGAGGTTTGCCTTATCTGTCAAGGAAGATATGACCTCGGGGCCATTTATAATTGTGGGCACAGCCACTTTACGTCTGTTCATGATTTGTTTGGTGATCTTCCAAAATACACTGGATACAATTTGTTTCTTAGAAAATGATAGAAGAAAAGGCATTGATGTTGTATTCTTCGTCATTTTATTTCACTTACGTTCTGCTTATTTAAATTTCCCAGATATCAGGCTGTCAATCACTTACCACATCAGAAAACACCCTTCCATTTTAAAAACAGATGCTTTTCTGTGATATTTTAAACTAAAAATGAGTAATATTTGTTTCAGTTCACATTAATTAAACTTTAAATCAAGTATTTTTTCCCAAATAATGTCTTGAAAGAGTATATTTTATTTTTGAAAGAATTTTTAATAAGGAGAATTATTTTTGTTCTTTTTTTATTTTTTATTAAGAGAGCTGTCAATATAGAAGATTTTTATAGAATTTATTGATAAGAAGAAAAAATACTCCAATCAGTTTAAATTCAGTTTGAAATACAGCAAAGTATTTTGCTTATATTGGGAAAATGAATTTAATCTATTATCTTGGAATTAAAACTAAAATTAAAGCTTCAAGAAAGATTTTTCATTTTTTAAAATGCATTTTAAAATTAGGTGTCACTTTTTTTGATTTACTTACTAAAAAGTAAATTACATTTTGCAATTTTATATATATATATATATATATATATATATATATATATATATATATATATATATATGGAAGAGGTTATAGTAGTTCCAACAAGAGAAAAGTGTATATATTAAAAAGAAGAGATAAACTGCAAACGTTTTTTGTTGTAATGTGGATTTCTCAGACCAATCTTAATTGTTTTATTACCCTTCAAGCAAAAGAACTTTCTTACCACCAGTCAAAGAAAGACATTTGTGTCACTACCACACAAAAAAGAGAATATTTAACATCGAAAAACATGAAGAAAATTAATTCCTTTTAATAATATGTGGAAATATTCACTCTTTACTTGAAGAAGGTCACGAGACCCAAAACGCATGTTACAAAATTATGGAAAATAAAGCATAATATATATTTAAAAAAAATCCACATTAAAACCAAAAACTTTTGTTTCTTCTTTTTGGTTTGTTTCTTCTTTTTAATATATATAATTAATACAAGTAAAAGGTTTTGTGACTTAGCCTTAGCATCCTAACTCCAGAGTTTCATAGATGGACCTTCCGGGAATCACTCCATCCACTCATCAATGGGTATCAGCAATTGCCTGTTTATGCTTCTTGAATTTTCTTATTTATATGCAGTTTTCATTGTAAGTTTTTTGCGTCTTTTTTATAGTGTGTGTGTTCATGTGTGTGCACCTATATGCCTGTGTATGTATATTTATATCTAGAAATATTCATTTTTATGCATTTATATAAAAATACATTGCAACTGATAAAAAGAAATCTTCAAGGAATATTTTATTGGCTATGTTCCAAATCAATATTTAAACCCAAAACCTGCAATGTTGATACATACAATCCTCCATACTCACTAAATTAATAAACTCTAAATTATATTTAAAAAATCGAAGAAAATTAGTTTCAGTTAATATTTAATTATAAAGTGTTATTTAAATTTTAAGCATTGTTAATATTGGATAAGCTACTTAAAAAGTAAAATGTTTATTTAAAAGAATCTTTAAATCAGTTAAATTATGTTTGTTTCATAATTTTGCAGATATATTTTTTTCAGCTTTCTTCTTGCATTTAGTTGCATGAATGTTATATAGTATTTTTATCTCTTTAATAGAAATAGTATTTTAATATATTGTATCTCAGACAATGTGCTTACATTATATTTTGATAATAAAGCCAAATACTCTTCCAGTTTTTAAATATTTGAATAATTATTGGAAAATAACTAAAACATTTTTCACACAAATACTTTCTATAAAATGGGTCTGTTATAATTTAGCACGTCAATAATTGTCAAAGCAATATTATTTGTTTTGTTTTTTTTTTTGTTTTTTTACACTTTTAAATTTTCAATAGTAGATATTTACACCATTTTTCATTTTTTTTAAAAAATTTATTTACTAATACTTGATTTCTTCTCAGAAAAAAAAAATGAAAGCTCAAGTATACCTAACAAATTTTGATTCATAAAATGAATTAAATATGGATATTTATATGAAGTAAAAAATGTTTTTCTAAAGTTAAACATCAAAAAAATAGTTATATTAAAATTCAATTTTTTTAATTTTTTAAAGTCTTTGTTACTATATTTTATACTTAGTTTTATTTTTCTTTTCTCTAAGCAACTTACTAACAAATACTAACACCTTCAGTTCTTTATAAAAATACAAATTATTTTTATACCAGTTTACAAAAAACTTTACTGAATTTTGTCTAATTCACTGATCATTAGTAAATATATATATATATATATATATATATATATATATATATATATACACCACTGTTTATGGGCGTACCTCAAGGCGGTACCTATAATAGGCCTGGTAGTCATTTTTGGGGACATAAATTACTACTGAATAACAATTTCTGAAAATGCTTTTAGCAAGGAGCTTGTTAATATCTAGTAAATGGTTAATTAGAAATTATGCCTATTATTAGGAAGTACCTTATAAGTCTAACAATTATTGACTCATTTCCATAAATGTAAATATATAAAAAAAACAAAAAAAACTAACCTCCTCTATTAACTAAATGCACAAGAAATCCATTTATTCATAAAAATGAGGAATATTTTACATGATATTGCAGAAATAATGAGTCATTTTTTTATACTAATTGAATAAACATCTAGAAAATATAGTTGTACAGTGAGAAAGCAAGTTTTTACCAAATTGTGTATCAATAAAGTCTGAAAGTATTTCAAGAAAAACATAATGGATTTCAGACTTTTTGAGAATTTTAAAATAAAATAAAATATGCATTTTAATATTGATTATGTTGACTTAATGCTTATCCAACATTTTTATCTTTTATAAATAAAATTTTAAGATATTTTCAAAACCTTTAGTGTTGGTACTTGAGTTGCCTTAGAAGTATCAAACCAATAATAATTTAAAAAATTATATATTTGACAATATAATTCCTTCAATTCTTTTTATACGGAAATTACTCATTTCAGAAACCAATTAATATTTTTGTAAAAGGAATTCCTGCAAGTTTTCAGTTTAACAACACCAGACATTATAAAATGGAAAAGACACTCACTGAACTGTGATATGTAGTGGTAATTTTTAATTGCCACAAGCTATTTCAAATAATTCAAATTTTCATATTCTTGAAAATAAAAAGTTGCACAGTACTTTTTCACTATTTTGACAAAGATGGATACTGAAATTAAGTAATATTAGGAATAAGTTTGAAACACTACAAGCAGATGCTGAAGAGCCATCTCCTAATACAACCTATAATAATTTTGTCACTTCTCATGAAAAGCCTACAACAACATCATACTCTTAAAACCTAAACATCCACAACAGTTCCCTCAGGAATCAAATAACATTGAATTACAAAAGGCTTATGTGAAAGAAAAAGCCACCATAAGAAATTTAAATTCATCCCTTAAATCTATCCAAGACTTCAATGAAGCCTTTGCTCAACTTAAGAACTCTTCTATAGGTCAACAAGCTGAATACATCCAGGAAAAAATTTGGCTCATCAACTCTGCTGCTGCCAACAAACAATCTGCTCTTGCTTGGAAAACTGTCAATGAGATCAGTGGCAGAAAATCATCAACTAAATCCAAGTTAAAGGCCAATAGTCAAGCCGAAAGACTGAATAAATAGCAAGATCATTTAAAAAAAATCTCTTGGGAAATGTATCTGATTAATGAAAACTAAGGTTGACATTAAACCTGGAAATTTGACAGATGCAAAACTTGAAACGCAGTGGCACTTGATAACATTCCTCAAGATTTCAACAATATTCTACTCCAACTCTGTAATGCCACATATAGTCATATAAATTATGTTAATCACTTTGCATCTTATTAAAATAAGTCTTTTATATTTTTAAGAACAGTGGTAAAATATTAAGTTAAATTTATTGAATTTAATTATGACATTAACTCTTTGTGACAAAATTCTTAATAATCTCTTTTTTTCACAAATTTTGCGGTACAAAAACTTACATATTTTGTCTGTTATGAAGGATGGTATAAGATTAAAATTCAACATTTTAAAAAAATGTTAAATTTAAGTTTAGAATTTAAGTTAGAACAAAAATTATTATAATCATTATGTTCATTGTTATACAGAAAAATATTTGTGACAAAATTCTTAATGACATTTTTTAATGAATTTCAGTTTAAAACTATTCTGCAGAAATATAAGAGAAAACAATGTGATACTGTGTTCTTTTATATTTGTATGGTTTATTTTAAAGAACTTTTAAATTATCAAATTAAATTTACTGAATTTAATCATTAACTTTGTGATAAAATTCTTAAACAAAATTTTTCATTAATTTTGTAGTGCATTAATTTTTGTTTTCTATTTATAAAAGATGGTAAAATTAAAATTCAGCATATCTTTTTAAAATACCTTAGAAAAACAGAAATTATTCATTGAAAAATTAAATTTTATAATGAATAGATTCATTGTTATGAAGAACAATATCACAGAAGAAAATATTGAATTAACTTTGTGGCAAAATTTTTAATAATGACACTATTTTATCAATTTCACAGTTTCATTATTGCCTGTTCAACTTAAAATCAGTGGCCCCCAGTTAGCCATGATTTATGCACACTTTCTTGGCCTGTTATAGGTACCACCTTGGTGTACCTCCAAAAGTCTAGATAGATGACCAGGGCCTGGTAACTGATCTATCCTCTAACCTAACTATCACAGCTCAATGGATAATGAACTGAATGTCTCCAAAACAAAGCTAGTAACATTTTATCACTGAGCCAACCCTAAATTTACTGCAGTCATGATGAACAATTGGGGACTCAAGCTCAATGTAAACCTCAAGTAGAACTTGTATATATGAGCCATCACTAAAGATGCTGGAAAAATGGTCATTTCCTGGTATTGCTCCGGTAATTACCTGGCTCCTCTTATTCTGCAGTATCTTTACAAGTCAGAATAGGCCAAAAATGGAGTATTGCTGCCATATGTGTGTTTGTGGCTGCCTAATCCCTACTTTTCAGCCTTGATAGAGTTCACAATGGTTTATGCAACTTTGAGGGTGATGACATATTTTCCATTCAACAACTTCTTTCCTACAGATGAAACATTAGTAACCACTTGCTATACTTTTGCTATTTTCATGGCAGATGCTACATTTCTTAGTTTACATAATTTCAGAATTTCAAAACTAGGACTGATCATGCCACATACACACGATTGAATCATCATTGACATTTCCTTTGGTGAGGAGGAAGTTCCACTTGGACAGTTTCTTCCCCAGAATTATTACTTTGTGGAACAGACTTCTAAGAAGATTCTTCTTGTTATAGACAAGCGTATGGTTGCAAGAAAGAACTAGGACAACAGCAGAAATAGATTTATGTGATTTATTTCAATAGGAACGTGTAGTTTTGGGACAGCTACCTTGTGGTATAGTTCATAAGCTGGCTGCTGATCTGGGTTAATCTCTCATAGTAGTTCTCACTGGTTGGCGTGGCACTCCTTCTGCTGCTGACTGCCCAGACTGACCATGACAGATCTCTTCCCTGGCCTCCTGTTGACTGCTAGTACTTCCCCATGTGACCCCTTTTATGGCGTTTTTTTTATGGCTTAACAGGCTTGAAACGACACAAGTATAATTAGGAGGGAAGCATTTTTATTGGTCGAAAAATAGAAACACTTTAAAATATTATTTTATTTTTCAACTGGAACTTGTGTGTTGGGCTTATGCACAGACTACGATAATGGTGATTTTGTGACGGTGCCTTGTCCCGTTCACATCTGGCTCTCGCTCTTGAGTATGTTAGTTTAATTGCCTGCAAATCGGCTGAGTTATGTCTTATTTTATTTTATAACAAGGTTCCCCCAGATCTTGGTTTGATTTACAGTGAGTGTTATTTGGGTATATTTGGGTGATTAATTCATGATAAAGTCTCTGAAGTGTGTGGGAAGTTGTCCTCGTGTTCTTCTTATTGGCATTTGTTTTGGTATGGAATCATTTGCAGAATTATGTGTCCCTGAGGGATGTGGAGGAGAATGATCCTGGTGACTGTTACACGGTGGAGGCAGAGGGATTGTATTAGATAGATGTGTTGGGCGTGGAGCCAGTCGTCAGATATGTGCACAGTGAATCCAGATTGTATCACCATTTTCGTTTTACACCTGACACATCATATTGTTCATTTTTATAATGGTGTAATTTCCTATCCAGGGCAGATGAGAGGATTGGGCAACAGTTGAGTGTGGCCGGTGAAGTAAAACCTTGTCACCTACTTGTATTGGGTCCTTGTATGTGAGACGATTTAAGTTAGTCTCAAGTTTGTGGTCAGCTTCATCGTTGGCCAGGGTGACATGGTGGTGAACCTGCTTTAGCAGGGCATTAATTTGCATTCCATATGCTCCAGGATCGTCACTTGTGATTTCTTTTCTGTGTAGTGTAGGTAGGCCGATGTTGGGGTGACGGCCAGTAATGGCATAGTGCGGGGAGATAATGGTGGTCGTGGCATTCATGGATGAAACGACAGATTCTAGAATGTCTGTTCATTCACAGTTCCTGTCTTCGCATAACATATAAAGTGTGTTCTTCATCATGCGATGTTCTCTCTCGATATTTCCTGAGCTTTGTGGGTGCCAAGGACAGTGAAGTTCTTGCATGATTGGCATCTGGTTACAGAATTGTCGATAGACTTCTCCAGTGAAGTGTGTGCCTCGATCAGAGGATACTATGCATAGAATCTCTCTGTTTCGAAGGAAGAACTGGTACAATCCACAGGCAGTGTCAATAGCATTGTCTCTCGCGCATGATATGGCTGTAAAGTGTCGGCTGAACCTAAACCAAGATGGTTAGGATGTAGCGTTTTCCCTTTAAGTTGGGCATTGTGACAAAGTCTATGAAGACAAGATTGAATGGTCTCTTTCTCGTTTGCAGTGGCCAATGGGCCAGTGGGTACATCTACCGTAGTTGCCCTTAGCACACGTGTCGCAAGAATTGACATAGGCCTTGATGTCGCGGTTTTTGAATTCCCACCAGTAGCTGGAAAGGAATTCTCGCATACGGGTAACACCTGAGTAGTTGTTGCCCTCATGTTCCTGGTAGAGGTATCTGGATCGTAGTTTGTATGGTACAACCAATTTTGGAGAGTGTTTACTGTCTCTTATCATCAAAACGGAGGTGCCTGATTCTAGAAAAAATTGGTGCAAATGTTTTTTGAAAAGCGTAGCTCAGTGGTCATCAGGATCGATATGGGGTTCGCTTGGAGTGGGTGACTGGAGGGCACTGATGATCTTCGCCAGGGTGTCGTTCTTCTGTTGTTTATTTGCGATGCCGAGGTGGTTGCAGATTTTCTCGGTGGGGATGGTGGTGGTAGAGTGATAGGTGAAGGATGCATTGGTGACGCACTTGTCGGTGCAGTCATTTTGTGGTGTGTGAGTTTTGGGAATGAGTTGTAATCCATTAAACTTGCTGAGGCTCCAAGATGGGATGTATACGCGGAGGTCTGAACCACTTACCTCGAATGTCCCGCCTGCCGGTGTAGGGTCGTTAAGGGCTTTCATTTTCTTATGTCCGCAACCTCTGCTGAGCATGTCAGCCCATACATTTGATTCGCCTTCGACATATTCTAAGACAAATTTATAACATGAAATTTATCTTGCCATTGTCATATTTTGGCATTATTGGACTCTCGTTGGTCCAGATATATCAGTGATCTGTGGTCGGTGAAGATGACGAAGGGGTAGTTGCGAATGAAATAATCAAATTTCAATATTGCCCACTTTACTGCATATGCCTCTCATTCCGTTGTGGACCAGTTCTGTTCCGTGGAGTTGAATGTATGGGAAGCGACCACTATGATATCTTTCTTCCCGTTGTTGGCTTCTTGCATTAAGATTGCTCCACATGCGACGTTACTGGCGTCGATGGTGAGTGTGAAAAGTTTGGAGAAATCCGGAAATGAGATGACAGGTGGCGAAGAGAAATGGTCCTTGATTTTTTTTTTTTTTTTTTTTTTTTTTTTTGAAGGCTCTGTTGGCATTTTGCGTCCAGATAAACGGTTTATTAACCTTGTTGAGTTCGTGTATGGGACCCATAAGTTTTGAAAACATATCTGACCTGATTTGTTTGTGAAGACGTGTCTCTAGGAATTGTCTGATCCACACTAAACAGCCAATAAGGCTTTGTAATTCCTTTTTTGATGTTGGAGGTTTCATTTCCCTGATGGCACGAACGTATTCTGGATCAGCCTTGAATCCTTCACTGTTTACTATGCGTCCGAGGAATTTTGCCTCTGATGCGAGGAAGGAACATTTATCTGGATTCAGCTTGAGTCCAAATTTTCAGAGGCCAGTAAAAAATTGTTCGAGGGAGAGTATGTACTCTCTAAATGTCCTAGTGTAGACCAGGTTGTTGTCGATATAGGAAGAAATGTTGTCACGGGATGTGACCGTGGCTAGGGCTTCTGCTATGCAACAGAAGAAGATTTGTCCAGCAGATGTAAGGCCGAAGGCCATGCGCGTGTATTGTCCTTCCATGTAAATGCTGTTTTGTATCAGTCTCACTTGTCGATCTCAATTTGCCAGTAACTGCTGCGTAGATTGAGGGAAATGAAATATCTATTGCCTTTGACGATTTTGTTGAACAAGTGGTCAATCCTTGGCATTGAGTAAGGGTTAAGATTGACTAAGACCTTTTTGAGAGTTCTTTTAAAGTTAGCGATGATGCAGATCGATCCGTTTTTCTTGAGTACGGCAAATACAGGGCTATTGAAGCCTTTGGGGTCACTGCAGTTTTCAATGATACCTTCATTGTCTGCCATGCGCTTAATTTCGGTATCACCGTCTGCTTCCAAAGCCTGGGCGATCGGGTGTTGTTTTTGGCTGCGAGACTGGCCGTTGGTTGGTATGCGGATGAATGTGCCTTTACTTCTGCTTTTGGTGCCGATAATGTCAGCGTAGCGAATGAGTAACTTTTCAGTGGACTCTAGTTCGTCTCGGTTCCGGTGGTTTGGTAGCGATAGCCCCGTGCTATGCTTTAGCCAGGTTAGCTTTTGATCCAGTGTCTGGATGTTGGGCTGTAGTTCCATATTAGGCTGGTATTGTATGATGTTAGCTTGGGCGCCATATGCTGGATCGTTGGTTGACGATGATGGTGATATGATTGCGGCTATGTGTGTTGTGTATCCTGAGGAAAGTGTGAGGCCGAATTCTGTAGTCGCAATTTGGTTGTCGATTAGATAGGAATCGATCATGTTGTGACATAGGATATTTTGGACGATCATGATCGGTGTGGTTTGGGTAGTTACCAGTACATTAACCTTTTTGAATGTGGGTGAGTCTCAACTGCCGATGGTGATGTCGCAAGTCAGTTCGCCAAGAGTGGTGGTGCTGCTGTTGATTTCTTTTACTACGATGTCGGAGTGGGTCATGTGTTTCTTGGCTTCTCTGGGTAACTGAGATATTGGTATGATGCAGGTGGAGCATCCAGAGTCTAGCATTGCAACGCCAGAGAAGGTGATGTCCCTGAAGTTGAAGGTGGACTGGACGAGCGGTGAATGGTGAGTGAGTCCTTCAAAGTTGAAGGTGTGATGGCTGACGTAGGGGCATGGCGAACGAGGCATCACATCTCGTTCTGCCCGAAGTGAAAATCCTGTTCAACATCATTTATGGCTTGTATATTATCATTCGTTGCGGCGATATGGGCCTGTGCCCGAGTCCAAGGTGGGTGGCGATATAGGCAGTTGCGTCCATGGTGGCAGGGGCAACCTCTGAGGTAGTTCTTGCACACGCTGATTTGTGGTGTATGCTGATGGTTTCTACGTGTCGGATGGTGGCCATGTTCAGGATGGTTGGTGAAGCCCATCTGCTGTGGGTTTGGTTACCTGATGGGTCAGAGTGGTGTGTTTCTTTGGTTTGACTGTGGTTTCTGTGTGAAATACACAGTGTCATGCAAAGTCTTGTTGTTGGATTTTACACCACGATCAAGGTATCTTTGAGCTTCGGAGGCTATGTCAATGGTTGAATAGCGGTTGTCCATTGTCTTGACGAGATGTGGGTAAAGATTTGAGTTCCAAATTTTCACCTTTTCGCTCATTAGCATAGCGCCGATGATGGAAATAAGTCCATTGACTGTTAAGTCTGTATTTTTGTCTTTTTTGTATTTGTTTTTTATGTGGACGACTGCCTCTCTAAGGGCGTTTTCGAGTCAACCCGCGAAGTCTGTTAATTTTTCGCCGTCTCGCAGTTCCAGATTCCAGGCTTGACTGAGGTGTTGGAAGTTAGTCATCAGTCTTCCATGGGTTGTGTATGCTTTGTTTAGAGCTGTGATGAATCGGTTCATGTCGTGTCCAGGGTGAAAAGTTCTCTCTAGCTTCAATACGTTGCGTATAGTTTGTTGGCACATCATTAAGCTGTAATCGCCATTTGTTTGAGCGGTGGGGGGTGTTAAAGTAGTTGATTTTAGGGCAGTCAGCATGTCGTTTATGTCGGCTTGAATTTCTTGTATCGTGGCTTTGGAAGGCTGTGTTGGTCCCGTTTTCAAGTTGAATAGTAGTGTTTTCTGTTCCTTGATGAGAGTAAATAGTTCGGCTCGGGTGAAGCTTGTGTAGTCGTCCATATTTCTCTTGCTGTACGCTTTGACACCAGCGTTATAGACAAGCGTATGGTTGCAAGAAAGAAATACGACAGCAGCAGAAATAGATTTACATGATTTATTTCAATAGGAATGTGTAGTTTTGGGACAGCTACCTTGTGGTATAGTTCATAGGCCGGCTGCCGATCTGGGTTGATCTCTCATAGTAGTTCTCACTGGTTAGCATGGCGCTCCTCCTGCTGACTACCCAGATTGACCGTGACAGATCTCTTCCCTGGCCTCCTGTTGACTGCTAGTACTTCCCCGTGTGACCCCCCCCTATGGCATTTTTTATGGCTTAACAGGCACGAAAATTGATGCGAGTATAATTAGGAGAGAAGCATTTTTATTAGTCGAAAAATAGAAACACTTTAAAATATTATTTTATTTTTCAACCAGAACTCATGTGTCGGGCCTATGCGCAAACGACGATAATGGTCATTTTGTGACAGTGCCTTGTCCCGTTCACATCCGGCTCTCGCTCTTGAGTATGTTAGTTTATTTGCCTGCAAATCAGCCTAGGTATGTCATTTTATTTTATAACATTCTCTAGTCACTACAATTGTAACCTAGAGTCAACTGTTATCTATCCTACATATCATCATAACATGCACTTCTTGCTTCCCACTTTTACACCCTTACAACAACTTAATTTGGTAAACCTCTACCTTGAGTGGCTCTTGGTCCTTGTATTGGGTGAACAACAATAATATATATTAAGAAAAAATGCATTTCCTCCATTTTCAAATTTTTCCACTTTTTACAACTGTTGAAACAGTTTAGTTACTAAAGAAAAAAACTTTTGGTTGTCTGTCTTATTTTAACTTAAGTACTCAACCACTTCAGTCAGTGAAACTTATCTTTTTGTATGTAACCAGCATCAGTTGGAATTATGATGAGCAAAGTAATATAGTGGTGATGATCATTGAACTCTTGAACAACATATTATTGGTAAGAAATGGTGCTAACATCATGCGAAACCTCCTTTTATAAGGTATATGCCATTGTTAAATATACTTAGTATCTGTTAATGAATTGCTTTTGTTACATTTTCTTCTTTCAATTCAAAAAGAATGTTATTGGCTGCACTTGACTGTTAGACAGCAATCAGAGTAATTATTATTTTATGACATTTGTTGCTGCTCCATTTACTTCTACACTGTTGTTAGTTCTTATCTTGCTGTATAATTAGGTATTTTCTTACACTTACTGGCAGTTGCTCTTGTCTCCTAAATAATCTCTTTCTTTCCAATTTGTATTTCTATATGCAGCTGTTGAGCAACACCTATTAGGTAGTTGCTGAATATTTGTTATTGTGAACTGGTTTATATTGATGTACGTATTTGTATGAATCTATTTAGATTTACTTGTTTTGCTGTTAATTTCAGTTATTGTTGCAGTTTATAAAAAGAAAGATCGTTTATATCTTTCATCATCTATAATGTTGCAAACAAAATAAAATTATCTTTTTCTATAATCAATGTTGTATATAGGTTTCTTTTTCTAGAATATAACATCTCTTGTAAAGAATTTTCAAATTTGTGTGTATGTCATCACCTCTTTCAAAAAGAAAATACAGTTGGTGACTGTACAAATGATAAAAACGTAAACTTCCCTACAGTTGTAGTGAGCTTAGGTCACAATAGCAGCAGGAGACACAGACAATTGACTGTAGAACAGGAGTTCTCAACCAGGGTGGGAATTTCTAGGTTTTGGTGAGGATCTTCTAAAAATGTCACAAGTTTCTCATCGACTATAATCTTCATCTGAATAAAATCAGTTTAAATACCCTGACTATTGAAAAATAATGAATTAAACCAAATTACTGTATATGTATTCAAGTTTAAAAATCCATCAACATTTTCTATTGCTATTAAATTTGTAAAACTACTCTATAAAAATAATCCATGTACAAATATGGAAAAGAATGAATCTTTTCAATAATATATGCATATTATTTAGAATGCACCATTTTGAGTCTGACAGTTTTGGAAAGTGGGTGGGGAATGACATTCTGACTTGGGTGGGGAAAAGTTTGCATTGAGCAAAAACAGAGAACCACTGCTGTAATTGATATATGTAGCAGCTGATTGGTGCCTTTAAAAATCCCTTTTTTTCTAAAAAAAAAACAAAAAAACAAAACTATTTCTACTCTTTTTCTTCACCTGTGTATAGTGCCATGGATCCTAATAGGGAAGCACTTCTTTTCAGCTGGTTAGTTAAATAAAGCTTTTCCTTGTTAAAAAAAAAAAAAAAAAAATTTGGATTGTGTTGTTAATGAAAGGTGAACCTTTTCCACACACAGCTCTTTATTATTTTATTCCTTTTCTTATGGAATAAATATTATATGAAATTTCCACAGGTTGTGTATTTGCATTCATTTTCTAGTTTTGTTGAAAGCATTTTTGATGGTATTGATACCTCTTTGGAAGATATACATACCACTTCACAAACAAATCAACATAGCAACACAAAATATTTAAATGTAATTTACTAATTAAATAATAAAAATACTGACCTACAAAAATAGGCAGTGAATTACAAACACTTAAAATTGTCTGGAATTTAAAATAAAAAAAAAGATCCAACACCCACCATATATAAAGAAATTTCAGTACTATTTTCCATTTGGTTTCAAAATAGTTGGAAAATTTTCTTGTAATTATGAAATAAAAATTCATAAAGTGTCGAAACATTTTTATATTTGTTTGTGCTTTCATCATCCTCTTTTTGATTATAGAAAATTGAAAAGAGAATTGAATGGTATTGATAGGTAATTATTCAAAATCATTGAGTTGTAACAAAATAATTATTTTATGAGTTCATATAACCAAATTTAATTAAAAAAAAAAAAAGCAAGGCAAATTCAATAGTAAAATAATTCTTGCTTCATATTATTTTAAATTGCAAGTTGAGATTAGAATTAGATTTTTATTTCTCTTTTTTTTTTTTTTTTTTTTTTTGTTCTTATTGTTCAAAATTCAATATTGATACTCAGATTTAAATTTAGCCAAGTTGCAACTAAACCTTTACTATTTAATAATCTCCATTTATTCAATTTCCTAACCACTCAACTAGTGCCTAAAATTTATATATAGCAGTAATATATATTGTGTATTTGTAGAAAACCAACAAATAATATACACTTTTACTGATCTCATTCATTTTTCCTCCTGTTGTTAAATAAGTTTCAAACTATTATTTTTTAGTGGCAGTGTATTTGGCTCAGACCTTCTGAGGCTGACCTTAAGGTTAGATGGCATCCAAAATAGGGATCACGATTTTGATTGGCTGAGCCGAACATGAAAATGTTAGTTAGAATGTGTTTTCGGGGAGTTAAGTTTTATGCATTGAAGAATGCAGATGTGTTAATTTCGTGTGCAGGGGAACTTGCTCCCCAGTGGGGGTTATAGAGTGACCCCACTGACTAGTTAGAAGATGTACACATTGACGTGTTAATAAAATAGATAAGTATAAAATCACTTATGTTGAAGTTCTCATTTTACATCCGAACTAAAAGAACAACTAGCAATCACCCAGCTGAGAGAAGAAAGAAAGGAAGGAAGACAACTTTATTATGATCGCCTCAAGACCTCCCCAGAAGAGAGGTAGTATACAACACTGCCATAACAATAGGCTTTTTATTTATGAGCCCTTAGAATCTGTTGCCCCTCACATCTCTCTCTCTCTCTATATATATATATATATATATTAAAGATGAAAAATTGCCATGTATCAAACAGGCTGTAAATGGGTAACTAAATAAAAAAGATCAAGACAAAAATACTTTTTCCAGAATATAAATTTAAAATGTCTTTTTAAGAGTATTTAAAATTAAGCATTCTCATATATAAGAAAAAGAATATCCCAAGAAAATATCTTACTGAATGTCTATGATGAGGATTTGTTCTTATTTACATTGAGACTAATGTCGTAGTCATCTTTGTTTCTGCTAAATCAGTCAGAAAAGAGAAATGGTAGTGAAGAAGGTCAAACATGATATCAGCAGCAGCCACAAAGAACATTAGGTTTAGAACCCCAAGGATAATAGCTGAGTGAATTCAATCACTGGTTTGTGAATTTGGTGGTATAGTCATTGTGAGTTCAATCCTTGGGCTGAGTAGTACAGACATAGATTTACTAGAAGTAGTACTAAATAAGGACAAGTCATGATATCCCTAGACATGAACAGTGAAGCAAGAACAGTCTACCACTGTAGATTAAATAAAGGGTTCAGTTCAAAATTCCCTGAAAGTTACCCAGATCAACAGACATCTGAAATAGGCCAGAGCTTATTAATAACAAAGATGAGGACATTAGTCTGAATGTAAATCTCACAAACATGCACACAAATGCACATTCAAATTTTTTTTTTTTAAATTTTGTAATGCAACAAACAGGCAAAGTCAATTATCATATTAGCATTGTTTGCTTAATCATTGTAAAAATTAATATAAATGTACTTCTTTTTAAATGATTATTGAAATGTCTACTGGGAAATTATCCCAGTGTGCAGTTGAAAAAATATGTAAAATTCTTTGTTTGGCTAGATGATTAATATGATTGTATAGATGTGGTTACAAGATAAGCAAAGAATAAAGAAAATTTGGTTGCAATAAAGAATAAAAACATCAGAAGAGGAAAAGATTGTTTTATTTCTGGAATATGTCATATTAAGATCCAACAGTCTTTCAAATTTGGGAAATATCTATTTCAATTTTTCTGTCTATATTTCTGAGATCAGGTATTGTAACTATTTATATCATTTCTAATGTTGTCCTCATCTTTATTACTGTATTCACAATGTTTTCTACATTCCAGCCTTCTTCAGGTGATATATATTGGAATTTTAAATTAAAACCTTAAATTTAGACCACGGAGGTAGATTGTTCTAATTCTATGTGCCATGTTTTTTTTTTTTTTTTTTTTTTGAGAGCCCAGTTAATTTCCTTTAACTTGACTCTCTAAGATTTTGTTTGCTCTGCTATGGCTAGATATTGAACTTGCAACTCTTTGGCTTAAGTTACTTTTTTGATTACTTCAACCAACACTTTTATCCATTGGGCCATGTGTCCTTGGAACATACAATGACTGAAACCTAGTGAATATGGCAATAAAGATGAGGACTAGAGTCCAAATGAAGTAAATAGTGTAAATCTTTCATTTCTTTATGAATCTCTGGCAGGAGATAATTATTTACAAGGCCAGAAGACACAACTGCAAAATGGTGTGATAACAACAACAAAGATGGGGACATTAGTCTGCTTGTAAATAATCTGTTTCTTTACTTATCACCCCTTTTGGAATTGAGCTGATTACTTGAGTTGAAATAAAAATTTCAGTTACCTATTTCTTGTGAACATTTTCTCAAAAAGATCTTGAAAAATATAAACAAAAATGTTTTAAAGATAAGTGAATGTACTTTGTAAAATATATATATATATATATATATATATATATATATTTTTTTTGTTAATTTTTATGGTTTTATTTTTTTCATTGTGAAATTCTGAAGTAAAATCGCTCTAACTGATCCATTGGTTACTGTGTACCAGTTAAAAACAGGAGTGGTCATAACCCCTTAAACTAAAAGGTGAAAAAAAATACCTCTATACTTAACGCTTATAGGTAATGATTCTTGTAGCAATTAGTTTCTAATTAGCAATCATTCCTTTTATATATTCTTTTTTTTCTGTTTATATTAATATTTAATCAGGAAGCAATGTTCCCATTTAGCAAATGTTAAATTTATTAGTTAGGAAATTAATCATCATTATTGCCAATAACAAAAGCTTATTATGAAGGTAACTCATTTTAATAAAATTTAAGATTCTGGATGAAATAACCTATATCCATATCTAAAATTCTATTTGGTGAGAAGATTGTGGAATATAGTAGGTTTTGTCGAATACAAATTCTAAGAAGGTAGGAAGTCGTAGCAGAACCTTATTAAGAATGCATGAAATGTTCAGCAAAAATTCTTTGTTTTGGTCAGCAGAAAATGTCATTCTTCCGAATTTCAGCACAAACCCAAACTTGGTCAAATAAACTTAGAAAATCAAATTGGTAGCTTTTACCAAATTCACTGAACTCCAGTGAATTAGACTTAAAATTAAAACTTCCATTTTATTAGGTCATTGGAGTGTTTTCTAAACAGAAAGGCATTTAAAAGTAGGAAAATGTTTAATTCAGTCTCCTCAGATTCTTGTCCAGAATCTCAAGATCTTTCAGCAAGCAATAAAATTATAATGACTTGGTTTTTGTTTGTATTTTTTTTTCTTTTTTTACAAAAGCAAAAAGAAAATCATCTCAACCTTGGAAAAGTAAGAGAAATTATAAAAAGATATGAAAGGATGTCTGAGAAGCAAAGTACAAACATTTGGCAATTGTTCTGAGTTTTGCTCCTGGATACCTCAACTGCATAAATTTAAGTGTTCTACTGGATTGGAAACTAGGTCTCATGATTTTACTGTTGAAACAGCTAAGTGTAACCATAAGTCCTATTCTAATCATTTCTTTCCTGTGGAAATCTCTTCTGGTTTCTTGTTTCAATCTTTAAAAATTTAATTGCAATGTCAGTTACCATCTTCTGTCTTCCTAATCCTGTGTTTTTATTGTCCTTTCTCCTCACTAACATCTTCTTTTCTATCACTTTTAATAGACTGTTGCATCTTAGTGGTATTATTGCTTTGCCTGGGGTGAAATGTTTAAAAAATGATTATTACTCTACGAATAAAATATTGTACAAATGTTATGAGATTATCATCTGATGGCGTGCATCAAACCATATTTATTTGGGGTGTAGTTTTATACAGATGACATTTTTGTTGCAGAGATGTCAGGGTGTCTCCAACTGCTTTTTGCCATGTTCTTTGAGTAGACTATTTATACACTTGTGCACCGATCATACAAGTGCATCAATTTCAGTAGCAGCTGTATGCTGGTCACCTCTGCACAATGTTTTATTTGTATTGTAATAAAGCATTTGTAGTTTATTTTTCAGACATTCTTCATCTCTTTACTTTGTTAAAAAAAAAAATTGTCATGTATGTTAAGATTGAAATATTTATTTATTTGTTTTTATGAAAAACCTTATTTTACAGGCATCACAATTTTCTTGTTATATAAAAATTATTAATCTTTTTCATTTTTTTTTTTCCATTGTGAACATTTCAACACTTTATTATTAAAGATAATTTTTTTTTAATTTGTCAGCAGCTATGTTAAAAAAAATCATTTAACACTTGTTGATTAAGGATTAGTAGGAATACAGGTAAAAATAGCTTTAAATTTTAAATGTTGTTAGAGTTTAACTAATTACTTAGTAGTTCTTCTTTAATTGCAAATAGTTATATAGAAAGGATGTTAACATCAAAGTTAAGGGCTACCTTTTGGCAGCACTTATATAGGTATAAAATAATGATAAATTTAAACCAATTAAGTTTACAATAAAGATAACTTGGCAAGGCAAAAATAGTTGTCATCGTTAAATATGATTTCATGTTCTTTCATTTCTATTTATTTCATTGTGATTTTCAACAACAATCTGCAAATCTGTTGGTGATGACTTTCAATTGAGATTTTGCTGACATCAATCTCTATGTATGATGTATTTGTTAACTTCTGTCCAAGCAATGAAATACTTTGACAGTCAGCAAAGAAAAAGAAGGCATAAAACTTTTCAGAATATATGTCTCTAGTTTGCATTTTTGTCAGGAATAACACTATTTTAAAATAGTCATTTGTTTTGTCTTTGCTATTAAAATCAAAAATGAAATTAACGAGTTCCTCTTTCAATGGACAACCTACAAAACCAGAATTATTGAATTTTAGGATTCCTACTTTAACAATGCTGACTCCTGCCCTGAATTAGATTGTTATCTTTATTTATAATGCATGAGTGATTATGCACACTGAAAAACTAGTATTTAAATATACAGTGAATATAGAGGAAACAAGAGTTAAAATGGAAAAACATCTCGATCAATTTTTCTAGTATGCATTTTTATTGGAAGCCTTACTGAGAAAAGTAGTAATATATTTTTGTAAAGTATTGCCAAGAAATCTCTTCTGAACTATGAACCTACTTTTTTCAAATTTAAGGAAAAATTACTGTACATTTATATCATAAAGAGCTCAAAGTATTTGGTTGTTTTTTTTTTTTTTTTTTTATGGGAATTTATTGAAAGATTTTATTTCTTTTCAAAGTATTATGATTTTACAAGAATAATTGTTAATTTGTTTTAACTACATTGAATCAGTTCATTATTGTTTTCTGTGAAAATGTTATGTATGAAAGTTTTCCTCTGGATTTAAAAAAAAAAAATTTTTTCGATCTTTTTTATTGTCTTTTACGCTTTTTTTTTTTTTTTTTTTTTTTTCTATTTATATAATGTGTGTGTGTGTTTTTAGACATTATTTTTAGTGGCTATACTGTTTAATAAATAAACAGAGCATCTATTCAAATAGGAGTATCCACTAAAAATAATGTTTAAGTAGTAAAAATCTGTTGTATTAATAAATAAAAAATCCATCACTTTCTTTAGAAATTACTTTGTTTACATTAGGATATGAAACTGAGCAGGTATGTTTCTTTCAAGAGTCAGAGAAAAATCTGATTTAAAGGCACTATTCAACTTTGCTTGGTCATTGGCACACTCTTTAGCCAAGAGGTCAAAGCATGTCAGATCTAATGATGGTTTTTCTTAGTATGTTTGAATTCTGCTGGAGGGCACTTATTTTTCTCTAATAAGATTTCTCAACTATTCAGGCCAGTAGCCAAAAATAAATATATTGTTTAATAAATAAACGAAGTGTCCAGTCAAATATGAATAAAAATAATGTTTAAGTAATAAAAATCTGTTTGATTAATAAATAAAAAAATGAATCCCTTTCTTTACACACATAGGATTAATACAAATAAAATTTGTCATTTAGCTGATTCATGTTATATTAAGCACTTTGATACCAGAATTTTGTAGACGAACATTTCTGTAATTGTTCAGTTCACTCTCCAGGAGGTTTTAGCAATTGATTGCCAATAAATGATGTACCAGATTAAAATAGCTCATCCTAAAATATACAATTAGCTTCTAACCTTGGTTTGTCTTTACTGTTGATAATTTTTATTTTAAATTTTTATTATGGAAAAAAAAAAAATAAACTCATCTTTTAACTATTCATGACACTGATGTGTTGATAGGATTTTTATTTGTGATATTTGGCAGGTAAATTATATGAGAAAACAATAATTGTTTTAACTCTAGAGAAATTTTAAATGAACAGTAAATACTTTGTGTATATATTTTCTTCCACAGACTTGAGATGTATGCAGAATGACAGTATTTCAAATCTTCAAGAATTCACCAACTATATTAAAGAATGCCAAGTCTTCTTGCAAGATGTACTAAAAAGATTACCTTTACATGCAAATGGTAAGGTTGAGTTGAAAAAATTAGTTTGAATTAAATTATTAATTCATTTTCAATAACACATTAGTCATCTTCCTTCAGCAATGAAGACAAACAAATCATTGTAAATTGTATGAAATCTAATGAAATATTGATAATTTTTACAATGTAAGGTTAATAGAAAATCAAATCTTAGTTTTCATTATTGTTATTATTATTATTATGACTTAACAAGTTTGTTCTTAGCTTAAAGTAATATTTGCATTCATTTTAAACTATTATATATGTCTTTTTTTCAGCTTGGGGTATCTTATTGATTTTAATTGGAAAAGAATAACTTTTGAGGAATGATTTTCTTGGATTCCAAATATTTAATTTGATTGCTAGTTATTGAATATAAATAACATCACTAAAACAATAAAACCATATCTGCTGGCTAAACATTTAACCTGAAGATGATTTTAATTCTTTACAATTTTCTATTGAAAATAAAATATTGTAAGAATCAAAATGCTATTATGAAAGTTCTTCATACTAAAATTATTATCCAATCATCTCTGACATAACTAAACTTAATCAATAACAACTATTTAGCTTTCTTTTTATCAAATGAGGTGGTCAGACATCATTTAAGATGGCTTTCATGATTGTTATGCAAGATTAACCTATTTGAACTGATCTAATGATAAGCATTAGTATTTGATAAGCATGGAGTCATTTTTTTCTACCTACCTATCTTATATATTTTTGAATGCAATTGTATTGTTTTGGAAAATAATAAATATATTTTAAATTTTATACAATTTATCTAAAATAGGTGGAATTGAAATTTATTAATTAATAGTCAAACTTCCTAAATATTAATAAAATCTGCTGGTTTTGATCAGTTTTCATTGCAAGTGTAATGAAGCTATGAATAATAAAAAGGAACAATATTTCAGTGATTTCAAAGCTTTTCTGAAAGTAAATTTGACTAATTACCATTTTTGACCAATTCTTTTTCATTTTTACGTACACACACATATATAGGAACAAATAGGAATCTAACCTGTTTTTTCTTTATTAAAGTTTCTTCAGAGAATGAAATATGGAGAAAAATGAAAGGGAAAAATATCTGGTATTTCTGATTTTTGTGTTTAAGCAGATTTCATGTGCATGTCAAGCAGTGTTCAGGTGTAAAATTTATGTGTTTAAGTGTATCATGATTCTAATTTGTCTATGTGGGATTCAGATGATAATGTATATTTGTGTGTTTGTCTAGTAAACATTTTTATTTATGTATTATGGTTGTCAGCATATTAATTTGGGTATGTTATGTAACACCGGTTGTAGTGGTGGTATTAGTAGGTAGACATATCTTAGATTCTTTAAGTATGGATTTTATATAAGTTGGTAATGTAATATACTGTGTTTGACATGTGTTTATAGATGGTAAAATATTTATCAAACTTATGGTTAGTTTTCTTTCTGTGTGTTACAAGTGAATTTAAAGGGTTGCCCCATGTAAGTCTCTTATGCTCATAGATATGGGTGTTTAGATTCCTTGATGTCTCACCAATGTAACTGTTTCTACATTGCAAGCACTTTATTTCATAAATCCCTGGCTTGTGAAGTAGTGTTGGATCTATCTTTCTTCCTAACTATTTCTCCGATTGCCATGCAGGTGGTGGTAAAGTCTCTAGTGTTGAGGATAATTATTTTCAAATTTTGTAGATAGTGGATCTGTCTCTATTTCTGAGATGAGGTATTATGTACTCTATTTACATTATTCGGACTATTGTCCCCATCTTTGTTGCCATATTTATTACAATGTTTTGGCTGTTGTACGCTCCGGCCTTCTTCAGGTGGTTGAAATTTTGAACTGAACCCTTTATTTCGATTACTGGGGTAGACTGTTCTAGTTCCATGTGCCATGTTTAATGAATATCAGTTATCTCCTGTTAATTCCCAACTCCAAGTTCTCCACTGCCTTAACCACCTGAAGAAGATATTATATGTAATAAATACAATTGGTGACAAAGATGGGGACAATAGTCTGAATAATATAAATAGTGTTGGATGGTGAGATTATGAATTTTGTGTTTTTGATATTAGAAGTGCTGTTGGTGGTGTTTTTTTTTTTTTTGTTTTTTTTTTTTTTAATTTGACTCCAGTCCATTTAAAGAAGGCTTTTCCATTCTCTCTCTCTCTCTCTCACTCACACACACACACACACACATATATATATAAAATCCTGAAGATTTGAAAGATGAAAATGTACTTAGATGTTTTTTGTTTGCTATTTTAAGACATTCTTAGTTTCTCTGCCTTATTTAGGTATTGCTCACTGTAATGTATTTATTTTTTTATAAATTTTACATTTTTAAGTTGTAAAATATTTCCTTTTATATACAAGCATGCATATATAATAGTATTTACATTCTATTTATGTATAAAAATTTTCAAACTTCTAAATAAAAGCAAGAAGTAGAAATAAATAATTTGTTAAACAATTGATAACCCCAAATATAATTGTAGGAAGCAATTCATGAAAAGAAATAAATATTAAAAAATTTTATAAACACATTTTTTTACGAAAAACAGGAAGACAAAGTGCAATCTTTGCTCCTTTTCCTTTCACTTCAGGATTTTTTCTTTATTATCAATGGCCATTCTCTACTTGAGTATACCAAGTGTAACAGCAAAATTGTCCAAATCATGTAACAGCATGGGATAATTATCCATCCCACAAAATGCTTAATATCTAAAAAAATATAGTAAACTAATTGAGTTTATTTTTTCTAGGTTTTCAGATAAGACATTTAGCCATCTTGACACCATTTGTTGTAAGAATCACTGAAAAACCCTTTGAATTATTCAGCTAGAAAAAGAACAGACTGAAATCATTTTGTGTCAGCCCCACTGTCTTTTCAACTGAGCAATGGTGAGAGGAAAAGATCATTCAGGCCTTCAGTAATGATACCAACATTCATACTCTTGCTTGCATCTTTAAAGTCCATTCAAAAACCATCAAGAGAATGGTGAATAAGTTTAAACAAGCGGGAACAGTAGAGAGGACAACAGGATCATCATTTTAACTTAGAGCTAAAGAGATCGATTAGAAAAGATCTGACTCAATCCATAAGACGTTTGGCACATGAGAGAGATGTTTCAGCTATGACAGTCCAAAGAGCAGTGGAAAAAGACTTGAAAATGAAATCATATGTGAAACCTGTGAGACACTGTTATTCCAGGACAGAAAGTTAGAAGGTTAGAGGGTGACGAGCATCATGAATAAATTGGAAAATGATCCTGGAATAATATAGATATATTTGAAATTCATATCAATCCTTCATGAATTTTTAATTCTTAGCTATGATTAATTAATAACGAACATCATTTTCGTTTATGATCGATTTCATCACAATTCTTCTTTTAAGCTTGGAGAGTAATTATACATTCTTATTGCTCAAAGTAGAGTTCAGTAGTGTTGTAAAAACCTTGGCGAATTCCAGTAAGATATCTTTAATCATTTTTAAGATACAATAGTTCAAAGCTTAACAACTGGACAATTTTGTTGTTACACCCAGTGTATTTCTCAAAGGTATTTCAGATTTTTGTTGTAGAACAAAAGCCATTACAAATGAGTGTATTTCACACTGGGTACCCTGCTGTTGTAACTTCTCTTCTATGTGCTATATCCCTTCAGGATGTGGATGATCATGGCTCTCCACAATTTCCTGTACCATGTAATTCTTAATAACGTTTGTTTACCATCCCTTTCACTCCTCATTCTGCCATCCATTTACATATGCTCATCATATAGGTGGGCACTTCCTCGTTCTGTCCCTTTTACCATCAATACGTCCAGGGAATGTCATATTCTCCTCATTATGTATCCCAGAAATTTCAGCTGTCTTTAATTCTGAATATAAGTATCCTTTTTGTTACCATTTCCCTTAAAACTTCTTTGTTTCAACCTTCTGTAGAACCACATTCTGTTCTTCACCTGTGAGGAAATTGTCCAGTATCCACTGCCATGTAGGATAACTGATATCACATGACAGTCCCTTATCCTACCACTCTTTCCTCCCTTATCCTACCACTCTTTCCTCCCTTATCCTACCACTCTTTCCTCCATTATCCTACCACTCTTTCCTCCCTTATCCTACCACTCTTTCCTCCCTTATCCTACCACTCTTTCCTCCCTTATCCTACCACTCTTTCCTCCATTATCCTACCACTCTTTCCTCCATTATCCTACCACTCTCTTCTCTGTTTCCTTACTCGACCTATTGCTCTCTTCTCTATTTCCTTCCTTATCCTATCACTCTTTTCTTTGTTTCTAAAGAAATTTTCCTGTTTCTTAGTAGTTTGCTTATTTTTTGGAAGGTATCTTTTACTATTCCAACATACATTTGGAGTCACATTTTCCATTTCTCTTTAAATGCTTCCCAGATATTTAAACTGGCTTACTTGATTTACTTAAAGCTAATGACTGTCATTGGTAAAAGTTTGTCCATGTTAATGTTTTATCTTTGGGATATTAAGCCATTTCATTTGATCTTTTTAAAAATACCAACTCTTCATTTTTTATTTGTTGGAGATAATTTTCTACAGTAAGAGGAAAATAATTGTTTTTTTTGTTTTTTTGTTTTTTCTGTTAACCTTCAATTTTTGTGTGCCAATCTTCCAACTGGTAATAAAAATTCCATTTCCTTTCTATTTTTAGACTATCTTATTTCACACTATCTGTATTCTGTCATACATTTACCAGTACCAGGCAGTGATAAGATTACTATAGACCTTTTATTCCTTCAGCACATAATACTGAAGTTAATATTTTTATGAAAGAAATATTTTATTAGTTTCTTAGATAAAAATAAATACATTGTTTTCACTAGACTTTAATTATTCTATTTTTTTTTTTTTTAATTTATAGCAGAACATAGGTTTTGAGTTTAATAGTTGTTTTGGTTATCCACAAATTTTGGTGTTTGACTACAAAGGTAAAAGAATTTGTCAAAAATGTAACAATTTCACAAATATTAACATAATATAAAGGGGTATAGGTAAGTTCTTTGGCAAAATCAGTTCTGTGTTAGATGGGGGATTTTTCAGCACCCACCCAATACACAATTTTGTCTATTTGATTATTACACAGTTCTGTTTTGGGGACTGTTGAAACTTTATTCATTTCAATTTATATATATATAATTTTGTTATACCATACTAACTACACCCAGTTCTTGACAATGACTGAGGTAGTCAAAAGTATTTGAACAAAAATAAATGTACTTTGGAGAGTTTATTCATAATTCCAATTGCATATAAAACATCTCATTTGGAAATTAGAAAAATGTAATATAAAATTAAGTAGTCAAACTTTGTTGATTGAATTCTTGCTGCTTCAGTAGACCTTTTATATATATATATATATATATATATATATGTGTGTGTGTAATATTTGTTCCTTTTGGTTTTTTGATCTCATGAAGCCTAGAAATGTGTAATCAAATCTAGTTTCAATGAAATTATTTTCCATTTGTTATATTTCTTCAAAACTTTGTTGGGTTTCTATCTCCTATTTTATACACACACACATACACATAATGTTAGTTGTTTGTAATGCAATACCCTTTAAATAAGTAAATTTCCTCTTTTATAGATAAAGGTTGAATTTTCTTGCTATTATGTCTTGTTTGAATTTGTCTCTCACCTGACTATAGTTGGTAGTAACAGAATAACAGTAGCTCTAAAGTAATAGCTGTTCACTATCTAAAGGATGTTGTTGAGTAGACGACAGAATAGATTATTCTTTGCCCATCTGCCTGTCTAGTAGTGAAATGTTATTTAGTGTATAATTATCATGATAATTGGTTGTACACATGAAAAGACATTTTCACACAAAAATGTAAACTTTTTTTTGCTTGTTTTGTTCAGTTTTTCTTTAGTAAACCTCGACATTGATGAAAATTTTTTTAACTCTATATAAAATTAACCAATATAATTGCATTGTGATAAAAGTTGGTCACATAATGAAAACTGACTTAAGAAATAGTAAGCACACTCGTGTATTTTGGTTATTAATGCTGTTTTTAAGATTTCATCCTGGATTTTGATATATTGTTAAAACTGATAATGTTTATTTCTACATACGAATCTTAAAATATCAATAGGTCAATTCTTAAATTAGTATAAAAACTTATTTTATATGTTTTAATTTTTTTTTTCTCTCTAAAAGTATGACCTTCTTTTAAGAATATTTTTGGAGTTGAAATTTTCTTTCAAGGCTGACATAGATGTTTATATAACACTAAAGATCATTTCTATTGTGCCAACACTATTGATGATAGAATATTTAACATCACAACCTTCCTTCAAACGTATCAGTATGATTGGGAGATGTGTATATATACATCAGGAAGCTGTGGTGAAAATGTATATGTTGCTGATTCAATAAAAGTAAGCAGTATTGTAAGTACTTTATTTATAGAAATGTAGGCTTATGGCCACATATTGGAACATCAGTTCCCATATGATCACCAAAGTTAAGCAGAGTTGAACCTGGTCAGTACCTTGATGGCTAACCACTTGGGAATACCAAGTGCTCTAAGCTTGGATGTGTGGGTGGTTTTATGCATAATGGTCTAAATTGTTAATTGGAGAACCAGGTTTGGATTCCCATTGGGTTCAGTTTATTCACTCATGTGCAAATATCCTTGGGAAAGGCATGAATCCACCTCTTCTCCACCCAGCTATAGCTTAATTAGTAAGACTTGTATAAGTAAGCATTTATTATCTCCCCATAAAATTCATACAATCTAAAAATATTTTCTGGCTTTAAATAACCTGCAAAGAGTTGATAAACGGTAAAAATGAATCCATAAATTAATTTATAAAAATGTTATATTTAATATGTTTTATTTATAATGTATATCATTATATAATAAATATATTCTTTTAGAAATATTTCCATGAGTATATGTTCTTATACTATAAACCAAATTCTTTTTGTCAGTTTAATAAAAGAAAAAAAAGTGTATGATATGGTTTGTTCTATAGAAGGACTTCATTGGACTAAAGTATTGATCATGTTGATGGAATTATATATATTTATGGAGTGGGGGAAAACATAAACAAATGTTGCTTATAATTATGCATCAAGAAGAAACACTGAAATTTTACATTTTAAAATCTAAATGTTTTTTTATTTTTTTTATTTTAGATGATTCTGAGAGGTATGTAGTCCAGTCAATTTCACTCTGTTTCCCTATTCTTTTATCACTTATCATTAAGTATCCCTCGTTGTGATAATTGATCTGCCAAGAAAGATGAAATATAAGAACCTGGATACAAATTTACTGTTAATCATCTGGTAATCAAGGTTTTTTCTATATACTTTCACCTTAGTAAATTGTCTTCTCTTTTAATTAAAGCAGCATTTTTTAAATCAAAATTATGGTCAGACTTATTATGGTGAGTGACTAATGCATTGAGTGTGTTGTGTTGTAAAAGTTCTTTTCATGTTCATATAATATTTTATTTAAATTCCTTGAGGTTTCTCCTATGTAGTCCTTGTGGCAATTATTACTAGTGACAGAGTAAATTCCTTTTTCAAGTTTTAAAATTTCACTGTTCCAATATCTTCAGTATTTCTTATTGGTGCTTAATTATAACCGATACCTTGCGTTTTTATATCTCCCCTTTCTACACATGTAATTCCTTCAACAAAAACCTTATTTTAGCCTGATGAGGTCATTCTAGAGGACAAAATGCACTACACAGATTTTTTCCACTTTGTCATTCATTTGCTTAATATTGTTCTGATATATAGAAATTTATATATCATTTTCTCATCATCATTCTTTATCATTTAATTTTACTTTTATTAGGTTTATTGAAAAGTATCCAGTAATTTAAAAATACTTTATATACTTAAATTGATAACCTTATTATACAATCATCAAAGTATTTTCCCTGACTTTCTCTGACCTTATGCTACCCTTTGAGATAAATCGTCTATTCTGTCATAAATGAACAATTCAAGCTTTAATTCACTCAATTCTTTGAGTGTGTGAACTTGTTGGAATGGTTAACCAGACAAGGCCTGTTGCATGAAGCAAAGCAAATCTGAAAATAACAGGTCTTGAAAATAGGCAGCATATGGAAGAACATTTCAGCTTTATGATTGTTTGCTATGTCATATTTGTGACATCAGAACAGACATATTGTCATGCAGTGAAATTACTGATCAACTTCCTTGCATAGAAAAGAGTTTCTTTTCTTTTTTTTTTTCTTTTTTTTTTTTAATGTGTTATTCAAATGAGCCAGCTGTCATGTTGTACAGTAACAGTTTGTTTAGGTTTCACTAACTTATAATAAAGAATTCCCTTTGAAGGCTACCAAACACAGAGAATGCCTTCCCTTAACCCTTAATAAATTATGTTTGCATTGATGTTGAGGGGCTAACCTGAATCTAGCCATGATTTTGCTTCATTCTTGTAATAAACCCAGTTTGAATTACCAGTAACTCTCTCGTCTAAAAATGATTTTGTGTATTTGAAAGGAAAACGTCGTATCTAAAAACTTTTCACTTTTCTTAGTTCCTGTCAAACCCATTTTCCTAGCTTCTGAATTTATTCAGTTCTAAATTATTAGGTTGGTGCAAAAATAATGACGTAATAATGTCGTTTTTTGACGTTAAAAAATACGTCAAAAAACGACATTATTATGTCATTATTTTTGCACCAACCTAATATATATCTGGCTGTTTCAAGTTTAATTTTTCTCTAAGTCCAAATATTTGTGATGCATTTCTCTTTTTTTTTTTTTTTTTTTTTTTTATTTCTCCTTTGTTTTTTCTCCCTTTCATCAGTTTTCAATTTCTAAAATTTAAAAAAATGTTTTTTTTCTTTGATCTCAAAGTATTTTTATTTTACTTCACAAACCATTCCCAACACATGCTTGCACCTACTGCATTATTATCATAAACTTCTGTGTTCCATTGATTTGAATCTGTTGCACTTTTTCCCAAGATGAATCATGAAGAAGAAATGGTGTTGCATATATGTTTTTTTTATATATTTTGCCATTTTTTTCACCAAAATAAGTAAAATGATCCCTTATGTCTAGGCAATACAAAAGTTTTGCTGAACTGGGAACTTTTAACAAAACTTTACATTTTAGTTTCATAAGTTTTTTTTTTCTAAATGATAATCATAAAATCTTTATGAATGTAAGAAAAATGTTTATTCTTTATTACAGCTGACTATGTTGGATGTTTTGAATCCAGTGGAAAGTCCCTTGGAGTTTATTCAGCATTAAACTCATCAAAAATGAGCATAGATAAATGTATTCAGAATTGTAAACATTTCTATCTCTCATATGCTGGAATTCAAAATGGGTAAAAAAAAAAATTATTTCTTTATGATGATGTAAATTAAGAATTGAAATATTTTGTTAATGTGATCAAAGTGCATAAAAAAATTATAATAAACTTTATGAATAGAAAAAAATATTGTAATATTATTTAAAGTGTATTTATACGGGTTTAGAATTTAAATTTTCTAAAACTTGAAGAAAATCAGTTTTAATGATAAAGTACATTCTGATTAGATCTTTTGTTAAATCATTTTTTCTCCTTTTTTCTTATGTTTTTTCTACAGTCTCTGAATTGCTTAATGTCTTGAAGCATTTTTGATTAAAATGTTAAAACATACAGCAATAGGTATATACAAGGGGTGCACTGAAAAGTACTTGCCCATCTAAGAAGGGATGAAACCCCAAAAAACATTGTTTGGTCATTTGGACAGATTGTAGTAAGTGGGTTAGTATGTAAACTTTTCAGCACTCCCTTTTAAAACTTGATAATTATAATTTATTGCTTCTGGACATAACTCAGTAGAATTCTGAATACATCCAGACTTAATGAAGTTGACGAGTTTACATTTCCTGCTGAATTTATCATAGAATTGACTTACAGCCATATCATGTTGAAACATTGGTTCTCATATAAAGTTAAGAAACATTGAGCCTGATTAGTAGTTAGATGGGTAACCACTTGGGAATACCAGGTACTGTAAGCTTGGTTATGTGGGTGGTATAATGGATAATGGCTCCAAATTGGAAATTGGAGAGCAGAGTTTGAATTCATTATGTGCACTTACATGTAAATACTTTTGGGAAATCCACCTCTTCTTCCCCCATCTATGAGTTAATTAGTAGGACTTGTAGTAGTAAATCATTATCTCCAAAAAATCTTTACAATTTAAAAATATTTTCTGGATTTAAATATCCTGCAAATGGTTGATAAACTGTAAAAAAAAGAATCCATCAATCAATTATCATAGAATTGTTTTCTATCTCTTTCCCACACTTTTTTATGTGTTTAAATTTTTTTTATTATTAATTCATGGAAAAATTTTTTTCTTATATATTTAATTGGTGCTCTTTCTTATTTTTAGTAGCCAGTGTTTGTGTGGTATTATGGAGACGGACTTTATACAAATTAAAGAATCAAGGTGTTCAATCAAATGCCCTACAGACTTCCGACTATATTGTGGTGGAGAAAGAAGTGTACAACTATACTATACGAGTAAGTCTACCTGGTTTATAATAATAATACACTTGGAATAGTTGATTAATCCATTGGAAATTTTAGAAAATTTTGCAAATTCAGGAAAGAATTTTCCAGCATAACGGAAGATCTTGTCTAGATTCTATTCATACTTCATAGGTGTCCATCTTTTTTAGATGGAATTCATATGGAAAATTCATAAAATCTACTCTATACAGAATATATAATGAAAAAATACATTTAATATTATTTAAAAGTTTTATTAATGACCTCCTTTGTATGTGTCATGGGTTTAATAACTTAATCAATTTCTATTTGTGTAAAGTTAAGGGATTCTGATCATGTTTCACAATTTTCCTATTTATTTGCTGAATCAATAATATGTGTGATGACTAAAATGAATCAGTGCTGTGTAATCTGTTAAAATACAAAAAATAGATAAAAAGAAATTCTATATAAAGAACGTGTACAATGTCCTGTCATTTTTGTAATTTTATTTTGTGACAATCTTCCTGTTGATCAGTTTTTTTAATGTCAACTCAAAGCTGGAATCACGATGACAATTGCAACATAGTTACCTTTTATGAATTATTTCCTCATTTCTCTTTATTTCATTCTCTCTGTGTGTGAGCAATACAAAGGGTGTATCAGTCTTAGTTTCTAACAATAGGTGAATTTCTATAAGTAAGCATTTACTGTGATGGTTTGTATTATATGGTAATGGTCAGATCAGCTGATTCCTTATAAGGAAATATTTGGCATTCATTGACCAAACTATTATTGTCAGTTGAAATTTACAAAGTTTTTCTCATAAAGCAATTTTTCAGGTAAATAAGTTTCTCAAGTCTGCTGTTATCACTCTTTCTAGTACTGATGGGAGTTTCCTTCCTAGCATTTTGTTTAAGGTAGTGTGGAAGACTGACATCTTGATTTCATTATCTTCCCTTCTGGTTACCTGTGCTATCTATTTTACTTGTTACTCGATGTAGAAAGTCTTCAAGTGATGTGATTTCTATTATTTGGTAAAGTTCTGTTTGTAATTCTGTGGCACCAGTCTACTGTCCTCTTCATGATTTGTTTACTTGAAGGTATTTTTAATCATTGATCTGAGAAAAAACAGTTCTATGCAGCTGACAGTTCAGACATTTCTAAACAAGTTTGGTGCTATGTGTGACATTTATATGAGATTTTAGATCTGACAAGGATATTTAAGATATTTATTTGAGTTCTTAGCTTAATGTTTTGGTTTCACTGCATCTTGTAGTGTTGAACAAAAATACTCCTGACACAGCCGATTTTATGTTCAATTTTCTTATCTTCTTACTCTTTTGTGTATGTGTGTGTATATATATATATATATATATATATATATATATATATAAGTAAAAACAAAAGGAAAACTTAGCTGGTGCATTTCATCCTCTGAGGGACTTTATTAAGGCAAATGCAAGGATTTCATTTATCAAACATTGAATTGTCACATTATGTCCTCCAAAGGATGCCTAACTTTTCAGATAACTCATTGAATATGTAGGCATTCCTAAACTTAAAAATTTTAAAAAGCCAATATCATTTTTGCTCTTGTATATAAATACTTGTTACAAAATAGAATCTTTGCATTTTCCCTCAAAGGAAGAAACATGTTGGCCAAGATAAGCTTTTCTTTTGTATTTATTCATATTGTCCTTTTACAGATATACTTTAAATGAAATGTTTTACACATACATATATATTTTCAATAAACTAAGAAATATTAAAATGCCTTATCTGGTTAGCCAAGAGTGTTGTGTTGAAATACTCATCATGGCTAGATGTTTGATAAATCTTTTGAACTTATCAGATCACATATTTCTGCTCTTTCTGAGTGGACAAATATTAATTCTAACTTTCAAATTCTTAATATGCAAGAGCTGTTAGAAACATCACAATGAATATTCATTAATAATATATACTGAGTTTTTGTAATATGCAATAAATAGATTTACAATTTAATGTAAAAATACTTTTTCTATTTTCCCCCTTGAAAATATATACTGAATATGTAATTAATCAAATAATTTAAAAATAAACAAATTTATAAGCTTGTATATTACAAATTGCATAACATTCTCATTTCTGTGCAAAAATAGGCTCATGCAGAGATCAACTCATTTTTGTGTAAATGTAGGTTCATGCAAGCTCAAAATTCAAATTTCCACATTAGCATTTATTAACCAATCTGTGACGTTATCTCAAATGTTGTTGAAGCTATGAAAATTTGAAGGCTCATAGTTAACAATATTTTCCCACCTAAAAATTAAAATTAAATATTGAGAAATATATTTATTAACCAATAAAATTTCTCTGTTTAGTAAATCTAACTTTTAACTTCTTATGATCCAATTTTTTCTTATAAGTAGAGTAATGTAAATGAATAATTTCAGTCTTCAGTATAAAACCGCCCGGTGAATATAAACAATACTGATTACTCACCTTTTGTATAATTTGTTGTCTTCTAAGTACCTTGCAAATACCTTGTTTTTTACATATTTCATACAATACAAACAACACATGAGTGAGATGTATAATCAAGGTGAAGAATTGTAGCAGTAGTAACAATATAGCGCTCATTGGCTGAATAACATGCATACATAAAATATACATGTAAATATAAATACAAAATTATTGCATAAAGTAGTCACATCTTTTTACTCATACTAATGCAAATAATTTCTATTAATTTCTATTATGTTGTAAAAAGAAAAACATTTTTTGTTGAACTATGTTCGTGAGGAACTTTTGTAACTTGTTTCTTTCAACTTGGAATAAAGCAAAGATTACTTTTATACTCAATAAATGAAATTATTTAAATTTATAGAGTTATGTTTGAAGATTATTTCTTTTCTTTGCTTTTCACACACCTTTTTCTCTCTCTCTCTCTCTCTCTATATATATATATATATATATATATATATATATATATATATACTGGTTTTAAATTTAAACGTTACAACATTTCTAATGAAACTTGTGTGTTAAGAATTTCAACTTTGAAAGTAAAGATTAGCATTTGTTTGCTCAGAAAGAATAAAACTATGTGATTTGATAAGTTTAATAGATTTATCAAATATTTGGCTCTGATGAGCATTTTGATATGAAGCTCTTGATGTCATATGAGCTTTTTTTCTTAATTTGAATACTGTAGCTTGAGTTATCCATTGAGCACTTTTAGGGAAAAGTTCTGCTAACCTGTAAAAACACATAAATTCTCATAATTATTTCTGTTGTGTTATATATATATATATATATATATATACACACACACACATAGTATGGTGAAGAGTGGTTAAAGTTTGTTCCATTCTTGGGGATAAAAAAATCTAGTGACCAAGAAATTTTATGATTGGTACAAGGGATATTCAAGAAGTGGACTGAGATAAAGTGGTGCTAACCTATATGATATTAAAATTTATGTTAATTTGTGGGATGAGGAATTATCAAATCTCTTTCAATTCTACCTAGTATGCCAAGAAGATGATCAGCACTTAACTTCATCACTATTATCTCCAGTAATAGGAAACATAAAATACTTTGAGGAAGTTACTATAAAAATGTTATCACTAAAGCCAACTATGTAGCTAAGACTTCAAGTTCTGGTACCAGCAGACAAATATCGAAGCATTGCTGGACTATGTGAACTCCATAAAATGTTCCATGAAGTTCACAAGTGAAAAAGAGACAAAAGATCTACTGGCCTTCCAGAATCTACTCAAAGTATTTATACCAAATGTGAGTTCAAGAAATCTGTATATATATTGTTGTCCTGTATGAGACTCGAAATTTATGCCAAGGCCAAAGTCTCAGACACAAATTAAATTTATATTTAAGTTGGAATATGAGATTTGACTCTGGTATGATTTCTTGGGTTCCTGTAAGTAAAGGATGTCTACAGGATAGGAACAAGACATGCAAAATACAATAATCAGGGAAAGAACAATAGCAAACATGTGGTTTCAATTTAATAAAAAACAGTTTAATTCAATAACATAAAAACATGAGAACAGAAAAAGAAGATGAAAAGAAAGTTTTTTTGGATGGGCATGTGATATATGTGGCATTTAATACAGGAATTTCAATCATGTCATATGTTACTTACCTGTACCTCAGAGTTAGTATGTCGATACGTTATAAAAAGACTGCATCTGATTGATGAGTTGGTAGCAAAAAAATGTCTGAATTCATGGATAATTTCAATGTTCATTAACTGTTAAGCCGGATACATAGTCATCGAAGTTGATGTTCAAGGTATATCCATAGTTCATTGATAAAATTAAACTGGTCAAATTTGCAGTTTCCTTTGATTACTGCTTTTACTGCTTCATTGGCTAGGTAAAGCACAGTAGTTGACAACTGTCTTTTTTGGCTGCTATCTTCCAACTGTCGATTCTTTAATTTTGGCACCTCAGTGTCTCTTCATGGTCCTGTGATCTACCACGGGGTTGAAATATATGAACTCAAAGATAAAGCATCTGTCCACTGCTGCTGTTATGGTATAGAGAAGTACATTTATTCACTGTTACCATTCGCTTGCATATATTAGTTAGAATGAAGGGAAAAGAAGAAAAACAATGTTCGTAAATATGAGATTAATTTTTCTTCCTGTTCTTTAATACCTGAATCATAGTATCACGTCACAATTGTAAACCGACAATACCTTTTTTTTTTTTTTTTTTTAAATTGGTATCACCCCTAGCAAGGCATTAAAACCACTAAAATGCAAAGGATTACAGGGTATGCAAGAATTAGGAACAAAAACATTAATGATCAGGAGGACAGTAGATAGCGACTGACATTGCATTAAATTTTTGCAGATTGAAGTTGGCTGGAAAGCTTGGAGCCAGAAGGGAGTTCCACAAGTAAGAAGTGTGAGAAAAGAAACTGTTAGCGTGTTGATGCCAGTTTAGTACTGCACTTAAATTCATAGAGTCTAGGTGTCATAGCAAAGAGCTCATCCAAACAATTACCATCAAAGTATTTATATATGAAAAATAATGGTGGTAACTAAGTATGATGACAGACACCTGAAGATGGCCAGAGGATACAATGACCAAAATGTGGGCTTAACAACCAAGATGAGTATACATATTCAATTGGAAAGACATATAATAATTGTAAACAAACTAAAAATTATTTACATAGTTCATGCCATGGTAACTGGGATTGTATCCATCTTCAATTAAGCATTTTTGTTTCTCCAATTCAGACCTTTTCAGCTAAAATTGGCCATGCTATGTCTATAGAGTTGAATTACCCTCATTTCTCTCATATTCCAATTGTAAGGAGAAAGTTCCACTCAAACAATTTTTTCTTAAAAACTGCTGCATTGTGGAGTAGATTCTTATATAGGTTCCTTTCTGAACACTTTTCAATTCAAATTTCAATTATTACCTGTCCTCCACATCTTTGTAATCTTCACTTCCTACTTCCATATGAGACACATCATTCAGTAACTCTCTACCATAAGTGGTTCTTGAGCTTCGTATTGGGTGAATAGTAAAAAAAAAAAACTTACTCTGATTGTTTAACCTTTCTTGCATGATATTGTAGCATATATAATGTACACAAAGATGTGTCGAAAGGTTATCAGCTTCACCCACTTTGTCAAATCTGACCAAATGATATAAAATTTTCTTGGTTACATTCTGAATGTTTCAGCATCTCTTTGTATAAATTCTGTAACTATTATCTTGTCTTTTTGACCTTGTAGATTATTTTTAAATAAAACCCACACTAAAAACTCTGTACCATCATCTTATTGTTGAATCAAGAATCTTTTTTGCCATACTTTTCTCATTTGTTAAAGTTTCCCAAGCTCTTTGATTATATTAACATATTTTCTTTTTCTGTCTTTAGCTAATTCTTCCCTTTTCCCCAAAGCTATTTTCACAAATCTTTTACCTAAATTCTAAACTGAAAATGTCTTTGGTTTGACTCATCGAATGATAGTAATATTTTATTCAAATTTAAATTCATTCTTTTCAGTTGTCTTTTGGTTTCTTCTGCCAAAAGTTACTTTCTTTTCTTTTCTTTTTTTTCTCTCACTTTCTTTTTCATTTCACTTCTTTTCCCATGAAGATTTGACCTTATATCTAATTTTGCCTCATATGCTCTCTAGCCAGATGTGATCAATGCATAATTCATTGAATCTTTTAACATTTAATAGAAATTTTTGTTCTATTAATGTTTTGGAAATTTTTCTTATACTCTCTTCATGCATCTTTGTTTATTTTTTTCTCTCTTCTAAATGTTTTTGGAGGAAAAATCTCAATTCAAATTTTCTAGTTAGGTAAAACCTTAATGCTGACCTTTTATACAAAATGCAGACAATATGTTTCAAAATACCTTAAGAAAATGTTGCCTCTACCACTTGGCAGCAATTATTTTAAAGTTGAAAAATTGTAAACTTGGTAACTGAATATTGCTCTCATGATAAAATAACTAAATGTTTACTCAATCAAAACGAGTCCAAAAGTTCAGAGCCTTATGGAGGTACTTGCTTTAAGTTCTGTTCTATGGACACTATTTGTTACCCGGCATAGGGGGTTGAACTTACATCCTCCTTGTTATAAAAACTAATGCTTTGTTGGATTAACCTGTCTACCCTGCTGGTTCAGATGAGTTCATCCCAAGTAGCTCAATTTAAGTTAGTTGTTTTTTCTCTAGTAAGGGAGACGCATTTAGTTGCTTGGTGAATTCTTGTCATTAATTCAGAAATGAAAAGACTTTCTGCTGCCTGGATAAATAAATACTGTTGAGCATCTCTTGCAGAATGGCTGTTTCATTTGAAGCCATTTGTCCAATGCTTGAGTGCTTGAATGTACTGAATCATGCAATTTGATATAAAATTTTCACTACGTAATATTCAATTTAGGTGATCTCTAGAGAAATGTTAAGTGCATAGACAAGGAAGGAGATTATGTTGAAAACATTTTTTTTTTCATTATTAGGCTATAGACTTATTAATGTAACTATAGTTGTAGAATGGGTTCATTCTTTCTAAGATATGAATCAAGCTTAGTTGATAGCAATAAGCATAGATAAAAGTACAGATCTTTCTTGGCTTAACTTTTATCAAGAAATGGTCAATTCAAATGTCATGATGAAATCAATTTTTCCGCAAAGAAAAAAATAACATTATCTTCAGCATTTTGACTGACATGATTAGTTTTATGTATTGAATTGCAAAACAAATTTAATCATTTAAGACTATCAGTTTTTTCTTTACCAGAAACATTTTTATTGCAAATGAGAAATAATACAAAATGTAAATGTAGAAAATAAGTGTTTTGTTAGTCTCAAAATGAAGAACATTGAAACATTGGTTCCAATATGATCAGGGAAGTTAAGCAACATCGAGCTTGGTCAGGACCTAGATGGTTGGCCACTTATGAATACCAGGTACTGTTGGTATGGATATTCATGTAGTGTAATAGATAACAGCTTGGAATTGGAAATGGGAAAACCAAGTTCCAATTCGGTTCATTATATTCACTTACACACAAATACCATTTTACAATGGTATGACTCCAGCTCTTTTATCTAACCAGGAATTTTTGAAAATAAAATTCTTTTTCTTTTTAATAAATTGAACAATAATTGCTTGCTTCATTAGACATTCACTAAACTTTGTTTATTTCACTGTTGAAGTAGTTGTCAGTTTATTTAGTCACCAAGTTATTATTACTTTATCAAAATTGTATCATAACCTACATTTTTAATTCATAAATACCACATGAATCAAATTTGATAAATAAATCTTTTCATTTAATATTATTCCCTTTAAAATTATTCTAGATATTTTTAACAAGTAAAAATTAACTCTTTTATCACAAAATCATTCCAGATGGTAAATGTAATGACCATAGTGAAAATAGAAAAAAATGTGATGACCACAATGTAAATAGAAAAATAAAATAATAAAGATAATAATATTAAAAAAATGGATTTTTATTTTATCATGACATTTGAATTGAACATTTCTTGATAAAAGTTAAGCCAAGAAAGATCTGTACCACAGTGTGAATATAGGAATAATAATGATAATAAAAGGTAATTATCACAGTGTAAATAGAAAAATAAATTTGATTATAAGGAATAACAAACAAAAAAGTTATATAAAGAAAAAATTCCCCAGAAACAAGTGGCATATACATAATTTTTTAACAATATGTAAGGTTGCATAATATAAGGAAGTGATAAAAAGTGTTTAGTATGGCTTTTCAGTGCCCCCTCATTTCTTTTTCATTTGTTTGCTTATACATTTATTTCAAAGGAAAGAATATTGGGAATTATATTTAGATGTTTTCAAAGGAATCAACATCAGAATTTTCAAAAGGTTAAAAATATGCCACGTCATTCAATAAAATTGATTTCTCAGCGACTTTTTTTTTTTTTTTGTCCTTTTTTTAAAATTTTATTCTATTTAATTTAGGTACACAGGAATTTTATGTGTGCAGAATAAACCAGACAAAACATTAAAATTATTTTAAATTTGAATTGTATGCAAGTAAAGTGATATAAATCTATAAAAAATTAGTCTTCATGACAGTATCAAGGATGAATGAAAATTGGTTTTCTGAAAATATCTTGCTGGTAGTAGTATCATTTTCAGAAATATTATTTACCTTAAAAAAATTATTGATTTTTTTAAATCAGAATATTAGCTATGATAATGTATTTTTTCTACAGATTAAATTCATTACATTCATTGAGAGAATAAATTCTAATGCCTAAAACAACTTTTTTTTTTTATTGGCTGCTAAATTACTAAATGAAAAATTGTAAAAATGCTGTGAACATAAGCTAAGCTTAATATTCTTTTTTTTTCCCTCTATGACATTATAAATAACCACAAGTAAATAACATGTTATGAACATTATTTTTAAAATGCTTTTCATCAGGAAATGTTGATTAATTTCTTTGCAATAATATGCTATTGATTTATTTTTATTTCAATATCCGCTTCAGAATGTTTGGAAATGATCCTCAGGTAACATGGATGAATAATGATGCTTCTAATTTATTGCAGTTGGCCTGAAGATAATCCTGATGTTATTGTAAGGAAAATAAACCCAGTAATGAGCTTTGAATAAATTTATTAGTCAATGATATGGGAAGAAGAAAAAAAAAAAGAGCATATAATGCATAATTCTAGCCACAATTTTTTTTTTTATATTCTGTCTTACAATTTTACTTCATTTCAACATTTTCTCCTATGTTCATTTTCATTTGTTAATAACTTTCATGTTTGTACCTGTAAACATTTGATGAGTAACCCAGTAGTTTTTAAGATGAGAAATTATTTGAATGGATCTTGTTTTTGCTTATAATGGATAACAGTAGGAGTAGCATTAACAATTGGTCTAATTAAATTCACTTTTCAGCTCATCTTAACAGAAAACATGAAACTTAGATGACATCCAATAGAAAAGTGAGCAGTTAAATAAGATGACAAAACGTTTTTCTGGTATCATTTTATTGTTCTTGCTGAATCAGTCATTTAAATCCTGGTTTTCAAAATTTATGCTTTTGTCCATTATGAACAATCTCATTTTTATCAACAACATTGTATTTTATACAGCTTTAATGAATTACAGAATGGATTACAGACAAATTGCAGTAAGACCCAGCAGCCATTCCTTCTGTCTACAAAGGGAAGGTTGCTTGGATATAATGTATAGGGGCCCTGACACCTTCAAATTTGCTGGGTCTTAATGTACTCTGTCTGTGATTCATCATACTAATTCTGTGACTCATTGATGCTGTATAAAGTAAAATATTGTTTATAAACAGTTTCTAAGAGTGCAGAATGAGTCTTAGAATTATTTCTAATGTGAAAAAAATCTCTGGTTTCTGTCAACATTGTTTAAAACCTTCCCATTGCAAGCATTCATCATTTATAAGTCTTTCTTAAATAAGAATTGCCTTTTTTATTTAGACTGATTGAACCATAAGTGAAATAATTGTGAAGTTTTTTTTTTTTTAGTATTCACATATATATAAGCAATATTGATAAATTGAAAACTATTGCAAGGAGATGCAGAAGGCACTTCACAAACAAATGAAAGACCAATGAAATGACTTGCATTTATTCAGATAATACTTTTGCTCTGAAAGCTTGCTTGTGTAAAAAGATTTGAGTTTTCTGAGTATGGCTAATGAGTGTGTTTTCTTTAAATGGTGGCTTGGCTGGGTCATGCAAGTCCCATTGTAAAATCAGATGTAAGTTTCTGTTGATAAAGATAACACAGAAGGAGAGGGATTGCTCAAGGGAGGGGTGTTGTGGCTTATGGCTTGTGTGTGGTAATTGAGTTGTTGCAGTGAGAATGGATAGGGTTGCTGATGGCAAATAGGTCATTGATGAAGAAAGAAAAGAGGAGGAGGAGGAGCATAGATAATAGGGCTGCTCCCTGAAAGACTACAGTGGAATTAATGATAGGGACAGTAGAAAGATTATTAAGAATGTAGGCAGAGAATGACTGAAAAGAAAAAAATATCCTGGTAAATTAGAATAGATCATTTCATAAAGAACTTTTTAATAGATTCAATAACAAAATGATTTCCCTTTGTTTTTAGGTAATTGTAATGTTCATCTTTAATTTATTTTGAATGGTTATCATTTGAAAATAATCTTTTCCTAAATTTTTGATGTTTTTAATTTTTCTAGTGTACAGGGAAAAATAAAAAAAAAATATTTATACACAGAATACTAAAATACTGTTAAATATTTCAGTTTTTGAAACAGTATACATGCAATAAAAGGATACTTTGAATAAGAAAGAGACTGTCAGAATTTCAAGGATGCATAATGAAAGAAGTAGGCTTGGAAAATTTGATACTGACAGGATATATTGAAGGCAACAGAGGGAAACAGCAAGTAACCTACCTAATGAAGTTTTGTAAATGAATTGCAGAACAGGATGGGATAGCAAAAAAGACAAACATTGCTAAGAGCTACAAGGGATTGTGGGGAGGGCATGCTCACCTATGTCTTGAAGGGACAAGGCATACAGAAGAAAAATATATTTTGTAATACTTTCAGTTATTACAGTTAGGAAAGATATTTATGTTGGGAACTGTTATGGTAATTTAAAAAAAATATTAAAATTCAGTGTTTCTTGTCACTTGTGAGCAATTTTTTTGTTTTTTTCTTAAATTTGGTTTTGATTAATATTTTTCTGTTAATCACCATAAGGTGAAAATGTACATTTTCACACACTGATGCCAACCACGAGATAATTTGTGGTTGGCAGTTTCTATTATGATGCCAACTATTACAAGCTATTTTCAATGATGATAATTTTAGTGTGAAAACAATATTAAGACTTCAGCTGAAGCTATAAATCAATTTTTTATTGCCTAAGTTGACTATCATAAAGTTGGTGTTTGAAGTCAGATTTCATAATTGGCCTATGGCAGTCAATGTGCTAACACCAGTTGTCTATGCTGGATTTTCTAAATATAAAAGCAAAGATGTAAATATTCATTTAAAGTTCTGATAAGAAGTACGCAATGATCTATTCTTCATTTTGCAGATTGCAAACATGTGCATGTACACACACATGGCTTTGTGACCCACCATTTTTTTCTACCTATATTTATATACATTATGAATTAAGCATAACTGACTATTAAAGGATGAAAAATTTTTGCAGATTTTGACATCATTCTGGGGTCTTTTTTTTTTTTTTTTTTTTTTGTCCAAATCCGTGAATTTCTTTTACTCCTGCTTAAGTCTCAAAAAACACAATATAAAATTCACTATTCTTTATCCATAATGTTGAATGTGTTAAAATTTTTCAAATTTATGTTAAAAGTTGCTGTAAAACATTGTTGATTTCTTTAAGATGGAATGATCTATTATGACATGTCTCTAATTTCTATTTAGATACAGTGTATTAATTTTCATTTTTTCTAGTTGAATTGTTCACCTATATTGCATATGATCCATTTTTGTATATAATTAAGTTACAATGCAATAATACTGAATACTATCTTTATGAAAATTGAGATGTAATAGTGGTGAGGGGCCCATATCATAGATTTTGGGGGGAGGCATTTGATTATATATGTTACAAAGACCCTGTATGCATACATACACATGCTTGTACATATATTCACATATGTACACATACACACAAACATGTGCACATATATACACACATGCATAAACAATGACCTACAATCTGCTTGTTAAATGGGGCAAGGAGTGGCTTGTTAATTGTAATGCCCCCAAAAATGAAACTGCTCTCTTTTAATCATCTGAGAGAACCATTTTTACCTTTCATCAGCATGGCTAATGCTAGCCTCCAGGAGAGCAACATTGCATCTTCTAGGACTAACCTTTTCAGCTGAAGTGGAAAGAGTATATTGAATCAATTGCTAAATCTGCAGTTAATAATGTTGATTTACTCTGTCTTGCTAGACTCTATCTTCCATATTTATAAGTCTATTTTTCATCCTTACTTAGAATATTGCTGCCACATCTGGTCTGGTGCTCCTGCTATATATTTGGAAATTCTTGATAAAATAAGCAATTTTATTGGTCCTGACCTGGCATCTCTGCTTCATTCCCTTTCTCACTGCCATAACATAGCTTCCCTGTGCCTTTTCTATAAATACCTCGAAGGTAATTGTTCTGATGTACTTTATTCTATGTTACCTAGACTTTATGAATTAAAGCACATCACTAGGTTGGCAACAAGGTCTCATCATTTTACTGTTGAAATGGTGAGATGTAACTGTAAGTTCTATGCTAACAGTTTCTTCTATCACACTTTTTGCTTGTTGAACTCTCTTCCATGTTCTTGCTTCCCAGTCAACATTGATCCTCAAAAATGTAAATGTAAATATCAATTGTTATCTTCTTAACTCCTGTTCTTTTATTGTCCTCTCTCCTTAAAAGTAGTTTTTCTAACACTCAGTAACCCCTTGTGTTCTTGTGGCTTTATTGCCTAGTTTGGGGTGAAATGATTAAAAAAATGTATGAAAACACAAACATGTACACACATACATACACACATACATGAAGGAAATCTTTGAATATTGTTAATATAGAATAAAGGGGAAAATTTCAATTTCATATATTGGAATTTTGATTAATATATTGTTTTGTCTCTTTTACTATCATTGCTAATACAAATATTAATATCTGTATTTTTGTTTTTTATTAAACATTATGAAGTCAATATAACAGAATCAATATTGCTGGTAAAGTTTTTCTTGTTTTTTTTATTTTTATTGTTTTCAGTCTTTCCCTAATTGGTGAAAGATTGATGACATATAAACATGGTTAATTCTTTTTGGATATTGATATTAATTCCCCCCTTTCACTCAGTAGAATGAAATCCTGAACTTAAAGCAGATTAGCAAAACTTAGTTGCTTTAAAAATCTCTTAAAAAAAAAAAAAAAAAAAATGAATAAATAAAGACCCCCTTCGAAATATTGATCCATTTGAGATGCAGCATAAAGTAATCTTTTTTTCTCCCCCACCCTTTTGTTTCACCACAGTAATAATTGGATTATAGTTTATTCTCTCCATTTCTGCATACATATGCACATTATTTTTGCAAACAAATCAAACTGATTTTTCTATTCTATTATCTAAAATATCAACAAGGATGAAATTTGTGCCACTATTTGTGGGTTTCATATTTGCTTTTATTTATTCATTGCATTAAAATGCAACAATTGCCTTCATTACTTTTTAATTCAACTTATCCCAAATCTTTCTCAATAAGAACCAACTTGTAGCCTCACAGTCTGATATCAAGTTTAATATAGATACAATTTCAACATGAAAATGTAAATGCTGGGGATGGGGGGTATATATACAGTATTATATCAGAATTAATATGTTTGTATAATCAGTACAATGTTTTGTGTGCATGTTTTGTTTTTTGACTGTATACCTACTTTTGCATCCTCCTGTATACAAAATTTATGGATCTACCTATAATAGCAAAATTTTTGCATAAGTAGCATTTGGGGGTCCCATTGAATGTTCCTAAGCTCATTTACATTAAGCTGGCTGGCTTGTCTCATTCTAGTCAGGTTGGTTCCTTTCTTCATGCAACTGGATTATCTTTATCTTCCTCAGCTGGTGACATATTTTATTTGCCTGCTGCTTGTCACTTTTGGAAATTCAAAATTCTCCCTTTCTCTCTCTTATTTTCATTCTGTTTATTTTAGAAAGAAAGTCATATATTGATATATCTTTAATAGCATTTATAAATAAAAAACAAAGTTCTTCTCAAAGTGCAAAGCCATCACTATTGACAGAAAACTGGTTTATGTATGCATGTAATTTTTCTTTTGCTAAAGTGTTTATTATTTCTTGTTTCCTTTCTTCTCATGTGGATAATGCCTTCATTTGATATTTACAATGAAAAACAGCTTGACTTCTCTTTCAACAAAAATCTCTCTACTTTCTCTCTCTTTCTCTTTTCTTTTACTCATCTCTACATGTTTGTTTTTTTTTCTTACATATGCACTGACTGACTGTGAGATATGTTTTATAATTTCAATGTGTATTTGTGCTTCTTCTCTGATGTATGTTGACTTCTTTTTAACCATAAGTTGAATATGATTTATATTAACCCTTAAGAAGCGATAGGGCTGATCTATCATCCGAAAAGTCAAATAATGAAGAAAGATGACTGGGCCTAATCCGTCAGCCTAATAATACAAACCTTGAGACTAGCTGGCTGGTTGTCATACCAGCCAATCAGATTGCTTCTTTCATATCTGGGTCTTTCAATGGTGCTTTCTATGATAGTTTACTGTGTTTTATATCGATTTATTTATTTATTTATTAATGTTCCGAGAGCTTGTGAAAAGGGGCTCCATCTTGGCACTGAAACTCCAAATGAGGCTTAGTCTCCGAAGGATTAACAAATATAAAAAAATTCAAAGGAAAAAATTATTTATATTTATTAAAAAAATCAAAAAAAGGAAAAAGAAAGAAATACACCAAAATTGCAACTTTAATTCTGATAAAAAACAATTATTCTAAAAACAAGATGATTAAAAGAAAAAAAAAAATCAACAAAAATTAAACAATTGTCAAAATTTTGATTAATTCAGTTTGGTCCTAACAGATAATAACTTAAAATTTTTCATGTATGGTCAGTTCCTTGTACTTCTCCAGAAAGTACCAGACTCTACCTGACATGGTCTATCTTTACAAGAGTCAGATTAGACCAAGTGCAAGGGTCTCCTGCTCCCAACTCCCCCCATCTATGCTACGGGGCCTCCCACTCAACTTCATCTCAATTTTCATAAGGTAATATTCATATAAAATACAAATTTTATTGTAACAGATTATATGCAACTAGAAAAATTGAAAATAAATACAATATATCTAAATACATGTCCTAATAGATCATTCCATTTCAACTCATTCAACATTATGTGTAAAAAATGGTGAATTTTATAGTTTTTTTTGTTTTTTTTTGTTTTGTTTTTTAGACTTAGCATGAGCAAAACAAATTCACGCATTTAGACAAAAAAAGACCCCAGAATGACTACAAAATCTCAAATATTTTTCAGCCTTTAATATTTAGTTGTACTTATTTTAATTTGTAACATATATAAATGGAGGTAGAAAAAGGCAAATGTTGCTAAGATAGTGAAGGTCACAAAGCACTACCCAGGCCCCAAATCAGCTTCTCCACCCCGGTTAAGGGTAGTACACACCGAACCTGTTACTGCTATATCTGGGTTAAAGCCACCTAATCCTCACTTTCCAGCTTTGATAGAATTTATAATCATTTCTGCAGCCTTGTCGTGTGAGAGGGTGATTTATCTTCCACTCTACAACCTCTTTCCCCACAGTCTGATATCACTATTATCATGGCAAATGTTCAGCTGAGCTCCATTCTTTATTTCCACTAATTCAGACATTACAGTAAAATCCAACCTTGTTATGTCTACAGGGCTGAATCACCATCATTCTCTTTGTATTCCATTAGTAAGTAGGAAGTCCCATTCAGATAGCTTCTTCCCAAGGACTGCTACTTTGGGAGACAGACTCCCAAGAGGATGCTTCCATGATCATTGCACTCTTAACCTCTTCAAGTCTAGTGTCAATTATCTATTTTCTATATCCTTATAATCTTCATTTCATACTGTTATGTTCATATTATACCACTCATTTAGTAGCCTTGAGTGGCTCTTGAGCCTTGTATTGAATGAAGCTTAGTATAAAAAATAAGAAAAAAACACTTTATTTTAATTTGCTTTGGCCTCAAGTTGGATGTCGTTTTTTTTTTTGTTTTTTTTTTTTAAGAAATTAGTTACTTTTTGGGCAAAGTATAAAATAGAAAATCTACAACAAATGTTTCCAGCAGTTTACACATTGACCTTTCCTGCCAGTTTAAAGTCAATTATACATTTCAAAAGCACCAGATACATTTTAATTTTTTTAATGTTTTTTTTCTCTTTCTATTTTTTGTTACTAAAGGGAAGTGATATTTTTTTCTTTTGATGATAAGAGTGAATTCAAGCAAAACTAGGCAAGCAATATCTGAAGGTTAATAACTCAAGTTTAATTTTTCAGTGCATGTTTCTCTTCAGTTCATAAATATTACTTGTTTGGGTCAAATAATGTGTACTTAATGCATAATGTGTACACCCTGATGTCTGCTATCAGTTATCTTATCTCAATGCTGTAACTGATATACTTTTATAATGACTTGCATTCGACTTGTGATATCACTTACTTTGAATTATAAAAATAGTCCTCATCTGCCTCTTTATATAAACTGATGAATAAGCAACTAATTCTAATAGTTTTTTGTTTTTTTTTTTATACTTAAACTGTAATTTTATATCTATTTGTGGAATTTTCTATCATACAATGGGAAGATGCTGAAAAGTTCTCAGCTTAACTCCCTTTCTATTAGGTTGGTGCAAAAATAATGTCATTTTCTCACACATGTTACTATGTGAGAAAACGACATTATTTTTGCACCAACCTAATAAAATCTGACCAAACATCGGCATTTTGGAAGGATGGATTTCTTGGACAGGCCCCAAAATTTTCAGCACCACACTCATGTGATTGCATGTAACATGTGTGTGTGTATGTTTTTATATATATATATATATATATATATGACAACAGATATTTTGTGTCAATTAATTTTACTGATCAAGTTTTCCAAATTATGAATAATCCTATTCAGACAAGAAAGAAATTCTGTCAAATTGTCCAAAGATCATTTCAGAAGAAAAGTAAATATGGTCTAATCTTTCAACTTTGTCATTATATATATATATATATATATATATATATATATGATAGTTCAGTGACTTATTTTCCAACACAGTTTGACAAGTATAGATCCCACATCAGTGATGAATCCAATCTATTTATCTTACCCTTGATATGTGGATGTATGCCTGCATAATTCTGAGTCAAATAACAAGGTATTGAACTTTTGCTTTATCTATTTGCTATTAATGGTATATTTTTATTTATTTTCACATTGAGTACTTCATTAATATAATCTGCTTGCCATAGACATGTTATCTTTCATTAATTTACAAATTGACTCAGTTTGTTAGCCATAAACAATATTTGTTATTATGATATAAAATTTATTCCCATTATTAAAACTGGTTACAACTTTGATGGTATAAGTAGCTTGCTTGTCAATAAAATTTGGGTTTTCAAATCTGATAAAGCTTATTTATATTTAAATTTCATGTTCTTATACATTAGTTTTAAAAACTGATTTATTCATTCAAATGTATTAAATATTTACTTTTGAGAGTGAAATTTGCTATATGATTTTATTTTCAAAACTATCTTTTTTTTAACATTTTTCTTATTTCTTTTTTATGCAAAAGTTTCTCTTTATAAAAACTAATTCTTGAGAATGGTAAATGCCTTCATTTTAAAATTTTTATATATATATATATATCAGTATAAAAATTGATTTCAATAAAAAAAATATATATATATTGTTGTTGAATTCTGTTTAGCATTTCATACAGAATTGTAAGAACTCTTTGTCAGTTGTTCAATAAATTCATGAATTCTGTCACTTTTTAATTTATTCCCCAACTTCCCCCCCCCCTGTGTTATTTCTTATATGTCTGGTGACTCACTTCCATTGTCCTCAACATCAAGATTCAATATTCTATTTAATAAATATTCAATATTGGCAGGTTTGATCTGGGAGGTTTTTCTCTTGCTGCAATTTCACTAACAATGCAGCTATGTTGGAAACTTTAGCATTTTACTTTTACAGATTATAAAGATGAAGATTACTCCTTTTGCAATATTTGATCATGTGACTTCTCAAGAATTCATGATGAGAAATGGAAATTAGTGCTGAAATTTATTGTTCACTTTCTAAGCAATCCTTTTATGCTTTGTATATTTAATTCCAAGTTGCATTGATTTTTAGGAATCAAATCTGAACCTCACATCTGTCATGGAATGGCTTAGTTTTCTTATTCATGTTGACTCTTTGGTAATTATTGCCTGCTGGATCTGGTCATAAATCTCAGTTCTTCACAACCAAATTATTATTTGAAAGTTGGTTTTGCACTCAAAGAAGTTATGATCATTTAAATTGTTTCTGAGCATTTCAAGTTCTGTTGTATAAATTTCTATTTTCTAGTGAAAATAAAGTTATAACTTGTCCAATTATTGAATATTTCTAGAATAATTAAAAGTCCTTTCCTTTTATTTATGTTATAGATTATTTTTCAATGTTCTTCTATGTGTCTTGTCCCTTCAGAACATTGGTGATCATAGCTCTCCACAATTTCCTGTCCTTTGTAGCTTTTAATAAATGTTGTCTTTTTGATATCTTTCCTAAACCCTGTTCTGCCAACCATTCACACAAGATTGTTAGGTAGGCTGTGTGCTGTTTTCATTTGTCCTGTGAGTATCAAATTTTCTTTGTTAATGTGCCTTAGAAATTTCCACATTCTCTTTCTGATTTTAAGTATGTCCTTTTTACTTCCATTTTCTCTAAAACTTTGTCATCGCTCACATGTTAAGTCCATGGTATTCTTAGCATCCTTTTGTAGAACCACATTTCTGTTACCTCAACTTTTCTTCATCTGTGATGAGATTTTCCAGCATTCACTGCCAAGACTGATAAGTTATCTTTTTTGTTTCTAACCAAATTTTCTTGATTTTTTTTTTTTTTTTAAAGACTTTACTTTCAGAAGACATCTTTTGCTATCCCAATACACCTTCAGATTTCAGTGTCACACTTTCTGTCCTTTGTTAAAACACTTCCTGAAACAGAAACAGGCTGAGATAAATAATTTCATAATTTTATGAAATTACAATAGAATTACTGAGAATATCCATCATAAGTAAAGTGCAGTTTATAGGTCATACATATGCGACTCGTTTGGTTTTCTAAATGGCATACTGAATTTCATGAGGAAAATAACATTTATTATAATTTATAACATTTATTTAATAATATTTTATATAATTATAACATTTATTAAAATTTTTGTTTCATCCTCACTTGTTCACTCACATTTTCTCATGCATAAACAATGTTTATGTACAATGTTTCTTAAATTTTGTAACCTTTGTTGGCAATAATGTCTTCATCATTTTAAATCATAAATGTAAACATCTTTTGCTTTTGAAATCGTAAACATTCATAATAAATTTTTTTCTCTGGAGAAGAAATATACTTTTTTTTTTTTTTTTTTTTTTTTCAAATGAATAAATTAGACATATTACATGCAGCAATGTGTGTTAATCCAACAGTCATCAGTGTTTATACTATATCATGATTTCAATTTTTTATTGTAGAAAAAAATCTTTTTCTCCAAAGAAAAAAATCGTTTTCCCACTTCTCAGTATGATGCTTATGTATATAATCATCTGCAGTGAATTTATTTTAGCCCACCTTAAGATGAAACGTATCTTATGTTGCCCACTGTTTTTAAAAAAAAAAAAAAAAAAAAAAAAAAAGATTGCCCATACCTAATAGACAGTGTTCAATTTCAAGTGGTCGTGTCAGGCTGCAATCTTTCAAATTAGGTGTGTACAAATATTCGATTCACTTTCTTCATTGTTGTTTTGTTTTGTGTTTTTGTTTGGCAACCACTGATTGAATATACATTTAAAAAAAAAGTCTTTGAGATACTTTAAGCAGCACTTTAGGTGACCTGTTAACTTCAAACTAGTCGGTGCTTACACGTTATTGGAAATATTTGATAATTCATAAACATTAGCATTCAGTTAATACAAATGGGATGCTGAAAAGTTCTTGGTGCAGACCACTTCCCAAAAAATCTGATCAGTTTTTTTTTTTTTCTATTTTTTTGGTTAGGCCAGGAACTTTTCAGCACCCATTTGCACATCACTTTTAGGAATAGCACTTATAAAAAAGAAAAAATGGCAAGCTTAAACATGGAATTAACCATATAGTCAAAATGCTTAGCACAGCACTTAAAGTAAATTTCATCTGTTATTTGGGTGATAAAAAGTCATTCAAAAGAATAGTTGGCTAATAAGTACCTCAAGACAAAAACTGAAAGTTAAAAATTGAAATAAGCGTTTCATTCTATTTTTTTCTTTTTCTTTCATAAGAATGATGAATTTTCTTTTTCAGAATACTTGTTTCATAACATTTATCATAATTACTTTGTTCTTTGGTTAATGAATAAAAACTCCTCACATTATCACATGTTAGCCTTATATTGATATATTTTCTTCTTTATGTAGAATATTTTTGACAGCAGAAGGAAATAAATGAATAAAATTAGAGTAAAAATAACATCAGTAACATAACATATTGTAATAGGATTTCTTTTCTTTAAAACAAAAAACAAACTAATAAACATAATTACAAATAAACACATTTCTGTGCCAATCTTTGAACTTTTTAGGGATTTTTCTTTTTAGTATGATATTGAGCAAATCTTGAAAGGCTTAATTCTATACTTTTTACAAAGAAAGCAAAACAATTTGTCTGTTGAATCAATTTTAAATCCTTCATAACAAAGACAAAGGGAAAAATTGACAAGTGCCACAAAACCTTTGTTTTGTTTTCATAAAAGAAAACAACTTATTGACTGCAAATAAATTGGTGTTGTATCATATTATTTCATTCATCTCCCTAAATATAAATTTCTAACTGAAAAAAACCCCAAAACTTATACTTATTGTGAAGCCATGTGGCCCAATTATGTGTAGTTGAGAACTTAATTATTTGTCTATAAAGCTGACACCAACTGTCCGCTGACCTGAAAGCTTCTCTGAACTCTTTTGTTGGCATTTAAGAAGTTATCATTCTAATAGGAATGACAAAAAATAGCTTTCTTTCTCAAACTGTAATTAAATGTGAGTGAGAGGTTATATTTGACCATTCAGGGATTTTCTTATAGATTTTCAATGAGCAAGGAAACAAATATTCATCACTTTTTTTAAAAAATTATTACAAAATAACAACATTTCTTAACCATTTTAAAATGTTCAGCATATCTAGGAAAAAAAGTAAATTGTTTGCTAATTGGAAATATGAAAAAGATAAGGGTAAAGTTAAAGAAACACTTAGACACTAAAGTAGTTTCTTTAAAAAATTCTTCTGTCCTGCAACATTGAACAAATGTTAATACTGAACTCTGAGATTGATTTATCAGAGACATAGAAAGAAATTTCTTGAACTTACAATAAAATATTTCCACCACCTTCATGATATTTGCAAGCGTTGGGTGGAGAAAATGGAACATATTCTCAGTGACTTTACTGAATGACCCAGGAATTTTATGTCAGCCCATTTCGGGTAATAAACATGGGAAGAACGTCTACACAAATATTATCAAACCAATCTTCAGAAATGCCAACATACAGATTGACTATTCTGAGTTTGGTATGAAATTTAAACAAATATTTCCTGAAGAATGCAGGAGCATACAACGGACAAAACGTTGTGAATATGACAATAAAGAGGAGGACAACAGTCCGAACAATGTAAATAGTTTAAGTGATATCAGTTTATCTTCTTAGTGCCACATCTAAAAGATGCTTAACACTTCTCATGTAAACATACTTAGACATTTTTATGAAACTTACATTGTCTACTGTTGATGTATATACATATGTTTTCAAGACTCTGTAAAATATTGGTCCCTATTGTTTGTGTTATAAACTATATTTCTAAACAAGCATAGGCATATAGTAGTGTACAATACAACCCATTCTTTGACATTTTTATTATAGTGTGCGTTTGGGATGTTGTTTAGCTTAGTTTGTAGTACAGAGTATCTTGTCTAAACGAAAATGACCACACTCATGAGAAATTGCTGTCAGTGTCTTTATAGTTATTTATTTTTAAAAAATAGCAATTTCCTATTTTTACCCAAATAGGCCAGCACAGCCAGACAACAAAATTATAACAAAACAGCAGTGAAATTGTTGTCATTTATAAGAAATGGAGGTTTTTCTATCAAAGAATAAGTGTCAAAACTCACCCTGTTCTTAGTTTTAGAAAATCTCTGCATTAAATAACCCATTGAGGTTGACATGCCATAAAACAAACCAAATGTTGGACAGTTTTTGTCTTTATTTTCTTCTGAGATTAAAGCAACTATATAAAGCTTAGAACGGCTCATGATCAAATATAACTTCTATAACTACTCTGAAGATGGTTCAAGGGAGCTGAAAGCTTAGATCAAAGAACAGCATAATAAAAAAAGAATATCCAAATGTTGGAAAGTTTTTATCTTCATTTTCTCCCAAAATTAAAGCAACTATATGAATATTAGAGCAGGTCATGATCAAACATAAGACATTTGTTATCTGCTATATTTAACAATATATGTTTGAATAAGGATCTGCTGCCCCAATACACTAAATAATATATTGATTTTCTAAGCGAGGCTTAGATGTGGCACATGGACGAAAGTTTGGGGCACCCAGTGAGGGTTGAACTCACTATTCAGTTGTAACAGTTTTAGCAAGACCAGTTTGCTAACCATTACACCACGCTGAGGAGCCCTAATGATTTTCCAAGCATAGCTTAGATGTGGCACAAGGCCGAAAGTATGAGGCACCCGGTGAGGATCGAACTCGCTATTCAGTTGTAATTGTTCTAGCTAGACAAGCTTGTTAACCATTACACTGCCTTGGGGTGCCCATATATATATATATATATATATATATATATATATATATATATACACACACACACACACACACACACACACACACACACACTTGTAGCCTCTGTTTGTTTGTTATCAAACTTCTAGTGTTTTGGAGATACTCCCATAACCATATGTATTCTGAAACTACATTATCTAGGGTACTTGGATAACTATATTTCATTTTGATTAAAGGGGCCTTTGGGTGCACAACTCCCACACTGAATTTTTTTTTTTTCCCTTTGACCGAAATTAAATTTAAATTTGAACAAGTGTGACACTATTTAGCTATGGTAATTGGCTAACTAATTAACCATAGAAATTAAAAACAGGAAAGACTTAAGGCGAGAAAGAGCTATATCAAAAGATAGACTGATCGACATAAAAAAAAGATTTTATTTTATTTACAAGGAAAGATACATTTTTGCAAAAGACAGAAAATCCATGAGAAAAAAACAAGATTGTGATTCTGTCAAAATTAATTAATGTCATGCTTAAGGGATTGACGCACAAAAGAAACAGAATTCTGAAAGAAAAACAAAGCCAACCAACACATGCAGCTATAAAAAATTTCGGCTTGAGGCCACCATGGAGAATAGATATTAGTTATCTTTCAGAGATATCATTTAAGCGAAGAAAGCCATCTGGGATATGCACGAATCTTGGCATGAGAAGGAAAATCGAAAAGGGAATCATTATTATTGCTTATTCAAACTGTTGACATCAGACATAGCGTCTCGAAAATTTTAAGGCATGAGAAAAATAAAGAATTTGATTCTCAGGTAAACATGACCATCCAGTTAAAAGTTGACTAGCGGAGAGACCAGGTGTCTGGTTTTGACAGTGATTAATGAGTTGGTAGAGGTCAGGACTAAGTGAATTTTGGGTGTCCCCCAAATCAAAATGTGATAAGAATTAATTGGCAATCTGGGATTTGTAAATGTTTTGGCTGAAGGAAAAGGAAAAAGAAAAAAGGATTTTGTAAACAAAATTCTGGAATAATTCTAAGAGGGCCAGTCTAGCCACACCCACACTGCCGAGAGATCATTTGCCAAGTGGTAGCATGGGTGATAGGTGGAGGTGAATGTATGAGAAAGATGGAGAAGTTGTTAACACACACTGAGGGGATTGGTATGAGATACCAATGTGAGAGAGGAAGAGTCTAGGAGGACTTCTAGTGTTTTGGAGATAGACTCCCATAACCATATGTATTCTGAAACTACATTATCTATATCTATCTATCTATTATATTCTCCTCCGACCTTCCTTCACAGACGAGGGAGGAACACCCAAAGTGGAAAGTGATTAATCTTCCAAAAACGGGAAGTAATTAATTTTCCTGGCCTAAGAACAAAGAGAATTCTTGTTGTGAATTGAGAATTATCAAGGAACCCAAACCACGTCAGGCCCCCACACCAAGTTTTGGTTGGTGTCCATATAAATGAACTTCTCGGGCAGTTGCAGTCAGTTCCAGTTTGGAGTTAGTTCGAGAAGTTGGAGAGTTGAGTTGTAGTTGGAGACCAGCCTCGCAGAAGCTGACCGAAAGATTTCCACATCCTCTCGACTTACTCTTCCTACCAAAAGCAAGTTTTATTGACGAATGATTTAAGATACCATAACTCGCTTAAGAAACGCAAAAAGTGTCACGAATCCATAGAAACGGGCTGGGAGAGAAACACACTCCTGTATTCAACAGATAAAGATAATTATTATTTCTCAACATATTTGAACCTCTTGAGTTTGTTTTATTATTTTCTTTACTTACACTTGTACGGTATCACCTTTACCCGGGATTCAGCTTGCACTACGGCCTGATTGATTTCGACTACCTAAGATCAAAGTCACAATGTGGGTAGGTTAGACTTGAGATCAAAGCAGTTACTTCGGTGACCAGGCATTGGAGGTGAGGTGAGAACGACAAAGCTGTTATCGAATCGGGAACAACCAGATTGACTGAGACACAGGCTGGTGGCAGCAGCAAAGAGTCAACTCCAAAACGCTGGTGGAAGAAACCTTACAGCTTTGTGCCGATGGCACAGTGTCATATATTGACATCGCGACCAGTGGACGTCACATATTGGCGCGGCGACCACACCAGTGGGTGTCACATATTGGACCGCGACCACCGGTGGGTATCACACAAGGAAATGAATCCTATTCAAAATATAGAAGGAGAAAGCCAGAAGATGGGTGTCACATCAGCAAGATCAAAATGAGACAATATGGACATCAAGTTGAGCAAGAAATCACCAATCAGTGGGTAGTGCCTTATAATACATATTTGTTGCAACAACTGTCATATCAATGTTGAAATCTGTTCATCAATTCATTTAATCAAGTATTGCATGAAAGAGGTCAGATTAAGCTGTTTTTGCACAAACCCTCCACTGAAAATTTTTTTCCCATCGATTTAAAGTAAATTTAAATTTGAACACTGGAATAGCTCTTATCCAAAATATAGGAGAAAGCCAGGTCATATTGGCAAGATCATTGATTAATATTGAAATGCATTGTTTTTCTCCACAAATTATAACAATGATTTTAAAATCAAATCAATGCAGCAATGTGTGGGTAATTCAGCTAGTGTGTGTATATATATATGATAGAAAGTAAGGAGGATTTGAGCTAATTAAGTAATTCATCGAGTCTAGAAGAAACCTCAACAGAATGCAGAAAGCACTGAACAGCCATTTTGTCCTATATTTGGGACTCATCCGATACCGAGAATTGAAACACGAACAGTTACATTGACAGGTAAACGTCATACCAACTGTACTAACAGGCCACAGTGATGAAGAAGTAGACACGCACACACACACACACACACACACACACACATATATATATATATATATATATATATATATATATATATATAGGGAGGCACTGTGGAGTAATGGATAGTGGCTTGCATTGAGGGGTGACAGAGCCGAGTTCGAATTCCAGTCAAATCCATTACATTCACTTACGTGCTAATACCCTTGGGAAAGGTGTGGATCCTCTGAATTCAAAACCTGCAGAGGGTCGTTTGGGGACCTTGTGGCACTTAATGCACCAGGTCTCTGAATTTGGCCCTTCAGAAAGTGTGGATGGTCCTGCACGAAACCTTCACCACTATAATCAAATCTCATGTGCTGTCGTTGGGTTGTCGGTTTCCTGGGAAATGATCTGCTTGACCCTCATACTTCGAATTCGACAGGAGAGTTGACTACTATATATATATATATATATATATATATATATATATATATATAATTCCTTCATCTGTTGAAATTCATTTCTATTAAAAATTGAATTTATTTATGTTGAAAATCTTTATCCTCAGCCACAAGTAATAACTATTTGCACAACAATTTGGTGTCCAACAGCAACCTTGTCTAACACAAATTGTAGCACCCTTTTCTATAGTATCACTTCATTAGTGATATTGGATTTTATAAGTAATTTTTAATAAAAAGGTTTTATTTTGTTTGAAACTGATAAATTAATAGAATACATTCTAATATGTCCACTATAATTTTAATCTGTATAATGTGTTCATTTTTTAAATGTTACTTTATATACATTTTTGAAGTTTTTCTTCATAAACACTACACATTTTTTTTTTTTTTTTTTTTTTATTATGCTGCTATTAATAAAGCTAAATATTGTCCTAAATTTATGAATCTGTTTTTCTGTCCTCTTCTCCAATATGTTAATCCTGGAAATTATTTCTCTTAAAATATTCCAAATTTATAACTTTATTTGTAAATAAATATATTTATACATATTTGTTTGTTGCTTGACATGAAATTTGCCAATTTTATTTGATATTTTACTGTAGAAAAACTATAATTGATATATTTTTTAAAATGTATTATTTGCAGATAATTAAGTTAAAATATCTTCAATTCATTTTTCTTTAAGGCAAATATGTTTGTGATCTTTGAATTGTATGAGTTTAAGCGGAAGCTACAAGGGTTATAAATTCTGCATTTAAAGACAACCATGGTCATGAATGAGTTCTAAGAGTTTGGTTTGGAAAAAATAGGGCTATTGGGTTGGGTGTTTCAATTTATAAAACCAAAAAAGGAGGTTAACCAAAACCAGTAAACCTGAAAGTGATTGGGAATAAGCAAAATGTTCATGAAATAGGTTTCATTTAAATCAAATAAGGAAGGAAAAAAAATCATAGGAATAAAAAAGTATGCCTGTCATCCTTGGAAGTTTAGTGTAAACAGATGCAGTAGAGCTTTCTTTAAAGTGGCCAAATAATGTGCATGAACCATTTTGAAATAATGAATCCAAACCAAAAACAACAGTTTGGGGAATAGAAAATATCACTTCATAATGGTTACCATCATCTTTCAAAAATAACATTAGATTTGAATCAGTTGAAGATAGTTTTCATTACATATAATTTATTCACCTGGAGATTCTTTGCAAAGTTGTCATTTTGCAAACATTTAAATGATTATTTCTCTGGACAAGAAATTCTCCAGTCAGGATTCAATTAAAGAAGCTTATTAGTTCTTTGAATAAAGGATTTTCAAGAAAGAAATTCATAACTTCCTACCAATATGAAATAAATATATAAATGTTGAAAGGGAATATTTTGGGTGAACAAAAACAAAAAAAACAATTTCTCTATGAATTCTTTGTCTCTTAAATTTAAATTGACAGTTTCATATTGAACAATTTGATATTGATTGATCATTATGATTGCACAGGTTTCATAATTACTTTTTGAATATTTTTATCATTGCTAAGTATAATTTCATGGGGTAAAGAGAATTATATAGTTCAATATTCTCCCTGTGATAGCTAATTGGTAAGTGTTGAAGTTAGTCATAAAATTCAATATAAGGAACCTAAAATGATTGTTTAGGTCAGGATATTTCTGTTTTATAAGTTTAATAAAACATTCTTTTCATGTTTTCTCTTTTTTTCCATTTTAACTTAGAGCCTCTTTCATTTTGTATTTTCTTTTCTAAATGTTCTAAGTTAAATTTAATGAAAAAATCAAGTAGTGTTGTGTAGCTCCAATACTATCATGCTCCTCAACAAAGACACATCCTTTCATTTTGTTCCCAATTAGTAGCAAAGAATGATTTATTTGATTGGAAAAATGGAAAAACAAATAATGCTTACCACTATATGACTTAGTTAAAGGATAATTTGATGTAAATTCAGACTCTTATTTGTAATCTTACATTGAAATCCTAATTCTTAAGTTAGGAAAATAAATAACTGAAAAAATTCTTTTATAGAAAAAGAAATTTGAATGTTTTCTTACATTTTTGTAACAGTAGCCTTACTGTTAACAAGAAAAAAATGCTAAAAGAACAAATGGCAATAAGATGTAATTGAGATAAGTAAAATACTTTTTATTGTCTGTGATCTACAAGATTTGATCATTTGCTTATTCTGTGGTATATCTATTGTGGGAGACTGAGAGTTCAAGATATAACACAAATAGTCATCGAGATAAATATGTGGAGAAAATCAACATTCATATATGTAGTTGAGCGAGATAGACTAGTGGGAGAAATATTCTACAAGTTAGTAGTCAAGTTAATTTCTGCTGCTGTTACTGGCCAAAAGCATCACTGTTGATGGAAGCACTTTAGTGTCACTGTTGATGGTCTGTGCAGTCTACTGTATTCAGTTAAGCCTACCTTCTGAGGTCTGTTGGCAAAGTTGGCACTGGCTTTATAGTTGGTCAGTGGCTCAGAAATGGCTGCTGTGAAAACCATATGGGCTTTTTTTGATTGGTTAAAAAAGATGTTTTATGATTTCTATTTTTTTGGACAGTATTCTGGAAGTATGTGCATGAAGCCAGTCGACAGGTTTGTTTTTGTTATATGTTGAGGTGAGCACTTCCATTTGAGTTAAAGAAATGGAGTTCTGACATAGTACAACACTTTAATCAGCATTATTTTTCTCTTGTTTCAGAGCCGGTAAAGAAAGACTGTGACCCAAGAGCAATGAAAGGTAAAGAAAATATAACTGAAAAATTACTTTGACCATGTTAATTGTTGTTGTATGTTCAGTCATTTTGTACTGGTAAATATCAAATGTTCATTGTTTGTAATTTCTTGTATCTGGTTGTTTAGAAAGTTATATTGAATTTAAAATCAATTAATGACTATGATATCGATGTTAACTTGTAAATAACAAGATCTAGGTTTAGTTTAATATATTCTGTTAATCGATATGTAATAATGTTTAACTTGATGGGGAGACAATGACTTCAGTGATTGTTATATTTGGCATTGAATGCTGCATGAATTTCATAAAAACAATATGTTATGTACATAATGTCATCTCACAAATATGGCTTGTAAACTTCAAATATTTGTCAAAGTTCATTTTATATGAAAACAAGAAATAGAAAAAGGGGAAGAATTTGATTTTAAAATTCAGTCTTAGCTGCCTGATTGTATGCAATTTTTTTTTTTTACATTAAAAAAATCAAATTTAATTTTATAGATTTAAAAAATACTTTGCATTTATTGTTGGTATATAATTTTGTCAGAAAATAAAATTTCCTGTTTATTTTATTTTTTATGACTTTCATTTTTAATTTTCCAGAAGGCAATTAAGTGGTGTTTGAATAAAAATGTATGATAATGCTAAATTGAACCGTTGATTTGTGCCTGTCTTTAAGCAAATACATGCTTAATTTTGAAGTACTGTAACATAACAAACAAAGTTTATTTCATCAAGATTATTTTATATAATCCAGATTCAGGTGTTGATGGTAAGAAGTTGCAGAGAAAAAGAAAATGCAAATTTTTTCATTTTTTTATGCTTTTAGGCTTCCAATACTTTAAAATTATAGACATTGTGGATAAATGAAAAAGATCTGCTAGTTTAATAAAAACAAACAAAATAAGGGGACATCTTAGCATAATGCTTACATTGTAAAGAGGAACTCACTCTCCTTAATAAAACCTTAAAAAATTAATTTCCCAAAGAAACCGAGGTTATATTCATTCAAAGCACAAAAATAAACAAGAAAAATATTTCCTATAAAAATACACATTTTAGCTGTTTCAAAATTTGCTGAAAATTTAAAAACATTTAAGTGAATCTTAACTGTTTTTTAAATTTTTCATTTAAAATATAAATACTTCAAATTTATACAAAACCATCTCATTCACACATCAATAGTATTTAAAAAAAAAACAAAAAAAAAAAAACTCTTAGTGACTCTTAGAATTAACTATAAATCTTAAGAAAAATAAAAAAAATGTTAAATATTCCAAAGTTAATTTTTACTGGAAATGTCAATAGAATATTGTCGGTGATTTTTCTTATCGTCAGGTTGGAGATTCAAATTAGATAAGACTTCATTTTAATTTTATATATATCTGCTTTAGTATGACAAAACCGATGTAAAGAAAAACTGACATTAGTTTGTATATGATAAGATCTGATCTCATGTTTATAAAACTATTATTTTCTATTATCATTTAATTATAAATATTTATAGTTTGCAAGTTTTAGGGTTGAAAGAACAGTTTTGTTCATTTCTTAATCCTAATATTTTTATTATTCTTTGTCAATACAAACTTTTTGATTCATAATCTTTGTATTGACATATATAAAATTCATTCTGATTCATGGTCAGATTCACAGCAAGGAATTGTGTGTCAGATGCTCAACAGATACAATTTCTTACCATTGTTTCTTTAAGAAACACAGTTGATTAGCGAGCACTAACTTCTACCATGGAACCACTGCCAAAACTCAGAAGTATTAGTTGTTGATATTTTGGTTACTTCTGTCTTGGAAAAAAGGAGGGATTACCTGCTTTTGGTGTTAGTTGGACCTATTAAAAGAAATGGGACTGTGTTGAATGAACTCTGGCTACAAATTTGGACAGCAGTTTCCTGATAGAAGTGCAGAAATTCTCAAAGAATGATAAATATTAAACTCTTTTAAAATATATATATATATATATATATATATATATATATATATATATATATATATATATGGTTATAATAGTTAATTTATTTTTTAGTGGAAGCATTTGTATGAAATCTGCAGAAAAGGTGATTAGTGACAAAATATGTTTATGGAAGAATTCAGCTGTGAAGAATGCCTATAGTTTTTGGCATCCCCAAATAATGTACAATAGTGATTAATTGATAAGACTGCATTACTAATGAAGAGATTGAGAAAAGGTCAAAGGCTCTCTCTCATTGGCACAAATAGATGAATGGGGCTATCTGGACACTTTCTGTGTCTTTCTGATCAGTGGCACTCAAAAACAGCCATGAGATGAAGAAGGCCAAGGAACATCTGATGAAGAACCTTCCAAGATGATTTGAAAGCAATGAATCTTTAATGGCATGACATGGAAAGAACAGTAGCTGATTGAAGAGATGATAGAAAGCTTGCTACTCAATTTGCTCACCATCATAGAAGGGCCTAAATCTAAAATCTAAACAACTGATAATCTTTAACAATCAAGTATAAATCCGCCCCTTGTTAGTGTGTACATTTCTCACACACATACTGATATTGATCTAGCCTAGATAGGTAAAATGATTTGTGTGGGAAGAATAAATTGTTAACTTATTCACCTAATAATTTCTCTGTTTACTATGAGTTTGGCAGTGACAAGACTATAGTCATGATTACTGGTGATGTCAGTAGAATGAAGTTGGCTAGGTTGTGCATCTAGACATATTGGACACTAGAAATTTAAAATTTAAGCTGACCTGTATCTTCAGCAGTTATCTTGACGTATAATTATAACCAGTGTTTGTTTGTATTTTATTCCTTCCCTGCTACATATATATAATTGCATAGGTAAGAACATTATTTAAACTGAAAAAATCCTTTTGAAGGGTAAAATGTTTTGAATAGGAATTTTCCCATTTTGTCATTCAGTTACCCAAAATTAGTCTTATATATAGTGTTTTTAGATCGTATTCTCATATATAAACCAAATCACACCAAAAATATCATGACAAATAAAGAAAAGAACATTAACCTACAACAATCAACCCAAAAACTGTAAACTCTGTTTGAAGAAAAAAATAGCAATAATTACTTTTCCAGACTAAAAGAAACCACTAAATAAGTGATTAGAACTCATCTCAAAATAAAAAGTATTTACCATATTTGTTGAATGATGCTTGATTGGAAATGATAGACACTAACCCTTACTCTTTTCTATAGACTCCATTTTGAATTAAATGGTTTGAAAATGATAATTTCTTCAGTACTTGTGTTTAGTAAATCAGACTTGAAACTTTTTTTGTTTCAGAATTACACTGATTTTTTTTCCAAACAATCAAATATACAAGATTTGTAGTATTAGTGATAAACTTAGAATCTACATGATATTCTCAGCTTTGTTGGCACCTGTCAATAGTCTTCTGCTGATTCTGTAAATGAATTGTTCACCCTTCTTACTGAAATCTGATAAATATCTTCTAAGCCAACAAAGAACTTCTAGTTTTCTTTCAATTCAGTCCATCAAGATTATGTTTAGGCTTTATTGTGAACATACAACCACAGCCCTCCTGCAGCTTTATCAGCTGAACAGCTTCACTTGATGATGTTTCTTTTCCTGTATGCAATGATATACACAAAAAACTGGGAAAAGTCTAGGGTACATTCAACAAGGGGACAGAAGGTGAAATAATGCTATAACCAAAAAAGAAAACCTGAATCCTATTTTCAATATACTGGGTTCTTTATTCATGTGTTCTCCTGGCATGGGAATAGACAGGTGACACTTGAATACCTTTGCTACTACTTTTGACTTCTCTCATCACAGACTAATGGTCCAAATCTTCCCTTTGGCCAGTGAGAACTCCAACAGTCTCCAACTCAACATTTCTCTTATTTTTTGTCCCTCTTGTTACTCTGATTCACTGTGACTCTACACCTCCACTAGTGGCATCTGACCATGATCTCTCCAACCACTCCTCTGCCTATCATGACTGACAGTTTCTAACTCAACTCACTCAAGCTGTAACTCTACTATGACTAGAATTCCTTACCTTCTGGCCAAGTGGCACTTGATCCCAAAAGTTTTTATTTATTTACTTTATTTCCTTTTTCCTACTTGGGGACAGTGGATGGTTGCTTTGAAGATATCACATCTAGACTTTACTGTTGGTCATAAAACACCAGGCCCTTCAAGCCCAGATAAAATCATTTAGAGCCCACTTTGTGGATCTTTTATGCCAATTGTGTGGGGAACCCATTGTATCACATTATATCCTCTGTATAGGATGGCTTTTTTTCCTTTAGAAGTGTTTTTATGTTATTCACTTTGTATTCTACAATGTGTATGTTGTGTATAGCAGCTGTTAATATTTTAGGTTTTAAATGATTTGGTTAAAATTAAATTGCAAATTTGATGTGATTCTCTAGAAAACTATCATATAATCAAATGCAATTACTGATATACATATAAAATATAACAAGATGATTCCTTTTATACAAAACACCTATCCCTTCTACATGACTCTATTTTGAAGTTTTAGGTAAGTTAGTATAAATTTCTGTCATAAGAATTACACACTAACATAAATGACGTTTGAAAGAGATTAATATCCAATGGCATAAAAAGTAGTTATTTATGCTCATGCATCACATATTGAACACAAATAGGACAAAATTAATGGACCAGTGAAAACACATTTGGAGAAAATTTCACTTTCGCTGATGCTATTCACTATTCTACATACATAGCAGATATATTGATTCAATTCTTTCATGTAATATAAATCCGCTTTGATAATTTGAGAGGTGTGTGTACATTATAGAGAATAGTTAACTGAAAAATATTTATACTTCTGTCAGATGTGTTAAAATTGTTTTCCATAAATATCTATTTTTGTTAATTTTATGTTTTTTAATAAAAACATATTTAGAATTTTAGGATTATTCGTTTTATAATATTTAACATTTTAAAAAAACTGGTATGCTTAAAAATGAATTAGACAAATTCACTTATTAAATCTAATATTGAATTTGAATTATTTCATATATTGGCAAATACAAAAAAAGCAAGGAAGAAAGAATTGCAAATATTTAAATATGTGGGAATTTGGTTAAAAGAGTAACCAGGCATGAATTATTTAAAATCATGTTGGCATTACTAATTAATGTAAACATTTCAAAGAAATATAGATTCAATTCAGAAAAAAAAAATATTTGAAGAATTTATTATAACTAGAGGTCTCTCTCTCACACACACAAGTAAAACAATACTCAGATATTACTGTTTTTCCATGACTTAGTTTCATGTAGACAGCTAGATAGTTATGTGGCTGTTTCGCAATCTTCAGGTGGTACAAATGATGATATACTCAATTCCTTATACTAGGAATAACAATATCTGAATATTGTTTTTCTTATATTGGATTTGTTTGTATTTTTTTATATTTTACATTGATCAATATTCTTATAGTGTCCTTGTTTATATATATATATATATATATATATATATATATATATGAAACAGTCATCCATCAGGATGTCCCATAGCATCTGCATGCTTCTTGATATTGTTTACATGTGTCATCATAGGGTTTCAGCTGCACTTATAATAGGAGACTTAAATCACTACTTTCTCTGTTCCCACAGTTTCCATTTAACTTAGAATAATTAGGTCTTATCCATTGACCAGATGAAAGGATCTTTTTTTGCATGGCATCATTGCAGTTCAGTGCCACAAATCTGGTCTGTTAGATTCTGCCATTGACCACATCCAAGATCCTTTTGTCAATGTCTTCACTGTAACTCTGGCAGAGGTGACTTCCTAGTGCTATGCCTTCCAAAAAGGAAAGCCATGATTATGTCCAGAGAAACATATGGTTTTAAATTCAGATTTATCCTTCTCCTAGACTGGTTGCCAACCATGGCTAGAGAGCAGAGGCTGCCCTGCTATTTAACCCATAGAAAAAAAAAAAATTTTTTTCTTTGAAAAGTAAACATTGTCATATGTCCAAATGCTGATAGAAATGTCAGTGAAAACATTTCTGGTATATATTTTTACCTTTTTACTAATTTTTTTAGGCTGAAAATTGAGCCTAAAAGTAAAATTCAAATAGGAAAAGTAGATACATTTATTAGATTAGACAAGATGATCTTTACTAGACATTTGAAGTTGTAAAGTTATTTTCTAAATTTAATGGGATATTTTTAGAATTTTTTTATTTTACTTTTACACTTTTATTCTTGAAACTAAAGAGAAAATATTTTTTTTTCTGTAATGACTTAATTTAAAATATTTATTATTATTATTATGTTTACTTTTTAAGTCTCAAGCCTGTCTTAGTATCTAAAGTTATTTCAAATCTTATATTTCTTCTTGCTCCAAAGACTCACCATATATTCAGGCTTAAGCCATAGAATTAAGCGATGATTTGGCTGGCAAAGTCAGTTGTACTAATCTTCTTCAGATCACTCTGTTTATTACCATTGATGACCTGATGTGTGTGTAAACTATACCACATGACAAAACCTGACAATTCACAGCTAAAGTTATTTTGAAGTATTTCTAACTTCTTTCTGGTAAGCCTTTGTTTTTCCTCTTTAGCCACTGACCAAATCAATAAAATTAAAATTAAAATCTCTTTTGTTTACTATAACAAACTTGGTCTTTTTTCATTCCCTTTACTTCTCTCTTTATCTTATTTCTTTTGTTGTACATGTGACACCAACCGTACATTTTTTATAGCAGTTTATATGCCGCTAAATCAAATCAATCAACCAATAAACATATATATGCACAAAGGCTGAGTATTGTCTACCTTGTATTCACTTGTGAAAGCAGAATAACATGTATCAGCTTTTTATTACTTCAAAGCTCCTAAGAAAATTACTTTTCAGTATTAAATGACCCATGAAAAATTGATATGCCATTTAAACAAACAACTATAATAATATTCTTATTGTCTTTAAACTCATATTCACCATTATTGATTGTAAGTTGTAACACTATATATCTGGGGACAGGATTGGTATTCCACTCACTAAATACAGACTGATGCACTGCCTTTCTGTGGTAATCACAGTCAAGAATTTTTAGCTATGGCACCAAATGTAATACAATGGCCAGGAGTGTCAATTTTCCTGCTTACTTATCTAGCAATGTTCTGGGCAAAAGACTCCTTCATCTTTGTACTTAGATAAAATCTTCAGAAGTTACAAATTCAGTATTGAAATGTTGCAAACTTAAGCCTAGTCATATATCACATGAAAGTTAATGTATTCCCAAGATTGATCATAGTCCTGGAATAATGATAAAAACTGAATTACCTTAAGATTTTAATAAAACATAGATTATTTTAGCTATTGGTTATATTGATGTGTTTCAAATTAGCATCTTCCTTAGTTCAAATGCCTAACAGCAAGTTACAGTAGTCTGAATTTTGATTTGCTTGTTTACAACAATAATGATGATAAAACAGCAATTGTATGTGTTTTTTAGCTTCTTCTTCAAAGGTTGCAATGTTAATCTGAGCTGTTCACTCATGGCTGCTGCTGCTATCATTTGTTTTTTCTGTGTCTCTGTTCTGCCCACATCTCTTCTCCACCATTTTCTATGCAACTTAATAGTCATCATGCTCTGTTATATATAGAACATATTGTCACATTGGTGTATTTTTATGCTTTAACCATTTAACACACTCTAAGTTCCAAAAAGCACACAATCTGCTTACCACTTGATTGAATTTTGATAGCTAGATTGCTGAAAATTATTCTTCCTATGAAACCATTGGCAAATGTCTTAATGTAAATAAACCAAATGATCCATTGATTGGCTTGACCATTTTTTTTTAACTGAGACTTCTTCCATTTAATTGCTGTCAATCACCTTGTCACATTTATTTTAATGCAAAAGTAAAAGCATTAAATGATTTTATTGATTGAAAGTTATTTGGTTAGTCTTATTCAGATTTTATTGTAATGTTTCATTTACTTTAATGAACTAAATTACTCTGATTTTTCTTTTCTTTCATTACATATATTTACCAAATAACTTACTGATCTTCAGCAGTGAATGTGATTTTTACTGTGATCTAGAAAAAATATATTCAAATGTACAAAAATTTTCCAGTCCATATTTTTTTAAACAAGTATCTTTATGGTTGAAAATTTGACCTTGTAAAAATATTCAACTCCTCTCCAAAGGAAACAAAGAAAGTGGATAATGTTTAAAGCGTATTTTTTATTTTTTTTAATATTCTATAATTTTTTTTTTTTTTTTTTGTACAATTTCAATACAATTTCTTATAAAAACTGTTTTCATTTGACAGGAAATAGACAAGATACAGGAACATTTTTTTTAATGACTCCTCTTATTACTTCATCTTGGAATTTTACTTGGACTGTTACACTGACTGGCTACTTGATATGTTTTTTTTGTTTATACATGATGCACACATGTAGTATTAAACACAAGAATACAGGTGAATATTTAACAGAAAAATGCTTGGCTCTATTCTAAAATGCATTAATTGAAGATTATAAAATTTCTAATAACTTAAACAGTTCTATAACTATAACAATATATATAATAACTATATATAATTAACAATTATATAACATAATTATATATAATAACTATATATAATTAACAATTATACAACATAATTATATATAATAACTATATATAATTAACAATTATATAACATAATTATATATAATAAGTATATAATATAATTATATAACTATAACTACGTAACAACCATATAATAATAACTATATAATATAACTATATATGCTAAAAAGCAGAAGTTGTGCAGATTAATAATTTAATATAAGTTTTAAATGCTTCATAATCTTTATCTTTGCTCATCAATTATAAGTTAAATTTTTAGTTAATATCCATTCAACATGGATATTGTATCTTATGAATAATTTTCAATAAAAACACATCTTTGTCTGAAATTGATTACTCGAATATATATCTTAATTCATACAGATTTTTAAAGTTTTGTTATGCAACACTCTAAATGAAATGAAGGAAAGTTTGAATATACTTTGTATTTTTTTATTATGTGCAAGTCTCACAAGCTATTGACAGTTCAGTACTTATCAGATTCATTTAAACTTAATATAGTTTTCTTAATCTTATTTTTAAATCTGTATATCAATTTATATGAATATTTCAAATAAGTTACAATGAAGGTAACACAATTGTGAGTACTTCAGATTTGTATATTCTTAACTATCTCTGAAAATTCTAATTACACTTTATTTGGATTAAAATGTCTTGAATTTAAGTGCAATGTCAATTGTCATCATCTATCTCCTTGAATCCTGTTCTTCTATTGCCCCCTCTCTCTCCCTTACTCTCAGCAACCCTCTGTGTCTTATCCTAGTGGCTTTATTGCCTTGCTTGGGTGAAGTGATTAAAAAAAAATTTTTTTTTGTTAGGGTTTCATAATTCCATATTTAATAAAAGATAAGGAAATCTGTAAATAATGTAAATATGGAATGTTCTACTTTATAATTAATTATATTCTATAATAATTAAAATAAATAAACATTGATTGCTGTTCATTTCTATAACCAGTTATGGTTTTGTGAAATTTTGTTTTTGGCATTTATTACAGCAGGAGAACTTAATGAAATGCACAATCAGATATTTTTATGAGGGTATATTTTATAATTTTCCCAAATTATCTCTTTTTTGGTAATCATCTACAATAAAAAAAAAACACTCAAACAATTAAATCTTGTTATTAGAATCTACATTAGTCTTAATATTTAAAATTGTGGGTTCCTGATAGAGGGACTAATTAGCCTTGATCTTGTGCTGATCTTTGATATTTGATGTCTTCAATGCAAAATGTTTAAGCATTAATCTTGAAAACTTGAAAATACTTCAGGAGACTGTTTCATGCCTTCTAAAAAGTAGCAAAGGTGCATTGCTTCCTAAAGGGTTAAACCTTCAGTGCAGCAGTAATATTGAAAGTTTAACACTTTCAAAAACAAAATACACCTTAACCTGTAGTAATACTAATGACCAGTTATTATACAATAGCAGAGAGGCTAGAATTCAATTTTATACAGATATATCCCGTATTGGTTATTAGTTAAACCTTATATAAAGCTTTGGTGCAAGTCAATCTTGTAATTATTTAAATTCATTAAATGTAAGTATTTTAGTTGCTACATGTGTGGGCACTGTTCACTTACAAATCAATGAACTGGTAACAACAATGCTTTTTATTCAATTTCTCATAACATATGTAACACTCCTAAGTCACCTAAAAGGAAAAACAAACTTTGTTTTCTCAATAAAATCTTGTCACTGTAGCGGAACATGTGAAAATCTATAAATTAAAGCTACTATACGTCTATTTACTTGTATTTGTATAAGTTTATATGCCTGATTTAATGTTGATACAGTTTATTATATGTCATTTTTTGTTTGTTATTTTCTCTTGGGCATTGCTTTCCTTTTCATATATTGTGTAGGCTTCTTTAAGTCTTGTGATCCTCCAAGTTTTCCAGTTTGTACTTACAGTCCCCTTTGTTTGCATCTATATCCCTTTTATGAGTCAGAAGTATGATAATGTCTTTCTCATTCTTAAGTGATATGATCATAACACGTTGCAAGTCTCTTTGATCTCACACATTTCCATTTGCTAGTTCTTGTTCTGTTCAACATTATTGTGAATTTTCCCTTTTTCTTCTTCAAAGGACACAATGATGCAAATATAATATTCCTGTGATGAATCCTAATAAAAATGAACACTTTGAAGGATTTTTCAAAATCTCTCAGCCATATACTACTTAAGTTTATTTAGATGGTATATATTTTTTTTTACTCTGGTTGAAGTAGAAATTTGGTCAGTGATGACCTGTAGTAATTTACTGTCGTTAATCTTTTTTATTGAAATCATATAAATGCTTTTGTTAATTTTTTTTTGTATTAAGTTATATGATTGCATTATTTTAAAAATCTTTTTGTTATTAAGAATGAATAATAAAGGCATATATCAAGGTATTTTTTATTTTTTGTAATGCCAAACATTTATATCTCTGAGTTACATGAAAGAATTAATATATAATATTGTACTACATTATTTTAAATATTTTAATTTCTTTTTAGAATTATGGTCAAAAGTCATAGAACTTCATTTCAGTTTTCTCTCATTAGAGATATAATAAAATATTGTATTATTGGATTGGCCAAAAAGTTAGTTTGGATTTTCTTTTTGTCATTAGATGGCATTAAGGGTATTTAGTTTTAACTTCATTAAAAAAATTTTGTTTTGATTATATCATGACTGCAGACATATCAGCTTATATTTTTTTAATTTGTCTTTTTTCTTTTTTTTTTAATATTAAAGATGGAAGAAAATAATCAACTTTTTCATATTGTGCCTTATTTTAAGAAAGGTAAAAATTCAACTTAAATGAAAAAACTTTTATGGAAATGTACTGTGAGTGATTGAATGCACTGAAGATAGTTTGAAAAGTTTTATGCTGGAGATTTCTTGCAAACTGATTCTGTTATGTATACCATGTGAGGTTGATTGCAATCAAATCAAAACATGAAAATAATCAAAATTATGTGACATGGTGGATGAGCAATATAAACAAAATATTCAAATCAAGACTTGAAAATTATTTGTATCAGCTTGGTTAGGTTAGTTGCTTTGATTTGTGGTTTCTGCATAAGTTAAATGAAAAAATAAATTAGAAAAAGAAACTTGTACAAATTCTGATGGGTGATAAAAAGTAAATATTTTACAACAATGTGGAATTCAAGATATTGTAGAGCAAGTAAAATGAACCACCACTAACTGTACTAAAGGCCAGATTGTTATCCAAAGTAGGGAGTCTTCTACTGAGATCAATAATCAATGAAAAGGCTCTGCAGAAAGAGTATGGTATTCTGTCAGGGGAATGTGAGAGAACATGTTTCTTTAGTGACCAAGCTGAGAAGTTTTCACCATTTTCTGTCCTATTCACCTGATATTACATTTTCAGTTTACCATTTTGGACTTTACAAAATTCTCTTTATGGAGAAAAAAATCTATTGGAAAAATTTGGAGTTTTTCTTTTAAGGGTAAAAAATTGAAAGATGGCAGGAGATAGTGGAAGAAAATAAGTTATTTAATAATGTTAAAGTTGGAAAAAAAATATCTTATTTTTACAAACATCTTACAAACATCTTTTTCCCATTGTCCATTTTCATTTTCCTTATATTTTGTTTATAAATATTTCTTTGCAGGTAACTTTGTTGGCTGCTTAGCAGATGATAAATTACCATTGCTTTCTGGAAATGTCTCAGAATCACAAAATATGAGGGTTCAAAATTGTCTAGAATTATGTGAAAAATCTAGATACTTCTATGCCGGTCTCAAGAAAACGTGAGTCAAATTCCATACAGGACTTGTGTATGTTTCAGTGGAGGATTAATGTGGCTGTTATTTTTTTTTTTATTATTTGAAAAGACCTTTTTTTTTCTAATCATTGTTTAAATAATTAAACTTGACATGTGTGCATTCTAATTTGATTTTAGATGAGGCTATAAAATATGTCCATGATAATTTCTGCTGTTTTGGCATTCTAGTAAGAAGAGGAATTAGAAAATTTCTCTTAGTTCAATGATTTGCATATATACTCGTATAAATATATATATATATATATATATATATATATATATATATATATATATATATATATATTCGAATAAGAGTTTAGAGGAAAATCATGCAAATCTTTGGAAATGTAAAAAAATATTTGAAAATATAATGGTGGCAAGATTTGAACCATAAATGCATGACAAAATTTGGAAATAACCTTAGTATGGAAAAGGAAATGAAGATCATTTTGATATGTGTCTCTTGTAATGATTGTAAAATCTTGTTGATAATGTGAATGTTATTTTTGATAATGGTTTGAAAAAAATGTCAACTAAGTTCTTTTTGTAATATTATTATATCATAAATGATGTTTAATGACATCATATTTATTAAAGAGATTTGTTTAATTTTTCTATCATGATATATCTCTTTTTAGATGAAATTTAATTTTTAGAAGGAAATTGTCAGTTAAAGGAAAATAACTGGTAATATGAGTGTGATAAAACAAAATTTGAAATATTTATGGCAGTTTTTTTTTTTTTTTTTTTTTTTTTTTTAAGATTTAGCTTGGTGGCTAAAAAAAGAAAAATAAGATTTTTTTTTTTTGTTTTTGTAATTAAGTTAATTTTCTGATTTTGACAAAAGATTACCACAAAATAACTATCAGTATTAATGTTTTAAGGGGTTTTTTTATCAGTTGTTATTTTTTTAGTCCTGTAAAACTATTTTTAAAATTAATTTGAGAATAATTTGTGAATTAATAACAATATTCTGTTTTTTCTTTTTGTTAACACTTAAAGCCTCTTTTATTTCCCTTTTACAATCCAGATTATAACTATGCATATTTTTTTTAATCTTTTATGTGGAGGTGGGTGCTGAAAAGTTCTTAGCTTGACCAAAATCGGGAGCTCTAAAATATATTCTGATATTTGGTCAGATTCTGAAAAGAGGACTGGACCAAGCACTTTTCAACACCCCCTCATATTTTCTATAGGATTTGTCTTTATTTAAATATTAGGGCAAGTGACTATGTGTTGACATATAAACATATTTTGATTCCTTTATAATTTCATAATAGATAAATAGTTTTAATAATTGAAATATTATTTTCTGAAAGAAGTGGAATTTCCAAATGTTTCTCTGTTCAAAGTAATTTCAGTGAATAAATAATATAAAACTTTGGTTCCATATTTTTAGCTTTATGGTATAAAATGAAAACTCAAAAATATTCTTATTACTCATGCTCTTTGAATTTGAATTGAAACAGCCAAAATGCATAAATAAGACAAATCAAATTGATTCAGCAGCAGTGGAAAGAAAAAAGAAAAAAAAAAAAACACTTCATGCCTAAATAAACCGTTAATCTTTTTAAAATATCTTTGCATACATGCAACATTCTTCTTCTTTTTTCTTTTTTTTTTTTTCTTTTTCTTTTCCAGCAATATTTGTTTATGTGGCAATGACACCATCAAAATAAATGCATCTTCCGAAGTGTACTGCCAGCTGCGCTGTGCAGGGAATCTTTCACAATGTTGTGGTGGTGTCCAGCACCTGCAGCTTTACCGAACATGTGAGTGCTTGTGCTTCATTCTATTTCATCTTATTTACAACAGCTTCATTAGACACAAGCACACTCTGTTCACGTTTCTTTTGTCTGTCAACATCACCATCCTCTCTCTCACTCTCTCTCTCTCAAGAATCAAATTGTTAGCATTTCTTTGCTTGCCTTCATTTAATAACCAGGTAATATGGTGTTCCTGCTGAGTAATCGTCAAATGGAAACACAACATTAGCTCCTCAGGAATGCTTGGCAAATTTTTCTCTTGCATTTTGCTATCATCCTGCATAAAACCAGTTGTTTTATGTTGTTTACTTTGTCGACATAACCAAATGTGATAGTTCACCTTTATTTTTTTTTCTCTATGCAAATGATCACATTTCAGCTTTATTTTTGCAGTTAACACTTGCTGTCAAATATGTCAAAATATGATGTAAATTATTCTGTAGATTTAGATTATAATGATAAAAAAAATCTACTTTTATGTTAAATGAATTTTTTTTTTATTTTTTTATTTTTATCAGAATCACTTCAAGCAAGGCAGTAATGCCACTAAAACACACGGGGTTACAGGGTGTAGAAGAATTAGGAACAGAAACATTAATGATGAGTGGAAAGAGAAGAGAGTAATCAGGTGGACAGTAGATAGCAATTGACATTGCATTTAAATTTTTGCAGATTAAAGTTGGCTGGAAAGCATAGAGCTGGAAGTGAGTTCCACAAGCGAAAACACACTCCTTATCAGTCTTCAAACAGGAGTAGAGGTTTATCACTTCTTTCCTGTTTAGAATTGGGTTCCTTTCAAAAGTTTTTTCATTCTATTTCACTCCTAGGAACCATTTGCATCTTAGTAGCATTATCACCTTGCTTGCGGTGAATTGATTTTTTAAAAATAAAAAAAAATTGTATTCAATTATTTAAACATAGATTAAGAGTGGATATTTATACTATTTGCTACCACTGACTTTATTCATGCACAACAATGGGAAACCCATTTTTAACATGTTTTCTAGATCAAAATTTTCCTTGTCTCAGGTGAGTTATAATAAGAAGTTATGGAATATAAACCTGTCAAGTGACCAAGGTTGGCTGGTAGAAGTGGGACTGGTAGTGACTTGAATGTCAGATATGAAATCAGGCTGTGGATGAGACTAAGGCTTCCTCTTGAGAAAATCAACAGCAGAGCAAAAGGTATAACTGTCTTGGCATTCTTAGAAACCCTTAGGCCAAACACAAAAGGGAAACTTTAAAAACCAATAATAAAATTGCAAAAGATTATTAAATCTCCCTCAGATCCTCATTGAAAAAGCATGTAGGTTTTTTTCACTTATTTATTAGGTGGGTGCAGCCTTTTTTTCCTAAGTAAGTTCTTTTTTCCAATAGTTTTCATTTCCCTTTCTCAAAAGTCTTTCCTTTCTTGATTTGAAAAAAAAATTGTGAATCTTTTTTTTAGAGCCACTTATTTCTATAATTTATTATCTGACCTTTTTTGTAATAAGGCACATGAAAGGAAAATTTTGAGCACACCTTTTTTTGTAAAATTTGTACAATGTTGTTTTGTGTCTGTATAATGTTTGTACCTTTCAAATTTCTTGAGGAAACTCCAAGTCTTGTTTGTTATCATATGTGCCTTTTTTATACTTTGGATAGGAGAGGTGATGTTTTCTCTTTTCCTATTCCATCCCATTAAAACAACCTTTGTTATTGTTAATTAATTTTTTATATTACTACTGAGCTATCACCAAAAATAAGGTAAGAGCTCTCTTTAATTAGAAACTAGAAAAACAAAGAGGAAAATATATCAGCCATGTTCTTTATCAAATTGATAGCACAGTAAAATTTATATATTTTTTCTTTTATTTTTTGTTTGCTTAATGAATCAATAAAATATTAATATCTTTTTTTTTTTTTGTAAGCAGTTTTTATAATAAATGCTAAAATGTGTTAATTATTTGCTAATTAAAAAGAATAGCTTAAAGTAGTTACAGTTGTATTATTTCTGCTCTCTTGAAACCAGAATTTTTCTTTTCAGTAAATGTGGAGATAAGTCTCATGTGATTAACTAAAATGAAATTATTTTGCTAGAATCGTTTTAAAGATGATCATGGAATATAAAAAAAAAAGTAAAAAATAATTACTTATACAATTAACATAAAATAAATTCTGTAATAACATTGGTGTTTTTTTGCTTGATACCAACATTGATGGTGGCACTGCTCTGATTGAGGAATCTGTGCCGAGTTTGAATTCCAGTTGCATTTATGGCATTCGTTTACATGCCAATACCCCTGGGAAAGATAGGAATCCATCTCTTCCCTCCCCACCAGATATACATTGAATAGCAGGACTGGTTGGACCTTATAGCCTTGGTTGGCAACCAGTTTAGGAGAAGCAACACTCTGAATTCAAACTAGCCTTGAGAAATCCAACCACCTGCCTTGTAGGTCCTGCCTCCTGAGGCAAAGGCTAAAAGGTAACTTAAAAAACAAATCTACCTTGCTTGTCATTTCAAAAGAAGAAACTGCCCACCTCCCCTTACTTCAAGCTGTAACAGAAAATAATGAATTCCTCTGGATTTAATACAATAGTTCAAACAAACACTGACTGGGACATGGTACAGCACCATGGACCTCTTTGGTTTTGAACCATTCACCCATGGGTGTATAACCTTTAGACGACGAACAATGTTTGATCCAAAATTTATAATTTTAAATTCTCTACTATGAAAATTAACCTAAGTCCTTCGGATCTTCAATCCAATGCTCTGCCAAAGCTCCCTATATTTTTAGAAAAGTAAATATGCAGAAAGATATGTGAAACTTAAGCCAGGATTACAACTGCATAACAATAAGAGATTGAAGCTTGTGTCATAAAATGTTATATGCTAATATTTTGAGAATTATTTAGGTTTTATTTTGAAGCCTAGAATCATTTAACCTAGTGAATAGATTATCAAGAGCAATTGCTTGCTAGGTATAACTGAATATCACATTGGTACAACAATTCATAGCAGTTGTTCATTGATTTTTGTCTTTATTCAAGTTTACACTGCAAAATCAGATTTATTTTAAAGAAAACTATTAGCATGCAGATGTAACTGTCTCTTGAGGATATTTTAATACAAAAATTCACTGAAATTATTGAAAATATATCTCTTATCTCTGTTTTTATAGAAGACCTATGTCTTATAAAAATTAAAGATTAATGATTTTTTTTTCTTTTAACAAGACTGGGTAAGGAAACAGAAGTCTGTTGTTTCCATATTCTGAAATGTTATCAACAGGCAGCAGGAATTTTCAAATACACAAGAAACATTCCTGAGAAAAAACAGATTTCTCTTTCTAATCAACTATTATAAAAACTTGCTTTTAAGAAAAAAGCTGGTACTAAATTCATGAAAACTATAGCAACATATATAAAAGATCTATTTATGTATCCCCAAATCCTAGTCTATTGAACTACCAGGGTGGTGCGGAACTCTATATTACATGAATATGAAAGAAAAAAAAACATATTCAAGCAAAGATTAACTTAGAATGATGATTGTAAAAGTCATTTTGACCCAGACAATGCCAGATTCCCATTCTGGTTGTAAATAAAGCATAAAAATGGAAAAATCACTTTATTTAGCTTGTCAAAAAGTGAGGCTTTTTAATCATGGATAGCACCTATGTTGCAAAGATGATAAATATGAAATTGGTTGTGTAAATGGATAGGAATTAGTTATTCAATAACGTAATTTTGTGTGTGTGTGTGTGTGTATATATATATATATATATATATATATATATATATATATATACGCACCATATTACTACACAGGTAGGTTTAAAAGAATTACTTAAAGCCAAATCTATTAAATACCATAATCATAAAAATTTGAATGGAATTATAAACACTCCTTTAATAAAAGTAGGCACACAACTAAAAAAGTAACAACAGTATTGTTAGCCAATGAGCTGATAAAACTAATACTTTCATTATTTCAAACAAACATGAGTACCATTCAAAATTACAGGTCATTTTGGACGATCATCATAAATTTAAAAACTTAACCAATCACACCACCTCACAACTTAAAAACCATATCAATAAACTTATTACTGTTAACAATGCTGAAATAGGATCTTATAAACTTCAAAAGATTATAGGTGACTATCAGCCTGGCTAACTTTATGGAAATGTAAAAATCCATAAAAAAGATCATCCCCTCCGACCTATCATTTCATAAATACCTATACCTTTCAAAAACCCTTAACAAATTAATTACTCTCTTCCTCACAAGTAAATATTGTATTACCTCCACAAATGAATTTATACAAATTCTTCATGCTGTAAAACCAAACAACCAAATAATTGCATCTTTGGATGTACAAAATTTATTTACTAATGTCCCCGTCCATGAAATGATTGACATCATTATCCATAATGCATACAATCACACATCTCCCCCACTCATCAATATCAAACCCACTATTTAAAAAAAATTATTATTAGCACGTACAACTCAAGTACCTTTTCATGACCCCCTAAGTAATATTTATACTCAAATAGATGGTATCACGATGGGAGCTCTTTTAGGCCCTTTTTTTTCTATTATATGGCACATTTAGAAAATAAAATACTTGATGACGCTAATAACTCTCCTCTATATGTAAGATACATAGATGACAATTTCATTTTACCAAAAATATGGGTCAAATTACACAGCTTAAAAACAAATTTGAAAGTTACTCTTTTCTCAAATTTACACTTGAACTTAATAATAAAATTCCATTCCTTGACATATTTATTGATTCCAGTACACATAAATTTACTACTTCTCTATATAGAAAACCCATTAACATTAACTCCTGTCTTTTTAATTATAATAGTAAATGCTGCCGTTTTAAAAAATTTAATCCAACACACACAAATAATATCTTCTTCCAAAACCATATTCTATAAAGAATTACATAACATTAAACAAACACTTTTTAATAATGGATTTCCTAATTTTGTCATTGATCAACAAATTAAAATGCATCTCAATAAACTTAATAATACCTCTAATGAAATTGATAGTATTAATAATAATACTATACATCAAAATAAACATAATACTACTAACTTATACTATTGTAACCAAATGCATAATAATAACAAACATGATGAAACAACACTCAAAAACATAAGAGGTAAAAATGTTAAACACATTAATAATTATAAACAAGTTAAGCTCATCATATATTATAGAAAAATTTAAAACAATTGACCTCATTATCTCTAATAACCCTACAACCACACAACTAAATCCTCTACAAAAAACCAATGTAGTGTATCAATTTATATGCCCATAATAATAAACCCACTACACCTATTGGTTTTACTACAACCACACTCTCCTGTAGATTTACCTGTCACCTTTCTGATCTTAGTTTTATTAAACAACATTTCTTAGAAAAACATGGCCATGTACATAATATTAGACAGACATTAGTTGATAACACAGCAATACTCAAACATACACATAGTAATAAGGACCTTCAAACATTGAATGCCATCTACATTAAAACAAAGCAACCCACACTCGACAAAATTACATTTCAAACTAGTCACAACATATTACAGCAAGTAGAAATATGGTTCTCTTGTAAATATTTTGTTCTCCTGTGTGGTACATCATAGAACTGCATCATGAATTTACAACCTGAGTCTGCTATTCTGTGACAGCTATCGTCACATAGCAATCTTCTATGTCAGCATAAAAGAATATCATCTTTTATGGTGAATATTTTTTTAAATGTCCATATAATCACACTGTTGATGGCTCATGTGATCTGGAAGCTTAGATCAACGAACAGCATAATAAAAAAAATCCAAATGTTGGAGAATTTTTGTCTTTATTTTCTCCCAAAATTAAAGCCACTATACAAAGTTTAGAACAGCTCAGGATCAAACATAAGACATTTGTTGTCTTTTATATTTAACAATATATGTTTGATTAATAAATATATTCAAGGTAAATAAATATTCAATGGACTTATTGCATTTGATCAACTCACATAATACTACTCATTGGAGTTAGATAGTCTGATAAATCTATATTGATACCTTCATTATTAATTAAGGTTTTTAAGATCTTAAAGCCTTTTCTCCCATAATTATCTACATATATAATTATATTTAAATTGTGTGTATATATATATATATATATATATATATATATATATATTTTCGAGTGTGCTGCTTATATTTTATATGATAAATAAACAATTTATATAAAGAATTAGCAATGTTAATGTGATTAATGGTGAAATCACTTCACTAAAAAGACTTAATGGGACATTAACTTACTATCAATTCCTTGAATAAGATCCTTATATTTGAGTTGTTGTCAGATGGAAGTGACATGCCAAGTACTTTTGGCAATTTCAAAATGTCATCTTTGGGATGCAATTTTCCTATACACAGGCAAACACTAAGATGAAATATGTGTAGACTGAAAGATGCTGTTTTAATTTATGCTATTGATTGACAGTTAAATATGTTTTGGAATGTGCAATGCCACAACACTAGAGTTTGTGTTCAAATCAATCAATTGAAAATTTTGTTTGAATTTTGAAAAGTGATAAATCCACAAAATATACTTGTTTATATGTATTTATCAGTTAAAGTGACATAGGTCTGAGCAAATGAAGCCTGTTGGTCTTAATGATTGAAAATGCTTCAAGTGAACAAAGCCTGTAGGTCTTAGTGAGGCTCATCCTTCTTTAAGCCTCATTGAATGTGCTACTAAATTATAAACAAAAGAATTGTACCAAATGAGAAACCACATCACTGGAAAATTTTCAACAACTAAAATGGATAGCACATGTAGCTCTAAGAGAAAACAATTACATAATCAAAATGTTGACATTACACACTAATTCAAACAAAAGTTTTGGAAGGAAACGCCCATCAATAGCAATAACAGTTACTGAACTTGAGAAACGTATTTTCCTGAAAAATTGTTTTCAGAGAAAGACTTTATAAATTTCAACCAACAATAGCACTAGCTGCTCGGTCAGTGACTAGCAAATGCTTCCTTATAAGGAAATAGTTAATATTACATTACCATAATATTAACATATCAGTCATTTAAAATATAAAATCTTGTCAGGTAAGGAGTATGGATTAAATTGGTTTTCAGAATGTTTATTTTTTCTTTTTTTTTTTGTATTGATCTTATTATTGATTTAGTTTCTTAGTGCTTCATAGCCTTTGACTATCTTTTTTTTTTTTTTCATAAGTATTGATTTACTTCCCCTTCTGCTATCAATCATCTACTCTGTATTTGGCAGCCTAAATCTATTTTATTAAAACCTTTGTAGCTTGTTTTTAAAATGATGAAAGGGGCAAAGATTAAAAATTCAGTTCTCGCTTTTATATTATTGAATACCTACAGGGTGGTCCAAAAGTCTCGTCACCCCAACTCTTCAAAACTGTAGGAGCTCATGTCAGCCATCTGAAAGAGGAAATTATATTATGTGGAGGTGACAAGACTTTTGGACCACCCTTTACTTTGTGATTTATTATTAAATTTTACATTCCTATTGACACCACAACATGAACAGTATTAACTCTATATATGTTTTTAATTGTTATCATTTAAAAAAAATGTTTGTATTTATTTTGCTCTGCAACAAATGCGTTTTTCAAATTATGTGTGATGATATTTGTTGTGTTACTAACTGCAGATTTGTTTTTGGCTAAAGTCATCATTGCTTCTATCTACCATCACGAAATGCATGATTGTTTGCTATCAAATTTTATTTAACAGTTTTATTGAAGAACATACAGAATATTAAGAATAAAACTGCCGTATTTGACTTGACAACATTTATTCAAAATTAACATCTCTCAATTGCAATTTTTTTTTAGCAACCATCACAAATTATTATGATTTCACCAAATAACTCTTAAAAGATTTATCTTTCTGGGAAGTATGGACATTTTGCTTCATAAAGATTTGCTAGATATTATCTCCAGTGTTTTCTGGTTGGACAAACATTATTACCAAATGTTTCTCTCTAATTTTTTTTTGTTATCCATTAAAAGAAACATTGTGATAAATTGGTATTTTAAATTAATTTTACTGTGCATATTAATTTAAAAATGTCATTACCAAAATAAAATAAAATTATATCTAAAAGAAGGAGCTGAAAAGTTCTTTACCCAACCAACTATTTCTCCACTCAAGTTCTGATGTTTGTGATTTGGTCAGATTGAGAATTTTTCGGCATCCCCATATATATATATATATATATATATATATATATGAAAATGACAGGAGGAAAACTTAGTTTTGAAATGCATTTTGTTCCTTAAGGAACTTCCTCAAAGCAAATGTAAATATTATTACAAGAAAAGTGTGTATTTATATATACAGAAAAAGTTATTGAGAAAAAAAGTGATGCATTTCAATGAATATTTGAGAATATTTCAAATATATTCTAGAATGTTCTTCAAAGAATGAAATGCATGCTAAAAATAAGTTTTCCTCATGTCATTCCTTTTATTAATGAGTGTCTTTGCTGAGATATTCTTATATATCTTAATTTTTATCTATACACGTTTCATTGACTATGACAAGAAAAATTTTACAAGATTTTTTTATGAAGTTTTTCTAATGTGCTTACAGTTTTACTTTTTGGGGTGTTAAGAGAGTGCACAAACTCTCCATAATTATTATTGTCCCAAGCAGATTTTCTTAACCCCTCTAAACAGAAAATTAAGAACATAAAAAAAATGTGTTTCTCACATTCAGTGAAACATGTGTAAAAGAAAGGTTGCTGTCCAAATATAACATTTTTGCACATAATAAATATATATATATATATATATATATATATATATATATATATAAAAGTGAATATTGAAGTCAAAACTCAGAGGCAAGATTGTTTCATGCTAAATGCAATCATCAGTTGAACTGACGATTGTATTTAGCATGAAACAGTCTGTCACCTCCGAGTGTTGACTTCAATGTTCACTTTTATATTTACATATGCTCTATTTCTGATATTGAGAACTTTATCCCATAAATATCCCAAACCTTAAAACTATATTTCTTCACATATATATATTGTTTCATTAGAATATTAGATAACTTTTTATAGGCAGAATATAAATAAAACAATTTTATTTCAGCTATTCCACTCCCAACAAGATTTCCTGAATGGCATACAAAAGGTAAGCTTTAAAGTATTTCATTTTTATTTTATGCATAAATCAACTCATTATTTTGTTCTTAATTTACACCCAAAACATTTAATAGGTACATGATATTCTGCATAATGCCTAAACATAGATTAACACAATGTTTGTATTTGATATCATAACGAACACTGCTTTATTTTCCTCTAGCCCCTTTACAATATGTTGGCTTTCCAAAATGCCAATTAAGAAAGTACCTTGTGAAGATTTTAATACCATTTTCCTCGAAACTATATCCCTTTGACCTTTCTACTGCTTGCTACTTTTGGGTTTTCACACAACTATTAGATATTTTGACTTGTTATGGATTTCTCCCTTTAACTGCTTTCAATTTTCAAACACTTCTCTCATTTATTGAAAAGAATTGCCTGTTTTTGGGGGAGGTTGTCAACATTAATTTATCAGATAATTTTCTTAAACAAAAATACAATGTTATCTTTTCTACTTATACATGCAAACTTATAGTTTTTGTTCAGATGTTTTCTAACAAGACATAGACTATAGTCAGAATAAGTCGCACTTGGACTCAGTGGCTTTTATACAAGAATTAGAATCTTTCTTGATTCCATAAGAAGCTTTATTTGACTGATTCAGCTTTAGCACTAAAAATGCTTATTACAGTAGGTGGTTACAAGTGAGAGTGGGGGGGAGATGGAATGTGCTTATTTTATTAGCACAATACCTTTTAGACAGTATCTTCATCAAAAAATGAATCTAATATTTAAATTTCAATAGCTTTAAAAGGAAAATAATTCCGTTGTAAGTTATTTTTGTTAGTCATTGTATAGGTTTTTTTAATCTAATGTTTATTATTTGAGATATTGTCTGCTATAATTAGTTCATTAATTTCACTAAAGCTATTTGAAGTTATTTTTCAAGAAACTGTCATTATTGAAAATCAAACATCTCTCTAGTCTTAACCTAAAGTACAAAAAATTGCTTTAACAACTTTTTGAGTTAAATATATTGTTATTTTTCTATATTTTAATATTAGCATATCAACTGTTACAAAAATTAAATCAGTCCTAAAACTAGAAAGTTCCCAGCAAAATAAATGTTTTGTCAAATACTTTTCAGCAATTGAATATGCAATTCAATAATAAAGATGTATTGTAGTTCGAATATTGCAATCATCTTTTTAGATAAGATAGCATGGGAATGATTAATGTATTGAACACAATATGATGTACAATGATTCATATTGTAACAATGAATGAAATATCTTCTCTCATTCTCTGAACATTTCAACCACGTTGAACGTTCAATTGAAATTTCATTTTTATCCAGAATATGAAATCATTAAGCCAGTATACATTGGTTAATAGTAACTTGCTGATTTTAACCTTTTTAAGGAGTTCACTAACTCACTATATTGAAATTGGTAAGAAGATAAAGTTTTTTTGTTTTTTATTTAGCTATATTAATCTTGGTAGAATTAACTGCTATTTTTTTCCATTCTTTTTTGCAAAGTAAAAATATTTTTATTTCAGCCATTTTGTTCCAATGTATTATTTTGGTGCCTTTTAAAGCATTTGAATGAAAATGTTTAGAGTCATAACTATTAATCACAATAAAAACCAGCCAACAAAACTAATATTGCAAAGCCTGTTTGGTTGGAGGCCTTACCAATTTGACAATTAGCCTTTAAGGGTAAGGAGCTATACTTACTTGACATAAGGCTCTCCCTTCTTAATGACCTTTTTCTCTGCCTGAATCCTTCCTGCTAGAAAGAATACACTAGTGCAGAATACACTAGTGCTAAATAGTTTTCTTAAGTTTCTCCTTTTATGAACTTATGAACATTTAATGTATTTTCTTTTCTTTGTATATCATAAAAAGTAATCAGTTATTTTTATTTTCTCATCATTTTTAGGCCCCATGACTTGATGAACTTTAACCTTAACGCTTGACATTAACCAGATTATTTTAAGAACTGTATGTCTGTAGATATGTGAATAGACACATACTTATAGATGAACAGAACCTTTTTTCATGATTTGTTAGTTGATCACATTTCATCAGTAGTTTTTAATAAACTTTATTATTTATCAGTTTCTTAAACACATCTTTTATTAATAATAAAAAATTGCAGAAAAGCAATTTTACTCCATTAAACTGCTTATAAATAATGAAAATAAAGAAAGTGAAAAAAATTATGATTAAATATTTTAGATTTATTTTCTACATTCAAATATCAGACTTTAATAGTTGATATTCTAGTTGAATTGAAATAGTTTGGTAGTGAATGTTTACTTCTTGCTATATAAATGCACTGAATGAGAAGTTGTTTCTTTTATTTTTAAATATTTTTGTTTTTGTTTCATGCCAAATATTTTTTAGCATTATTAACCTTCTGTAAGTGTGGAAAAGGCACAACTTTGATGTTTTCAAGAATTTGTTTCAAATTTTTATTATATTTATAATATTGAAATCTTAATAATTTTCTGTCAAAAGTCAAAATGAAAGAAAAAAAATCTAAGATTAAAGCAGAAAAATGTGTTTCTATTTCTAAAGATTATTGCCATGGATGAAAGAATAATTTAGAAAGAGTGAAATTCTATCTGTTGTGTCATATGGTATGACTGTAAGCCGAGATGTGTGAGACCATTGATGTCAATATTGCCATTTTAATAATAATAATAATATGTCAAAATACTGTGTATTATAAATCTGAATCCTCAGCAGGGGTTTCAATGTTCACTATTTCTTTTCTTGTCTTGTAGTTAATATTTTTGCATTCATTTTATCAGAACATTTCTTCAGTCCAAAAGTGACTCATGGCAATTTCTATTCCAGCATCCTATTTAGGCTGTTTTTCCAAGAAAAAAAAAGATCATCTGTTGTTGGTCATGAAGCTATTCAGTGCAATGACATTGGAGTTGTGTCTCAGCACATGTGAGCAGTTTGGAATCCGATACCCTGGAGTCCAGGGGTGAGTAGAGCAGAGTCTAAAGAAGTTGACTGCTAGCTTCATTGCCTGTCAGTATTTGTTAAAAACTCTTTAAGACTCTCACTCACTGTCATTCGAGCTGAGATGTTCTCACAATCTGACAATTATGATCTTACCAAAATCTCTTGCAGTAGTTTGTAGTATTGTTGTGTTTGAAAGTATATCAGTTACCAGGGCAAAGATTAGCTGGGAGTGGGCAAGGTTTTTTCCGAAGTCTATTAAAAATCAATTGTTTCAAAAATGGATGGAATTATGAATTATGGATTTCAAATAATTAAAAGTCTATATATATTTAAATTCATATTAGTGTGACACAAGGCCATAAAAGTGGATTTCCCAGTGTGCATTGAACAATACTAGTTATCAATCTGTTTACATATGCGTCCCACACACACACAGACACACACATATATATATATATATATATATATATATATATATATATATATATAAGGCTCAAACACTAATATTCCATGGTTATAATTTATTACATTGGAATCATAATCACAATTCAATTAATCAGACCTACAAATTCAAAAAGAAAATTTCTTGCTCTGTCCTGGACATTGAGCTCTACCTAGATTCTATCCTCTTTGAAATATATATATATATATATATATATATATATATATATATATATATAGTCAATTAATGAATAAATGATTATTTGTTAATTAGTTGACAGTTGTTGCTCTAGTTATCTATTGAGCATTTTCTTAATAAAAATTCTTCTAGCCTTAAAATATGTTAAATTTTACAAATTTTTATGCATTTTGAGAAATCTTTTATTTATATATATATATATATATATATATATATATATATATATATATAATGCAAATCTAAAGTTTGTCACTTAGCTGATTGGTGTTACCTTCAACATTTTGTGAATGGATTCTCCAACAATTACTCTGTCTACTCATCAGGGGATATCAGCAATTGACATATATATATATATATATATATATATATATATATACACATGCACACAACTGAATGGGTAAATCTAGGTAGGTATATAAACAAGCAATCATATCCAAATACATATAAATATTCTGTAGTGTAAGAAAAAACAGTGCTAATAGTTATTTAATATATATATATATATATATATATATATATATATATATATAATTCCAGCACTTAAAAAATTGCTTCAGCATGAAACCTGGAGTTGTACAATTAATGTAAGATATTATGTAAATTTCATATATATATATGTAAAAGTAAAACTTTTATTAACCAACATGTCTCATCCTCTGATGGAATTTATCTAAGCAAATTTTTCCTTTTATGTTTATTTATATTGTCTTTTTACAGATATATTTTTAGTTATAGTTGAATTTTTGCTTGTAAATTAAGCTCTCAGCCAAAATTTTATTTGAATTTTCAAATATCAATTTCCAATAAAATCAAAAAATTAATCAAAATGACTTTATTATAACTTTTTTTCTTTTCAAGTTTAAGGTGAAGAAATATATTTGTATATGAAAATCTCAAACATCTCAGTCTTTTTTACTTGAACTGTAAAATAATATTTCTTTAAATAAAAAATGACCCTTAAAAATGAAATAAAATATAGTTCTACTTAATTTTGCTTGTGAAATTGTTTCTAAAATGTGTTCATACCAATTTTTGCAATTTCTAATTATATGAAACTATATTTTGTTGGAAATTCAGGACAAATTGGTTGAATTTAAAATGACAGAAACAAAATAAATGGAAAATAATTTAAAGTTTTGTCAGGTGAAGTTTTGATTTTAGAATAAAATTAACAGAAATAAACAAAAAAAGTTAATATGTATAAAAATTAAAATGGAAAAATGTATTTTTAATACATAAACCATTGTCAACTATTATCTATTTTTATGAGTATTTTGGTTTTAAAATTGTTGCAATAAAAAGCTAGTAAAAATTAAAATGAAAATAAATATTCATCAAAATTGCTGGAAAAATAATTGTTAGTTGATCAAAACTTCAGAATAGTGTTAGAGATTTTTTTTTTTTTTTAATGAATTTGTTTCTATGATAATTCTTATAAATAAGAAACTCTTTTTCATGCTCTTTTGTCCAAAGATACTGTAACCATCTATGTTTGATCTTTGAATTTCAATCAATTCAGTAAGTCCTTTACATTTTCAAGGAGGAGGTTAACAATATCTGAATAATGATATAAACATCAAAAACAGCAATGAAAATGTGTCAGTGGGACATTGTCAATGTAGGTTCCATTTGGGTATCGTTTTTCTCTTTAAAGTTCAAATAGGGATGAGAAGGGGGATGTTTACCAGGGAGACTAGTATTCCTGTTATTCTGGTTTTTCAAAGACAAACTAAAATGTCCTTTGATTTTTCACTTTGATTAACAGCAAATCACTGACTTTTAGCAACTGTCTGGTATTTATAATCCAATTAGTAATTTTATCAATGAAAGAATATTAAACTCAAAAAAAAAAAAATCTCCAGAAATTCAAAGATTTACATATTTTTTGTTTTCATTTTACACTTATATATCACATAATATTTTCTTCTGTAATCCACTTTAGGTAGACTCTCCTGAAAAAAGTATATAAATATTTTTTTCTTTTTAAACCAATTATACTTATTAGTCTTTGTTAGAAATTTTTCTTTTATAGGGTTGATATATTTTTACATTTTTTTTGTTTCCTTAATTTGTTCTATTGAGAATATTGTTATTTAATTAGGATTGTTCCTAATATTTTTTTAATTGGCATTTTTTCTCGTTTATATTCTAACATTTGTAGGTTGCCATCCAGTCTGTTTTATTGTTTTAGCAATCAATACAATAAAATTCTTTTCTCTTGTAAGCACGTCTTTTATCACATAAGTCAGTGATTGATGTTGTACTTCAGAGAAAAGCTTGCATAATATCTTGTTTTTCATTGTTTAAAAAGTAGTTTCTTCGTCCTTGATTGCATCTGTTCGCTTCATGAATAGATTTAATTGTTTTTTTTATGTTCCCAAGTAATTGTTCTTTTTGTAAATTTATCAAATGGAGGGACACTTTAACATTTATTTATTTTATGTGGATTATAATTATTCACAATCACATGTTCTAATTTGTACAAAAAAAAATTAAAATTTTCCAATTTCAGTAATATTCAGCAATGGGAGATTTAAGTTTGGTCAGCTAATCTCAATGGACATAATAGAACAGCATTATTTTAATAAGTTTTCAAAGATAGAGGCTTACATTTTACAGTTTGTAGCTGTTAAATCTTTCAAATTTTGATGTTTTTTTTTATGCAGATAACTGTAAAGAAATGTGTTTCTGATTTAATGGAAAATTTGAAGGCAAAAAATTGCTTTGTTCTATTTCTCTCTTTTTGATTTACTTCTCTTGCCACCTTTGATTTTTAATTTCTACTTACTTTGCTGAATATAAAACCTGAAAGAAAATTCTAATCATTATATAAAATATAATTTCTAATCCATTAACTTTATAAATTTTCTTTTTTATGACTTGAGATTTTTTTTTTTTAACCATAGATTTTTTAATGCCAACAACTTACACATTACTTATTCCCAGCTAAACTGTTTATCAATTCTAATTAAATTATTTCTTATTCCACAATATTTTTCTTTTACTTATGAGATTGTTATATTTTTCTTTGAGTTATTTTTCATTTTTTGTTTAAATAACAGCCTTACTTTTTCTTTATTAAAATAAAATCATAAAAGATTTTAACATTATCTGATTTGAGTGATTGAAGAAATTCTTTATTGAATTGCAGTTTATTAATTTTAAAGTAATAATAAATATGGAAATTATCACTTTGTTTTGCTCATCCATCATTTTTCTCTCCATTGTTTCATTTAGACTAGATTATCTCCTAATGTCTAATTTGTTTTATATCTTCTATATTATTCGGATTGGTTTATTGAATAATTATTCTGAATTATCATTTGGTAGTTATCACTATTTTCAGCAAAAGGATATTCTGCATGTGGTCTGTATAATAATTGTGTTGAAAACTAGATTTACAACTGGATCTGCAGCACTACAAAACAACAAGAGTTGTTTTTGTTTATTTTTTTTTTAATGGGAGTGGAAACAATTTAACAATGAAATCAAAGTTTTCTTCTTGAAGTTATGAAACAGAACAATTTTTTTTATCTCAAAGTGACATTATTTTGTATAATTGTAATTTCCTAACAAATATTTATTATTGGAATTTTTCATTTTATATTTGGCAAGAGCAAACTGTGACATTCATCTTGGTTTGTTTTCATTTTGGATTTTGAATTGAATACAATTTGGTTGAAGGACTATTTGAATAGATTTTTAATACTTTCATTTGAAACATGGCATTTCAAAAAATTTTATTTTTTACAGAAAATGCATTCAGTATATAAAAAACAGCTTTTCATTTTAGAATTTCATGGAATTAGATTATATGAATATAGAATTTGAAAGGGATATTTAATAAAAATTAAGAAAACAATCATTTTTGAAAAAGATAAGCTCAACAGATTTAATTTTATCTTAAAGTAAATTTAGATTTAGTTTATAATTTCTCATTTACAAAAATAGAGAATATTTGCTTGATTTAACTGGAATTTCTTTTTAAAGAAAAGGTCATATATAAGTAAAAACTTTTGTGTTTTTTTCTTTCTGATATCTGACTTTTTCTGTTATGATTCTTAAAAAGTAAGAAATTAAAATATCATATTTGATTAATTTGTAACTGTGTTCATTTTACAGCATAACACTATCAAAGTTGATTCACATGACATTTACAAATAAATGCCTGATAATTGTTGATTTTGAGCAGGCACCATAATTGCTTCCCATACCAATAGATTTTCTTTTCTTGTAAATGAATCAGTAAATCTGTATTATATCCTGCATATATTTGGCATTATCAATTAAGACTATAGAACCATTTCATAATAAATATTGCATCTTGTATCTATAGTCTTGCAGGAGTTTGTCATCTCAATAGCATTTGACATAAAGCAAGTAAACAACTGAATTATATTCATTGACATTTGTTATAAACAAAGAGAATGTGATGAATGACTACATCTTTATATTGTTAAATTAGTTCAGACTTTTCCCTCAGTATTCTGTTAAGTCCTTCTACAGTTTAACCTCATATTAATAGCAATAATTGTAATAATATATTTTTAGTGTCTTTAGTTTGGTGGTGTTCATCAAAAATAGTTAATTTGCAATTTGGTCATCTTAAATGATAACTGATAAATTCTTAAATATGTTGTATTAGAAAAGCAGGTTATTGTCATCAGCTTTTTCTGTGTCTATTCTAATGCACACTGGGGTTTTGGTGTCACATTTTTTGTTCTCTCAAAAATGTAAATAAAGGGCAATAGCATTGCATTTGTTTATCAATGGATTTTCATTTTACTTGTTGCCATTTATTTTATATTATGGAAGTTGAAAAGGTTGTAAGTTTTGTGTGTATTTTAGGTGAAAGTGTGTGTTCACATGTAAACAATTAAGAAGAAGCATACAAAACTTTCTACTATGGACCATTTATTTTCTTTTTTATAGTGACTGTAGTGAGACAAAGTTCTCAATGTCTCTTTGGTATGTCTGTTTCTTTTTCGTCCAGAAGTTAGAGTAGACAGGTATAAATATTGTATTCATAGTCAAGCTCAAGTCAGCCTTGCACTGAGATGGGACAACCAAAGAGAAAGTTTGACTTACTTCATAGGAGGTTTTTAGAAGACATGCATGAGTGCCATACATCAGAAAGTAGGGAAAGTGTTGTCATTGGATGGAGTGGGGGGAACTAACGTCTCAGCAGGAACATAATTATCACATGGGGCTACATCTTGGATGAGAGAAAGAGTGAGGCAATAAATGTTTGTCTTTTTGTAGTCTTCAACAACAACACCTAACAACCTTTAATGAAACTAAGTGGGGTAATCATATTTTCCATTCCTTTACTCTTAGAATCATGGGAAAATGTATTTCTTTTTTTATTGCTCATTATTTTATTTCATTTTCTCACAGTATATTTACTTATTTTGAGGTGAAATAAAATTCCTTATGTGGTAGTTAGGGCACCTACCAAAAAGCAATAGTTAGCAATGTAGGTTTGCTGGCTGAATTCAATCTTGAGAGAACCCTCCACTATTGTGGCCTTGTGCCAAACTAAGCTTAGTAAATATCTCTATATAGTAGTTATGCTTAAGAGTGGGAAATAATAACTTTACTGAACCAAACATACGATAGTTATACACTATTAAATTGCATTAGTTACCATACACTGTGAAATTCCAAAGTGATGGGTACAAATAATGTCACATATAAAATAACTATCTACTGTAGGATTTAACAAATTATAGTCATACACAGTAGCAATGCATGATATAGTTGAGAACTAAATGTGTAATTACTCATTATGTTAAGTCATCTTTATTACTAGATTACAAATACATCCTGTATGTTTCATTATATTCTACTTGTATATATCACCAGGAAAGGTTAGATCACTCAGCTGGAAAGTTCTTAATCATATTTATCAGGTTCCAATCTATCGAAACTGAGAGGAACTTCCAAAAAGTCAATAATGTGATATTACTTTCTTTTATATATAATATTAGGTTGGTGCAAAAATAATGTCGTTTTCTCACATGTGAGAAAACGACATTATTTTTGCACCAACCTAATATTTAATGCTCTTTTGAAATTGTTTTCCCTTAGTATTTTTAAAAATTATTATTGCTTTTTAATTAAACTGTATAGACATAGAAAAAGCCAGTCTCAAAGAAAAAATTGTACACTATTAAACTCTTATGGGTGCTCTCTGAAAAGATACATCATTTTAGTGAGTAATTCATACAATATTGTCACAGGAATTATGACAAAACTATTTTTAGCAAAAGTCAGTTTTGTGAAATTTTCTCATGAGTCATATTTTTTTTTTTTTTTTTTTTTTAACCTATACAATTGAATAATTAAAGATCTATTAATATCAAATTTTAATATTTTTTCCCAAATTTATTGTGACTCCTTAAATTAATGAAGAAACTATCAATGTTGAAAAATTTGAATTATTTTAAAAAATATTAATCTAATTTACTTTTCCCTCCTTTAGAAATAAGGAAAAGTGCCATAAATTTGGAGCAATGTTTGGCTTTATTTAAAGATTAAATCTGAAATAATCATTTCTCTTTTTTCTTATATTTGCAATAAAATAGTATATCATCGATCAAAAATAATGAATAGAAATAAGAAAATTGCTTTGAAAGATTTTTGTTTTATGTGATCAGTTAAAATCCTCAATGTTTACTTAGGAATGGATTTTTTTTTTTTTTTTTTTTTTTCATATTTGAAGTTTTAAAACAAATTAGAATTTTATTGTCACAGATCTAACATTTGTCAAAGTGTGAAAAAAATAAATTAATTTAAAATATTTTATAATTCCTTAGAAGGAATATTATGCAGATTAACAAGAAAATATTTTCTAAAATCTTTTTAAAAGTTGTATTGAAATCTTGTAGAAATACTTAAAGTTTAATCTAAAATGCATGGAATAAAAATGCACCTGTTTTGCTAACTGCTTTTTTTTAATTCTTGCTATCTCCAATTAGCAGCATTATGAAAGTCCATACTTAATTATTTTAGTTCTGTTAAGAGTACAGAACTCATAAATTCATAATAACATTAATACACACTTGAGTTTATTACATAGATTTGGATTTGAAAATTTGATAAAGTCATAATCAGTTTTTATAGTTATCAAATTGGAATTATTCAAGTTCTTTGTTCATTCTATTGGATTAATGGCTAACTTATTTTGTTAATAATAACTTATCTAAACCTGTCTTTTATTATCAATTTTGAGTATGTTTAACATAAGTTTAAATTTTAATCTTAAAACATTACTTTACCAATCTTATATATTTTTAATGTTTCCATCAACTCTTAAGAATCTGTTAATATGAAACAGAATTTTAATTGTATTTTAACATTTGATATTTTAAATTGCACATTGTACTTATTTTTAATATACAGGATTGAGATTTTATTTTTTGGGGGAAGTAATAAAATTTTTATAGATGTTATTTTTCAGCAAATGTTAGAAAAATTGATATTAATAGATTTTGTAAGAATTTAAAAAAACAAAAATGAGGATTGTTTCATTTGTTGTCACTACAGGGTCATGACATTTTTCCAGTAGAGAAATAAACATAGATTCAACAGCTTGTCTAAAATTGCAAGTTTTGTGCTTATTTACTGTATTGTGAGAAAAAATTATTAGGTAACATAGTGAAATATTAAAAATGTTAATTATTCAGAATCCTTTTATCAAATGGAACAGACTCCAAAGAGGATACTTTCCAAATCCCTACAATCTTAACCTCTTCAAAACTAGGGTTAACAGTTATCTTTCTGACATATTCTCATCATCTGCACCTGTTACTTCCTACTCTTGTGTGCATCAACCATGATCAGTAACCCTCTATCTTGAGTGGCTCATGATCCTTGTATTTGATGAACAATTAATAAAAAATCAAATATAACAAAATATAAAGGCAATGTAATGATTATACAAATCTCATAATAATGAAAGGTTTGTTTAAAAAAGACAATATATTTTACATATTTTAGAGTGCAATGGTTAATATTCTTTATATAATTAAAACATTAGCTGTGACAGTTGATTAAAAAGAAAAATGTGTTGGAAAGTCGTGTACTGTAAAATGCAAATTACCTTGAAAAAATCTTTTAAACTCAAAAATAAAATTCAGTAAACTTGGACCTTTTTGCCTGAAAAAATACGAATTATCAAAAGGATAGTTTTTCTATTGACACTGCTATTATTTTAATTAACTTCACCTCTCAGCAACGTTTGTTTTTAAAAAGTGATTATTAGAATTGTAATAAAACCAAAACATGATGAAAATGAATTTATACATTTTCTTTGTTCTTGAGAAGTAACAACAAAAATATTAAACACTATTTATTTATTAGATTGCTTATTTAGAAGAATAATTTTATATTTATAACATTTTAAAATGCAGCATTTATCATTTATCAATTTATAAAGAAATAAATATAAAAAAAATTTTATTCATAAATTTATAAACATTTAGTAAATTATTAAAATACATGAACCAACTATAAGGAAATTCAAATTATTTACTATTTTATAAAGTTTGAATAAACTGGCAATTAGCCAATGTTAGCCAACCATTCCAATAAACATTGTAATAGTTTAAATAAACAGTGTTTATTATTTCTATTGACAATTCTCAAGAACAAAGAAAATGTATAAATTAACTTTCATATGTTTTAAGTTTTATTGCAATTCAAATAATTGCTTTTTAAAACAAACATTGCTGAGGAGTGAAGGTAGTTAAAATAAGTGGTGTCAATGGAATAACTTTCCTTTTGATATTCCATTTTTTTGCAGGCATGAAGGTTCCTGTTTGCCTAAAATTCTTTAAAATAAGTTAAATATAGTGAAAAAATGTTAATGAATATATTTCAAATAGATTAAATGAAAATGGATTTTTGATAGGCATGAATGGTTTGACAAAGAAATCTGAGTTTGATATAAAAGATGCTACAGCTTATGATTTGATAATAGTGTCTTAATGATTAGAAATTATTTTTAGAGCTTTAAACACACTTTTCATAGTTACATTAGAATGTAAAAAACAAAACATGAAAATCTAACTTCAATGGATATTTTGCTAAAATTGAATTTCTAATTTTTATGTTGAGAAAATAATTTTTATGATTAAATATTTGATTTTTTCTTCTTTTTCTTTCTATTATTTTAAAGAGTTTGAATTTTAGTTCCAAAGTAGTTACTCGTTGTCTTTTCCTCTTCAGCCCTTGGTTCATAAGCTAATTTGTATAGGGTTGCCAGCTTGAACAAGTAACTGCTCATTCTATTGCAATTGGGCCAGGAACCTATTTCCGCCAATATTTGATCTTTCTTAATTGTAGGGACTGGAAGCCACTTAATGTTTGCTAAACGTGAGAAAATTCTCACCTGTCACCTTCTGTCTTAATAATCTCGTCTGCTTTGTCAAAAATGGAATCAGTATTAACACAATCCTTCTCTTTCTTCTTTTTTTCACTCAACATCTCCCTCTCTTTATTCTATCACTTTGTCACTACAATAATCCAAAGCTTATTTGGCATAGGTAAACTTTAAGAAAAAACTGAACTGCTATGAAGCCCCATTTCTTTCTCTCTGTGCTGACTGCCTAAATTGTCTGTTTCTAAATTGAAATATTGCTATGAATCTTAAGTGAACTTGATTCACTTCAGACAAATTACTTTTGAGTAAACCACATCTTCCCAGCTGCTCTTGTGTATTAGAAATGTGACAATGTCCCCCGTATCTTGGGAAGTATTGTGATAGCTAGGTCAGCAGTTGAGGATTATTGACAAGCAATAGACAAATTACTCCCTTGAGCTATCTCACAGTTCAACCATTGCTATGTCTCTATGCAACAACTATTCACTTAACTTGTTTTTATTCTTTTATTCAGTTCACATCTACTTTGCTACTTGGGATTTCTTACAGCAGATGGTCTCAAGACATAAAGAGCATCTCATTCTCTGATGTTCTTAGACGTATTTTAATCAATTTGAATTGCATGAAATGCCAGAACTGGTATGAGAACCTTTTCTTTACTGTGAGCTGATTTGCTAATCAAATATATCAGAAAAAAAAAGTTTTTTCCTTTTTCTTCTTCTTAAAGAATTAACTTTGAAGTGCAAAATAACTTCAAAATATATTGATCTGATGATAGTGTGTTGTGATTGATTTAAATGCTAGAGGTGATCTGCTCTTATTGCTGATTTTATTGTATTTAATTTTATCAATGTTTATAAATTTTACAGTGTTGCCACTCTGCATAAATAGAATTAAAAATAAAGCAGAAATACAGCAGTAAAAACATTTTTTAAATTCAATTTTGTTGCATTTCAACAAAGTGGTTGCATCATTTACGTTATTTACACTTAGATACATAGATAAAGGCAGTAATCTATCATGTTTTGGATGCTATTCCCTCTGGCCTTCATCAGTTGCTTATTAATTGAGGTAGCTTTCAGGGAATTTCAAATTGAACCCTTTATTTAATCTATGAATGTAAATTGTTCTTGTTTCGCTGATTGTATCTAGGGATATCTCATCTAGTTCTTTTTAGTATTGCTCAGTTATTGTTTGCAAGAACTAGATAAGATATCCCTAGATATGGACAGTGGAATGAAAACAATTTACCCTCATAGATTAAATAAAGGGTTCAGTTCAAAATTCCCTGAAGGATATCCAGATCGACAAGCACCTGATGGAGGCTGGAGGGCAAAATAGCCAAAACATTATTACAACAAAGTGAAGAAAAATAGTTGGATTGTAAGCAATATAAATGATAACTCCTAATCCTCCAAATTCCATCAGTGGTTATATTAATGATTTAAAAAAAAAAAAAAAAAAAATGATTTTTCCAAAGATGATATTCTGCAGAAAGATTAACTTCAAAATTTATGTGTACACATTTCCTGAGTCGACCCTGGTCAGCGGTAATCAAATATGTACCCACTGTCATCAGGCCAAGACAACAGTAACCATTTAGCTGACACTTCTCTTGTTAGCATGTGACTTGTTTTGTCACTGGTATCATATTAGTGGCACGGTTCCACTCCTCTGCCATGTTGTTTTTTGGTCTCAGACAATGAGAAGATTGTTGAAGAAGAAAACTTAGATTGAAGATGATTCGACCATTTGAGAGTTACACACACACACACACACACACACAAACAAAAAACAAACAAGAATCCTTTGGAATAAAGAATTAAAATGTAATGATGATTTGGTTTACATATGATTTGTTGTATACAGCAGTTTTAACCCTCCTTCCCACTTACCAGAGGAATTGTGAATACTATTTTGATAACCACCTGGATTTCTCTTTTGATGACATGTTTTTATTTTATCCAACATCTTCATGAACACCTTGATGATCTCTTTCTTATTGGTGGGAGGTAGGGAAGAACATGAAGTCTTTGGTTTGTTAAATCTTACTGAATTTTGTCTAGCTAAATCTGGGTTCAATTCTCTTTGGAATTATCTCAAAACATGATTTTTTTTAATGCATTTCATTTTTGATTTTATTCTCAGCTTTTCAATCCATTTCAACAATTATCATCCAGTTAGTAGACTAAGAAGGATATGTCTCCATATGAAAATGAAAATATCCTGACAAAAAAAAAACAAAAAACAAAAGGATGATGATGGCTATATATTGTAGAATAGATAGAATATTTTATGCCACTTTAATTATTAACACTCTACTAAATTTGTATTTCTAATACAATTTTGCATGAGAATTTTCTTGGAATTCATCATAAGAAAGAATCAACACAAAATTGGTTAGAAAATGTTTTTTATTTGTAAAATACTAATTATGTAGTGTATCAGTTATCACCGTGGAGAGTGGAATTGGCTTGATGAGTTCCAATTCTGGCTGAGTTTGTTGCAGTCACTTTTACACAAATACTCTTGGAAAAGGTTTCAATCCATTTTTCCCTCCTCCACAGTGATGGGTTAAATAGTAGGGCTGACAGATTTATACTTTTGGTTGGCAACCAGTCTAGGAGAAGAACAATTCTGAAATCAAAACCAATTGGAAGTGGGTCTGGTAGCTCCACACTGTAATAAATAAATAAATAAATAAATAAATAAAGTTTACTTGTTGCAGCAACAGCTACTGTATTGAGGCTGATGCTCCATATTTCAAAGGGGAGTTTAATGCCACTAAAGAGGAGAAATACTTTTAGAATTTTTCTTCCCATTCTTCATACTTTTCTTATTGGAAATTATGATCATCTACTCTTAGTTGTAACCTCTTAATATTAACCAACAATTGAAATGAGTTATTTAGAGAAATTTCAAATGTTAGAATAGATTTAATTTTCTAAAAAGGAAATTAGATTCATTGTCATTGATTAAAAATTTGTTAGATGTCAGGGGTATTTCCTCTTGTATTTTTATTTAATTTTAAATTTGAAAAATAATAATAATAATGATGTGCTTTCTTCTTAACATGACAGTCTCTGAATATTGTAATGCATATTTGAAGATCTTCAAAAAACTATCAAAATACAAGGATCTTGAAATGGAAATCTCAAAAATGTGGCACATGAGGACAGCAATAATTTCAGTTGTAGTTGGAGCCCTCGGATTAATAGGAAAAGGTTCTGATAGACTCATTTCTGGTAGCCCATGCCTTAAAGAAATACAACAAAATTGTACTCACAAGTACAGCTCACAGTTACAAAGACCTTTATCTATGTAAAATGTGGGTGATCTTAGTTTTTTCTTTTTTTTTTTTTTTTTTTTTTTTAGCAAAAAAAAAGAAATGACCCGTGGAAGATGTCATGAAGTTATTTCTGAGCTTAGGTTTTTGGTTGGGACCTGGAAGGAAATGTGTATACAACAGAAACCCAAGGAAGTATTAGGTTGGTGCAAAAATAATGACGTAATAATGTCGTTTTTTGACGTTAAAAAATATGGCAAAAAATGACATTATTACGTCATTATTTTTGCACCAACCTAATAATAATAATAAAACAATTTTTAACCAACACAGTAATTTTATTGCAAATAATATATGAAGCTCCAATATGTTTTCTTTGCCTAAAATGTTTCCAACATTCAAAATTCTGTTCTCATTCCCATGATTGACCATTAAATAATTGTCTTTTCTCTCACTGGCAATTTCTACAAATTTTAATCAAATAACAAGTGTTGATTGTGCTTCAATGCAACAGTTTCTGATTCATACCTGCAATTTCAACGAATATCTTACAGGTTTCTCTCTAAATAAAATTAAAAAAATAATGAGACCATGATTATTTTTCAATTTTTAAAAAAGTATTAATAGGATACTTTTTTTTTCTTCTCTCCTCAAGCAGTTTGGTATATTGAATTTCATTGTAAATCTGACAAGCATTTGCACTTTGGAGAAAGTAATTCACTGTCAAATATGATTTGTATCTATAATTTAAAGGGAGAAAAGTTCTCTTAAACAGTGTCTTATTACATATCTTTTTTTTTTGTTTTTGTTTTTTTTATCATTTCCTTCCAAGCAAGGCAATAAAGCCACTATGAGGTTACTGAGTGTCAGAGAATTTGAGAAAAACATTAAGGAGAGAATGCAATAAAAACATGAATAAAGAAGCAGTAGTATGCAGAAGGAGGGGGATGCAGAGGCTGGGACGGCCCTGGGCATCCATATTAGGAGGGCATCCAATCAAAGAATGAAATAAAAATTTAGTTTATATTGAATTTGAATAAAGTGTTTATTTCATGTTTCATCTGTTTTTACATATTTAAAATGTCTTCCTTTTTCACATTTCTTAATACTAGGCCCCCCCCACTACTCATGTCTTAAGGGTATACAATCAAGGAGTTGGCCCCCTACATTGCCAGACATCTGCATAGTACTTTTAAGAAGACAGAAAATAACAATTGGCATTATATTTAAATTTGACTGGGAAGCAAGAAGCCAGAAGGGAGTTACACAAGCAAGAAATTTGAGAGAAGAAACTGTTAGCATAGAACTTATGGTTACATCTAGCCATTTCAACTGTAAAATGATGAGACCTTGCTGCTAATATGGTACTGTGCTTAAATTCATAAAGTCTACGTGCCATTGAGGAAAGTTCATTAGAACAAGTATCATGAAAATATTTATAGAAAAGGCACAGGGAGGCAGCTTTATGGAGATGAGAAAGTGACTGACGCTGATGTCAGGACTAATAACATTGTAGATTATTCTTGGGATTTTATCAAAAATCTCTAAATATATAGCAGGAGCACCAGACCAGATGTGGCAGCAATATTCAATGTATAGATAAATGGTAGACTTATAAATGTGTCAGATTCTGACGAGAAAAATTGTCTAGCATAACACAGTGAGCTAACATTCCTAGCATCAGATCAAGCAATTGATTCAATATAATCTTTCAGCCTTATGTCAGTGGAAAATGTTAGTCTGAGAAGGTGCAATTTTTCTGATGCTTACTACACTACACACAATCAAATCTGGGTCTCTTGTCGGATTGACTCTATTCTACATTACACTTGTTGAACTGATCAGACTTACCATAACAATAACTGATAATTGTCAGTTATTGTTATAGAAAAATGTAAGTGGTAAGATTGGCTATGAATATGAAAGTTAAAAGCAAAATAAGGCTTCATGATTTAAAAACATGAGGAAAATAAAGATTTACAGAAAATATCTTAAATATCATAATTAGCATTTAAAGATGTTAGTATAGTTGGTCTGTGTAAAAAAAAAAAAAAAAAAAAATAAATAAAATGTAAGCACTGTATGAATTTGATTTCATGTATGTTTGCAGTTACATATATGGGAGAACTTTGTTTTGACATGAGAAATAAGTCCCAAAGCAGATGGTGAAATCTACATAATAAACCATCTTCTAGATTGTCAAAAAACTTCCTTAGGAGAAGGGGAATATTTCGGTCATCAATGTATTTTTTTTTTTTTTTAATTCAGCTTTTCCCCTCTGGATCTGATGACTTTGATGGCATTTAAATTGGATATTTCTTTTCTTTTCCTTTTTTTTCTGAAATACTGTTAATATTACAACCATATATCTCTTTATTTTTTAATATTTTAGTTCTTTGAATATATTTTGTAAAGTAGTTTTAATTTAATAAAAGTTTTGAGGATTCTGTAGATGGTGAGCCCCTTTGGTACGACTAATTTTTTTCATGATAAATTCCATGCTGTCCTTTGTTTATTAATTTATTAATTTATTCAACCACTGCAAACTTTTGATTTTCTTTTTTTTTTTCTCGTCTTCTATGGCTTTCTTATTTAGATTAAATGTTAGGAATTTTTTTGTCTCATATTTGGTGGACTTTTTCTTGTTTTCTTACAAACTAGATGCTCAATATTAAATATCTCTTTAAACATTAAGCATTATATGAGTCGTCCTTTTGATGGTGTACATTTTCAAAAGACCTCGTTGAGCATTTATGATAAATTACCACTTTAAACCAAATGAGAAATTAGAAACTTAAAGCATAAACAAAACCTGATTAGCTATCAATAGAGTTGTGGTTGCCTACATTAAATAAAAATGGTTAGTATCTACTAGTTGTCTGTAGGTCGAGTATTCAGGGCAGTAGCGTGCAGAAGGGGGTGGCAAAGACTGCAACGGCCCTGGGCATCCATATAAGGAAGGCATCCATTCAAAGAGTGAAATAAAAATTTAGGTTATGTTTAATTTGAATAAAGTTTCATCTGTTTTAACATATTTAAAATCTCTTCCTTTCTTACATTTCTCAGTACTTGGCCTTATAGCCCCACCCCTTACTTGAGTCTTAGGAGCATACAATCAAGAATTTGACCCCGGGCATCACTAAACCTCTGCACTTCACTGATTCAGTGTCGGTTGAACTGGATTTAAATACCCTGAAAGAGAATGGTTAAAAAAACATCATATATTTGATTTGTTTTACTCTAAATCTTTAATGATATCAAATGAAATCCCTTCTTGCAAACAAGACTTATTGTATCAAAAGGGATTAATACAGGAACAGCACTTATTTACAATATGTTCAGAAGTAATGGATTTATAAGACATTCAGTCCTGCTTGGTAACTTCAAATATATAGCTTTGTTCCATATTCAGCTTCTTATAAATTGATCATATACATACATGATGATGATCTGCCACATCTTCACAGTTGGTAGCCACCTAATTATGTTCACTCCCCACCTTGCACTTCTCTTGTGCATGACCCCGAAGGTAACTTGCTAGGCCGGCTGCAGACTTGTTACACAAGTGACAGACAAACAAGTTGCTTGCCACAATCTTGATGGATTCACACCACTGTGCTGGTTGTGCATATTTTGTCATGCAGTGTGCAGGCTGTGACACTCTGTGTCTGGAGAATGTCATGGGTGACTTTTTTTTTTTTTTTTCTTTATGTGACTTCATATGATTCACCCAGCCAGCCTTTGAAAGAAGTGTGTTGACAGAAATCACATGTCCAGCCCTTGATATCCTCATCAAGTCCATGGTTATCACCCATTTCAAGTTGCCACTTCAGCCATTTGTGTTCCAGACAGCATTCTTCGAAGAGTTGACACCCATTTCTTATTTGACTTCTCCATCCAGTTCTATCTAGGGCCATCTCTTCCCAGTTGTTGGAGCCAAATGCCAGCTTTTTTAGGTTGTTCTTGATACAGTCCTTGTATTTTTTCCTTGGTTTGTGCTGAGGACGCTTTCCAATACTCGGCACACCATAATACAATTGTTTTAGGAGTCTACTATCCTTCATTCAACTTATGTGTCCTGTCCATCACATTTCGGATCATGTTACAAGAGTCTCTATACTTTAACAGTTGGCTCTGACTAGGACATCTGTATCAGGGGTTCTGCTTTCCCATTTGACATTCAATATGCATCTCAGGCATTTCTGCTGGAAATGTTCAAGTATTTTTGTTTGCTGAGTAGTGTCCAAGTTTCAGAGGTGTATAGAGGAACTGTCAGGATGCAAGCTCTATACACACATACCTTCATATGGTTGGTAATGTCACGAGCTGCCCATACTCTCCTTTCCAGCTTTCTCAATGCTGCAGAAATATATTTCGGCATCCAGTGAACATTCTTTTGTAATTGTGCTGCCAAGGTAAACAAACTTCTCAAATACCCCTAATCTTATTCCATGTACAAAGATGTTGGGCTAAATGTATGGCTCTCCGGGGGCAGGAGTAAACATTACCTTGGTTTTTGTAAGGCTTACTATTAGGCCAAATGCTGTGCATGAGGATGAGAAACAATCCATAATATGTTGCATGCAAAGCTTCTGTATGAGCTAATAAGTTAGTGTCATCTGTGTAGAGTAGCTCTCTAATCAAAGCTTGGAAAGTTTTCAACTTTGCATTCAACCTTCTCAGATGAAAAACTCCTCCAGTGGTTCTGAATTGTAAATAGATGCCTTCATCACAATCTTGGAAAGTATGTGCAAGTAGATCAGCGAAAAAATATAGAGAAAAGTGTGGGAACAGGGATATTGCTCTACTTTATGCCATTGTCAATAGGGATTTCCTCTGAGAGTTGTCTGTTGAAAGTAACCTGGGCTCTCATATTCCTGTGCAGCTGCTTGATCATTTCTACAAACCCTGGTGGACATCCTAACTTTCTGAGTACTATCCAGAGAGCATCCCAGCTAAAAATATCAAAAGCCTTTGTCAAATCTACAAATACCTGATAAATTGATCAGAATGCCATCTAGACCAGGGGCTTAGCTAAAGTTAATTTGTTTGATTGCCTGTCTGACTTTGTGAAGAATAGGTTGATGATTCATATGGTGTACAATGTCACACTGGCAAACTCTCTATAATGCTGAAATTGATAGAAGAATTATCAAATAGGTCTGTGAAATGCTCTTCTCATTGTTGAATTTTTTTTTTGTCCTTTGATGGTATTAGCATTGTCTTTTGACTTCAGATGTTGGTGAACCAAAGACTTGATGTATCAATGAATAGAATGATATGGAGTCTTTAGTGCAGAAGGGTTGTTGAATAGCAGAGGCCATGTTCCTCCACCAATCATTTTTCATCCTGTGTAGTTCATGTTCTAGAGTTGACTTGTGGTCCTTGTCAGCTTCCTCAGCTGCACGTTGCTTTTCAAAATTCTGGTTAAGTAGCTTTTCATATAGAGTGTGCTTGGTTTCCAATAGCTAGCTGATGTGAATGTTATTGTCATCAAACCAATCCATGTGTGTTTTCTGATTCTGAAACCAAGTACATCAGCCCCTAATGAATATACCTAGTCTCTAAAGTTCTCCCAGATACTGTTGATGTCAAGGCTATCAAGTCTTTCCATCGCAGTTGCATATATATCTGCTTGCTTTAATTTGGTCACATCAATTCATTTCCGTGCTTTCATTCCATCCATACAATTTCTCTTACAGATATGCAGCTTGAATTTTCCATGCACCAATTTGTGGTCAGTTCCACATTCTGTGCTACCCATCACATGCACCGAACACACATCACTTGAACCTCGTTTACAAGTGATGATGTAGTCTATCATGTGACCATACTTGGATCTTGGGTGAAACCACATAGCTTTGTGCTTAATCTTTTGACGGAAAAATGTGTTGCAGATGATTAAAATTCTGAACAAAGTTTGAGCAACCTCAATCCACTTTTATTCATTTACCAATGCCAAAAGGGCCAATAGCATCCCAAGTTTGGTAATCTTTGCCTACATAAGCATTAAAATCTCCAAGGATCAGTAATTTATCGCCAGCAGGCGTGGTTGTTATAGCAGAGCGAAGACACTCATAAAATGAATCCAAAACTTCTTCATGGCCTGTAGTGTTGGGGTATAGATGGACAAGAGTGTTGCATGCAAATCCTGCATCATCATAATTCTATCATTCACACTAGAATGAAATTCGATGCAATCAAGAAGAGATGTTCTGATGGCAAGGCCAACACAACCCTCCCTTAGCTCTGCCAATCATGAAGTTTGATGATACCTTGGTTAACTGATCCTCTCCTGCCAGTCATGTCTCTGCTAGAGCTGCTATATCTATGTTCAGTCACTGAAGTTCCTTTGTAACGAGAGCAGTTCTATGCTTTGGATGTTCAGACAAGGTTCTATCTGAGAGAGTTCTGACATTCCAGCAACAAATGTTTCGTTTGACCTGATCCTCTGCATATATTTTCTGGTGTCCATTAATATTATTGTTGTTCTTCCTGCTTTTAGTGAATCACTGTTAACCACATGAGACTAACCAGTGTTGATATAACAGACAATTTTTGACACACATTTTCTAGCACCTTCCTGCATATTTGGGGGAGCAGTGCTATCCCTGAATAGGGCTGCTCAGTTGCAAAAGCCTTCACCGAAAATGAATGCACACAGCAATGTTTGGATAAGACTCTTGCTGCAATGTGCAGATTTGTGACTGTGTTTCCAACTGGTTACGTCTACACACATTGCCTTTCATCCATCACCATGGACTTTTGGATTAGGTGTAAAAATATAATGAGAGATGTTGCAAAGAGGCATCTGTACATCACTTGATTATAGTGACAAATGCTTGTACAACATGAGTGCTACTCTCTAAGCCTCTACAATTATGACTTTGTAACAAGCAAAGACAAGATAACCAGTAATTGTTTCAGTCACAGGTTTGTCATCTGAGTTTCCTTCTCTTAGATGGGTAAACATGATTAAAGAGCCTCATATACGTATGTACACATATGCATATATATGTATATTGATGTATGTTAAATAATATAGACAAGTTTTGTCTATCTATTTTAAGTAAGTTCCTTTCATATTGTCTGATAAGCTTAATAACATTATCATTGAAGGACGAAAGGAAATCACCATATTGATACATGTTTAAATCCAATCTAAGCTTTCGGCTTACATAAGCCATTATCAAAGATGACAATTACATTTCAATATATCAAACAATACACGGACAAAACAATGAAAAATTGCTGCCTAAATACACACAAAATATATATAATCCTTTCTATGGCTTACAGGGCATGGCATGGAGATTTAGGGGATGGGTGAAGACCAATGTTGCCCGTCCACCTTAATAAGGTACACCAGCTGAGCAACAAAGGTACTACTTCTACTCACTGGCCCCTACATGCATCATCACCAGGTTTGGTAATAGTGTCACCTGCACAAGTAAACTTGTCAGAGCCCACTCCACCATCCAGGTCAAATCACGACTGATGTCCTCCAATTTAAAGGTTCACCTTGGTCGCAGTCACTTTGCCATTGATCCCATCAGGAGAACCCTCTGCCCTGGCTGTTGACTTTAGTTTAGGAAGCCTTCCGCCCAGTGATGTTGTGTCATCAGCACACTGGATGCATACGTACCTATGATGCCCTCTCTACTCAATTGCACTAGATGATTGTTGGCCCCTACAAAACGATACATCAGCCCTTTGGCAGGTTTTGCTTTTAATCCTGCTGGAAGTCCAGCTATTTGCCTTGCAAGAAAATCTTGGTAGGGAACTGGTTTAGTTACAGATGATCCAGCTGTGTGTTAGGTAGTACGTGTTACATGGTACCAGTAGCCCTCATAGAATTTAAAGAAAATTGGAGAAGGAAAATAGATATTAAGAATAACAAATGTGATGGCATTGTATTATTTTGATAATTCATCCTATAAATAGTTATTTCAAGATAGTTTTTGAAACTTTCTTTACATTTATATAAATGTTTTTATCTAATACCTTTTATTCGTACCCAGCTCAGACTTTGTGTTAATTTACTTATTTATTTTAACACTAGAAAAGCGTGTTTTTGTGGTGCTTCTGTTCCTGAGAATGGTCGAGTAGCTGATTTCAACTGTGACAGTTTTTGTACTGGAAACCGGTCACAATTTTGTGGTGGTCAAGAGTCAGACTCTACAATATTCCTTCAAGTTTATGGTAAGAGTTCACTTGTTTTTATCTCAATTATTAAATGATTTTTTCCAATCAAATTTAAATTGCTGAATATCTACATAAATTTTTTTATCAAGATAGTTGATGATTTCAGTATTTTAAAAGGAACCTGGAGTCAGTGCTTTATTAAAGATTTCCCTGAACTTCATCTTTTTTCATCTTTTAACATTAATTATTTATCCCCTTTTGTCTGAATTTATTTACTGTCAGACTAATGAACTCCTTATTATCACGAGACAAAAGCCTCACAAATTAAAGTATTGATTCAATAATTTGGGGTGATAGTATTTGTAAGTTCAATCTCTGGGATTGGTAGTACAGGCTGAGACTTAGTGGGAACAGGGTAAACTATAACTAAATATGAAAAAGACATCAATAAGTAATCTACTCCTGTAGATTAAATAAAGGGTTAACCAGATTGACAAGCAGCTGAAGAGGGCTGGAGGGTACAACAGCAAAAATAAGGACAATAGTCTGAATGTAAATAATGTGAGTAGTTATTCTATCTGTGTGATTTTCTGGAATGAGGAGTTATCATTATTTTATTTACAGTTGGATTATTGTCCTTGTTATTGTCACAATATTTTGGCTGTTGTGCTCTCTGGCCTTCTTCAGGTCTCATCCAATCCTGGTAACCTACAGGAAATTTAAAACTGAAACCTTTATTTAATCTATGAAGGTAGATTGTATTCATTCTGCTGTCCATGTCTGTAGATGTCTTATTTTTTATTACAGCTCAGTTATTGCTTGCCCTGTTTCCACTGAGTCTAAGTCTGTACTACCTGGCTCAGGGATTGAACTCACAATTAGTATGTCACCAAGTTCACAAACCAGTGCTTTAATCCACTAGGCTATACAATAGCCAAGTTATCATCATCTTTTGTATAGAAATTGTTAGTAATGCCCAAATATGAATCATTGATCGTTTTATTTAAAAATGCTTAGACAACAATCATGAAAAGAAAAAAAAAACGTGTTCTGTTTTCTTGATTAAGATCAGCTTTAAAAGTTAATTATCATTCATCTTAAAATAATGTAATATTTTTCTCCAAAACTGCAGTCTGATAGCAGATTATAACCTCCCCCTTAAAAACAAAGCCTATTTCTTGGATGTACTTCATTAAAAGAAAGATAAATTCATATGAATATAAAATTTATATTTAGATGATTAGTTGTAAATATGAATCATTTTTCTTTTTTTTTTTTCAAATCTGTTATGTTTGAAAAATATTTACATTAAATCTTCAGCCTAGTAAATAAATCAAACTCAATAAAAGCTGCTAAATTCTGTGAAAACAAAACATACAAACCAGAGGGAAAGACAGAGCCGTATTAAAAGAGTATGCAACATGATTATTAATTTATTTTTCTTCTTCTCTCTTTCATGATTCAGTCAAGCAAATGAAAAAGTTTAATTTACAATGTGAAAAAAGGCTGTCCTCTTTTATGTTTACCCAAACAGGTGGCCCGCCAAACAAACCATTAGAATATATAGCCTGTTGAATATTTGTAAAAGTGTTGAAAATGCTTAAGCAAGCATGAATAATAAACATGATGTGTAGTTTTTAATGTTTCATATTTTCTTTTGATATTTGACAAGTTTGCTACCATTTCATGTGTGATCTGTTTGCTTATTAAGCATTGTCCAAAAATAAGTATAAATCTATACAGTCAGATTTTTGATTGTCTTGCACCTGGTATGAGCTACAAATTCTAACTGGAAAAGAATAATTATGTATTTGCTTTATTTCAAACATTATCTACAAAATTTAGATGCACCATCTTTTCGTTATTTTTTTTTCTATTTTCTGAATTTCATTTCTCTTGAAATTTGATAGTTTATTTTTGCCATTTATTTATTCTGGAAAAGTGTTTTGAATCGTCTACAGTTACTTTTGCTATGTCAGATTTACATGTACTCGGTTGCCCCTTGGTTTTCTTTTTAATGCACTTTCTCACTGTTTTTCTTTAGGACAGTTATTCTAAGTGAGATTTAAGCTGATAATTGAAAAATCATAGCCGATGCTTAAAGACTGTAGGTTGTCCTGATGTAAGTGATATGAAGCCTTGCTTTATCCTATTAGAATGTCAGTTATAAAGATTCTCCAGAAGTACATCATCTCAGATAAGCAGAGCAGAGTACAGCAAATAAATAAATATAATAAAAATCTGATATGTTCAGATGACCTCAGTCGTTATATGGTCTACAAAGTTTGGCCTAGATTTGATTCAATTTTTGGCATTTCAGTGATGGCCAAAACTAGAACCATGTGTATCACACTTGCAAAATATTATACAGCCATTCCACTGTTCTTGACAGCTTAGTTGCAAATCCTGTCTATCTGTTCTTCTTTTCCTTTTTTTTTTTTTTTCATCAAAGAAAATTTGTTAACATTTCACTTTCTTCTTTTTTTTCTTTTTATAGTTTTTTACCTATTATCTCTTGTGTTGTCTAAAATCATATTCTATTTAAACACCTAAAGTTGATAACCAAAAGATTAAGCTGTCTGTGCAAACTACAGTTTAAATTATGAAAATCAACTTGTTGGTATGATTATCATATTAGTTTATTAGACATAATGTAGTAAAGGTTTTAAAAAGCCTGTAGGAAATAATTTTTTAAAATCTTATACCATGAAATAAAATGACATTAATTAAATATATAAAAAGAATAGATGATGTTTTCAGGAAATTGATTAGTTTATTTTTGTGTTTTTAATTGCTGAAATTATGATTTTTATATTTTAGTTATGAAATATTACTTAACCATCTCTCGGGACCTTTGGAGAGAATTTTTGCTTTTCAGATTCTTAAAAAATTTGAAAACTGCTTTTTTTTTTTTTATCTTATTCTGTTTATTTTTCATTTTAAAAAAATGAATATTAAATGTTCTATTCATCTCAGTAAAACTGAAAAGCAATTAAAGCAACTATATTGATATTTTTGGTGACTTTTATAAAGTATTAGTATTTAGTCCCATTTTTATATTGATTAGTATTGAAATATTAACAGATAATAATGGCAAAACTAATTAGATTTTCTAAAAAAAGATTAAAAAAAATGTAGTTCATGAAATGAAATTTTAGTTTAATGACTCTATATTGGCAAATTAAATAATTGCCTATAAACCCCAAAATATGTTTCCTGGTAAAATTATTTTAACACGTAAGTACATTTAAAAGAATTTTTATTTAAAAAAAAAAAAAATTCTATCTTCAGTATGTTTTTAAAGTGTGAAAGATTTTGTATTTCTGTTTAATATCAGTTTAATAGGTTAATTTTTAATTAATGGTATAAAACATTTTAATTTGTTTTTCAGAAATTAAAGATTCCTTACCATTCATATCCACAGAAGGTAATTAATAATTTTAAGTGTTTAAATTTTATACTTTTGACTAAGATGTTCACAAAGATCTTTAAGATTCAAATATATTATATAATGAAAAATACAACATACAAACCCACATCTCAGTTTTTAGTTCACTTGTTTATCTTAGAGAATATTCAGAGAATTACAATAAAAATCCTAAATGTGTTTCTGATTTGTTTTTAATTCAGTATCAAAAATGTTGTTGCAATACTTCTAAGAATGCAGTAGTTTTGCTTTTTAGCTACTTTGCTGTTTTCTGTTATATAAGCAAAATACAGCCAAATTATTAAATTCAGTCAATATTTTCAGTTATTTGATTTTTACTTGAAAATATTAAGCAGCTCTTTTACTTCATTCTATTTTCTTGTATCTTCTGTCGAGTTGCATCACTTCTCTTTTATCTAATCTAAATGAAAGATGAGAGTGAACTCTTTATTTGGATTGAGCTAGTTAAGATAAAGATATTAAATCTGTTCAGATCAACACAAAATATAATTTTAATCCTTCTTTGTTTTTATTGTGTGATTGATTTATTCAAACTGAAACAGACTTGTATGTAGTGATTTAAGCCTATAATTTTATAATTTCTTACACAGAACATATGTTTGTGGCTTTTGATAAAGCAAATATTTTGATACTCAGATTTTTCTAATTTTTGAAATGACAATTACATAGCATATGAAAAGTAGAATTGGATCATGTGTGCATATGTAATTTTATTGTATGTGAGTGAGTATATGTTAAGTGCTTAATAGCAATTACTCTCATGTCATGAGTCCCATAAATCATTAGGGTCGTAGTGGCACTATATGTACTGCAGCCAAAACAGCAGTGATGGGTCTATGGCAAGATAGCCAGATGGAGCTCATCACTGTTCAGGATGGTTTTCAATTCAGTTTTCCTCTTCCTATAATGGTTGTTGCCACCTCAAAACAAGAGTGCCAAGTCTGCTTTTCTATTTAACCCATAGCTATGGGGAAAATAGATTCATACCTTTTCCAAGGACATTAGTGCAAACAAATGAAACAGAATCAACTGGAAATTGAACTCATCAAGCTGAATTTACTTTCTGTGCCAATAACTATTACATCATTCACACCTCCAAGTAATTACTGAGAACAAAAAAAAGAATTGATTTCTCTTAAGTTTTGAAATGGGAATTATCATTATTATACACTGATTTATTTAGATGAGTGTCCTCATCTTAATTTTTACCAATGATGACTGACACCTGAAGAAGGTCAGAGGATACAAATGTTATGATTATAACAACTAATAACAGAACTGGCTGCTTGGTCAATGAATGCTGAATAATTCCTTATAAGGAAATGGCTACTATTTCCATTACCAACATGAGGGCACTGATCTGGATAAAACTGTGTCTTCTAGTGAGAAGAATGGTATTACAGCACTAACATATGATTTCTGACTTTGATGCTATTTATCTTCAGAAAAAAAAATTATAATTAATATAAAAGTTTGTCACTTAGCTGATTGATGTTAACTTCAGCATCCTGACTTCAGAGTTTCGTAGACGGATCCATCCGTCTCCTCTTTAGTGGGTATCAGCAATTGACTTCTTATATTTCACGATTTTTCTTTTTTATGCACATCATTAGTGTAAGTTTTTTTCCCCATATTATTTTTATGTGTGTATGCTTATATATTTTTTGTGAAAAAATATTGTTAGACTATTGTGAACTAAAAATACATTTTTGCCACATAATAGTTGATCAAAACTATCATTTTAATTAGTTTTATTAATTAAGTTTTCTATGGTGACAGTGAAGTAAAAATTTGATTCTTGTCTTTTTTTATTTTTTTATTTTTTTTTAGCAAATTAACAAATTCTTCAATATATGATTATTGCATGAATATGATATTATATATGTAATTTAATAATTTATAGTAACAAGCAGAATAATAATAGTCTAGTTATTGTTGGGTGCTCATTAAGTACTAATTAGCTTTTGTAGTTGATGTTATCTCTTTCATTTGTCAGTCAAAGCACAACATTATTTCTGAATAATACTTTAGTATTAACTTTTCTACCATTAAAATTTGGCTCCAAAATTTAAAATTTTAAAAGCATGTGTGCAAATTTTTCTTTTTTTCATTGTAGGATTGTCTATTTTAGTGACAAACTTTAAACAATATTTTTTAGTCAAAATTATCTTAACTGATCTTATCTTGATGTGTCTTCTGTTAATAATTGCATTTTGTAATCTTTTGTTTTCAAATTGTATTTCTGTAAAAATTATTGACTTATGAAAATTTTCTAGTTCGGAAACTGATTCATGAGACTTTAAAAAGGCAAAGACAAACAAAAATCAGAGGCAATCTGATTATAAATCTAAATAAATATAATAATCTAATTATAAAATGATTATTACTGGGACAATTTTTGTTTCCAGTTTGTGATGCGCCTGATACATTTTGATTATCTCAATAAAAGTTTTCTATAAGAGGTAAGAATTAGAAAAAATATGGCACAAAAATGCTCAAAGATACGCTGCTAAGATTTAATAACAGCAAAATACTGACAACAGTGCATAAAAAGTAATTAAAGAGATAAATAGGGTCACCTGCACAAGTAAACTTGTCAGAGCCCACTCCACCATCCAGGTCAAATCACGACTGATGTCCTCCAATTTAAAGGTTCACCTTGGTCGCATTCACTTGGCCATTGATCCCATCAGGAGAACCCTCTGCCCTGGCTGTTGACTTCAGTCTAGGAAGCCTTCCACCCAGTGATGTTGTGTCATCAGCACACTGGATGCATACGTACCTATGATGCCCTCTCTACTCCATTGCACTAGATGATTGTTGACCCCTACAAAACGATCCATCAGCCCTTTGGCAGGTTTTGCTTTTAATCCTGCTGGAAGTCCAGCTACTTGCCTTGCAAGAAAATCTTGGTAGGGAACTGGTTTAGTTACAGATGATCCAGCTGTGTGTTAGGTAGTACGTGTTACATGGTACCAGTAGCCCTCATAGAATTTAAAGAAAATTGGAGAAGGAAAATAGATATTAATCAGTGATTAATACAATAGTCTTTTTGACAATTTCAGTGACCAACAGATATGCACGAATTCAAATAACCACAATAGAGAATATAATAAAATATTAGATGGCTCATTTATTATGTAATTATTTTATCATGATATCCCCTCCCCATGTTTCACTGAGTAGAATTCATAAGATTTCTGTAATGTTACTTAGCAGTTGTATTTATATTATTCAGTTGAGTTAGCTCAGACATTCTGGAGTTTTTCACAGTCCTACATCAAGGTTGTAATGTCATTAGTGAGGCATTCTGTGTCATAACATAGTTGGTCAATATATGTGATTGCTGGGTGACCAACCCATCTTGCTCCATGGTTAGGTGTCCAGAATAGTAGATTACTCACAATTTTTTGTTTTGTTCTCCAGCAGTGTCCTGCAAAATGCATTTTACCTTTGCATAAGATTGTAGAAATATTAGGGGTCCCTTGAGCTGTGACTTAGTTGGATAATGAAAAGTATTATCACCTTTTTGTATGAATTTTCTTAGATGATCAGTTTTAATCATTGCATGCATTTTTCTTTGGACCAATATCCTCATCCTTTTTTATTTGATATAATTAGAACATTTCGGCTGTGTACCATCAAGCCTTCCTCAGATATATGCTTTCAAATTATATTTTAAGAGTGCATGTGTAAAGGAAGAGGTACATACTCCCCATCCCTACCAGTAAAACAAGTAAAATTTGTCAAGCCAAAAGGTACATAGCTTAAATGTAGATAAAACAAAGAGTAGGAAATTTGTTTGAAAAAACAATCTCATTTTATTTACTGTATATAAATCTTAGTCACTCGAAAGGGACAAAATCTCTCCAAGTTTGAATATAATAATAGAACCATTTTTTTTTAGTTATGATATATGTTAATATAGCCAAAATCACAGGATAGAAGCTTAGTATCAGCAGGACCCATCTAGTCCAGCAAAATGCAAGTTGGAAGACCTCTAAAGAGATGTTGCATTATCCTGCTAGAATAACCAATTGTTTTTTGGATACGTAAACGTATACAAATGATCAGTCACTGATCAGTGACATGTTCAGGTGGACCAGTAGACCCAATCAATGTTTTGTGAACCTCCCCTCATTCTGATACAGCTACCAGCCTGCGCAATACCTTGCTGATGACTGGGTTCATGGCCTCTCAATGGATCTGCATCATACCTGAATCCTACCCTCAGCCTGAAACAATTGAAACCATGAATCATTGAACCATGACCCATGTTGCCAGTTCTCTAGGATTAGTGACAGTATGATCCCAGGTTAGGCATTGTGTCTAGTGTTGAGGTCTTAATAGTGGTGCCATGATAGGAGTGGGGGGGTTCTTCTATTCATAATCTGTGGAAGTTAAAGAATGCTGAACTGACATGCCAGATATGTCGTATACTTCCTGCATTGGATGTGATTTGAGCCAGTGTTGCTTTTCTGTTACTACAAACAGTTCTAGCTAAAAGCCTTTGATCATGATGTAGTCAGCCATTTTTCTGTCCACAGTGGGAGATAATACTTTCCATCAGTTATTCCTGGTACCTCCATGTTGCTGTAGAGTGAGAGATATTAAATATTTTCAGAATTATAGAAATAAAATGTTCTATCCATCTGAAATCCACTGTCATGCTCTATTTGAACTGATAATTCAAGTTGCCTTTCACTGACTCACCAGATCTCCAAGCATAACTATATCCAGGTATTTTCATGACGTCATGGTATGATGGCACTACTTACCATTACATACTATTAATGAGTGATTTTTGGCACATTGGGGTATAACTTTCAAATTTTGAGTTTATTTTCTATTTTTATTTCCTATTTGAGTTCCATGATATCAGTTTCAAGTTGGGTTTTAATTTTAATGTTTGTTTGTGATTTCTTATTTTATCTTTGTTTTTTGAGTTAGCTATATTTCAAAAGAAAGTCATCTTGTGTGCAAACAAAATAAGATCTAATGATTTTTCTTCATATTTTTTTCTTTTAAATTTTTCTTTTTTTCAACATGTTTATAATAAAATGTCCAACTGGTATAAAAAGGATTATTATTTCCCTTTGATAATTATGGTATCTCAAAACTCATACAAAACTTCTGTGTCTCACTTCAACCAGTCCCTATTTGAAAATGGACATTTGTTCATTCATATAAAAAAATAAGTGGAAAATATTGCTAAAATTTCCCCTATGTAGCCATACTGAATCTGGTTTTAATCCTAATTTTCTTATACAATTTCATTTAGAAATCCAACTCTGTTTTCCTTTTATTTATTTAAATGTAAATTTTGTAAAAGCAGCTTCTTGCTTTATTATAACAAATGCTCTTTCAGTATAAACAAGAAACTAAAACACTTTTTAGCTAACAACTATAAATTTCCAACTAACTTTAGCTATGACTAAAGATGAATATCCCAAATGAGACTATGACAGACATAGTATACCCTTGATTTCTTCCTAATAACTACCAAAGTTAATAATACAAATATTTTCTAGTCCTCAAGAATGTATGTACTTTTGTTCTCAATGAGGTTTTATTGATGTCAAGGATTCATTAAATAGCAATGTTTTCATATTGAAAAATATGTTAAAAAAATAAATGTGGATTTTAAAAAAAATTGTGCCTTAACTTTGGTTTGAGATTACACATATAAAAAAATGAGACATTTAAATAAAACTTAAATGTAATTCCTGTCTAGAAACTTGTTTTCATAAATACTTTTCTGACTTAATTTAATCTTACGGAACAGAAAATTAAATTAGAACTGAAGCTTAAAAATCTTTATACATTTTCTGCATTCCTAAAAATTTCTTTTGAATGTTTGTTTTTTTTGTTTTGTTTTGTTTTTTGATTGAGTTAAAATTAGGCATTCTTACAATTTTCAACATAATGAACCTTTAGGTATTTAGAAGCAATATTTCAATATTCTTTACATTATCGTTATTATTTAGGAAATAATTTACTTTTGTGAAATGATAAAGCTTGAATGCCAATATTACAAGCATTCTTTTTTCTTTTTGCATTTATTATTATCATATAGACATCAAAATATTATTATTCTCTTCCTACTGTCTATATTCAGGTTCAATTTTCAAATTTCTTTGTAATAGAAACTCATTGCTAGTAGTTATTTTAGCAATAATAAATGTGGTATTTCCTCCATAAATCTTGGATGATTTTGTAGGAATCTGTATCCCTGAAAAATAATATATATTGAATTTTAATTTTTCTTTTTTTTAATATTTGTGTCCTTTTGAGGAATCTTATTTTCATGATCTATTTACTTATTTATATGTCTATTAAAATTATTTCTGGACAAAAGATTGAATACAAACACTTTGGAATGGTATTTCTGTAAGTTCCTTACAAAAAGTAATCTTACATTTGTTTTGAATAAAATAATACTGCATATGTTTAGTGGAACAAGAATGTGAAAAGTTATAAAAACAAAATTTATATATATCTAATTATGAAGTCACACACACACACACTTTTGAAAATTACTTACGGCTGAGAATGTTTGGTTCAAATTATAGATGTTCTCTTTCACTTGGTATGTTATATTGTTGTTCCTCTCCTCATTCAGAAGAGGAGAAAGTCTAAAGAATGCCATATGTTACTATGATTTAGAATTCTCAAATCTGTCCATTAATTCCAATTTACATACTCTGAAATTATTTTAGGGAAAAAAAAGGTTCAGTTCCCATGATTCAATTGTTTACTGAGAAATTACTTTAAAGGCGCTCACATAAGTAGCAGACTTATTAGTTTAATTTACAAAATTTAATCTAAAGGAAATTTCTTGCTGACTTGCGCCTATTTCTTAGTATGATTATATCAAGATGCTTTTGCAAACTAAAACCTGATATGGAAAATATATAGGAAAAAGTTCTTCATATTATATGCTAAAAAGTGTTTTATATTTCTTTTATTCTGTGCAATCCTTTTCCATTCGATAAATTAATAAATTTATAATTATTCTTTAGCTACATAATGCAAAAGTAAAAAAAGCAAAAAAATGATATTCATGGCTCAAAGAAATTCACTTATGGCTAGCACTGAACCTGTGTGAGATTTTATATGAATAATAATAAATAAATGAAGAAAAACTGAATAGAAATTATTTGATAATTTTGTTTTTGTTTCTGGAAAAGAGACATTAAAATTTTTCTGCCAGGATAATAGTTTATTTATGCTTTTTGGGAAAGCATATTATTTCAACCGATAATTTGGGGTTGACTCATATTTACTTCAATAAATTGATTTTGAAGCCTTTTACCACAATACAGCTAAGTTTTTAAAATGGATGTCATATTTAGTAGGCAAAATCAGTGGAAAAAAAAAGGATAAAATGGATGTCATATTTAGTAGGCAAAATCAGTGGAAAAAAAAAAGGATAAAATGATGCCTATGAGAAACTTCCATTGTATTTAAAATGAATTTGATTTTCATAAATTTTGCTATTAAGAAATGAGGAATTGGGGATAATTCTGATACAAAAATTATTTCTGCACCTTATATAGAATCAGAAACGTTTGTGTTAGAAAACATTTATATTTTAGAAATGTAACCAGAGCAAAACTCTTTATACTTCTTTGCCTACAATTTAAAAATTTATGGAAATTCAATTATTGGAGTTCAATAAAATTCTCTACTTTTTTTTTTATCAGTTTTTAAATTTATTTATTAAAAAATTCTTGCATCAGAAAATTTAAGATATTTTTTCCCTGTCATACCCCATTCATGTTTATAAAAATCAAATTCAGCCAAATTAAGACAATAAATTTTACATAAATGAAAATATAATGCACAAGTGAAGGGAGAAAAAGCCCCCCACCCCCCGGAAAAAAAAAAAAACAACAAACAGAATTCTGAAATCTGCAAAATAATATAAAATATTGCTTTTGTTTGGCAACTTTTCACTTTTCTTTGCTAAATTCTACTTTATGCTTTTTTTCTTCATTCCAAGCAAGGTGATAATACCACTAAGACATAAGAGGATACTGGTAGGGAAAGAGGACAAAAAAACTTTAGAAGGAACCAGAAACTCAATCATAAAAAAGAAACAAGGGATAAACCTCTACTCTTGTTCAAAAAAATGGTGAGGTGGGTGAACTGACAATAGGTAAACTGATCCACTATTGAGGAAAAATGGATTCATTTTCAGCCATTGATCCTCTAAGTAGGAGAATATCTTTTTCATCAAACAAGAGAATGAGAGCTAAAGATTGTATTGCAATGGGAAGCTACCATTTTTACTAATACTTATTGAGATTAATACACAGGAGAATGTACTGTAATTCTGTTTTTTCTTTTCACTGAGACTTTTCAAAAAAATCAAAATTTAGAATATGGAATAGTTTGATAGGGAATTCTACAAAAATATAGAAAATATCTAAAACTGGAGAAATGATCCTGTTTAAAAGCTGAAATATTTTCAATGAAAACATCTTTAAAAATCCAAGAATTTTGTAGCAAAAGTGAAAAGATAAACAAACATTTTAAGGTACTGGAATGGAAGAGAATGGTTCTGAAAGCTTTAAATGCTGCATATAACATATATAAAAAAAACAAAAAAATATTCTACTGAGCTGTTGTAATCTCCACTCTTCTATACTCTTGTGGGACTTGGGTACTCTACTGAAGAGACATCTGCCTTCTTGAAAGATTCTATCAAGTCAAACTTTGTCAAATCCTGTGGAAGATGTGGCAGAACTTGATCATAAACAACAAAGTTCTCCTCTGCAAAGATGGAGAGCCTAGAAACCATCATGACTCACCATCGACTTCAATGGGCCAGACACCTTGCTTGAATGATGGACATCTGCCTACTCAAACAAATCCTCTTCTAAGAGCTCGCATCTGGCAAGTGAGCACATGGAGCACCATGTCAGCGATTCAAAGATCAGGTCAAAAACAACTTTCTCAGATCAGAAATCAATCTGGTCACTTGGGAGATGGAAGCTGCAGAAAGAACCAATTGGAGAAGAGCAGTCCACGAAAAAAACCAACATCCTTCAAAAACACTAGAAGACAAACAAGAGACAAAGAGAGCACAAAAAAAAGAAGCCAGAGCTCTCCATCGACTGAATCCTCCTACCTAACCATGCAGTGTTTACAGATATTTCTTCATATCCAGGACTCATTTCACACAGAAGTTTTACCAACAATGACAATCAATGAAATACAGTTTTTAAATAACAATAGTGAGTAATTAAAAAACTTGACATGGCCATAAAATATCTACTGACCGAATTTTTATAGATTTTTATTGTTATTTTGTGTATTTTACTTATGGGGGCCCACAAACCCACATGCATGGTCCCTTTCTTCTCATTCATTGCCTGTC
>OZ010589.1:13566714-13886714 GCA_963932145.1 Acanthosepion lycidas
CCCTAGTCTTGGGCAATCTACCACTGTAGATTAAATGAAGCATTCAGTTCAAAATTACCTGAACCTTACATGGATCAATGGACATCTGGAAAAAGGCCAGAGAGCACAATGGTTTGAAATATTATGATAACAATAACAACAAAAAATGTGAACATCAGTACAAATGTAAAAAAAAAAAATTCCTTGTTCCAGAAATTCAAAGAAAAATAAGAAATTAAATTTTGAACTGAATGTAATTTTAATTCCTGATAAAAAAAAAAAAATTAAATAAAAAGGCAGTGACTTATGTATTTTTAAGTGTTTACCAACACATTAAGTCACTATATATTTAATATATTTTTTATTCTTTCTTTCTTACCACATTTTTAGGAATGTTCCTTGGTTGCCATGTTGGCTCAGTAGATGACTTAGAGCAAATGAAAATAGTTACTAATGATAAAAAACTGACCATTGATATTTGTCTCCAACATTGTCAGAAAAAGGGATTGAAATTTGCTGCCATAGAAAAAGGGTAAGTATAGTTGACCACTTAAAAAAAACAGTCAAATATATTCCTTACATTCTTTCATAAAAACTTCCCAACTTTTGTTGTTGAGTGAACTTTTTTTCTTTTTTTTTTTTTCACAAAAAACCACTCATCATAAATTGCAGATTATAAAATGCCAGACATTTTATCCTCGTTTCTGTACAGATTTCTTTTTTATGAATATTGCTAATTTTCATGAAACGTATTTCAAGTTATTTTAAAACCTACAAAGCTATTATTTTTTATAAAACAAACAAATTTCAATGTATACAAAATAATTAAAAAAGAAAAATCATTCGATTAATTTTCAGGAGAGAGCAAAGAAAGATTGTTATGCACTAGCTACATGCTTTCATGTGTTTATTTTCACTGAATCTAATTTTAACAGAGAACCTCCTTCAAGAATGAGCTGATGTAATTGTGTAATAAACAATTATAAGGCAATTTGCAAGGTCATTCTACATTTGAACTAGGTTTTTTGAAACTTTTAATAATTAATATTCATTTAATGACTCATCAGTAAGAAAGCACAAACTCAATTTGATATAAATATACATTAAATATTCCCTGTAGACCTGTCATGTTGTTTTTGGTTTTCATTGTAATTACAATGACCAAAGATTTTCAATTTCTAATTATGAAATATATAAATTCTTGTCTTTTTGTTTTGTTTTTGTTTTTTAATTTCAGCATCTCTATAATCTTGATTGATGTTCTATTTTTTCTACATTTTTTTTTTTTTTTTTTTTTTTTTTTTTTTACTAAAATTCAATCACTACAAAGCCCAAGTGCCACTGAAGGTAGAGAGTTACTGAACGAGGTGTGTGATATGAACATAAGAGGAGAAAGTAAAAAAGTGAAGATTCTGAGGATATGGTGGATAGATAACAATTGGCCCTATACTTAAAGAGGTTAAGAATCAGATTTTGTGGAATGTTGAAAATAAAAGAAAATATGAAGAGTGAATTGGCAATTAAGGAAGTATCAGACAGTGGAAACTAATGGAAATGCTTAAAGTCAACACTAGAACTGATGAAAAAGAAGAAATAGTCGAATTTTGCATTTTCAATTTTATTGTAATATTTACAATATTACGATAAAATTGAAAATGCAAAATTGGAAAAAAAATCAAGAAATAAAAAAGGAAAATGAATTTGGAAAAATGTAGAAACAGCAATCAGGAAAGAAAACAACTTGACTCATGCTCAATCCACAGCCGACATAGATAAACAAAAACAAGGAAATTGCTAAATATAGGAATCCCCAGGGAGTACAATGCAAGAGAGAGAGAGAGGAAGCACCCAATATGAATAAAAGAATACACTAAGAAAAATGATACCATAGAAGTGATTAAACAAAAGAAATTGGCAGTGTGTAGGGCATATAATCAAAAGAAAAGATAAAAGGGGGAGTAAAAGGTTGCTTGATTAGTGACCAATATATAGCAAATACATTAGGAAATGACCATACAGAAGATGGAGATATGAGAAAGAGTGGCTTATTAGTAACAAATGGCAGAGATTAGCATAGTCATGGTTGTCACAGAAGGAGTTGGGCCTTTGTAGTGGACTAATGATGACAGAAGAGATACTGTACGAAGAGGTGCTAAAAAAATTTTACTTTGCCAAAATTCGACTAAATGAAACAAATTAAGTTTTTAAAAATATATTAAAGGGTTTCTTGATCAAGACAAGAACTTTTCTTTACACGTGTGTGTGTGTGTGTGTGTGTGTGTGTGCTTGTTTATTGCAGGTTCTTTACTTGTGAGATCAAGCCATGATAACGATGTAAAACTTATACTTACAATTGGAAAGAGACAGCTAAAATTTCTGGTATACACAATGAGAAAAGGCGGCTTGTATAATTTAACACTGACAGGATATATTGAAGGCAAGAGAGGTAAGAGGAAACTTAATGAATTTAAGAGAATGGATGGCAAGAGAAAGAGGGATGGTTAGTACAGGGGAAAAAGTTACTTAGAGCAGCAAGAGACAGAAAAAGAGCATGGAATTTAAAAGATTAGATTAGATCAAGTGCATTAACAAGGAAGGAGATTGTTAAAAAATATTTGTGCTAAATAAATGCTTTTGTTAGTATTAAGCTATGAATTTATTGATGTTCCTGTGTGTGTATGTATATATATATATATATATATATATTAATAGTATACTTTATATCCTTATCATTTGTACATAAATATAAAACTAGGGGAAAATTCACACTACTTTTTTAGATAAAGACTTACTTTTGCTATAAATGAGTTTCATAATCCTCTAATTTTGGACATTATTTTTCTAGATGTGCTTCAGTTATGTGTTCCTTGCCTCCTATGTAAGATTCAATTTTTCTGCTGTTATAGATTTTTTTTTCTTCTTTTCTGTTATAATGCTGTCTTTCACTATATGAAGGTCCATAGTGATACCTAGCTGTTTTAAAAGACATTAAATCAGGTTGCCTTTTTGACTGTTCTAAAAGGAGCAATATTTGATAAATATCAACACTTTCTTTTAGACTTGATATGTTTTATTTGTATATCATTTCTTCATATCAAAGCAGATTTACTTTCATGCTATTGGAAATTTTTATTACTTCATATAAAATTTTTTAAATAGGAAGATTAATTTTTGTTGTTCAAATTATTTTGTATACATGTAGTTAGTGACTGACTGATGTCCTTGATATGATAATAAACTACATCCAGCAGCAAGATCTCTGATTGGGAGATTGGAAGTTTTGAGAAGCATGAAACCAACTCTTAATTGCTGCTGTTGCCAGGTCCACACTGACCTGGGTTGGTAGCACCTGTTAAAGTATCAGCTATGGGCAAAATTAAAACAAAAATCAACAAAATTTTATAATAAAATTACCAACAATATATTTTTATAGCAAAATGACAATCAATGTAATACTAAAAAAAATACAATACATTTTTATAGTAAAATTACCAACAATACATTTTATGATCTACAAAATATATATCTAAAAAAAAATATACCTTTACTCTGAAAGTATAAATTTATGTATAAAATATCTGTAGTTGAAAGCCTAAAATTACATGCAAAATATTTGGATTTTGGCATTAAATAACTCATAGAGGTTGATATGCCGCTAAACAAAATCCACCAACCTGAAAATGGCTGACTGAAAAATTTTAAATTAAGAAAAATGTTACAGTATTGGTAAACAAGACTTACCTAATATTTTATTAGATTTTAATCAGCTAATAGTTTGATTTTTGTTTTTTTAGTGTGTCATTCATGGAGGATTTAGCTTTGATAGTCTTATATTATTCTTTTAACAGACAAAATTATTAATGTACCTCATTTGCTTATCAGAAGTTATTTCTAATTTGATCTCATACCAACATATCTTTATGATTTCAAATGCTCATTAATTACATTATAGCAATACATTTATGCTTCAGCAAATGAGAAAATCATTCAACTTTGTTCCCAGTATCAATAGGCTATTTTATACTGAGATTTTCGTAAATTAAAAAATGAACTTGTGGCTGTAGGAATCTGGTTCTAATTAAATTGTATATTCCTTACATGGAAGTTTCAGTATAATTTGCATGATTGGGTTATAACATATTAATCATAGATTATATCAGATTATATATTGTATATTTTTGCAACTTTATTGCATACATTAATGACTTCATATTTTGAGTTGTAATTTCAAATCCATTTAATTCTATAAAAATATATAGCAGCCTATAAAAATGAGGCCTAGTTTTAAAAATGATTAATGTAAAAAATATTAATTTTGATAATCTTGTATTCATGTTTAATGTTGCTCTTGGAATGTATGAATAGCCTAGTTGTTACAACATCAGTGTGTAGTAATAACAGGTATTTGGGATGTTGAATTGCAAATTTCCTTGAGAAAGGATAGAAATGTCCAAAATTTTCTCCATGCAAATCCTTAAATACATAACAAAAAAGCCTTCTTTAAATCCAGCAAGAAATGTAAATACTGACAGATAATCTAGAAACAATTCAACAAAAGAAGACTGAAAACTATATAGAAGCAAATATATATATATATATATGTGTGTGTGTGTGTATCACAATTCTTGACAATGACAGTGACAATTGAAAGTACTAGAATGGAAAAAAATCTTTAGATAGTTTATTAACAATTTTAATCCCTATGTAAAACTCCTCAGTCAGAAATTGGAAAGATGATATAAAAAGTTGAATAGACAGATTGTGTAGTTTAATAAAAACTTATTTGGATGAATTCTTGCTAAATACTAAATACATTTTGTATATTTTGATGCATGAGGGTCAAAGACTGACTATATGCACAATGTTACCATCTATGTCTGTCATGCAGTGTGATGCCAATCTCACACTGTTCATGCAGGATAATCCACATTTATTGCAAATTGAATTTTCTTTGACTCATTGATTGCCCAAACATTTCACTCATATATTTATCCCTAGATGATCAATTCCAGCATTGTAAGATTTTCTCCAGTCTTTTTGGTTTTGGACAGTCTATTCCAAGTTTTTGTTAGTTTCACTCCAATTGATCTTAAATTATCTTTGAGCTCATCTTTGTATCTCAGGAGTCCTCCAACATTACTCTGAGTATCAAGTTGCTGACTGTTTACAATTTTTGTAAGTTTACAATCAGACATTCTTATTACATGACATGCTCATCTTAAATGAGTCTCTTTCAAGACTGCTTGTATGCTTAGTGAGCAATTATTCATTAGAAATTTTATTTTTAATGTGTATCCATATATATATTATGCAAGCATTGTTCCTGAAATGTATCCAATTTACTAATATGCCTATGTATATCGTGATGTTAATTTCTCTGAAAATGTTGCTACAAAATTTGATCTAATATGTAATGAATATGGTCACACCTGTCTAAGTAGGGCAGGCCTAAAAAAATCATCAAAGATGTTACACTCAGACAGAAGTTATTCACTACATGTTATGTGGTGTTTATGTAACAATTACTTCAAATGATGTTGAATGTTGCTACATCTGTGCAAGTGAATGTATGTCTGTAGCAGAAATTATTTGCATTGCTCATATTTAACAATGGATCAAGCAATGGCATTGCTCAAAATCAAATCCCAAATTGCTTTTATCTATTTTTCACTTTTATCATAAAAAAACAAAATATTTGTTTGCATGCTGGCTTCTGTTTATTAGACACACCTGAAGTAATTCTGTTTATTACACACACCTGAAGTAATTCTGTTTATTACACACACCTGAAGTAATTCTGTTTATTACACACACCTGAAGTGATTCTGTTTTCTAAGTTCTAATTAATTTCTCAACTGTTGATTGAAAGCCTTTCTTTTTAATGATTTTAATTATAAGTGATCTTATGAATGAACTCACTTTACAAAATAATAGTTTGTCACCTTTTAATTTCATTAACAGCCACATAAATAGGTATTTAAATAAATAGGTATTGATTTTATGCTGAAAACAGATTTGCATTGAATTCTTAAGTGATTCATTTTGATTTAAAAAAAAAAACTATTCATAAAAGGCAAAAAGTTAATACAAACAAATGAAAATTTTATATTTATTCTGAATATATTCTGAAATAGAATTATTAATCTTCTTTATAATATAATTCTGGAATAAATTATTTTTATGCAGTGTTAATAACTTTAATGAGAAAACCTGAGTTTTGAAACTTGTAGTTTCTTTTTTCCCTTTGAAATGATACAATTTTTCTTTTTCTGCTTAAAGTAGCATTAGAAATTTTGCAGCAGTAGAAATTGATAATTTCTCCTTGAGTGCTGCAATTGGACAAACTTATTTTCATGAATTCCTCAATGAAGGCTGAGTAGAAAGAAAAAAAAACCCAAAAATCATTATTATAAATAGTGATAGAAACTTTTGTTCATGAAAAGGATGCCTAAATGAAAACAATTGTCTATTCTTTACATTTGGTATAAAAATGCAGTGCAAGTCAGTTTTGTCATTTGTGTGATAATGTATCTGTGTAAAACAGACACTACTCAGTTACCTTTCACCAGTTTACGGTGTTCACTAGCACAATAAAAACTGCATGCCCTGTCAGTGTATAACAATGAGGTGAACAGTAGACAGATTACCATCTGCTACTAGCAGCTGGTAGTCATGCAGCTGCTACTGTATAATGTATCAGAAATCATTCATCTGCTTTTCTATCCACCCACTTCCTTACTGTCACTCACAGTGGACAAACGGAAAAGAAGAAAAAGAGGATCATTTGAAGAGGAAAAGAATAAGAATGATTTTATTGCATATCTTTATTTCGTGAATAATTGTCAGGCAGAAAAGAACATTTTCTTTCTCTATAAAAGTATAAATAAACTGCAAACACATCAATGGGGGTGTGGGAAGAACCTGTTTTGAAAGTAAAAGTAGTATGCATTCATATATTCAATGGAAATAAAAAATCATTTTTACTAAATGTCAATATAGTGAGAATGATTTTTATTTCCATTATTATTTTTATTTTATTTAAGCTTATTTATTCGCTTGTGTTAAAAATTTGAAATTCACAATTAATGTTCATTCATTCCAAAGAGTAGAAATATGAGATCTGATAAGTTCAATAGTTTTGTCAAACATCTGGCCCTGATGAGCATTTTGACATGAAACTCTTGAGTCAGTCAACCAGATAAGTAACTTGAACTTTCTTGATTTATTGAATAAATGTCGATATAGAAATTATCTGTGTGTGTGTGAAATACTTACATATATATACACACACACACACACACACACATATATACATATATATATATATATATATATATATATATATATATATATATATATACATGCACACATTCAAACTATTAGAATTTAAGAATTAAAACTTTAGATTAGTTTATAGTGTGGAATTATTTTTTTATCAATTAAAGTTTAAATAAGTTGAGGAATTTCCAAAAAATGTTTGAGTTTTCTTTTCAAATTAAAACAACAAAAAAATACCATTAGATTGAAATATTAGGATTTTAGTTTAAAAAGTTGTCAAAAATGAAACTATTAGGTTGGTACAAAAATAATGTCGTTTTCTCACATAGTAACATATGTGAGAAAACGACATTATTTTTGCACCAACCTAATAGTCTCATATTGGAGAGATAAGGCATTTTGAAGGACAGTAATTCATATTTTATCCAATTTAAAACAAAAAATATGTTGTCAACTAAGTTTTTATTCAATTGCCATAGATTGTTTTTGGATTTAAGTAGAAAAGGAATGTTGTTATTTTAACATTGACCTTTTTCTTTTAAAAAAAAAAAGAAGCTTATTCTTTCCTTACAATTCAAATCTTAACTTTGTTTCTTTTCAGCATCCTTTCCACTTGCTATCTTTTCTAAATTCTATGCCAACATCATTAGTTGTGCTACACCAGGTGTTCCTCCTATCTTCTTCTGACATCCACATGATACTTTCCTTTATTCTACTTAATTGTTTGTACTTTTATTTTCCCCTATTTTTCACAAACTCCAATTCAATATTCTTTTGCATGACATAAACAGTCATTCTTTTCTAAATGATTTCAGGTTTCCTTAAAAACAAAAAAAAAATCTCCATTCTGCAGCATGTCTGTTACAATGTGGTCCAATGTGCTGACCCCACTATAAATACTGCTATATAGTGTCAAGGGCTTCTATAACCAACCTTGATCTCCTTTTGTTGAACTGTTTCTTTTATCACAACAGCAAATTGTGTGGAGAGGAATACTTTTTTTAACTTTTTTTTTTTTTTTTTGTCACATAGCAAGGCTAAGGCAGGCTGGCTTGCAATATTCACTTGAGTTTTCAATGAGCTGCTTGATGACATGGAAATGGTCCATTGTTGAAATCCCACTCCTAAAACCAGCCTGAACATTGAAAATCCTTTACTTGAATACTTGATTGTTTCTCTGTTTAATGTCCTGCTAGGCCTGCTGGCAAAGATTCTGCTAAAAAATTTTATCAGTTTTGGTTAGGGGACATTTTTATGATTCTGAAGGTCTCTTCTCACCTGTCAGTACTTGAGAGTGTTTGTTTTCAGAAGCATTTACTTAAAATTCTTCTGCTTTGTCAATGTCATACTGTACAATGTGAAAAATTATAGTCACAATCTTAGAATGTTTCTCCAACCTTACCTGCTTGGATATTTGCATTGTTTTATAGTCAAGAAATATTTTAAAGAACCCTATATTTGAACAAGTGATAAAGTTGATATATAGGAACAACATATTGTAAGATGAAAAATTAGCATTAATACATGCTTCTAATAAATTAGAGATATTTAGCAAGACATAGTTGAATTATTTTATTATGACAATTAATACATTATATCTGCTAACTTTATACACTGTTACAAATGACTTATTTTATTTGTATTTTAACATAACATTTTTATTAAGGAGAGGACGTCTTCAAATTTGCAGGAGAGGCATTTTGAATGTTTATTTTGTATAATCAATTAATTTCTGTTATTTAACATTTAAACAGTTTTAACAATAAAACAAATTGATATATATATATATATATATATATATATATATATATATATATATATATATATATATATAAATTTGATTAAATGTTATTTTTAATGGATACTCATATATGAGTAGATGCTCTGTTTTTATTATTAAACAGTATATTTATTTATTTACATCTACTGGCATGAATATTTGAGAAATCTTGTTAGAAAAATATGTGTCCTCCAGCAGGATTCGAACCTGCATCCACTATGGAGAAACTGTCATTAGATCTGATGTTCCTTGACCTCCTTCCCACATAGGACCACCTGATCAAACAAAGCTTGAATAGTGCTTTTGAACACGTCTTTCCTGATCAGGAGGTCCTGCATGGCCAAGAGGTCAAGGCATGTCAGATCTAATAATGGTTTCCAGTAGGGGACACAGGTTCAAATCCTGCTGGAGGACACACATTTTTTTAACAAGATTTCTCAAATATTCAGGCCAGTTGATTTAAATAAATATACTGTTTTAATAATAAAAACAGAGCATCTACTCAAATCTGAGCATCCATTAAAAATAATGTTTAGGCAAATAAATTAAAAATATGTTGGGTTTAATCCATTTCCTGAAATAAATATACATACATATATATATAAGTGGACACTAAAGTCAACACCAAGCAGCAATAGTCTGTTTCATATTTCAATGCAATACTCAGGCCTGAAAATTGCATTGAAGCATGAAAATGACTGCCATTGCTTTGAGTTGATCTTCAAAAATTTAAATGCATTGTCAATTGTTGTCTTCTTAATTCTTGTTCTTTTATTGTTTTTTCTCCTTGATAATGTTTTCTTTTTCTCACATTCTCTAACACTCTTGCATCATAGCGGCTTTCTGCCCTGTGTGGGATGAAATGATTAAATATAAATAATGCTTATATAAACATACTGGAACAGATGTCCTTGTATAAATATTTTTATAAGTTCCACTGTCAATCACATCTTTAGTTTTTAATAAAAAAAAAGTTTGGGATAAAACACTCCCATTAAGACTTATTATAAATGCTATAGATTCATTCAATTATCGTCTTGCTAAATATCTCAGGGACTTATTAGAGCCATGTATTAATATTAAACATTTTATGATTTGTAAAAGAATAAAATTAAATTTAAAAAATAGTATATAGAGAGTGCGATGGATAAATTGTCATCTAAATTCTGCAAAAATGAAAATAACACTGACACCTCATTTTCACAAATATTTTTGCCAAAATTACACAAAAATATCTTGAAATACTAAAGAGTAAGTTTATTCAATAAAATCACCATTGCTGTCCTGGGTATGATGTTAACCTGCATTCAACAGCAAGGCCTCCGTTCAGGAGGTTTTGAGGAGCGTGGAACCACCTCTTAATTGCTGGTGTTCTCAGGTCCACCAGGGGCAAATAGTGAACTCCTAGTCTAGCCCACGTCCTGGGTATGACGGTAAAGTGCATCCGCGTCCATGGGTATGGTAATAAACTATATTCACATACTGGGTACGGCGATAAACTACGTCCAACAGAAAGGCCATTTTTGAAAAAATAAGGTTGTCGGCTATACGTTTTTGGGAAAATAGTTTTACCATCTATACATTTTCAAAGGAATAATGTTGCCAGCAGTGCATTTTTGAAAAACGATAATGATATTACCAGCTATACGTTTTTGGAATAAATAATATTACCAGCTATACTTTTTTGAAAAATAATATTACCAGCTATACTTTTTTGAAAAATAATATTACCAGCTATACGTTTTTTAACAAAACCTTATTCAGTGGAACTGTAACTGGGTTCAAAACACCGTGAAAATGTAAAAATAAAATACCAGAAACTCTTTGTAAAAAATTATTACCATCAATACATTTTTGAAAATCAAATGTTGCCAGCAATGCATTTTTTGAAAGGAAAAACCTAAACAAACCTTAAAACACAAAGTAATCCAATGAACCAAACAGGAAAACAATGATCACAAATACACATAAGACACTTCAATGGAACTGTAGAGGAATAAATAAAAAAAAATTATTACCAGAAATAAATTTTTGTAAAGAAAAATATTACCAGCAATATGTTTTTGAAAAGATATGCCAGCTATACGTTTTTGGAAAAATACTATTACCAGCTATATATTTCTGAGAAAAGAGATATTGATAGAAATGGATTTCTAACAAAAAAAAAATATTATCGGAAAAAAATAGTTGTTGGCATTAAATGACCCATTGAGGTTGATATGCCGTAAAACAAAACAAACAAAAAAAATCACCATTGGCTTCAACCATAGCTTCCAAACAACTTTGGAATTTCCTGCAACTCTTCTAGACAGTCTCCTGTTGGTGAATGCTGCCACAATCCTTGCCTTTAGTTCATTTTTGGTATTACAAGGAGTTTTGTTGGTCTCTCACTCAGCTGTGCTCTTCACATAATAATCAAGGGGGTGTACAGCCTGGGGAGTTAGGTGGCCAGATATAAGGGATGATGTGGTCACAGAAATTATCTGACAGCCATGACTGGCTTCTCATGCTTGTGTGGCATGTTTCAGAGTCCTGTTGCCAGATATAGGGTCTTCTAGCAGCCACCCACTTGACTCAGAGCAGCACTACCTACTCAAGGCACTTGAAGTAGGCCTCTGTGTTGAGTCTGAGGCTCTGTGAGAAGATGAATGGAGGCATAACGTCGCCATCACTAGTGATCACTCCAAACACCATGATGTTGATTGGATATATCATCCAACTCTTTCTGAATTCTCTGAACTCTCCTCAGATTGACACCCAAACACCCAGGAAATATTTGTATTGTAGCTTCTGGTGCCAATACCAAGTAGTACAGTATGCTGTTTCCAAATTTCTGTCAGAGTGAATTGTGTCATGGTGCTCTTTTCTCACAGATGGTACCCAATTGATCCCATTATATGATGCAGTCAACAAAATAAAAAAAGGAACAACGCATGCACAAAATTAAAAATATAAAATGGTGGCAATTTACCCATTGCCCCTGTAGGTATAAATTAAGTCAGCAGATTTTAAAGTATAATCATTTTTCTATATTTAACATTTGATTGGTTGCCTATAACAAATTTTAATAAAGGAGTCTTTTTATATCAAGAAACAGTGAAAGAATGTGCTTTACCTGCTTAGGTTTTTTAATTTATGTCATGCTACTAATAATGAAATGACTCAATTCTAAATACTGTAAAGATACAATATTTGCCAACAGTTCTATAGAATTCTCTTTGTAATGCTGGTTGCCATTTCAGTGCTTTCAATTTATTGCAATGAACTCAATACAAACAGTTAATGCTTAAGATATTTTCAATAAAATGATGATACATTCATTTAGATAAAAAGGCATTTTCTGCTTAGATTTCTCAGAAAAGGTTTAATGATTTAGTTTATAAAATGATTTATTGTAGAAATTGTTCTTTCAATTATATCACATTAAAGTTTGAATTTTCAGACTTTCTCATAAATACTTCAATTAACAAACAATGGACTTTGGAATTGCAAAGATGTGACAGGGTAGAACTATAATGAAATGGGCTTTCAATTTCACTAAAAGCCTTTTTGCTCTTAGGTAAAAATTAATATTGAAAACAAATGGAAAATGTCATTTGTAAATATAGTTTGAAGTTTCATCATAGAACCCAATAAATTGAAGGTATTTTTCTAGAAAACTTCAATGAAACATCACTTTTAGAAGAAATACATTGAGAATTAATATCAACCAGATGTAGAAGAAATAAATTTTCATTTTGTAAGTAAAATACAATATCTGTAACAATTATTGTAATAATGATCTGCTTTTTTTTTTTCATGATAGCAATAGTCTTTATTTCAAATATAAAGCAAAGTAGTATTAAGTCTCTACATTGACAAATGATTAAAAACAATCAAGTCTGGTAAAATATCTGAATCAGAAAGCAGTAAGGAGGATGATGATGCTGCTGCTGATGATGATTAATTTTGTTAATATATAAATGATGACTGATGATAAACAATGATTTATTTTTAATTAAATTGCCCAGAGAAAATACTTATTTCAGATTTAGAATGAGTAGAGAAAGGCTGAAAAAATTTCTCAAGAATTCTGTATATAGTTACCAACAAAATAAACATGAATGACGGACGTTTGCACTGTGTATTTCTTGCTCTCCTTGTCATATGTGTAGGAAGTAAGTATTAAGTCTGAAAGATGATATTGTTCTCTTACTGCTTGTGACAAGACAGATTAACCAGTCATTTGTCACCAAACAAGAAATTGCCTAAAAAAAATTTTTTTTTTTTTTGCTTCATCTCTTTTCATTATACAGTGACAATTGATATGAGAGTCAATTGCTATTTAGTAAGTAAAGAAGATTGTTTTTACTTTTAAATTCTATATTTGTGCATGTCTAAAAGATAGCAAAAAAGATTTTGCTTTTTATCTAAATTCCTGATTTTTATTTTTTTATTTTTTATTTTTTTAACAAAAACAAAACATACATGACTGTAATCCTCTTTGTCTGAATATATATATATATATATATATATATATATTTGCTTTGTTGTTACATGTTTCTATATCCAAACATTCACACGTGTATACACATATTTTACTAAATAAAATATGTTTTAGTAAAAGAAAACAAAGAAAATATTTAATTTTATACAATTAAGAATTGACAAAAAATATTTCAATGGCCACCAAAAAAAATATGGGAAAAGGATATATAATTTTTTTATTTTTTATTTTTTTAGAGATCAAGGACAATTTTAGGGTAAAGAAGTATGACAAAGTACAATATTTAATAACAAAAGTGATGGAGACGAAAGAAAAAGTAATATTTTAAGTTTAAAATTTACAGCATCCTTTTTTTCCTTAATGCATATGTGTATTTGTATCAATGTAAACATACTTCTAATCTGATCAAGTCCTAAAGGATGAAACACATTATACAGGAAACTTTTTCACCATTGTCATATTTTTTCCCCTACAATTCACACACACACACACACACAAATGCACACACACACATATATAACTTATTGAAATAGACTTTTAAATTGATCTTTTGTTTAGGGCAGTGAATTACATCAGATTTATCCTATAATATGATAGTCATCTTGTAAAATGTTGCATCATAGTAAATTGGGCAATGAAAATAATAGGAATGACAAGAAAAAGTAATACTTGCAAATCAATAAGCATTTATAGAAATGTAATTTTTAACGTGATGGGTAAATTGTTGCGATTTTTCATATTTTTAATTTCATGCATGCTCATTGTTTTTGATTTTGTCCACTGTACATTATAGCTGGTTCAGTTGAGCACTCATCTGTGAATAAACGAGCACCATGACTCTATTCACTCCACTGGAAATTTGGAAACTGCATGTTGTAATGCTTTGCATTCATGCTGGAAACTCAATACGAACATTTCAGCGTCTTTGGGTGTCAATCTGAGGACAGTGCAGAGGATTTGGAATATATTTGGATGCTTCTATAGCAGCTTGGGAAACTCACTCTTCTTGTTATGATAAAAAAAGAACCCCCAAATTTGTTGGCGACACTCAACTCAGAGGCCTACATCAAGAGCCTTGAGGAGATAGTGCTGCCCTGGGTCAAGTGCTGACTGCTGGAAGACCCTATGTCTGGCAACAGAACTCTGCACCATGCCACACAAGCAAGAGAAACCAGTCATGGCTGTCAGACATTTTATGCAACCACATCATCCCTTACATCTGGCCACCTAACCCCTCTGACTGCTATTCTCTTGGTTATGAGTGGGGAGAAGTTAAGCAAGAGACCAACAAAACTCCTTGTAATACTAAAGATGAACTGAAGGCAGCATTCACCAATTTAAACAAGGAGACCATCCAGAAGAACTGCAAGAGATTTCAAAGTCGTCTGGAGGCTGTGGTTGAAGCCAATCATGATTTTATCAAATAAATTTACTCTTTAGTACTTCAAGATATTTTTGTGTTATTTTAGTAAAAATATCTGTTAAAATGAGATGTCTGTGTTATTTTCATTTTTGCATAATTTAGATGACAATTTATCCATCGCACCCTGTATATCTTCAGATTAATGTTTAAAAGGTAACTTAGTCAACTTATTAAATCGAGAACAATGATTATCATCTTTATAGTTGAAGTTGTGGATGCCGAATAAGCTTGTTCTGAAAATAAATTATTTGAATCTATATACTGTTTTCAATCTTTGATAAAGCAATTTGAAGAAAACTGCATGACTCCCTGGACAATATAGTAAAGGAAAGCAGGACAAAAAGACTAACCATCAATTGTAAGAAGACAGAATTTATGGTTGTCAGCAAGAAAAAAAAAAAAGCTAAGATGTGAACTACAGATTGGAGATGTCAAAATTCATCAAATAAAGGAGTTTAAATATCCAAAAAGTCTTTTAACAGAGGATGGAAAATGTGATACCAAACTTCAAATGTGCTGTGGAATAGCAAAAGATGCCTTACAAAAATTAAGCAAAGTACTAAGAAAATAGAAAATTTCATTAGAAGCAAAGAAAAGAATGCTTGAATTGTTATTAATCCTTCTATATGGCAGTGCATTGTGGAGAGTTTCCTCACAAATGAAGACTGGAGGCAACAGAAATGTGGTTCTGCAGAAGGATACTGAGAATATCATAGACAGTGCATAAGCAATGAGGAAGTCTTAAGAAAAATGGAAGCAAAAAGGACACTTATACATACTCAGAATGAGAAAGACACAATTGAAATTTCTCAGACTCATAATGAGAAAGGTAGGCTTGGGAAATTTGACACTCACAGGACATATCAAAAGTAAGAGGGAGGCAGCAGGCCATCTAAATGGATAGTGGAACAAAGGGTGGTAAAAAGACAAATATTGCTAAGAGCTACAAATGATAGGAGGTTGTGGAGAGCCATTATTGCCTATGTCCTAAAAACACTGCACATAGCAGAAAATGAGCTTGTAAATGCAAAATCTTTCCATTCACTTGGTGACCATAAGACCCTCTCAATTCTTAAGATATAATTTCAATGTTTCTATTATGTGTTTAGAAAAATTATTTTCAAATAAATTTTTGTAGGTTCTAGGTTAAAAATAAAACAAAAATGAAAATGTCTAATATCAATACCTGCTCATATTATGTCATCAAAATTCTGTAATTTTCCAATTGCATGACAATCAATCTTAACATCTATTCAGTCAGTTCTGTCATTATATAAGTTATTTTCTCTTGTAGAAAGATTTGCAGAAAAAATTTAGGAAATTCTATTTTGAACTAAATCAACTGTAAACCTGTTGGATTTCTTTTAAAAGCAGTTACTTCATCATTTTATATCAAAATGATGAGGTAACATTATTATCAATTCTATTATTAATTACACATTTTAATTTGTATTTAAAGAAGGTAAAAGAAGTTTTATTGTTCCACTGGGTTTCATAGTTAACATTGTGTGAAAATTTGGAGTATTGGATTAAAACATGTGTAGTCTTTTTCAAAATAATAAGTATATTTTTTTATTATATATATTGTTTCCTCCTCACATTTATTTCAAACAGCAGCCAACCAGCATGCATCTATTTATTTAGTTTGGTCAATTTAGCATGAATATAAGGTGTACCTGGAAAAAAAATGTTACCAAAACATGTTTTATATCATTGGTGGCAGAATTATATATCCTGCAAGAAAAACTCTTCTCTCATCCACCTTGGGGAATTCTTTTTATGGTCATTTTTCTGAGCACCACTTTCTTTGCAAAAAAAATAGGTGCTATAGGGTGAAACATGGTTCTTAGTCACTCGAGTAGTTTATACTTGTAAGTCGTTTTCATGTACAGGCCATTTCGAATGTGTTTTACGAGTTATTGAAACATTATCATGTTTAGTAGTTGAGGTTGTTTCCTGATTGCGCAATATAATCTGAAACTGCTTCATATTCTTATAGATCACATAGTATCAGCTAATAGATAACATTCAAAAGACAAAGACTTATTTAAATGTGGACTTTATTTGGAATGTTCTGGATCAGTGAAGTGAAATCCAACCAAAAGTGAACAAGCCAGAGTTAATGGTGAGGAATACAGGAATTTTGTTCAATGCCTGCATTTTAACTTTTCTTCTTGAATGCTGCTGATGAAAATGTTTCATATTGTATTATTTATGCTACCGACATATGTGTTTTGTGTTGTTCAGGTTCTAAGAGGAATGCTGTTCTGCAATACAAGTTTAAGAAATCTGAATATCTATATTGCTCTTGTATTCCTAATTGTTAGGTTCTTGCGAGGATGTGGTGGGGGCGCTACATCCTTGGATGCTACGAGATGTTTAGTAGTATATAAGTACTTAATAGAGATGGAAAGAAGTTTTCTTTTGTTATCTGTAAGTAATTCACATCCAAGTTATATGTTTGCACAATCTTTCAAGTATAGGAAATTAGGTTCAAGCTGGTTTCAATGAGCTCTTCATAACAAAACTTTTTTTTTCAATAAGGGAAAAGAGTCTTATGAATGGTGCTGGGTTACTGACTACCATCTACACAGAAACCTTGGTGTCACACATTCTTTCTGGAAAGGCTGTCTTTACAAGAACACTTCTTTGTACATACAGCCTTGATGAGCAAACTTATCAATGCTGTACTTTTAGCAGATGCTGACCAATTGACTTCTCAGCTATCAGACCCAGCTGATGTAGCAGAGGTAGATGAGTGAGAGATTACTTTTGGCATGGAAAAGGAGTTTGATTCTATGGAGAATGAAGCCGAGCTTCCAGATATTGAAGGAACTCTTGAGAATAGTATGTCTGATGTGTTCCAAGATAATTTCCATGATGTGGTGCAAGGCTGTTTGCCTGGGAAACTAGAACAGTTTGATGTGGATGAAATAAATGATTTGTATAATAAATTCCAAGCGCATGAGATCAGTACAGATGACATTGGCAAATCTTCAGCCCTAGTGAAGCTGCAAATACTCTGATGCATGAACTCTGGAGCAAATCAAGAACAGTAAAGTTATGGCTGGCCTACACTAAGTACTTTAACATGCTTAAGTTGTTTATTTGTGCCAAAAGAACAGGGGATCGAAATTTTCATCTTGTGGCAATGGGGTGGATGCTAAATTTATTTGCAGCAACCAGGCATTTCAAATATGCAAAGATTGCATAATTGTACCTATAATGGATGCTAGAATTGCCTGAAAAGCATCTTTAGTTGCATTAACAGTTTTCAGAGTATAGGTTTTATTCTGTGTGACACAGTGACCAAGACTGGGCCAGCTTGTCAACTGACCTAATTATTGAACAAGTGATGAGATCAATAAAGAGCAAAGGTGGCTAACTAGGGGATGTATGTTTACTGAGTCAGTTAGATTTATGTGGGTGTATAGCATGCACACCTGAGCCCAAATGCATGACGCCATGACAACATTGACCAGTCTTGCCCACAAAACCAGCGAGCAGCATGTAGAGCTGATTAGCGCACATTGGAAGAGAGATCTTGTTGATATCGATCGTGTCTTCAGTTTGATCTCTCATCACAGATGTTTTGACCCAAGCCAGCCAGAAATACATTCAGTATCATCTGGTTTGACAGCACCTGATGGTGCTGGGATCAATGGTGATATCATCAAGGAGATTGGTCACTATCCAGAAGAAGATTGACAACATGAACGTTTTAGAGAACTAACTGAAAAGAAGTTCTCAAGTGTGTACGCTTGTTGAGCTGGAAAAATGTATGGATGGTCAAAATGATCATGTTGACCTTATTGCTCTGTTTTAAAGGCTGGTTGTTCTGCTGGAAAGATGCAAAGATGTAACTCTGTTCTTCAAGTTTGAACTTGCTCCATTTCCAACTTCAATTTTGAAGAATTTCCAAATGAAAAAGACAAGCAATCCGTGCTAAAACATCATCTGACGTACCTGAATTTCATCCACCAACTGGCACAATGTTTGTTTTAGATGGAGGTGCTCTCCTCCACCAAGTGCAGTGATTGCCTAGGGTGACATACATTGATGTGGTTTCATAGTACCAGAGCTATGCGAAGGCCAAATATGGGCCATCAAGCATCATTTTTGATAATTTTGCAGGCCCAGCCATAAAAGACCGTGAACATCAGCAAAGAGAAGCTTGAACTTTTGCTAACCTACAAATTGAAGATGGATTGCAAGTTGCTGCTCATCAAGAGCTCCTCCTTTCAAACAAGAATATCACTTTGTCAAGATGTCATTTTGTTCCTTGGAAGCTGATGGTCATCAGGTAGTCTAAAATGAGGGAGATGCAGACACAGACATTATTTTTGAAATGCTCAAATTAGCTACTGAAAGAAATTTAGTGACTGTAATGTCTGATGATACAGACATCCTTGTTCTTTTACTTTTCCCCATACATGACTGACATCTATAAGCGTTCCAAGTGAAAGAAGTCTTGGAGAAAGCTGAAGCTACTCAGCATCCATGAAATCATGGAGAAAACAAACTCCTATGTTCTGCAAAACTTGCCAGTCATCCATGCATGGTGTGGATGTGACTCAGTGTCAGCTGTATTTGGGCATTGGAAATGTGAGATAATCAGGATTATTCATATGCCACAACATTGACGAAGAAGTTACAGTCTGCAAGACTGCCTTCAACTGAATGGTCAGCTTTGTTCCACAGTTTCTGTGTCTATCTTCAAGTTATGATTTGGAAAACTTTAGGTCATTGCCAACTTGATTCTTGCAGCTGGGGGTTGGGAAATGAGAAACGGTACTTTAGCCCCAGTTCTTACCAATCTAGATTCTACTCCTGAGATACTACTGAAGTTTGTGTGTTGTAAGTGAAAGAAGTTATCCAAAAGTCCTTGCAGCATATACATCTACTCTTGCCAGAAACATGATCTCATATGCATAACAGCATGCAGTGATTGTAGGGGCACCGATTGCAACAACATTAGTTGGGTTCTACAAAAAGAGGACGAATGGGAAGACAATGCTAATTTATTTGAATGTCTATTGTGATTTTATTATCAGGCCATTTACATTGTTCTGTTTGCTATTTTTGGTGGTGGAGTTGGCAATATTTCAATACTCATTTGTGGTATCTTATAATTTGTTTTGATGGAGTGCTATTTTCTGGGTCTAGCATTTTTGCGATAGTGTTTGAATTAAAAATTTCAAATTTTATAATTTTCTGTTTTTTCTACCAAGAATCACATTTTTGGCAGACATCAAAAAGATGTGAAAAGATATACACACTTTTTTAATAAGCACCTCCATTGTCAGGGTGAGTCATCAGTTTGCTTAGCAAAACAGGACTTTCAGGCCTCAATTTTCCTAGTCAGTTACTTGATGTAATGAGTTATTTCTATGTATTTGTTTTCCACATTCTCTAGTCATAACCTTGCTTGTAGCACATAAGACCATCAAGTCTTTTTCGAATAGGTCTTATGTTGTACTGAACAGACTGCCAAAAAGGAATAGATTAAAGTGAAGATAAAATTATGTTGCCAATTTGTTTTTATTAACAACTTATAACCAGGCAAAATTTCATGTTCCCAGCATCAGTGGTTCCTGAGATTTTAAACTTCCTTACATTGTTGTCTGATCTGCAAAATATGCATATATCAAGTGACCATCTTGAAAGCTCCACTCAGTGAAAGCAAGGTCTGAGAACAACATATAGGTTGATCGGAAGTATTCTAAAATATTTGTCAGATTGTCACCTTTCTCTATCTCTCTCTCTCTCTCTCTCTCTCTGCAGACTGTTTTATTTGTCAAATTCAATTTGACAGACCATCTATTAGCCTGTAAATTGTGGCTGTTTGGTCAGTATTTCATTTACTAAGAGGCATATAGAGTTGGTAGTTCCTTGTTATATGTTAGTTTTTCATGTTATCTACTGTTTCATTGCTATATACATGACTACTAATATATGTCAGCTGATAAATGCTGAAATATGGCAACATTTTACTTCAGGTTCATTATTTCAGATCTGGTTTGCAAATTATCCACCCCCATAACTAAATTTCCCAGGTGGTTGATATAATGGAATATGCGCACACCTGTGTTCCCACTCACTGGAATATGATTGGCTGGTGTCCGTCATAAATACTGACGGACGTGTAGGTACGACAGTCAAAGGCTAAGTCAGTCTAAATCTATAATGTCGCCCATTGGACTACGCCATTGATCTACACTTCTTACCTGCCACTAGGACGCATATCAGTCGATAACTGCTACCGTATTCTACTTGGTTATAGTAGCCAAAACCACTTAGCTACTTCGTTCAAATATACCCCTTTCCGGAAGATATCAGTGGTCCAAATGAGGACTTTTCAATTTTCAAAAGAGGAGACCATAACCTTTCTAAAAATACCATATTTAATTTCGTAACATCCCTGCCCCCAGTAAATATTGATGTTGACCAGACTATTACCATCAAGTCATGTGACATATTTAGCCTCTTCACCTTTCAAATAGTTGTTTATTAAAATAAAGTTCTATTGTAGTGTAGGGAATTGTATCATTGTATAAATATGTTGTGTTATGCATATTTAAATTTATTTTAGAATGTTGTTATAATGTATTATGAATATTTATTATTTTTCACAAGCATAATAGTTGAAATATAATATGCAAGTATTTGTTTATATATGTGGATTTATATAAGAATGTCTATCAAAAATACTGAATTTCCTATTAAAAATGCCATAAAAAAACAGAAATGGCTCTAGCTAAAGAGACCCTTGTCTAATGGCTGGGGTTCACAGTACAATATGGTCCTAAATTGGTTGGGGTATTATGTATTGTTTAAGCTGTATCTTGGGAACACACACACACACACACACACAGAAAATTAGTTTTAGTATTTTATATATATATATATATATATATATATATATATATATATATATATAATTTCAAGGAATCATTCATTTATAACATCCTAAAATAATTTCTAGAACTATAGATAAGGAACAAAGCTAAATATAGATTTTTCCAAATGGTAAATCAATTTTGACTATGATGTACAAATTATGCTAAATTATTTTCAATATTTTAATACAGTCTATTTAAATGCTAAAAGTTAGTTTACTAGAGTAACTAGTTTATGCCTCTCTCAAAATGTATAAGAAAATTCCACTGCCATATTCCTGGAGTAACAAATACTGTAAACATTTATACATGATACTGATGATAAAACTGGATTAAATTTTGATAAATTCCATAAAGTATTCAATACTTTTGAAATTTTATAAATTTGTCAATAATTAATATACTCTTTGTTTTATAGGCATTTTGTTTTCAAGTTAATAAATGATTTTATTTATAAAGAAATTATAAATAGATTTTTTTTTTTTTTTGATAATATGAACAAACTCCACATCATACAAATATATTATAGCTTAACTTTCTAATTCTAGATTAGGGGTCTTACAAAACACTGGTTCTCACATGATCACCAAAGTTAAGCAACATTGATCCTGGTCAGTATCTAGATGGGTGACTATTTGGGAATACCAGGTGCTGTAAGTGTGGATGTGCAGTTGGTGTAATAGATAACAGCTTGGTAGTTGAAGTCAGAGATTTGAGTTCTCCCCCTCAACTATGGGTTAATTAGCGGGACTTGTATCGGTAAATCAAGATTATCTCTATAAAAAGCTTATCTAAAAATATTTTCTGGCTTTAAATAACCTGTAAAAGGTTGATATGCTGTAAAATACAAATCAATCAATACTAGACTGGTGAAATGGTTGAACACTGTAAGAAACAAATTAATATAATACAATCGAACTTTGCATTAGTTGAGAGTATTACTTAAAAAAATAAAAGAAACAAGTAACATTTTTAATCTCTTCCCTGGCATAGATATGTATATACAATTTTACTGAAAGTGTCTTTTTCATACACGTCAATATATGTCAATCTTAATCCTTTTTATGCCTTTCTGAGCTTGAAATGAATTCAGTTGTCAACTCATATGTCTGCTAGAGGTGTTAGCCACTACTCAGGTACTTGAAATTGCCTCAGTTTATAGTTGCTATATTAAAAACATTAAAAAAAAAATTGTCTGAAAATGAAACTTTTTTACCAAAATAAATGGCAGGAAAGAGGTTAAAGAGTTGTCTGAGTAAAAGATTATAGTAAAAATGAGAATTGAGGAATGTCAGCTAATCAATATTTACATATTTATTTAAATGTTGACATTTTTACTAGAGAATCTTATTCACTAATGTTTTTTGTGCTTTTCTGATTTGAAGCATCTTTGATCGTCATAAGCTCTTCATTGATTATACATTTATTTAGTCTTGAGATAAAAATCTCATATACAACAACTTCTCATGTTACTCACACAATAATTGTCATCATTATTCCTATCCATAAAACATTGGTGAAATATTTTTTTTGCTCATCCAACCAATGATACTTAACATGAACATTACTTTCTTTTCTTTATTAACATGATTCATAGCATGTCTTTGAATGGCACTGATTTCTATTTAGTGAAATAGTTTGTTTTGTTTTTTTTTTTTCAATCTGTGAATTGGAATTTCGATTTTGAAAATATCTCAACATCAGACTTTAAAACCTGCCATCCTAAAAGTATCTGTTATCAAATTCAGTTTTCTTTGAAAATGCATTTAATCAAAATGTCAGACAGGCAAAGAAAGTAAAGGAAGCATTGTACCTTTTCTTTCTTTTTCTTTCTTTTTCTTTTTTTTTTTCTTTAGAAAGAGATTGTATCTGTTTTCATCAAATATTGAATGATAAAAACAACAAAGATTTACTTTGAGGTGGATTAAAATTACAAAGTTATGATTGAACTTAGTCTCAGAATTGTAACTGGTTTTTCTTCTTTGTGTGGAAAGTAAATTTCATGTTAATCTCAGTTGGAAGTTGTTGATTCTCTTATTTCTTTCAACTCTTCATTAATTTCTGGAATATAGGTTAAAAAATTCACTTCAAAATAATTTTTGAACTGATTTTCAAATTTTTATTCAGTAATTTTTTCAGATGCAAATTTTGGAAAATCAAATTTTTTACCACTAAAAAGTATCAAATCTTAAATTCAATTTTTTTAATATTTTAAAAAAAAAAAAGCATACTGAAAATTTTTAATTTAAAGACAAGTATAAAAATTAGAACTTATAGCTGATGACATAATCGGATGGATTTAGTTGCTTGCTTGACAAATTTTTAAAGATTTCCATAAAATTCAATGCTATTCTATTTAGAATAACAATGTGTGTGTGTGTGTGTGTAATATATGGTGGGCCAAAAGTAGGTACTCACTTTACATTTTTTTTTTTACATTTTATTTCATTTATTTATTACAGTTACATTTGTTTAACACTGTTTGATCTTGTAAGTGCTTGAAATGTCCTCCTTCAATCTTGCACTATTCCTTGAACCTCTTCACAACAGTGTGACACACAGTACAACACAAATTCTGATCTGCATCAATGTCAATAAATGCTTTCAAGATGAACTCTTTTAATTTGTTTACTGTGTGGGGATTTTTCTTGTAAACCTTATTCTTTACAGTGTCCACATCAGAAATAAAGTCCATTGGTGTTGGATGAATGTGGTGGCCATTCAATGCTGCCTCATAGTCCGATCCAAAATCATGAGAAGGTTTGGTAGTCCCTTACTACCAAAGCCTAATGAGGAGGTGCCCCATCTTGTAGCAAAATCCAGTTTGACAAAGTTAGCTCTTTGTATATAAATAGTTAAACAACTATATACCTACTTTTAGCCCACCCTGTATATATTACTAATCCAAGGCTCAAGAGCTACTCAAGGCAGAGGGTTACTGAATGAGGTGTGTGATATGAATATAAGAGAAGGAAGTGAAGTTTATGGAGTATAGGTAATGATTGACCCTTGACTTGAAGAGGTTAAGATTCTAGCATTTGAGGAAGCATCCACATGGTAGTCTGTTCCACAAAGCAGTGGTTCTTGTTGGGGCTCTATCTGAGTGAAACTTCCTCCTTACAATTGGAATACAAAGGGAAAGAGGGTGGTTCAATTTCATGGATGTAGCATGGTAAATTTTAGCTGTAAAGGTTTGAATTGACGGAACTAAGGAATTGATCTCAAGTCCAAACATTTGTTCATGGAAATAGCAATAGAGTAGTGACAAGATTGTGACGTTATATTTGTGAGAGGGGGGGCTGCAGAGTGGAAAATGTGTTTTCCCCTCACAGTCAAATGAACAACTTTGAACTCTAAGAAGGCTGAAAAGTGAGAATTGAGCAGCTCCAGCCCAGATAACATATAAATATGATTGAGTAAAATGACTGAATAGACAGTGACAACAATGCAGATGATTGCAATTTGTCTTTTGTAATAAAATTTAAGAATATCAATTATCTGAATATTATTAATAAATTTCTTGAAATAAAAAACAAAAAAAACACTTGTTGTTCATTTGTGAAGTATTTGGCTTACCATGTATATAAAATAAATTGTAAAAGACAAACAAAATACCCATTAGTATTGAAATGTTTACTACTGATTGGAGTAAGTCAGTCATTGTATGACCTAGTTTTAACATCACCTAATTTCACCACATTTTCAAAATGGATGTATTTCTAAATCCTGAAATACATTGAATATTAAACATAAACTCAGCTGGTCTACCAATATGTCACAAGTTAATAGCATTTTTTTATCAGTGCATTATCAATTTGATGAAAAAAAAAAAATCTCTCCTTCATGAAAATTCCTTTATTGGGCTCCTAATGCTGTTCGATCCGATTTTCAAATTTATTTCTATTATGTCAGGTCACTCTGAGTGTTATGGATGCCATGTAACCTATTATTACCTACTTCATGATCAGAACATTGGCAACTAAATTGGTTTTCTCTTTTCTAGTGAGGAGGGTGGCTAGATATCCTACAGGATTAAAAACAAGACCTATCAAAAGGCAGATGAACCTTCTTGTGGGGTTAGCAGCCATCTGGCACATTGGAGCAGACTGGGTTTCATACCTATGGATGCAATCAGTGTGGTGATGACACATCATTGTTGGGTGGAGGGTTTCTTAGACTGAAGTCAACATCTTGGGTGGAGGTTTGCTCAACAGAATGGCCACATGTTAGTGACTAAGGTGAGCCTTCAAGTTGGAGGATATCAGCTGTGATTTGACAGGTCTACTTATACAAACCGTGCTATGAATGAATGAATATCTTTCTGGCTTTCAACCCAGATATGTTGAGAGAACTGGTCAGGTGCTTCGCTGCACAGTGACACTCTAACCACACTCAGTCATGAGATTGATGATGGTGATAAATGCTGGTTGAATTTCTCTTGGAAGCATAATGTGATTCTAAATAAAACTTCAACCATTGAGATGACTTTTTTCTGAAATACAAGATTGATCTTAGTTCAGAAAAGGAAAAATCATGATAGGAAATAGATTTTTTTTTTTTTACTAACATGAAACAATAATTTATTTTAAAAGTGGAATATTCTATTAGTTTGTATAACTATTAAGGTGAGTCATCAATAATTTCTGTTTTTGTTTATCAACTTTTGAAAAAATAAAGTACAATTACATTTTATTCAATTATATATCAACCATTATTTGCAATGACCTGTTGTTACTTATCAGGCAACTCTCTGATACCTCTTGAGTAAAATTCTACAGATTTTTATGTGAGAAAGTTTTCAACAAATTCATTAATTTGGTTTTCCCTATGAAAGCATTGTGCAGCAATCAAAAAACAATAACAATGCATTGCTGTAAGGTCAGGTGAATATGACGGGTGGGATAGGACAGACCAAATGAGTTTGCAAAAGTTTTCCTGTCTTATTCTCTGGTCTTCATTCAATAACCAAAGTTAAGCAGCAGTGAGCCCAATCAGTATTTGGATGGGAGACAAATTGAGAACACTGGGTACTGTAAGCAACCTCATACAACCCACAGTATATTTTGGCTTTAAATAATCTACAAAGGGTTTATAAACCATAAAAACAAATCAATCTACTGTTATTCTTGCTGTTAGAGTTGATGTAAGGGTCTTGTGTCCCCCACTCTCCCGAATCTATCATACGGGCCCCCTCATCACTCTACTACATATCAATTTTCATATGGTAGTATTCATATAAAATACAAATTTTACTCTAACCTAATTATGTACAATAATGAATCATATGCAATATAGGTGAACAGTTCAACTAAAATGAAAATAAATACAATGTATCTAAGTACAAATTAGAGACACGTCATAATAAATAATTCCATCTTAAATAAATCGACAATGTTCTGCTGCAATTTTTAACATCAATTTGTGATTTTTCTTGTTAAAAAGTTGAATAATTTTAACACATTCAACATTATGGATAAAAATAGCGACTTTTATATAGTGTTTCTTGAGACTTAGCATGAGCAAAACAAATTCATGGATTTGGATGAAAAAAAAATGATCCCAGAATGATGTCAAAATCTGAAAATTTTTCTTCCTTTTAATAGTCAATTTGTCTTTGTTTAATTTATAACATATATAATTATGGGTATAAGAAGCAAATGTTGATAAGATAGCAAGTGTCACAAAGTATCATCCCCACCCCCAAGTTGGGCTATTTGGGTGGATGGTTTATATGCACTGACCCTGCTCCTTGTACATATCCTTGCATTGTCATTGATGAGAAAATTTTTATCCTTTAAATCCATTGTGTATCCTGCCAGTACCAAGAAAGAACTAAGATATGTTAGTGTACTTCAAATTTATTAACTGTTATTTATAATTAGTATTTATTACAACTGGTTTCCGAAAACGGAAATTACTTATGACTCCATCCAATACTTGAAGCAAAGGCAAGAAGATAAGTTCCATGCTTCTTGAAAACATCAAAATAACATTTGATACAGAAATTGTAATCCTTTATCAACACAATTTTCTGTATGGCTCAGTTTACTACAGCTCTTTACTTATCTGTAGTATTATTATTATTATTATTATCATAATCATACTGTAACCAGTAATTCCCACTCTATTTTAACTTGGCAAGAGTTCTGGTTGCTTATCTTTTTAGGAAAATAAAAACAAGGCAACGCCATAAATATTTATATTAAAAATGGCTTCTCTTTCACACTCTAATTATTACGAATTGTTTGTGTATTTCTCAGTTCCCTTTGTATTTATTCAGCTGCAATTTGGTGACATAATTATTTATTGTTACCATTGCTTGCCTTTCAATAGCCCTTGAGAAATGTAAATATTATAGAGCACTTTTAGCAACATCATAAGATTGTCAAGAGTATTTGAGTGGGAATGTTGTTTGTGTAAACATTTCATAATGGTGTCCAGTATTCATTTCATACAGTGATTTCTATCTCTCAAATATGATTTGAAACTGCATAAAATACTTTTTTTATTATTATTCTGAAATGGATTTCTGTAGAGACTTTTGTAACTTCAAGTCTACTTACACTATTACTAACTTATACAAATGTATTTTTATTTTATTGCAGATGTATTTTTCAAATACAATCTATGTAATAGATCAAAGATGATTAAGGCTCTTCATATAATGATTCCCATAATTTTGAGTTGATATATTTTCCACTAGCTTAAAAGCTATCCTGTTGGGCAGCAATTAAGCTAGCTCATGCAGAGAGCTCTCAGTTGGGCTTTCAGTTTGTTCAGGAGTTTGAGAGTCCCTAAGTCTTTGCATATTCTCAGCATTGGAAGCTCTCGTGGCTGCCGTTTGATCTGGGTTTTCATTTGCATGGGACTTTCTTTCCCTCATTGCAGCCTTGGCTCTTTTGATTGCAATTTGGTTCTCTGTTGGCGGAGATTTCTTTTTGTGAAGCATACTGCTGCCGTATGTGATAGGCAACAATAAACTACAGAAGAACTCAAAATTGATCACTGCATTTAAGTATTGCATTAATATTTAAGCTTACCTTTTAAAAGTTCAACGATAATTCTTCTGCCACCATTAATTTAAAGACAATTTGATGTATGTAGGTACTTACTTTCCATACAAACAATTATTTTTATTTCATGGGTCATTGGATTTCACAATTAATTTCAATTATTCCCAAATTTATTTCCAAGTTATAAAAATTGTTATTATACAAAATAAATCATGTAAAAGAATTACCAAAAACAATTGTGGTAATGAAAATTTGGTAATCCAAAATTTCAGGGCTGATGGTCTGCATCTGATCCGGAATATTTTTAATTTGCTCACAGAGTCAGCCTGATTTCAAAATGGTATGATATGCCAGGTTACAGTCTTTAGGAATAAAGTGGGAAAAGTGGGCACACTGACATTCACATTTATTTTTATAGAATTTCTTTCTTTTATTATTTTTCAACTTATCCTTCACATATTTATTTTAAAAAGAAAAATATTTTTCTTAACTCTCTAAAACGGAGAGCAAATTTAATCTTAATGATTAACTATAAGAAGACAGAATTCAAGGTTGTCAGCAAAAGTTGTGAGTTGTATATTGGGAACATAATCAAGCAGGTGCAGAAATTTAACTGTCTAATCTGTGTAGTATAGTAACAGACAATGTAATGTTATTCAGAAATCTGAAAATGCACTGGAATTAGCTAAAGATGTCTTTGAGAAACTGAGCAAGGTATGCAGTGATTAAAATAGCTTTACAAACTGAATTGATATCCTCTTATCTGGTAGTGAATGCTGAACAATTTCCTTACAGAAGAAAGAAAAGACTTGAAGTGACAGAGATCTGGTCCTACCAACAAGTTTTAAGGAAAATATTAACTACAAAGATAGTTGAAAATCTTGGAACATATAATGAGGAAAGAAACTATATCACTTGAGGATTATCAACAGCGGCAACAACTAAAATGGATAGCACATGTAACTTGAGAAAATGATCTAATCAAGATGTTAACATTCCACACCACAGAGAAGGTTCAGAAAGAGCAATAAAAGCTACTGGATTTGAAAAACCTGATTTCCCGAAAAATATGTTTTAAGAGAAAGATTTTATAAATTTTAACTGAAAACAGTACTGGCTGCTTGGTCAATGAATGCCAAATGTTTCCTTGGAGGGAAATGTCTAATCTTACCATTATCATTTTAATATGAGAAATGTGCACATGATTGCACAAATCTTTATGAACTGATTTGAGTATATATTTCCAAACTATAAAAAAATAAGCTATAACTGCTTGCATTTGAAGTGATTGATATTGTAGTAGGAGGAATTTTGACTTGTGACATGCAGAGGCTGAAATCTTTCAATATAAAGGAATTTGACATTTCATATGTTTTTTTGTTTTTTGGGGTTTTCATATATATATATGGGAAAAAAACACATCAAATGTCAAATTCCTTTATATTGAAAAGATATATCAATATGTAGGGGAAGACAATGGTTAACCCTAGATTTGAACAGGTTAAGATTGTAGTGATAGGGGAAGCATCCTCTTTGGGGTCAGTTCCACAGATATATATTTAAACAATAAAGCTCACAAAAGAAAAGAAAGAGAAAATTTGATTTACAGAAAAAAGAAATGGGATTAATGGTAGTTTATATTATGTGGTTTGGTGAAATAAAGTAGTTGGCCTTCCCAAGGAAAGAAACCCAACCCGGTGGAGGCAAGTTCCATGTTGTCACTGGAGCAAAATTTAAAAAAAAATAAATAAATAAAAAAAATAAGGAAAAAAAGAGAGCAGGTTTTTACTTTTATACCAATGATTGCAACACCACCCGTTGACATTAAACAAATCCATTACCAAGGTTGGGTGATCTCAATATTTTCATGAATATTTTTTGTTATTTTGAACAATATCTGGTGTGGTCTGGCTGTTTGTATCCAAGTATATCTATCTCCTTGGGCCGCTAGCCGAACCCTGTTACAGACTCCTGCTCAGGCACATTTAAATTTGTTCAAAACCCACAGAGCCCAGATGTAGTCTATACTGCAACTATGCTGAGTGGACCTTGGTTACAGTTTCTGGCATGATCAACAGTGTAAACAAGGCCAATACCCTTGGTCTTGATGACTATGCATGTATCTATCTATCTATGCATGTAGTGTCTTATTTTACAATATTTGAACAATATCCATATAGCAACTATATCTAAAGGAAATAGTATACATCGAACATAGAAATATTTCTTAATTTTTTGTTATCCTTCCATGTTAGCGGTGCAGGAGAATGCAAAGGGTTATAAGTTAAGTAAAGCCCATCTTTTATTTGTTTGATTTAACTGGAATTTCTTTTTAAAGAAAAGGTCATATATAAGTAAAAACTTTTGTGTTTTTTTTCTTTCTAATATCTGACTTTTTCTGTTATGATTCTTAAAAAGTAAGAAATTAAAATATCATATTTGATTAATTTGTAACTGTGTTCATTTTACAGCATAACACTATCAAAGTTGATTCACATGACATTTACAAATAAATGCCTGATAATTGTTGATTTTGAGCAGGCACCATAATTGCTTCCCATACCAATAGATTTTCTTTTCTTGTAAATGAATCAGTAAATCTGTATTATATCCTGCATATATTTGGCATTATCAATTAAGACTATAGAACCATTTCATAATAAATATTGCATCTTGTAGCTATAGTCTTGCAGGAGTTTTTCATCTCAATAGCATTTGACATAAAGCAAGTAAACAACTGAATTATATTCATTGACATTTGTTATAAACAAAGAGAATGTGATGAATGACTACATCTTTATATTGTTAAATTAGTTCGGACTTTTCCCTCAGTATTCTGTTAAGTCTTTGTACAGTTTAACTTCATATTAATAGCAATAATTGTAATAATATATTTTTAGTGTCTTTAGTTGGCGGTGTTCATCAAAAATAGTTAATTTGCAATTTGGTGATCTTAAATGATAACTGATAAATTCTTAAATGTGTTGTACAGTGTAACCCGGATATAAGAGAGTTGTCAGGACCGGAGAAGTCGTCTCTTATATCCGGGTTTGGTCTATTTTGTTTAGGTAAGTATGGCTATAATTTGGGACCAGATAAAATCTCTCTTATATCCGGGTTACACTGTATTACAAAAGCAGGTTATTGTCATCAGCCTTTTCTGTGTTTTACCTAAAACATAATTTGTAAAACTAGTTTATAATGTAAGTGTCTAGATTTGACAAAACTTGGTTTTCTTAGCCTATCATGTTATTTTATGTACCGTGTCACTTCGGGATGTGGCCGATTATGGCTCTCCACAACATCTTGTCCTCTGTAGCTCTTAGTAAGGTTTATCTTTTTGCTAGCCCTCCTGATCTTTATTCTGCCAACCATTTACACAAGCTTGTTAGGCAAGGGTTATTCACTGCTTTCCTCTGTCCTGCTTGTAGTCAGTATTGTCCTCTGTCAAATTCTCCAAAGACTATTTCCTTATTATTTGTCTTAGAAATTTCAACTGTCTCTTGGTGAGTGTAAGTATAAGCATCCTTTTTGTTTCCATTTTCCTTAAAACTTCCTTGCCGGTCACATACATTGATAGTATTCTCAGCATCCTTCTGTAGAACCACATTTCTGTTGCTTCAAATCTCTTCTTCATCTGTGAGGAAATTGTCCAGCATTCACTGCCATATAGAAAGACCGATAAAACATAACAGTTCAGTACTCTTTTCTTCATTTCTATTGCTTCATGTCTTTTTCCATCCGCAAGGAGGTTGTCCAGCATTCACTGCCATATAGGAGGACTGATATTATATAACAGTTCAGTACTCTTTTCTTTGTTTCTATTGCTTCAAGTCTCTTCTTCATCTGTGAGGAGATTGTCCAGCATTCACTGCCATATAGGAGGACTGATATTATATAACTGTTCAGTACTCTTTTCTTTGTTTCTGTTGATTCACATCTTTTCTTCATCTGTGAGGAGATTGTCCAGTATTCACTGCCCTATAGAAGGACTGATATTACATAACAGGAAGAAGGCAATAGAAATTTAAAATTCATTGTTAAAGAAAATCTCTTTCATGACTAACTTGATTTTATTTCTGGTAGGCTTCATTAATGAAACTGATTCATTTAAGAAACTTTGAAATTTTATTTACTATTTATTTATTTTTCCTCAGTAGGAGTAGATAGGTTTGTCTATCATCTGGTTCACACTCCTCACCAGTCTTTTGAACAGGTGTAGATGTTTATATCTTGCTTCCTGTTTAGGATTGCATTTCCAGTTCCTTCTAAAGTCTTTTCATTCTATTTCACTCTCAGTAGCCCCTAGCATCTTAGTGGCATTATTGCCTTGCTTGAACTGAATTGATTAAAAAAGAAAATATAGTTTTTTGTTTTTTTTTATGTCAATATGAGAGAACACATTTTCATAATATCTAATAGGATTAAAGGAGAAGAAATTTTTTATGATTAGCAATTCCAGTATATATTCCTGAAAACATTAAATTTTCATTATTTATGCTATTTACATGTGGACTATTTGTCCTCAATTTTGTTGTTGTTATCACATTTTGGCCATTGCGTCCACCATTCTTCATCAGGTGTATATTAATCTGGGTAATCTACATGGAATTCTGAACTGAATCCTTTATTTGATCCATGTGAATAAACCATCCTCGTTCCACTGTCTATGTTTAGGAATATCTTGTCTAGTTATTATTTGATGACAATAATTTGCATTTAAATAGGGGAAATAATGATAACTGCTCATCCTAGAAATTCAGGCAGAAATAAGAACTAGACAAGGCATCCCAGTGGAATGAAAACAATTTACCACTAGATTAAATGAAGGCTTCAGTTCTGGATTCCCTATACATTATCCAGATAAACATACACCTGATGAAGACCAGAGGGCGCAATGGCTGAAACGTTGCAATAACAACAAAGATGAGGACAATAGTCTTCATGGAAATAGTGTAAGTAATGACAACTCCTCATCCCAGAAATTAAATTTTCAGTTCACTTTTAAACCATATCAGTGATTTTATATATATATATATATATATATATATATATATAAAATAAATTTTAGAAATTAATTTTTTACACTATTTATATTATTTAGACCTTTGTCGCCATATTTATTACAATATTTGTATGCTCCTGCCTCCTTCAGGTAGTTGAAATGTCGGACTGAACTTTTTATTTCGCTTACTGGGGTAGACTGCACATATGCTAGGCTACAAAAATTTCCTGAGCCGACCAAGCATGGAAATGAATACAATATGGGAACCAGTAATAAGGAGTGCCAGAGAAAAGTGATAAAAACAACAAAAATTGCAATGTGAGCTCTGGTAAAAACATGAAAAAATTATAATATCTGCACTGGTAAAATGGTTGCTGAAGACATTAGGATTATAATACCCAGAAATTCACACACAGATGTCCTCAAGGACACATGGCACAGTGGATAAAGGTGTTAGTTAGATCCAGTGACAGGACCCAAAGAGTGTGAGTTCAATACCTGGTTAAGGTGGTGGAGAACTTGGAAAGGGGAATTAACAGAAGATAATTGATAAGTAGCATCCATTAGACATGGCACGTAGATATAGAACAGTCTACCCCAGTGAGTGAAATTAAGGGTTCAGTTCAACATTCCAATCACCTGAAGAACAGCCGAAATGTTGTAATAAATATGGCGACAAAGATGAGGACAATAGTCCGAATAATGTAAATAGTGTACATAATACCTCATCTCAGAAATATAGACATGAATTTCTTAAATCAGAATATGTTTTAAAAAGTGGATTTTTTCTCTTTTTTTACTTTATTTCTGCTACATTGTGTGTGTGTGTGTGTGTGTATATATGCATATATATATATATATATATAGAGAGAGAGAGAGTATTATAGGTCTTCTAGTTAAAATAGAGTTAAGTTTTTTTTTAAATTGCAAATAAAAGTCAAAGACTAAGATAAACAATTCAGAAACACTCTGGCCTTGGACTTTTATTCTCTTTTTGATTGTTTATTTACAGAATTACTATAGAAACATAAGCCTTGGCAGAAGAAATTAAAAGTATCCAGACACATTTCTTTTTCTTTCTTCTTTAAATCAAGTACAAACATTTATGTATGCAGACATGTATATAAATTGAATGAAATGTATACATTCAATTTTGAATTCAAAAACTGAATTAATACCAAAATGTGCTTACAACTTATCTGGGCTCTTCTGAATTAATTGCTTTTTTTGTTTTTTAATTATTCTTGTAGGATTTTTTCTCCTTGGTATTTAATATGCCTTATTCTAACTTGATTATATTTTTATCAATATAATTATTTTATTCCTTCCCAACCATGCCAAAAGTGAAAATCACTCTCTCTCATATAAACTGAAAGCTGTTACATATAGAAAAAAAATTCATTTTAGAAAAGAGAACTTATATTTAATATTGACTTTTTTTCATTTTTTCTTTCACAATTCATTAATGGGAGAAAATGTAGAGAAAATGTTTACAGATAAAATATTCAGAAAATGATTGGAAATGTGTGTGTCTGTGTGTAAATACTAGTAAAAGAGCAGGTTTCCATGAGTTGTAAACATGTATTGATGCATAATGACTTGAAAATATTTCTGTTTAGAATTAAAACGTTAAGTGTTGATTCTGAAACTAGAAAAACAAAAAAGTAATTAAAACTTTTAATGTAATCAAACTAATGAGAAAGATGGAAATTTGAGAACCACTTGCCTCCGTTTATTGCATATATTACTTTATATCTACTATTAAAATCTATGTTTTCATGATAAATTTATTTGTCCACTCATTTATTTTTATGACATGGTGAAAACTTGAACACTGAAAATATGTGAGCTTGTTACTTTGAACACACAATAAATGTTCACATGAGCTTTAATCTACTAAAGTTTCACCTTTTCAGACCTTTAAAGCTAGTACATGTCATGGAGTTGAATCACCCTCATTTTCCCTTGTATTCCAATTGTAAGGAGGAAATTCCACACAGACAGCTTTTCCCCAAGAACTGCTACCTTGTAGAACAAACTTCTGTATGGAAACTTCCCTGAATACAATCTGAACTTCAAGTTGTGGAGCAATTGTTATCTATCCTCCTTATCCTCACTTCCTTCTATCTCCTCTTACAGTCATAATCCTGTGCCTCATTCAGTAACCCTCCACCTTGAGTTGTGTGAACTTTAGTAAATAAAAACAAAAAGGAAAAAAAACGAAAAGAAAGAAAAAAATGGGGGGGAGGCAGTTAAAAACTTGGATGGATTACTTTTGAATTTCTTTCTATTATATTTGGTTAACTGCAAGGTTATTTTACTACTTTGTATCTACTGTAAAGATGTTTGCTTTCCTGTTTTTTGTTTTGTTTTGTTGTTTTTATCATAATCTTTCTCAGTGAAAAAGCAAACAAGAAAGAAACAATGCTTTGAAGCCAGAACAGGAATACAATGTAAATGTGACAGAAATAGAGTGAGATGTTACTGATGCTATGAAAATATTTAATCAGAACAAGGCAGAAGGAATAGATGGCATACCAAGAGAAATGTCAAAAGAACTTGTGGTGGGAGCAAGCTGAGATTGTAACTCTATGCAGGAATAAATATATATATATATATATCAGAGTAAATAGCTAGAGAACCTTATACAGCCATTTATTGTAGTACAGAAAAACAAAATGCACTGTAAATTATTAACTAGAACAGATTGTAGATAGCAAATTGTGAATATTTTTTATATTAGGAAGAGTAACATAATTACTATAGAATAAAACATTTTAATTGGAAAATTTTATTTATTTTTATGTAGTTTTAAAAACTTAGCCAAAATATAGAATTTTCTTATAAGTAAATGGCAAAAATAAAAACTATGATTATTAGACACAGAGCTTTCAGAAAGAATTTGGGCTAGATAGGGTTACATATGTTTGTGATAGCCATATTTTAGTTAGATATCTCACAAACTGATTTAAGAGAAGAACAGATGGATTCAACATTATGGAAAGAATTCAGTAACTCTCCTACAAATCACATTAGACAGATAAGTAATGATAAATATTAAAAGTTGAACAGAGAAAATAGTATTGAAGTTTTTAGAAAATAACTCCAGGAACAAATTTAACATTCTTAGATTGTTAAAACAATACTTTTTAGTTATGATTTTAAATTATGTTCACATGAGATAATCAATTGCATACATCTTGCAGAAATATATATATATATATATATATATATATATATATACACACACACACACATTCTGTGGGATTTTGAGCATCTGAAACTTTTAGCAATGCACAAACTTGATACATTTTAATAAGATCCAGTAAAATGTAATATTTACACATTTTTATATATATATATATATATATATATATATATATATAAAGTTGTAGCCTCAGTGTGTTTATCAAACTCCTAGAATTTTGGAGATAGACCCCATAATCACATATATATTCTGAAACTATATTAACCAGGGTATTTGGATAAGTATATCTCATTTTGATCAAATGGGGTCCCCAGGGAGCACAACAACTGAATTTTTTCCCTTTGATTTAATTTAAATTTGAACAAGGGAATTAATTGTATCTAAAATATAGAAGGAGAAAGCCAGAAGATGGAGGTCACATCAGCAAGATCAAAATGAGACAATATGGACATAGAGTTGAGCAAGAAATCACCAATCAGTGGGTAGTGCTTTACAATATATATTTGTTGTGACAATTCAACTGTCATATCAATGTTGAAATCTGCTCATCAATTCATTTAATCAAGTATTGATCAAATAGATATCAAAGGGGTCAGATCAAGCTGTTTTTGCATAAACCCCTCAACTGAAAATTTTTTCTCTTTGATTTAAATTAAATTTAAACTTAAACAATGGAATGACTCCTATCCAAAATATAGAAGTAAAAAGCCAGAAGATGGATTGAAATGCATCATTTTTCTCTACAAATTATAACAATGATTTAAAGCCAATCATCATTTTCTTACAAAAAAAAAGAAAAAAGTGTGACAATCAACAAGGTGTGTGTAATTTGGTGTGTGTGTGTGTGTGTGTGTGTGTATATATATATATATATATATATATATATAGATATATATAGTTTTAAGGTATTCTATATTTATGGGTAAATGTGGTCAGTATCAGAGATACAATGTATGTAAAGAAGAAAGTGGCCACAGTCTGTTTCATAACCTGAAGATTGCATTGAAGCATGAAACAGATTGTCACCGCTTGGTGTTTACATCCATGTCCACACACACACACACATATATATATATATATATATATATATATATATATATATATATATATGTGTGTGTGTGTGTGTGTGCATGATGAAATCAGGATCAAGATTGGATTAACTAAATTTAATGAGTAAAATTCAAACTAGATGTAATTGTCTTGAAATTAATCCTTTGTAATATGTTTGCAATATATTTTTCCTTTAAATTCACTGAACCTAATATGCAAGCCCCTGCTCCATTAACAAATTCATTGTGACAAAATACATGTGTGCATCTTATAGAATGTTGCATATTGTCTCTGATATATATGTATGTGTACATTCCATAGTTTTATTTAAGGCAATATAAATAACCATAGCAATAATAACAGATTCCTTTTCAGGTTTTTCACTTGGTTAATTTGTTGTGATTTAAAATATCCTGGATAGCAATGAATCAGTTGTAATGTTTAATAATGCTGAGAAAATGTGCTTCTTACTCTACAAAAACTAAATCTTTGGAATAAAGGAATAAATAATGGCTCATTTAATGGATGTGAGGATTGATAGCAATCTAATTTGTTGTATTCACTTTTACACAAATGCCCTTTGGGAAAAGACCTAAATCAGTCTCTTCTTTCCAACCTTCTCTCCTTCACTTAGGGATTAAATAGCTGGGTAGGCAGGATTCTCTTGCCTCGATTAGCAACCAGCCTAAGAGGTCAACTCTGAATTCAAAACCACCCTGAAGAACAATCAGCTATCTTTGACACACCATAACTGCTACAACTGCAATACATGCAGTGCACCTACAACTCTCATGGCATATGGAACTCATGATTGTGAATGTTGCAGTGAACTAAAAATAACTTTAAATTGGTCAAGTCCTAAGTATTAAATTCTACTGACAAACAAAATATAATGTAACAATTATGAATCTATTTGAAATACCAAAACAGAATAAAAATAATAAAAGACAGCATAAAAAGAAATAAAAGCAAAACAAAAAAGTTCATTTAAATTCCTTTCAGAATAGAAAACCAGTAAAATTGCTCAGTGCCACAAAGGATAGGAAGTTTTGGAGAGCCATGATCACCTATATCTTGAAGGGATATGAGACACAGAAAAAAACAGATGTAACATGTGACCTGTAGCATAACTTTGATAGAAAATTATCTGATAACAGAAAGAATTTCTAATTTTGTCGCCACATTATGAAACTTTAGTAGAAAGGGAAATCCAGACATGAAAGTCAAAAACTTAACTATTTTTTAATTATATAAACTTTGATATGTCTTATATGAATTATAGTATAATTTAACTAAATATGACTTAATACTTGAAGCCAATTTGCTTCAACCATTTTTGTATTTGCAATAGTAAGAATAATTACAAATGTGCTCTATTAGCGCCATCAGATCAGAAAAGATTTCAATTGTTAAATCCCTGGAGTCTAGATCATATTATTTAAAAATCTTGAATATATTGTGACGTCGTCCCCTGGTCGAAGCGCCAACCGTGACGTTCTATCCTAGTCTACCACGGCACCAATTGTGACGTCCCTAAACAGCACCAATTGTGACGTCCTCGCCGCCAGCCGTTCACTCCTTGCTGCTCCGTTCGGGTGTCGCCGCTCCAAATGTGACGTTCTAACCTTTTGGTGATTCGGGTGGGAATCTGGTTAGATTTGATATCAGCCTCGTCGTTCCCAACTCGCTTCCAACGCCTGGTTACCAAGGTAACTGCACTGATCCCCCAGTCCGCCTACTCACGTTGTGAATTGATCTTAGGCAGACGAGATCAAACAGTGGTTGGGGCCGTACTGCAAACCGAGTTCAACGGGGGTGATACCACACAAATATGCATAAAAGACAATAAAATGAAAACTCAAAAGTTCAAAGTATCAAAGAAAAAGGTAACAAACTTTATGTCTAGTTGTTCGATACATAGGACTGCATCTATCTCCCGACCCGTTCTATGGATTGTGACACATCGTTTTCCGCTAGGCAAGTTTTAACACTTCAAGTTGTCTGCTCTCTAAGAAATTGGTGTTTCGGTGGGTCTTTGGACGAAAGTCAAAAAAAAAAAAAAAAAATTATTTCGGTGATCTGGATCCAAGTCGCTCTTCAAAATAATTGTTCTTGGGTTGAAGAGGGGTCCGGAATGTGCGTGAATCTTGGTCAGCTATCTGCGAGGCTTGCTTCAACTGGAGACTGACTCTGGGAACTGCTGGGACTCAACTCAACTCCTTTCTACTCATTGTGGCTTCGTTTATATGGGCACCGACCAAAACCGGGGTGAGTTTGTCAGCGCCAGGGGGTTTCCTCGATAATTCTAAATACATATCCACCTCTCTGGTTAGGAATTTCCACCTTTTTCCATTTTTGGGAACCTTTCCTCACTCCCACCTTCTCATCATACTTCAGAGGGGCGTGAACTGCCCTCCCCACATCTTCGTAGCAACCTCTCTTACTCATCCACCAGATGGGCTGCAACAGCCTCCCTCGTGCGTCACGTGATCACCACTCGACCAATGATGTCTTAGTCGGGCGTGGACGAATCCGCGGCTTTGTTTCAGGAAGAAAAAAAATATTTTGCTTAACTAAAAGAAAAAAAAATTATCTCTTCTCTTTCCCTTTTCTTCCTCTTAATCGCCGTTATCATTTCTCTGGCCGCGTACGGGACAATATGACAATGGCGGTCATAACTCTTGTTCTACACGTGGTTTACATCAGGTATTTTATCGCTAATTATCAGAATGGGTGGTCTTCCTAACACGGTCTCAAAAAGAAACATCTCCAAAGTTTCAGTCAGTCTGTTGCCTCGAAGAAAGAAAAAAAAACACTTCAAGGTTCCCATTCATTTTCCTTCGGTACATATTTCTGATAACATAATTTTATTATCGCAGGCCAAGGATGTTCCGTCGAAGGAAAATTGGTCAACGGACACTCGTAGGTGGTTTTTAATTTTTCATATCTGTCCAAAGTCCTTTTAGTGTCCTGTTTTTCGTCACTTATCGAAATAACATTTTCATTTTAATTTTTTTTTTCTTTGGCCAGCCGGTCTGTAGTTGATAATAAGATGTCTTCCCGTACCAATAGTTTGTTTTCATATCCTTAAATAACACAGCCGATCTGATTCTTTCTTTCCCTTTCTTTTTACTCAGAATTTCCCTGTCATTGTAATGACACTCTTTCGCCATTTGTTACTTATCAAAATATCCTTCTATCCATTGTCTCTTAGCCGTGTGTGTGTTCTTGCTTATCACCCACGATTTGGTCCTTAGCCTCTCCTTTTCCTCTTTTCTTTCTTTTCCCTTTCTGCCTCGTTAAATGGTGCGCCACAATATGATTTTAGTGCAATTAAATTAATATATCTTAAAAACTGTTGAAAATCCAGTGTTACAAGTTGATTTTATATGAAGGTAAATTTATTTCTCTTTCAAATGATATCAAATTTAGCCTCCTTGATACTATATTTAATTCTATACTTTTATCCTTTTCTTGTTTATTGATTCATTTCTATTATTGTCATTAAAGTAATAAGCGAAAGTGGTATATTTGATAACGAATTGTTAACTCTGACATCCAGTATAAAACATGTCATTTCTTGTCATGGTAGAGGGCTTACATGTTCCAGCGATCTCAAGAGTGAAGCTATCTGGTATTCTAACTCCTGTAGGGACACCTATGGTGGCAAGGTCAAAGAGGAGTGACCAGACTGAACGTGACCAACCCCGAAGACGCCAATGATAGATTAGGCAAAAATCTACATAATAACTGCCAAATTGGCAGAAGAGGGCAGTGTCAGTTGGGCTGGCATAACCAAGGTTGACCTTGAAAGACCAAGCATCTGATAGCCCGATGCGAGCTGTGAGAGGCGCTTCTGGCCATGTGTGTGTGCTTCTCCGTCATGCAGAGTTGTCCACAAAATCAAATTCATGAAAATAGCCTTTGATTCACAGTCATTTCCACCACCAGGGGGCAAAGAAAGGGAATAAGGAGAGAGAGAGTGGATGTCAATCCTAATGCTCTGATGCAAGTGGGTGCCATCACTGCAGACAGTATTTTACTGGTTAAAAGATATGGTTTTGGAAATCTACAGTGTTTGGAAGAGATGTAGATTTCCAGTGCTTCTCGTTGATTAGTATGTGAGGTGTTGTCATAGGTATATATTGAAATACAGTGCTACCCAACTGCAAGCGCATTGACAGCATTCTCATGCTGTAAGTGTGCTCATTTAGGCACTTCTTATTTTAAAAGGTTAAAAAGAAATCCATTTCATAATGAAGAAAAAGAAGTTATTGTTTGTTTTTTAAGATTGGAATCTTTTATCCAAATTTTTATATGAAAATTCTGTAGAAAAAAAAAATCTTTTTTAAGAAGTACTGTAATTCAAATTAGTATCTTGATTTTTGTAATTTTGATGTTATCTTGGCCAGTATGCTCTTCAGCCTTCCTCAGGTCTATTGTGCATCTGATAAAATTGAAGGAACTTTTTAGCTAAATAGAATGTTAACAAATTTAGCATCCCCTCCTGCAGAAAATCTTAAGGAATTTTGCTAAAATCTTTTTAATAAATTTTAGAAGTGGCCTGAAACCATAAAAACTTACAGTCTACAGGCCAAAACTGATCAGAAGACAGTTAAAAAAAACAAAAAACTAGTCTGAATAATTCATGAAATAAACATCTAACTTGTTTTTGCTTTGTGTGACAATCTCCATGACTGAAAAATATCAAAGGACATTGTAGTTTCACAAGCAATGTCTTTTGCAGCCTTAGATGATGTCATGTAATAGATTAATCCAAGAATCATACTCCTCAGTCATACATCTGGGAATACTGCATACATCTGTATTAAATTTGTTTGGATAATATACACCAGATAAATTAATTTTAAGCAGTGAGCTAATGTATCCAAAAAGGTTGTACAATGTTCATAGTTTCATGAAGTAAAACAGAATTATTTATTTTTAGAATTTTTTCTTTTTTATTCCAGAGTCCTAGTGACATGAATGTACTATTTTCGCATTAAACATAACTTTAAATTTCACTTCCTGTTCTCTGTATATCCACTTCCTGTCTTAAAGAAATTAGAAATCTTTAACAATGTATTGTTGCTCACTCTTACATCTTTCTGGATGATTACATTTGACTACATCATGGTGATAGTTAATCCTATTTGTAAATTCATTCATTTTTACTTGTTAATTCATTTTGGAGAAGACCATCTGTTGAGAACATTATGAATACAATGACCTATCTTATGAAGCATGAACAGCTGCATGCTGTATTCTGAAAATAGGATTTGAAAATAATTTGTATGCTTAGATTTTGTTCTAAAGAAATGGCACCTTTCCCAGTTTGCGCAACTGTTGTTGATAGTTTCTTGTTAACTTGTCTCCATTTATAAAGTGTTTGTTCAGCTGTGTTAGGATTAACTGCACACTTCTGAACAAAATTGAAAATTACTTCAGCTAATGAGTGTGCTGCCTTGTTTAATTGCATTATTACAATAATCCGAATTCTTTATCAGGCAACCATGTTGAGTTGATTTTCACTAAAAATCATTTCTGCTGATGTTGATAGAAAAATTTAATTGGGTTCTTGGTCTTGGAAAAATACAGTCATTATCTAGAAAGTGAGACTTAATGTTTTATTCAACAATAAAAAGTATATATGAATGTCTCTTCTGATAGATTTAAATAAGTGAATTTCTAAATAGTGGAACAGATGATATCTTATTTTCATAATCTTTTTTTTTTTTTTTTTGTTCTCCTTTATTGTATTTTATGTCTTAATTGTCTTGATAGCAAGTCTATTCTTTTAATAAAACTAATGCTGATACTTGAAAGTCATATTGTTTTCATTTTGGGGAAAGATAGACATTTTTATAAGAAAATATTTTATAGTGTAATGAATTATATAATCAATGTCCATTTTCAAAATTATTTTTCAATCCTCTATTTTTCAAATGCCTGATCAGAATTTGGTGACCCAACATTAATGTTTGCAGACATCAAACATATTTGGATAATAAACACTGCAAATCTTTTAGATGGCCATTATTGCATTGTTACCAAAACAAAATTCATTGTCTCCAATAATGAATATAACCTTCTTCAATTATTTTGTTATTCATCCTTTTACAATACAAAGGAAGAAAAGAAAATACTACCAGAATTTGAAAAATAACACCTAATTTATCTAGAAGTAGATTGAATTTTTGTTTCAGTTAAACACTTAATAAATGGCGCTAAAGTTAGATTACATGAACACATTATTTTTTTCTTGTTCCCTTAATATATTTTTTTTTTTTCAGCATCAAAAACTAATTTTTCTCACCTGAGTTAATCAGATTAATTCTTCTTAACATTTATATTTTCCTATGCAATTTCTATGATGCTAATCTATTTATAAAAAATAATTTTCAACTTTTATTTTTTTTATTATTTCAGTGTATTTTTAAACAGACTATTCTGCATTTTTATGCCTTTCTACTTAACCACCTTGTATTTTATTAGTAGATACCTTTCATTATGATTTGTTTGAAAATGTAAATGTACTTGCACAGCTTTAGAACTAATATAAGTATTCAATTATTTGTATATAAATTAAAAGTATATCTGAATTATTTCAAACTACTGTTCTCATATTAAAGGTATTATAGACACAGCATTTCAGCCAAGTATCTTCTGGCTATCATCAGGTGCCCATTGTTTGGTTGACATGGAATATATGTCATAATAACATCTATAACAACCATTGTGAGAAATAAAGTATATTGAACATTACCCCTCTCAAAAATGAAAAAAAAGAAACTACTTGATTTTCTGAGTTGTTATCTGTTTTATTATTATTATTGATAGTAGTAGTAGTCATCGTCAACATTAACCATTGTTTTAGAGAGGAGGAAGGGATTTTTTTTTTTTTTTTTTGATATTGCAAGTATTCTAATTAAGGTTTTTTTTTTTTTTTTTAATGTAAAACTGTTGATGCAAGAAATATTTTAATAATGAAATTGTTTGTTTTTTTTTTGTTTTTTTCCTCCCTCTGATGCTTTTTCTTTTCCAGGACTGAAATAATTTTGAATAACTCAGAGTAAGTGTTCATTGAGTTGACAAATGATTGCTTTGTGACTGATAATTACTTGGATTCTGTCCCTTGTGAATTGTTAGCATCTTCTGCATGAGGATGGAGAAAAGAAGAAAGGTCAACGTATTAACTTTCACTCAGCTTCTGCTTGTGTGCAAGTTGTTTTAGATAAGGTTTATGATATTTCTGACTAGAGGCTTTCGGACTAGTATCTTATCTGCTTATAGAGATCATGGGTTTTCTAAATACAAAACAAGAAAACAAAGTATAATTGTTAGAATTATCTTGGACACTAAGCAGATGTTCAGAAATGTCTTACAGCCAATCATTAAGTAAACCATTTGCCATCAGGACAACATGTGAAATGTATAAACATCTTTAAAACTTTTCTATAGCTTTTGCTTGTCCCCATTTATCAGTACATTTTCTTTTTTCTTTAACTATGTTAAAAGTCAAACAGATTTCAAACTATAAAAGTTACCATTGACTGTATAACCAGAATATATTTATGAAACATTCCAAATTTGAAATTATTTTTATCTTATCAAAAGTGAATTCTGATTCTATGCAGACAAATAATTTCTACAAAAAGACTTTATTAAATTTAATTAAGTTAATAACAGAGTAGTTTAGATTTATTTGACAGCAAATATATTTTAAAAATATCATTTTTTTTAATATCCCCCCCCACACCTCCATATGTATGTGTCCATAACACTATGATTGAGGTATCCATGTAGGGAAGGATTTTATCTCAGTCTTAAGTGTTTTATGTTTTTACCCACTTGAACAAAAGAGAATGAAATAATAAATTAAAATTTTGGGTAAGAGATAAAATAAATTAATCCAAACCAACCAATAAATAAGTAAATAAATTAACTAAATAATAAACGAATTAGCAAACCACAAACACATGCATAAACACAAATGTAATAATGACAACCAACAATAAAATTATACATAATAAATAAAAGTTAACAAACAACACTATAAATAGCTAATAAACTGCATCCAGATCTACAATTATTTCTACCCAATAACCATTAGAATAATTTGATACATAATCATTACCACCCACCAAAATAACCATGAGAACACTACAATAGACTGCCCACAATGCATTGCTGACCTGTATAGTCAAGCAACAGCACAATGCATATGGACTGACAATTTTGTATAAGCATGAAACAGACTGTTACCACTGGGTGTTGATTTCAATGTCAACTTGTGTGTGTGTGTGTGTGTATGTATGTATGTATGTATGTAATATATATATATATATATATATATATATATATATATATATATATATACACACACACACACACACAAGGGTAAGAGAAAAAATATCCTCACTTCCACCATAACATATCTTTAGGTTTGTCACACTGCCTTCTTCTCACACATGTTTATAGTCAGTACTATTGTGGTCATGTGATCAGTTTGATCTTGATTGCACTAGTTTTCTTGCTGCTGTTACAGTATAAACATGGCTGCTCTGCTAGTAGTGTATATCAAAGAGCAGTGATCCAATTTTTCTGGTCAGAAGGTGTCAGTGGTTGAAATTCATCAGAGACTTAACACAATATGGCAACAGTGCACTAGCACATAGACGTGTGTATGGGTGGATTGAGAAGTTTGTAAGTGGCCGGACAAATGTGACACACAAAGAAAGAGCAGGACACCTGTCAACTTCCACTGCTCACAAGAAGATTCAATAAGTTCTATATACATACATATATATATGGCCAGGCCAATGAGAAGCCCAAGCCTGATTGGTACCCTTGGCAGTGCTTTGTGATTCTATCTTATCAATATTTCCTTTTTTTTTTTCAAGGAGGAATTCCAGAATTCTTTTCATATGGAAAAGAATATTTATCATTGAACTCTACAACTCATTACTCTATCCGTCCGTGTGTGTGTGTATATATATATATATATATATATATATATATATATATATATATATATATGAGTTAGCAAGTGAGAAAATAAAGATTCTTGAAAAAAACAAAACATGTTAATTAGTAATACACTGGAGGATAAGGTGAACAGACTTTGCAAATAAAGTGCTCCTTATTAAGAAATATAGCAATAATAGTAAATAAACTAAACTTGTATATATATATATATATATATATATATATATATATATATATATATATATATATATATGTGTGTGTGTGTGTTATATGAAAATATTTTGCCTATATTATTGATTTTCTTTCAACCTTTACACAAAGTCATATAGATATATATGCTGAGAGCCAACATTATCATAAGGTATCCTTACATACTCGTTCATTCCTTCTGATAAAGTCACACCAAGTGCAGTGGTTTTCACCTAACCATCAAATTTATGTCGCATTGAATCTGGTCAGTACTTAGAGGGGTAATTGTTTAGGAACACCATGGACTATCAGCATCTTGTGACCTTTATTAGCAAAATAATTTCTTTCTTAATTTTTTAAAATTATTATGATGTCTGGTTTCATTAGATATCATATCAAAGTATCTGTTTTATTCATTTAAAACTGAAAAAATAGTTTTTTTTTTGTTTTTTTTGTTTTTTTCTGTAAATAGATACACGGCACTGAAAGGAAATGAAGAAGTTTGGATAAACAGTCTCATCAACAACTGACTAAATATTATGAATTCCTGAAGAATACCAATTTTTGACATTGGTAAAAGATAGCCTGACATTTTCTGTGTATTTTTTGTGACTCTTTGTTAATTTCTGTGCAGAGCATTATTACATGTATATATCCCATTTACATTTGTTATTTGTAGAATAAAAAATATTCTATAAGTTACTTTTCAGTTAGGAACATCTATTTTTGGTTATAGTAAAGAATTCATGTGCGGTTTTCCATTAGATTATATTCTCTGTTGTTTTTACAATTTAAATATTTTGAGTTTTAAGAAAGAGACAAAGAAAACAATGTTTTGTTAAATGAAATTATCTATTAAACAAAGTCAAAAAAAGTAATGTTTACAGAAATCTAAAGTAATTTATACCTGTAACAAACTTTTGGTTATTGTAAAAGTTTGAGTAGTAGTTGTTTTACTAAACTTCCTTCATTTAAGCATTTTGAATATCATGACATTTGTCCGTCAAGGAGATTTGTGGAATGCTGAGTGAGGAGAAAATTTAGCCTTGTGAAAATATTCAGCTCTTCCATAAAGTAGAAAGGAGATAAAATTGTAAATCCCGAATTTTTATAATCCAGAAACTGTGGAGGTAATTTTTACAAAAATTGTTTCTCTTTATTTTTTTAAGTCAAGTTTCTTGTTTGAAGACTGTTTTCATATAATAGAAAATAATCAAAATCAGGAAAATTACTTAATGACACCTTTTACTACTTTGACTCTGACTGACTACTTGATACATTGTCCTTGTGGTGTGTGGATGTAATATGAAACGCGATATGTACAAATATTTAACAGAAAAAAAATGACCAGCTTTGAATGTGTCTTACTTGAAGAGTACAAAATTTCTAATAACTTAATACTTATCCACACTTAAAAGTTGAAACAAAGATTATTGATGACTTAACCTAATATTTCTGAGAAGCTCAGTTGATGATACACACACACACACAAGTTATTTCTTAATATTTATATATTTTCATGCACAATACTTTAAATGTATTTTTATTTCTAATATATTTTGTTCTATTATAGACAAAGTAACATTTTGTGCCTTGAACAGTAGGTGTTATATGTGTGTGTACTGGTGACAATTTAGATATAACTGTCTATTGTACATCATAAACCTAACACAAGTTGAGAATGGAATTTTAATAAAAAGACAACAACCATAAAAGCAACATTCCTTGAATACACAATAGTGTACTCAGGACTGTTAATGTGTAACCATATGGGGTAGTTTTTAGATTCCATTTATTAGACCAAAGTCATCCTTAAAAATTGTTTGGAAAGCTCAGCAAATACTTAGATATACATACATATTACTCTAACAAAAGGAATCTGCAGGACATTATTGTTTTAGAAAATGACATTTATTCCACATAGAATCCCAAATTCTTTAAAAGGGCATGTGTTTTTAAGGAGACTAATTGGTTGTATTAAATGAGAAAATGAATTTGAACTAATTGCTTCAAATAAATGTGAGTGAGAACCAATTTCATTCTCTTCAAAGAATATCAAAAACATTATTTATGATGTTGCAATTAATTTTTCATTAACCAAATTTTTCATAATTGCTTAAGTAGAAAAGAAAAGTGACGGCTACTTAGAAGATTAGACGCTTTCTTTCATTCAATCATTTGACAACTTTATCCCAAAGTAATGATTACATTGAAACTCATTGAACATTCCATGACGCTTATTGATATTAATTTTGTTGATCTTCACCCCCCACCCCAATCCACACACTTCAATTTTATTATATCTGATTTTATGCAATATTCTGGATTGAATTGTACCCACTGACCTGAAATTTGATTCACCTTCAGATTAATAGTTTGGTAATTGTAAAATAAGCATGAAGTGTAGCTAAGCAGAATTCTTTGTAGGGGGTCCAAGTAAACATTTTGTATTGAAGACATTGTTTCCAAAGAAATTGTAGATATTTATTGTTACAGTCATGAACATTTAAATTAAGGTGGAGATGATGACAGTCTCAGAAAGGAAAGTCAAGTCTAATTGCAATGCCTGTCAAAAATAATCTTTGTAACTTTTGAAAGGCATTAGTTTCCTCTTGGAAAAACTCATGAACTTTAGTGACAAACTGATTCACCTGACCACAGTGAACTAGCAAGCATGATCAACCATATTTGATGGCGCTAAAACCCACTCTTTCTACCCCAAATATTAAAATTTCATAAATTTCTAATAGAAGCACAAAAGATAAACAAAATTTGTTTTGAACTGGGCTAAATAGGAAGAAAGAAAGTTCCAGTAACATTTTATTTACTATCATTATAACAAATTTAATATATTAGATAAGGAAATTAAAACAGAATAAGCTGTTCTTGGGATAGTTTTGCCCAATGCACTTACTACAAAATCAAGACATTGACCTAAAAACTTGAGTCCTGTTCTTAAATAACCTTATCAGATCGAAATTTTCATATGGATGTCATGCATGGTGCCAAACATTCAGAAATGTCTAACTGTCAATTGTATATAATTGCTTTCTAAAATAAATGGTTAAAAATAACTTTGCACAAATGAAGCTGATCCATCTTAGAAAAGAGCGTCCTTCTTTGAGCCTAGTGAAGTGGTACTACAGAATCACAAAGAACTGTTTTAAATAGCAGAAACCACATGATTTGAAGATTTCTAACAGTGGCAACAACTAAAATGGATAGTATATATATCACTAGAAAGGAAAATAATGACATAATGGAGATGTTGATATTTCACACTACTTAAAACAGGAAGTTAGGAAGGAAACCTCCCTGTCAATACTGGAAATGGTGATAACAGTGGACTTAAGAAAGCCATTTTCCTGAAAAATTGTTTTAGGAGAAAGATTTTTATGAATTTCAACTGAAAGTAGCACTGGCTGCTCAGTTAATGAATGCCGATTATTTCCTTATAAGGAAACCCTTAGAGTTACAGAAAGAAAATATTACTCTTTGACACCAGCCCCATGACCAGAGAGTGAAGAAAAGTTTGACTATAATAGCACTGGCTGCTTGGTCAGTAAATGTTTAATGTTTCCTTATAAGGAAACTTCTAATATTACCATTACCAACCAACAGTTATTTTTCTTGTCTTGTTTTATATGCTATCATAACATTCAGTGGTTTGTAAGGATTTTTAACTCTGTATAATCTGGCATATAATCTCCTGCTGTTAACAAAAAGGAAAACTTCAAGTACCATTAACGTTAGATATGGGGCACTTCAACGTGGTGCAATGGTTAGCAAGCTTGTTCTGCCAGATCAATTAGCTGAGTAGTGAGTTTGCTCTTCACAGGGTGCCCCATACTTTTGGCCTTGTACCACATTTTAGCTATCCTTAGAAAATCACCATTAACATTAGATGTAGAAAGATTGCGAATTGTTTTGGGTTTAAAACTTTTGATGTGAACCTAAGAAATCTTGTAGAAATGAATAAAAAAGAAAATTGACTCTCCAGTTCTTTCCATAAACTGATTTAAAAAAAAAAAAAAAAAATTAATCTTGTTGACTTATCTAAATTTTTCCCAAATTACAAGAACAGGAAGTACAAGGAAAATCTTGACTGGATTTCTATAACAAAGCACTTTATATAAATAAACGTTAATCTTCTATATAATAAATGCAAATGTCAATGTGTCCCACTTTTTCAACTTCACTCCTAAAGGCAATAGCCCAATATATTATACCATTTTGGAATCAGGCTGACTCCGTGAGCAAATTAAAAACATTCTGGGCCGGATCCAGACCTGCAATCCTGAAACTCTGGATTTCCAAGTTTTCATTATTGCAATTGTTTTCAGAGATTTTTGTACATAATTTTTTGTGATGAATTTTTTAGTACAATAACAATTTTTATAACTTTTTTTATAAATAAATTTGTGAATAATTGAAATTAATTGCGAAATTCAGTGAAAGTCACCCATGAAATAAAAATAATTGTTCATATGGAATGTAAGGACCTACGTACATCAAATTAAGTGGTGGCAGAACAATTATCATTGAACTGTTAAAAGGTAAGGTTAAATATTAATGCAATACTTAAATGCAGCCATAAATTTTGAGTTCTTCTGTAGTTTATTGTTGCCTATCACATCTACTCCTCCCTACTTATTGTGATGAAGGCACAATCAAGATCCCTCCACAAGAGCTAGCTTAGATGCCAACTGATAGGGTGGCTTTTAAGCTAGTTAAACATAAAAACAATTGCTTTGTATCTGCCAGCATATTTTGTTGACTGATTGGATAAACTTTCAAGAAGCTCTCTTGCAGTGACTAAAAACTTAAAAGAAATTATGTTGAGAACTTATTTCAGTTTGTTCAAGTGAACTTGTAGATTTAAAAATGTTTATAATAATGTTACCTACATAAAGTGAATTCTTTTCTAAGGTTATAAAACACATTACAAGTGATTTTATAGACTTGGTTTGCAGTTTTATATTGTGAGGCTTTATTTATGGTTTAGATGTAAATGTGTCATTCAGAGAAACATTAGTAAAACATTAATCTTTCCTGAAAGAAAAAGCTTTCAGCATTATATTTTTATATTCCTTTAAAATATCTATGTGCACTTTTAATAAAGCTGTGTGTTATATATGCACACACACACACACACATATATTTATATGTGTGTGTGTGTACAGTAAGTTTCAATGTTATAAATCAATTTCCTGTCTGTACCTTGACATGCTAAATTAAGTAGATGATTTTTTTCTACACCTGTTTTTGAGTTTGAAGTAAATTTTGTTGGTGCCATAGATAGTGTTTTAATTTCCGTCAGCAGTTATCTTTTAGGCAAAGGTCCATTTTTATTTATTTTTTTTTTTATTTCACGACTCGTTTATCTTGTTGTTCCCTTTGATTCAAAACTAACAAAGAAAATAAATAATCTTTTTTAATGCTTAAAATTGCATTCTTACTTCTCTGAAAAGTTGTCAGCCAAACCAAAAAAGGATTAAAGAAAATAAATTAAACATTCTGGTATTTGGTCATTTAGTTAGATTTGTAAAGTGGGTCAGGCCAAAAACTTTTGAGCCACACTCACATAATATGGAATCAAAATGCCATTTAGGATTTAGTTAAAAATAATGTTCAGTATTTATTTATTTAACTCATTTATTTTTAACCCAATAAATATTTCAAGTGAATAGATTTTAATTTAGTCTAATGAGAAAATTACAGTTTATACTACTTTTTTTCCCAGCATTTATTCTCTCTCTCTCTCTCTCACACACATTCTTTTTAAAACGTTATGTTAATTTATACATTTTTATACTTATGTTTTGTAAGTTGTTAATAATTGAATAACTATTGTAAATTATAAATTAGCATAAATCTTCCTGTGGTGAATGACTATGCAGAAGTAAGCAAGTCAGAGTGGCTTGCATCTAGTGCAAAGGAAAATAAGTTCCTTACCTCGATATACGACATGTAGCAGCAATGTTTTGTTCCTTGAAAATGGCATGAATCTAAGATTTTAGGTTATTCCAGAAGGGTATATTCTGTGACGTTGGCTTTTATGCAGCTTAGCGTGGTTCGCATGCTGATTGCTCAGACTGGAGGATGCTATTTGAGTGAGTGACTTAAGATGAAGTGACGAATGCTGACTGGTCAATTGGACGTAGCATTGGCATGATAAAAGAGGGCTGAAGCAGTGAGAAACAGAGCGATTATTATGTTGGTGACGTGCGCAGGAATTTAAGAACAGTGTATTCAGAAGGTGCATTCGCTGTTGTACAAACAATGTCAGAGGAATATAACCTCATTTAGCTACACTTCCACATATTTCAGTTTTAAAAAACATAAAAAAAATGGCAGGATTACCAACACTTTACCCAGGGCTCAGTGTAGTTTCTTATGTTTAAAATAATGCCTGAAAAATTTCTGTTATATGAAACTTTTAATTGTAATTTTACAGCAATTTTTAATTATTGTTTTCTTTTCTTTTTCATAATTTGTCATGTTCTTTCAGAATGTAAGTGACCATGACACTCTATAGATCTTTGTTTTATTTGTGTATTGCCATGAATTCCGATTGCATTCTCCACAGTTTTTAAATTGAGATTTGTCCTTATCCTAAACTGCCTCAAAGATAGAGAACTCATTCTGCACTGCTATTTAACCTATAGTTTGGAGTTTGAAGAGAGGAAGTGGATTCATGACTCTCTTAAGGGCATTAGTGAAATGTGATCATAACAGACTAGGACATGGCTTGCTGGTTTCAATTTATTGTACTAATTACCATTACACTGCCTATACAACATCTTGGGCTTTTTCTAATATATATATCTAAGGAATTAATGGATTTTTATTTATAATCTGGCATTATTACTATATCAGTTATGTTTAGTAGATACAAGTGTTTGAGTGGACATCTCTGTTTTTAAGCAGTATATTTTTTGGCTACTCGCCTGGGTTTTTGGGGAGTCTTTAATAAAGAAAATGTGCTCTTCAGCAAGCTTTGAACCTGTGTCCCTTTTTATGTAAGGAAAACCATGATATAATCTGGTATGCTTTTAAACAGGTCAACCATGGACTTTACATCAAAGCAAGATTCAGTTACCCTTATGAAGGAAAGCACATCTCTCATTGGGATATTTTGAAGCCCAAATCTTGAAATGATTTTTGTATCCAGTAGACAAAAATTTTACTGTGAAAGTCCTTTGTGGTTGAGTAGATCAGAAAGCATGCTGGACTATACAATGGTTTCCCCTATATAAGGGGGACACAGGTTCAAACCCTGCTGAAGGTGTAATAGATGTGACAGTGACTTAACAGGAGCAAAATGAAATGTGTCGAACCATTCTCTGAGAGTTGGTCGCGCACGCGCGCGCCTACTGCCATTTTTATGCAGCAGGCTTATTTGCATAAGAGAACAACGCTACCTGTTAAAAACCAGGCGAGTGAACATGGGGGACCACTGCGCTTTGGTGAGACTAGACGTATTGCTGAAAGAAAGCAACATCAATTCTGGACACCAGACAGAAGGACACATTTTCATTATTAAAAACTCTTGAAAAACCCAGGCTGATAGAAGATTATACTATTTAAAAGAAATCAATGATTTACCCAAAAATGTGTATCCATTAAATAATAAATATATAATAATAAAAATAATATCTATCTATCTGTCTGTCAAGGAGAGAGACCAATAAAAGAATTAAGAAAACAGAAGATTATTGACATTTGATGAGCCAAGGTAGATGTGGCACAATATTCAAGGCATAGACTTATGAGATAGATTCTGGCTAGAACATGACACAATGAACTAACTTTTCTAGTAACAGGCCTAACAATTCAATATAATTATTCTACTTTGTTTCAGTGGAAAACATTAATCTGAGAAGGTGCTATGTGTCACTCTTCTGGAGGTTAGCATCAGCCATGTTGACAGTTAGTAAAAAAGGTTCTCTAAAATGATTAAAAGAGAGCAGTTTCAATTTGGTGGTGTTAAAATTACCACGCCATTATATATTTACTATTATTAATTAATGCCTAGAAGTATATTTTCTTTAATACGATTTTCTGTTCTGTATGCCAGCAGGAATTGTTTTTAAAAAAAAAAAGACCAACACTGTGCACTCAAACACGTGTGCCAACTAAAATGACATTTATCATAATTTTTATATATATATATATATATATATATATATTAAAGACATTTTTATGTTTAACGTTCTTTTTAAAGATACAAGTATTTAAGTAAATGCTCTGTTTATAATAAACAGTATTAAATAACATTTACCAGCCTGAATGTCCGAGAAATTTTCATAGAAAATATTCGTCCTTTGATAGGATTTGAACCTGCATCCTATACAGAACCGTCATTTAGCCTGGCGTGCCTAACCGCTCAGCTGCAAAGGATCGTTCGGTTGGCAAGGTCGAATTTACTGCTTATAAACTTCAATCTTCCATGAATCTCGTACATTCATAACTGCTCATGGCGTATCAAATGTAAACAAATGACGTCATACATTAAGTATATATATATCCTTTGCCCAATGCACCTCTCATGTTAGAAGGTAGAAAGATACCCACTTTTAATATCAAGAGTATTATATCAAATCTTTCATTTTTGTTATATTTTTCTTTTAATATTTTGATGACTTGACATTTGATAGTTTATATATTTCACCCAGCAGCTTTATTGAAAGCTGTTTTAAATCCAAGACTAACTGAATATTTGATATGATTTCATATTTTTGGTAAAAAACATTTTTTTTCTTTCTTGCAATCCTATCATTTGTAGCATCTCTCCATGAAGACAAGATATTTGGGTCTCAGATTTAAAGAATACTGTATATGTTCCTATAGCAAGATAACAATAAACCCATTTTTGCACTTTTAGTCAACATGATGATAGATTATTTTCATTTTTTTAAATGGATGAGAACAGCTGTTTCTGACAAATTTTTATGCCGCATTTTACATTGATAAATAATGAATGATTGAAAAGGTTTCAACTTAGTTATTCCAGAGCCTGCATTCAAAGCTGTTATTTATATATAGTTATTTGTTAAATATTTGTAATATTTTATGTTTTCATGGATTAGTCTCCATCTTTGATTAACCATTTTCCACCACCATCTTTATTTGTTGCACCTTGAAGAAGAATCTTCGAAAGATTTTTCATTCCTATTTTATTGGCAGTTCCAGTTAAAGATTTCAGCCACCATTGAATTTTACAAAAAAAATTTTGTTTGTATATTTACATATCTTAAGGTTATATTTTTCATGTCTCTGTTATTGATTCAAAGCTATTTCAAAGAGAATACACCATGATGGTACATTTTGTAAACAACCACGTTAAAAAAAAAGGAAAATAACCAATTATGTTATTTTCTATATGAATTCTTCATAAGAATTGTTTTGATTATTATTGTATAAATTGTTTGGACTGAGTCTTCTTACTATCACAAAAAAAAATAGGAAGATGGAGAGAAGCATTCATCTCTAGGCACAGATGTGAAGGGGGTGCAAAATATTCATTCATAGCTTATATATCATCTGTAGAATAACAGTTTTGTAAAAAAAATTTCTTTTTATGTAAACCTAAGATCTAGTCTTTTTCTCTGTCTGTTTCATAATCTATGGACCTTACCAAAAATTAATGGCTTTCCAAGTGGGTTCTTGAATTCTGAACTCAAGATATAGCACTGATTTACTCTAGTTGCTACATAGAGAGATAACATTATTGGATGACATTAGTTGCAAAATGATTTGAAAATTATGTAAGTCTACTTAGTATTGTGGTCTAATTCACTTTGTTTCCATTTTTACAATTATGATGTTGGTCCTTTATTTTTGGCCTGGGTAAACTGTTAATTGATTCTTTGTTATTGTCATTCAATGGGTAATAACTCACAAGACATATAGTAAAACCTTTCAGGAGTAACTAAGCTGGGGGTGACAAAGTTGTATTTGCTCTGAGGTACTGCTATCTTCATTGGTTTAAACTAAAGTGTTCTTCAGCCATCTTTCAGTATGGTAGAGCTAGTCAAGGAGAGTGGTGGTGGTGGTGGTGTGGGAGGGCTATTATAGATAAGTATAAGTTTAAAGATGTCTGCAGACAGTATTAATTCATGAGTGTGACAAAAAAGAAATTTAACTGTACATACTGAGTAGATCAATACCTATGGTAATGCTTCTCAGCAAACTCACCCAACCTCTCATAGACACTATTTTTTTTTTTTTTTTTTTAAATTTGCACAAGATTCTTTTGGTGATGTATTTTTTTTTTTGATTACTGAGTCTATATCATCTTAAACTGCATAAACAAAGTCAGTGATTCCCAACCTTCTCTATAGGGCTCCTTCATGCTAAACACTACCCAGTGAGGTTCTCTATTATTTTCACCTCACTTCAAGGATGACAATGTCATGTCTTTCTATATATGTTCAGTTATGTTTAATTAATTGATATCATATTGGAGTGTGATATTTTAATATTCAATTTTTATCTTTAGCAGTCAGCTGTAGTTATTTCTTTATATTTCATACCACAACTATATTGGAGATTATGCACATAGCTTTTGATCACGGTTTCCTCTCAAAGGAAGTTGATAGTCTGTAAGAAGGTTTCATAGAATAGTTTTGCTGAGGAAAGCTACCCTAATGATATCCACAAATCCTTTAGGCTTTTATTATAAGCACCCCCTCATTTATGCAATATCAGCTCACTAGTAACCTTAATGTTATTATCCTCCGTGTTTGTGCTTCTATAAACAGGGTTATTTGAAACAAAGAATTGTTCCTTCAAAGGAAATTGCACATATTTAGTCCATTTGACACCAGAGAGTATTAAAGACAACTTGTACTTTTCTTTACACAGAAAGAATGGTTTAAATTAAAATTCAAAAACATCTTAGATTTTTGTCTATGGCTGCTTAAAACCCAACTCTGAATATGCAATGTTATTGTTGTTTTTATTTTGATTTATTTATATTTTCTTGTTATACTGATCTCTTTTGTTGGTTTAATGAAGTTCATATGATCCAATAATGTTTCTCCATTCTCCTGGTGGGGCCAAGCTATGATGGTGTCATCTACATACCTGAGCCAAATGGTTGCCTTTTAATGGTGTTGTTTTAAGGACCCTGTTTCTGAAAAGGCAAAATCCCATGTTGATATGAGATGTTACTAGAGATAATGGTAAGCAATGGTTAACTCCTGCCTGCAGGAATCTCTGATCTCTCCTTTTTACTGGATGAATTGAAAGAATACATCAACCAAAACATAGGGGAAGAAGAATAGTTGTCCAAATACATCATTAGCATGACTCATCTCAAAACTTGACATATTTATTTAGATTGTCTTTTTCTTTGAAAGTTAGCATTATTCTTGATAGCCATTTTAACTTTTAATATAACTGGTTTTCTTTTTATTTTCAAATACAATTTGCTTTATGTCTATTTCAAGCCAATAACTGTTGTCTTTATTTGGAAACAACATTGATTAATTTTATTAGTTTTCGTTGCTTTTCTATGATTATCTTTCATGCTCAATCTGAATTTAGATATGACTGTATATGATGTTATTTAACTGAAAGATTATTTGTGAATATTTTTCCCCAATTCTGATACACAAGCAATATTTTAGACTTTGTCAGTGAAAGTTGCAAATAATTATGTTCTCTGTTATAAACATTTATTAAATTAGATGTTAAACAGTTACAAAATCTTGTGGAAGGATTTTGTTTACCTGAATTTTTATTTATAACCTTTTCTTTAATTAGCAAGAAAAATGTTTAGATGATGAACAATTTTTGTGTATATACAGTTTTTATGGGGTATGCAGCAAAGTGGTTAGAATGTTCAGTTTCTGATCATGACACTTGGGTTCAAATATCACCATGACTGAGTTATCATAAAGGCAACTTCTTGATGTTATTGGTTCACACAACAACCCCAAGCTTTGTTTTTGGTGGACATTTAGTTAAGAAGATAAATACTGATATTTTTTTATTATCTTCTTCAAATTTTTTCACTCCCTTCCACCTCCATATAGAATTAGATTTGTTTGTATTAGAACAAAATGGCAACTTTAAAACAATGTTAACAAGCAAAATAAAGGAATTGAAATTTAATAATTTGAGAACCTTTGTATTTTCAAGAATGTAAGATGATAAATTAAAAAAGGCTAAGAATAAATATTAATTAAGCCAAACTGACACATCATAAATTATATTTGTTGTTATCCATTCTACTGAATCAGGCTCTAAGACTTTGGGCTTTCTCACCCAACTTCCAATTTTAATAATTACTCTTATCATTTGTGAACTAATTTGTCATGTTCTTTTACATATCCACCTACAATTTAGATGATTCAGTCTTATAACCGTACAAAACACAGATTTGACTCATAGGCTTCAGGCTATTACCTGCTAAGCATGAAAAAGAAAGACATTCCAATTAATGATACATTACAACTATTTAAAATACTTGATTTTTTATCAAATGAGCTGCAATGCCCATTGCTAGTAGAACTATAATACTTATGTAATGTTTTCATGATCATGAACATTTCTTTATATCTATTTGATTTTAAAATTCAAAGATCTAACATGAAAATCTTAAAAACAGCTTGCTAAGTTTTTTGTTGGTTGATTAAAAGGAACAATTATGTTTTAATTTATAAAGTGGGTGCTGAAAAGTTCTTAGGTCAACCAGGAAGGGATTCCCTTTAGAATTTTGATGTTTTGTCTATTTTAGAAAGTGGGTTGGGCTGAGAACTTTAGAATAACTAGAGAAATTATTCTATGATGATATTTTCACTGACAATGTATTTACTTAAATTGTGAATGTGGCTTAAGTTTTATGGTTCCAGAATTTATTTTTCAGATTTATGAGAATGTAATTTGAAACAAATTTTTCCTTTACAAGCATAAAACAGTAGTAATTTTAAAAACTGATCGAAGCCAGGAAAATACTTTTTAGCTCATAATTAACTGATTGTTTTGTAAAATAATTATCAATATTCTTTGGGGGAAAAAACTATAATAATCAATGTTCTCATGATATAAGATAAAATATACCTACATTATGAATATGCTAAAACTATTACAGATGTCATTTTGAAAGTAGTGCCTCCTGTTTTATTCAGTCTGTCCATGACATTAGAGATAAATGGTGGTAGTATGGCAGTAAATTATTTACATTATTTACATTCAGACTATTGTCCTCATCTTTGTCATAGTTATCACAATGTTTCATTTTATATCTCAACAAACAGTATTTAGAAAAATATGATAAATTGGAAAAGCAAAAAAGCTTTCCAGTTTGTCATATTTTACTAAATATATATTTTACTCCAGAGTGAAAGACAAGGAAAAGACTTTAGTGAGCAGAAAGGAAAATAAAAGAACAGGATTCAGGAAGACAAAAGATGGCAACTGGCATTGCATATAAACTATTGAAGATCGTAGGTGATAGGAAAGCAAGAAACCAGAAGAGTTCCACAGGCAAGAAGTGTGCGAAAAGAAACTATTAGAATGAAACTTACAGTTACATCTTAGTAGTTCAACAGTAAAATGGTGAGACCTAATTGCCAATCTAGTAGTATGCTTAAATCCATGCAGTTGAGGCATCAAAGAGAGATCTCATTAGAACAATTGCTATGAAAATATTTATAAAAAAGACAGAGGGAAGCCACATCACAGCCGTGTGACTGAATGAAGTCAAGATATCAGGTTAGGATCAATTACATTACAAACCATTCTTTGTATTTTGTCAAGAATCTTTATATATATATATATATATATATATAGCAGGAACACCAGACCAAATATGCCAGCATATTCAATGCAGAGACGAATGGTTGAATTTACAAATGTTCAAGATGGATTCTGATGAGAAAAATTGTCTAACATGACATAGTGAACCAACTTTCCTAGCAGCAGACCTAGCAATTGATTCAATATAATCATTCCGCTTTATGTCAGTGGAAAGTGTGAGCCCAAGAAGGCACAATGAGTTGCTTTTCTGGAGGTTAGCATCAGCCATGCTGATGGAAGGTAAAAAGGGTTCTCCAAGATGACTAATATATAGCAGTTTCATTTTGGAGGCTTTAAAATTAACAAACCATTTCTTGTCTCACTTAACAACTGATTGAAAGTCATTTTTGAGATCAAGTGCTGATTTTACTTTATCGTATCTGTCGGACTTTTATTATGACAAAAGTAAATAGTTGTCATTAGCCTAAATACGAAGTTTGGAACTGATGACGTCAGGAAGGTCATTGATGAAGATGAGAAAATAGAAGGTCATTGATGAAGATGAGAAACAAAGTAGAATGCGATTGATGAAGATGGGAAACAAAGTAGGTCTAAGGATAGAGCCCTGGGGGATATTCACCTTAATGTGAAAAGATCTACAAGTATGTCTGTCTGTCCAGTACAACTTTCATTTACACAATTTGTTAAGAATGACTGGATTAAGCTGTTAAAATCTAAAGAATCTGCAATATTATTGGTTCTGATCTCTCATCTTGGCTTCACTTTCCTACCATTGTAATGTTGCCTCCCTGTGCCTTTTCTATAAATACTTTCATGACAACTGTTTGGATCAGCTCTTTGTTACTGTACTTAGATTTTATGAATTTAAATGCAGAACTAGACTAGTGTTGAGGATTAAACAATATACAGTTGCATTGGCTAGATGTAACCATAAGTTCTATGCTAACAGTTTCATTTCTCACATTTCTCATTTGTGGAAATCTCTTCCGGTTTCATGCTTTCCAGTTAACTTTAGCCTGTAAAAGTTTAAATGAAATTTTCAATTGCTTTCTGCTGTCTTCCTGGTTAGTGTGTCCTTGTGACTTTAGTACCTTTTGGGGGTGAAATTGATAAAAAAAAGAAGCTAAATATTAAGCCTTGAGCTTGTAGAGAAGGCCAACATGTCAAACTCTTCAAGATATCTAATGCCACAGTCTGAGCTTCATTGATAGCCACATTCAGTAATATAGTGGTAGACCTGGAGAGACAAAAGACATAGTTTATCTGAAAGAAGGTTGTGTGAAGTGAGATACTTAACCTATTTGTTATTAATTAGAGTGTTTAGTACTTTGCCAAAAAAAGAGGTAAGATATTAATATGGGGATAATTCAAGGGATCAGAAGGTTCACCAGAATTCTTAGACAGAAACTACAAAGGAGAATTTCCAATAAGCTAGAAAGTGAGGAGCAGCAAGGCATTTATTGTAGAGTTTAGAAAGAACAGAAACCAATTCAGGAGCACATTTCCTGAGGACAATTGTAGAGATACCACCAAATCCACAATCCTTATTGGGATCTAGTTTAGAGATGATATCAGAATCCATGGATGGAGTTATATGTATATCACTCAGTAGAGATTTTATTCTAGGGGGAAAATCAGGCCAAAATACTTCTAATGAGTTGAGAGTGAAGTTGGGAGAGAATTTACAAACAAAGCATTCTGCATCATCTGCAGTAGATGACAATATTATATTTCAAACTGTTCAAAACTTTACTCTTGTTCAGTAAACTTTTACTAAGCCACCAGTAGTCTTTAGAACCAAACTTGTGAGAGACTATACAGTATCATTATATTAGCAAATAATGACTTTGCCTCATTGAGGACATGCTTACACTCATTATGAGCAGATACAAAGTGGTGTCTTATGGTCAGAACTGTCATGTTGTTATAGCCAAATGAAGTGATTCCTGTGAGCTGTAGTGACTGAATATGCAGGAGTGAACCAAGAATATTGTGATTTCACTTGGTATTTCCATGTTAGCAGGAAATCTTCAATACTGGATTTCATGTGGGAAGAGGCCTTAGAGTTCCCTTCTCAAGAGGATTACTAAAAATATCATTCCAAGAGGTGTTGTGAAGAAAATCATGAAATGAGTCCCAATCAATGAGAAAGATGTTCTGCTAATAGGGGGTTTTTGCCTGGTAAGTGAGCGGAAAGAGATATCTACAAATATTACTACATGGTCAGAGTTGTCAAGAGGACAGTGCTGCAGGACATGACATGAGTTCTGGGAGGTGGTAAGGAAGAGATCAAGTATAGAAGCTGTCCATCAGAATTACGAAGGAAATGAGTAGGGAATTTTACTATTTGAGTGAGAGATTGAACAGTTGAGAAGTTCAAAATATGGATGCCAACAAGGTCAGTAACATTGGAGTGATGAAGCCACTTGACATGATGGACAGTGAAGTAGCCAAACACAAAGATATTTGCTGACAATTATAGAGAGAGGGCCTTATCTATACTATCATAAATTCTATTGAGCAAGCAAGAGTCCTGAGAAGATGAATGAGAAAGAAAGAGAAGATAACTGACTGAGTTTAATAGTGAATGTTGGAAATATTTATAAGAACAATCTGGAAACTCAAGAAACACTTTCTTTGCCACAAGGAGAAAAAAATAAATAGATAAATAAAATAAAAGAATAGATTAGCAAATAAAATCTTGACCTGTAGTCGATGGTGTTAGAGGTTCCTTCTTTCCAGAAAGAAATTATATGCATTGATACTTGAAGTTTTATAGAAACCAAACAGTTGATCTGAGCACAGTTAGCATTTTATAGCTAAAAACTTGCTCTATCCAACAGGGTTATTTTACTCCCTGTATCAGTTGTAGTCTTCATGGAAATATATATGGGCATTACTGATGCAGTATACATTTTACATTGTTTTATCTATTTCCTATTGCTTATCAACTGCATCATCTTATTCAAAACCAGAAAATATATTATTTTTTAGATTTGTAAGATTCTTTTTATTTATTTTTTTCTTTAGAGTTAATTAGCCCATAGCTGGGAGAGGAAGAGATGGATTCATACCTTTCCCAAGAGTATTTGCACCAAATGGAATTGGAACTCTGCTATCCAATTAACACTTCTGAGTCATTATCTATTACACCACTCACACATCCAAAATTAGAACATGTAGTATTCCCAAACAGTAACCTGAAGTAACTTGATGCTGCTTAACTTTGGTGATCATATGGGAACCGGTGTTTCAACATGATGTGGACATAAGCCGTTTGGTCGTATTGGTGACATGTTCTGATTAATGAATTAGTGACCATGGTCAAATGCAAAAAGAAATACCAGAACTGTCCAACAAACAGAATTAATAAAGTTTGCAATAAAAAGAAAAAGGAACAAAGACTGAAATAATATTAAGTAAGCAAACAGTATATGCAAAAGCAAATCCACAGGTAAGAAGGCAAAAAGTTTACAAACTAAGAATTATTAGGTTGGTGCAAAAATAATATCGTTTTTTGACCTTAAAAATACGTCAAAAAACGATATTATTTTTGCACCAACCTAATAGCATCTACACTCAAAAAGCAAGGTTAGACAAATGAAGGTAGTGGTCTATTTTCGAGATAAGGGAGATCTGGACTGAGCGAAGTCAAATTATAAACCAACCTATTTTATTGACTAAGAAAAATATCCCAGCATGTGTGGACTTCTGCCTATAAAAGGGGAGGGGAAAATGTTTTTCAGTCATTGAGTGTGTTTTAGTTTAAATATTTTGTTTCATTCTTTAGTTTCTTTTGGGGTTCAATCCCTCCCTCATCATTATATGCATCATGAAAATTTTATATATTTTTATAGGGGGTGAGGAGAAACACTATGAACTGCATAAATTTTTACATCAACAGGTGTTTTGTAGTTTGCTTGTGAATATGTAGTATTGTGGTACATATAGAATTGTGAGGTGATGGACAAGTTCTTGTAGTGATTGAGAATATTGTATTGAATGAATGGGTCATGATTGTGATTGACTAGGATAGTTACTGAGTACCAGCCTTTCCTTATTTCCCCTTTGGCCTTGTGCCACAATTTTGTATTTAGATACAAAATAGTCATTCCCAACAAAGTGAAATCAACACTAATGAATACTCATATGTACAGAGTTCAGAGAGAGAGAGAAAAAAAGGTTCAAACCGAAAACTGAAAACATGTAAACAATAAATGCTGTTCTTGACCAACCTTTGTTTGAAGTTTTTCTGTACATTCAATTATTTAATATGGTAATAAAGTTCATATCAGATCATAATTTACTGGTAGTTTGATAGAATAGATTGCCTGTTTCTTATAGTAAATCCATATTACAGTATGAGTATATTTTATCAGTTCCAAATCTCTGAGTAAATGATTTAAGTTTATTATCAGTGTGGATTCCAAAATCAGAAAGACAACAACAAAAATCCTTTTTACTTTCTATTAAATTTTTAAAAAAGTACAAATCTTTAAACATTTGAACATTTTTGTTGTCATTCTCTCATTTTCTTCATGACAGAGAATATTTATAATCATAGCTTTCTTACAATCAATATGCTTTTTATCTCAGTTTTTATTAGAATTTTATTATTAGAAGTATGCAAATGATCACAGTGAGAAACCTATGTATGCCGTCACTAGTTTTCAAAAAAGCACTAGTGGAAACTTTTGTACACACTTAATACATCAGTTAATTTCATATAAGTTACAATTTGCAAGTCATTCATACAAAAATATTGTCTAGAAACGTGTTATTCTCTAAAAACATAAAACTCAAAGATTAGGATGTAAGAGAAAATTTTAGATAAAAGTCTTTTTTCTACTCATAGAGACTTTGTCTTAAAACATTGTTGTAAATCTAAAAAACAAAAAATATTTCAATATAATTTCACTGGTTATATACGGAATCAATGTAAATATTTGTCTATGTTAATTGTGTTATTTATCTAACGGGAATATTTTGATAAATGATTTCTTCATATTTTGAATTGGAAATGTATTGCTTAAAATATTTAGAACATACAAAGAAAATGTTTGCATATTTTTTATTTCAAAAATAAATTTTCATGTATTTTTGCTTACCTTTTGAAAATTGAATTTGTTTGACATTCTTTAAATTGAATTGCTTCAACCAATAGAAAGAAACCTTGATATATTTTCTGTCCAAAATATTTTCTTTTTTGAATTGCTCCATTTTGTTTTCATTCAGGTCTCAATGTGCATGTGGACAACTTTATGATAATTTGAGAAAAACTTCTAATTTTGAATGCAATCTGCCCTGTCCTGGAAACCCAGTTCAAGTTTGTGGAGGCAGTAGAAGAGTTCAGATACATAGTAAGTGGCAGAATTTCTTAGAGCAATTTTCTATAATCATTTATATTATTTCATCAAACATTTTTAAAATGTTCCCATTTAAGCCTCTTATTAGGACACTATGATTGATTTCTAACCAAGCCTTATACATTATTATCCAAAACTCTTTATCTATTTTAAACTAATGTAAACTTCTATCAGGTCTGTGTGCCTATATATATATATATAGGTAAAAATCCATGGGTAAGTAATCCAAGTGAATCCTAATAAAATATTAAAACTTATGCACAAAAGAGAGCTCAATATATTTATTATAGAGCATAGAAATGAATTACATGAAAAATGAAACTCAATTTTACCTCATTTATATGGCCTTTTGCTTCTAGAAAGAAATTCCCTGAAAATTTTTTTTTTTTTAAATCAAACTTTTTAGTATTGACAAGCTCCAGGGAATTTTTCTCTCTAGGAGCAAAATGGCATTATAAATGGGGTAAAACTGAGTTTCATTTTTATGTAATTCATATATATGTGTGTGTGTGTAATGGCCTCCTTCTGTTTATCAACCATAGCCATCCTACTTCAAATGATTTCTAAGCCAGCCATATGCACCACCCAGTAAGATCATCCAAAACATTGTGCAATGCCTGTGCATGAAATTTTTAAAGTGAAGGAAGATGGTACAAAGACTAAGAGGTCTCTCTCTCTCTCCCAATGGTTCTTATTGGTGATGTTGGAGTGTCATTGAATGACCTTCATCCAATGGGTTCACTATTTTCCCATAGCTGGGACCCTAACAGGTTCTTAGACCTGGGAACAATAGCAACAAATAGGTGGTTGTATGTTCCTTAAAACCTCTAATCTCTCAATCAGAAGCCTTGCTGCTAGATGTAGTTTATCATCATACCTAGGACAATTGGAAGTCAAAATGGCTACAATTGTAGGAAAAAGAGAAAAATGGTTAAGGAGTGAGTGTAAAGGATAAAAAAAAAATGGAAAGGACAAATAACCATGACATGCTATATGTATGCACACACATACACTATTAAAAAAAAAAGAAAACTTGAACCAATGAAAAGTGCATATAAAAAAGAAAGAACAAGAAGTATAGCAGTCAATTACTGATACCCTCTAATGGGTGGACAGAGTGATTCCTGGAAGGTTGGTCTATGAAACTCTGGAATCAGGATGATGAAGGTAACATTAATCAGCTAAGTGACAAACCTTTTACTTGTATTAATTCTCTTTCTCTCTCTCTCTCTCTATATATATATATATATATATATATATATAGAGAGAGAGAGAGAGAGAGAGAGAGTTATGGGTATGATAACTATACATACATATACTTGCATATACATATAAATATATTTCTTCCTCATGGATTATAAATACAGTGTTATATAACAAGAGCTATAAGTACATACTAGTGAATAACAGTCAGAATATACTCAACACCTGGAGACTGCAAGACTGCATGAAACTCTGAGTTGTACTACTGACATTTGATTTTATGTATATTCACTAACACACTATGTCAGGTTGCTCTTTGAGTGTTACTGGTACAATGTAACCTAGTACTACATAATTTGGTCATCAGTGTATAAACTGGTTCTCCCCACCCTCACCAGACTTATTTGCTGGTGGTTAGACATCCAGCAGGATTAAAAAGAAGACCTGTCAAAAAGCAGATGAATTTTCTTGTAGGCTCAATGCCCACCATCTAGGCACCATAGCTATGTATTCAGCCAGTACTGTAGTGATATGGTGTTAGTGGATGGAGGTCTTCCTAGACTGAAGCCAAAAATGAGGTAGCCAGTATAACCCTTGCTACCTCATTTTTTTTTTTTTTTTTTTCCTGTTTAATGATTCTACTGATAATCTGCAAATTTTGTTTTCACATCAACACTTTGTTTAAAAATTATAATTAAATCTCTAGTTTGATGATTCTATTTTTTCATTTCTTGAAATCATGGTGAAAATTATCCCAAGAAATATGGATGGCAGAGAAGTTGAGCCAAAGGGCACTTGCTAAAGAACTTGGCATTTCAGGAAGCAGCATCTCAGAATTTTCAAAGCACTGGAGGCATTTTGGATTGATAAAGATGTGGATACCTTAAAAGATGCAGTATCGAAACTGATTGGTATTCTAAAAGTAGATCCTAAGAAAAATGCACGGATGAGTATAACTTGTCCAATTCAGTGCCAGTTGATAGCAATAAGTACATCTTATGAGGACATGGACTAATGTTGTGCTTAGCAACTAAGAAATCAAACATCTAAAGACAAGATTATCCATGTTACATGTTGGAAACGTTGATGATTGTGGGGAGGAATTTAATGCTTTGGAAATGCATAAAAACTAATGGTTGAAGAAAGATGATTAAAATGGATGGTAGTTTGAATAGTGCCAGATATATTCAGTTTCTGATAAATCTTTTGATGCCAAATTTGGATAAAGCTGAGATTTTTTGGCATGATGATATGCTATGAGTCATGTAACACAATTGAGTCACCATATTGGAAGATTGGCCAGCTCAAGAGTGCCACCAATTATCATTAAACAAATATAAGCAGAACTAAATAACAGAATTTCTTAAAAGAATGCACACAATCTTGAAGAGTTATGGGCTCAAAGAATGGCATCTCGTAGCTATGAATTTTCTCTACATCCCTTCCCAGATGCAGTGAAGTTGTTATTTAAGCAAAGAGAAGTCTCACAAACTATAAGCAATGTACATTAACCTCTTGAAATTAATATGCGGTAATAAATTTTCTTCTTTCAGACATTTCACACTTTTAAAGCATTACATCTATCTTGGTTTATGCGAGAAGGCCAAAAACTTTTGCATAGCCATTTTGGGTACTTTTCTCATATCTCCCCCTCTGTGATATTTTTTAGAAGAAAGTCTGCTATAAGACTTCTAAGTAAAGAATGTATATGACTGCGAAAGTGTCAATAGTTCATTTATAAAAGATGCAATAGTAAATGTTTATTTTGACTATTATCAGAAATTTACATTTGTTTAAAGTGTACTGTATATTTGTTGTAATTTGTGAAGAAAAATAGCAGGATTTTGAATAAAAAAATTATTAAGCATTGAATACTTTTTATTCACTTATGAAATTAATAGGGTTGCCGACTCCTTAAAATAAAAATGTGGGACTGCAGGTTGTTTCCTAACTATATAAGGGTTTTTGCTCCCCATGGACATGTTCCCAACCAAGGGTCCGCAGACTCACAAAACTGAATTTAATCATTTTGGTATTTTTGAGTGATATGAATTGTGAACGAGAGAGAGGCAGGCAGAGACTTCCATCTGTTTGTGTTAAGCAAATCTTTAAAAATAAAATTTATGTCTGATTTTTAAAAAGAATAATTAGTTCTCAAAATGTGGGATAAACATATATCTTGTATCCGTTAATGTAGGATATGTTCTTCAGCATGAAAATGCAGGACAGTCCTGTATTTTGTATGATTGACAACCCTATATTTTAATGAAGCAATTTTTTCTTAGAGTAATATTTATTTATGGGATTCATAACAATTATAACTTTTCTTTTTTTTCTGTTGTTTTAATTAAAAAAAAAAATGAATGAATCATCTTTAGGTTTGAAACAAATGTTATAATTTTGTTATAGTAAATTTGATCCTCATATGTCTAGTCTTGTGCCATACTAGCCTAAACCTAGTAAATATTGATATAACCTTTTGATTAAAAATTCATAATTAATTCACAAAAGAAAAACATCATTCACTTGTCTATCAATAAATAATCAACTTTTTAAAAGAAATAATTTTACTTTTGGTGTAACTCAAAATTGTTGATAATTTAAAAAAATAATTAATTATCCAAGTTCTTTGATTTTCATGATAATTTCTCAAGTTTTTGCCGTCCTGGGTATGACGATAAACTACATCCGCGTCCTGGGTATGACGATAAACTACATCCGCGTCCTGGGTATGATGATAAACTACATCCGTGTCCTGGGTACGGCGATAAACTACATCCAACAGCAAGGTCTCACATAATGTTTTCAGATAAATAATGTTGCCAGCTCTAAGATTTTGAAACAATAATGTTGCCAGCTATACGTTTTTTTGTAAAAGAGTAATGTTGCCAGCTATACGTTTTTTTTTTGTAAAAGAAGTAATGTTGCCAGTTATAAGTTTTTTTTGAAACAATAATGTTGCCAGCTATACGTTTTTTTTAAAACAATAATGTTGCTAGCTACCTTTTTTTTTTTAAACAATAATGTTACAGCTATACGTTTTTTTTGAAACAATAATGTTGCCAGCTATATATTTTTTATTCCATACAAAATAGGCATTTAAAATTCATATAAACTGGATTTGGCATTAAATAACCCACAGTGGTTGATATGCCATAAAACCCAAACAAACAAACAAACAATCAAGTTTTTGAAAGATGGGAATATTGATGTCTTTCTACTGAATGATAAAATTGTAGACAAAACTTTATGGCATATTTTTTTATTGAGTGTTTGTAAACCTTTTGGGGATTCTATTCCTTTCATCAGCCAAACATTTAAATAGATTTAATTTTTAAGTTCAGATACAAAAGTACAATAGCAGACAATAATTCAAATTTTCTAGAAGAGAATTAAAAAAAGGAGGGGTTTGCACAACATATAATTGTTACAATTTTGCTTAATTATTTTTGCAACCTCAAAACAGTCATATATGATTTGACTACTTTATTTAAATAAGACTCCCTTTTATTATTTTTTTATTCGGTCAAGTTAACTTGGACATTCATGAGTCTATCATGGTCCTGCATCAAAGTTGGAAGATCATTAGGTAGACATTCTGTGTCATAACATAGGTGGTTGCTGGGTGACCAACTCATCTTGCTCCATGGCTAGGTTTCTAAAACAGTAAATCATTTGTGAGTTCTTGTTTTGCTTGCCAGTGCCAAGTGCATTCTGTGTTTGCGTAAGATTGTATAAATATCAGGAATAGGTCCATAGAGCTGTGATTTAGTTAGATTTAGATATTGTCTCCAAATGTTAAGTATAGCTCTCAGCATGGAAGTGTAGATTCCATCAAGTTTAGAATCTAAGGTTTTAGTTAAGGCACTGGCACCATACATTAACACTGCTTCCAGTGCTGGATTTACCATTGTGCTTAGGTGTGCTTAAGCACAAGGCTATGTTGGCCAAGGGGCTCCATCTTCCTTCCAAGCCTATGTTAGGGGCCTTATAACTTAATATGTTGCACCATTTTTGTCTACAATTTTATTGTGACATTTGTATGGTGCAGTAATTTTGCAATTTCAGATATAAATGCAAAGACATCCTCAGGATTTCTAACTTTTGAAAAGATAGAAGAATTATCAGGAAACCAATATCTGGTCATTAAATTTTACTTTTAATTAACAAATAATTTAATTTTATAATTTCTAATAAAAGTTCCATTTTGGGGGGGGGGTTCATCTGACTATAAAAAAATGAAACACTTTTCTCTCTGTAGGTTTTGTTTAACTTGTTTTTGATAATTTTTTTTATAATGTTATTAAGCTTTATTGCTTTTAACATTAATAATTTTCAACTTTCTAGATTAAATGACTTAGTTCTTGAAAGGAGAGATATTTTGTTTTTATTTAAGGATAAAGTTTACGTATTCTTAAGTAAAAACTTGATATCTTTTTAAATACAATGTTGCTTTTCATGTGAAAATTCATTTTTTGCCATCTTATTGGGAAACTTTATACAGGGTGTGATGCATAAATTGTTGCTATTTTATATTTTTTAATTTTGTGCACATGCGTTGTTTGTTTTGTCAACTACACAGTATAGTAGAATCAGTTGGGCACCATCTGTAAAAAAAAGAGCACCAAAATTTGGAAATGGCATGCTGTGCTGCTTGGCATTCACACCAGAAACTCCAATACAAACATTTCAGAGTGTTTGGGTGTCAATCTGAGGACAGTGCAGAGGATTTGGAATGAATTGGATGAGTCTAATTCTGATTATGAAGATATGACAGCTAAGAAAAAACTCACTCTGATAATTCTGATAAGAAAAGAATTCCTGAATTTGTTGTTGAAAGCCTTGGACTCAACATGGAAGCCTACATCAAATGCCTTGAAAAGGTAGTGCTACCCTGGGACAAGAGGGTGCTTGCTGGAAAACCCTATGTCTAGCAACAGGACTCAAACAGGAGTAGCTAGTCATGGCTGTCAGATAATTTCTGCAACTACATCAACTATGACATCTGGCCACCTAACCCTTTGACTGCAACTCCCTTGATTATTATGTCTGGGGAGCAGTTAAGCGAGAGACCATCAAAACTCCTTGTAATACCAATAATGAACTGAAGGCAAGGATTATGGCAGCATTTAACAACTTAAATAAGGACACCGTCCACAAGAGTTGCAGGAGATTCCAAAGTCATCTGGAGGCCATGGTTGAAGCCAATGACTATTTTATTGAATAAATTTATTCTTTGGTTTTTCAAGATATTTTTGTGTAATTTTGGTAAGTATATCTCTTAAAATGAGATGTCAGTGTTATTTTAAAATTGTGTAATTTCAACAATTTATCCATTGCACCCTGTATATCTGCATAAACTTTTTTTTTTTAATTTTTATGTTTGTATAATGGAATACTTCACTTTTCCTGAAACATTAATCATGTATTTTGGTGTATATAGCACATTTTATAGAGTAATTATTGTGCTTTTTACAGGTATAAAAATATTTGCTAAGCGATTCACACCTTATGGTAAGTAATCTAAGAAAATCACTTAAGTAATTAAATGTTTATTCATTTATTATAGTGATTACATTCTTATTAATAACACTTATTTGGGATAACACATTGTGTATAGAATTAAGAGGGCAACAAAATGGCATTGTTGACCTAAGGAAGGAATAAAGATTTTTTTCCCCCCCTAAAGTGCTAGGTTATCATAGAGAAATTTGTGGAGTCCCATAGAGTTTTATATGAGGCACAATCTAAAATTCTAGCATCATTCCATATAAGATTTTATCTCAATTTTGGATAGTAAGGGTAGCATTTCAGAAAGAGGCTAAAAATGTTGGCTATGGAAAGGGTAGTCATGATTAGAAGTTCAAAGGTAATGGAAGAGAATTATCTAAATTCAATGAGAAGGGCTTGGCTGACAGAAATATACTTGTTGGAAATGAGGGAATAATTACTGTTGTTTTTATGAGTGTGAGAGCAAAGTATTTCTTGTGGGGGTCACAAACAGTACAGGAATTGTTGGTATGTAGAAAGTACATCCATTGGTTCAGAAGATGGGAGACTTAACAGTACAAATGAAGAAGGAAAATAATGAAATACAACAGAAGACAACAATAAAAACATGGTAGCATTAATGAATAATTGTTCCCAAGTATGTTTTTTGCAAAAGAATTATTGGCAGAATATGATATATAAATTTCTATATATTAAACCAAAGTTATGCAAATGAATAACAAAGTGGAAAAAAATTCTGTGTAATGTGTTTTGTCCTCTAGGACTTCATCAGACTAATGTTTTTCATGATGGAATGATATGTATAGTTAGGGGAGAAGGAGGAGGAGGAGATATAAAAACTGAGTGTCAGTTACAATTATATACAAGAGAGGAAATGCTGATGATGTTGGACCATTGAAATTTAATTTGTTTTTTTCTGGGCTCGTCATCCTGCTGATCTCATTCAGTTTCCTTTTGCTTTTATCAATTTTATTGTGATTAAATATTCCACATTGTGATAATAGAAGATCAGACAAGAAAGGTGAAATATTGTAAGAAGCTGGACGCAAATTTACTGTAGATGATCTAGCAATCAAGGCACTTTCTATACACTTTCTCCTTAGTAAATTACTTTCACTTTTTATTAAAGTAGCATTTTTAAAATCAAAATTATTGTCAGATTCATTACGATGAGCGACTAATGCACTGAGTGTATAGTGTTGTAAAAGTCCTTTTTGAATTCATATAATCTTTTATTTAAATTCCTTGAGTTTTCTCTTAGGTATTCCTTGTGGCAATCATTACAGGTGATAGAGTTCTTCCTTCTAGTTTTAGCTTATTTTGTTTTGTATGAAGTCTTTTATTGTTTTAGAAGTAGCTGTAACAAATTCTACTATATATATATATATATATATATATATAAATTCTTTTCAGTTGTAGTTGTGATAGAGTTGGCAAGTAGAGTGATGTATCTTGTTTCATTAGTTTTGCTTGAATGGTTTATTTTGTTTTATTTTCAATATTTGAAGAGACTTTCGTTTCACATTGAATATGAAATAATTTTAATTATCTTCACTGAAGATCTTAAGCATGTAAATATTTTTATCAGTATTTTATTAAATAAATTAAACTTCAAATCTTGCATTGCAGAATCTGTAAACTTTATTATTAAACTGTACAAGTATTTGTCTTCTCTAATATATAAATTGATTTTAAATCAATTTTAAGATATTCTTTTACGTACTGTGTGCTTTCAGGTTTTAAATAGCCATGGCTCTCTACAACTTTCTTTTCTTCATAGCTTTAAGCAATTCTTGTCCTTTTATTATCCCCCACCACTCTCCATTCTGCCAGCTATTTACACAAACTCATTAGTTAGTGTTACTTGGCATTTTCCTCTTCTCATCTTGCCTTGAATGTCCTGTGAGTACCAAATTCTCTAAACTTCCTTTCTGCATTATGTATCCCAAAAGTTTCAATCACATTTTTCTAGCCTTAAGCACAAGTGTCTTTTTAAATCACATTTTCCTTAAAAAAAAAAAAAAAACCTGCTCGTTGCTCATGTGTTTAGTGTCAGCTTGCTTTTCTCAGTATCCATCTATAAAACCACATCTCTGTTACCTAAAGTTTCATTTGTGAGGATATTGTCCAGCATCACTGCCATATGGGAGGATTGATTTATTACATAGTATTTCAGCACACTTTTCTCTATTTCTAACAAAATTTCCTGTTTCTTAATAATTTGTTTAGCATTTGGAAAACATCTTTCATTATTCCAATGTGTCTTCAGATTTCTGTTTGACATTTTCCATCATCTTCTGTTTTTGTACTTGCTAGTTTTGGACGTCCCTAATTTGTAACTTTCATTTAGTGCTGCCCTTCTTGCTAATGACCATGCATTCTGTTTACTTGGAATTGATGGTTGTTCCTTTCTTCTCACTTTCCTTTACTGTCTTGTCAAGGAGTTCCTACCATTTCCTTTTGATGTATGCTGCATCTCTTAACTTAAGATTGTGCCCACCAATTAGATATTATAACCCTTATAAAAATGCTGGCTTTCATTCTAAACTTTAAACTGCCAAATGGTTAAAATGTAATCATCTTTCAATTAGAATGTTTTCACCAGTTTTTTGAACAGGAGTAGAGGTTTATTCTTTGTTTCCTGTTTAGGATTATCCTTCTGGGTCCTTCTAAAGTTTTATTCACTTTCACGCCTTACATCTTAATGGCATTACCACCTTTCTTAGAGGTGAATTGATTAAAAAAGAACAAAAACAGTTGGAGTTATATCAAAACAATAGTTCATTTGCTAACATTGAGGAGTGTCCCAAACATTAGTACATTTTCTATAAGTATTAATTTGATTATTATCATTTCATAACTTATCAATATAATACTGACATATGTAAATTACTTATAATAAAAATCATACTCCATGGAACATTCTTCAGAAAAAAATGATCAATGTTCAACCTTTGTGCCCGCAAAAAATAGTGTGTCAAAAGGATGGTTATTTCTTTGACACTGATATTACTGTATACACTTTTGACTCACTCAGCCATGTTTATTGTTTTCAAAAGTGAAGATTAGTATTTTAATAAAACCCAAACATATTCAAATGTATTTCTTTATTAAATGGTAAATAATAAATCTTTATAAAAGGTAAATAATAAATATCACATTCTACTTGGTTCACATATTTTTGTAATCTTGTAAATAAACATTGCCGAGGGAGTCAAAAGTGTATACAGTAATAGTGGTGTCAAAGGCATAACCATCCTTTTGACACAGCATTTCTTTTTGCAGGCATTTAGTTTAAACATTGGCAAATAATGAATACAAAGAAATGTGTCAGACTTTACTGAAAAGTATACAAGAATGTTGGCAGATTATAAGTATTTTCTGAGCATTTAAGCTACCTCAGATTTTTAGCTTGTTAGAATTGTAAGAGGAACATTGTGTTTATGTAAGTAAAAACAAGCATACTATGATTTTAGTTTATTCTGAAATTTTTTTATGCATTGTTGAAAATGTTGTTGTGTTGAAAAATTGCAGTAAAGATCTTTCCTATTTTGCATTATGTGTTCTTTTTATTAAAAAAACTTCTCTGATAAAAGTAATTCTGATTAGAAATTTAGGATTAAATTTTGATGAGATAAATTTTTGATTTTAAAACTCTGCTTATGATATGAAAATAAACAGTTGAATACTACTTTGAGGAGGGTGCTGAAAATTTATCTGCTCAACCAAAAAGTCCTTGCAAAAGAAAAAAAAATGAAATTTGGTCATATTTTGGGAAGTAATGTTGGGCTGAGAATTTTTCACCACCCTTTTGAAGGTACATTTAAAGAAATTCAGACAAAAGAAAAACGAAACCCCATTAGCAACTATTGAAATTTACTGCTTGATTATCTTAATAAGATTTTTAATAATTAATCTAAATTTAATAATTTAATCTAACTAATTTAATATTTTAATAAAATTATTGTATTTGTTATATTTGCTTCTTGGAAATCTCTTTAATTTCTGTCATGAATTTTTTTATTTTTTTTTATTTTAGGCATTTATCTGGGTTGTTTTCAGTCGATCCCATCTGAAATGAATCATAATCATTTGCAGGATACATCAATGACTTTAGACATTTGCATTAAACATTGCTGGGAAAAAGGACTTCTTTATGCGGCTCTTAAACAAGGGTAAATTACACACACACACACACACACTATCAATCAGAAGTTTGGGACCACCCTAGAACTTGATTCATTTTTAAGTTTAGAGGGGTAAAAAAATCAGTGTGGTTCCAAACTTTTGGTAGATAGTGTATGTGTATCTAAATCATTTCAATTTTGCTGTTTGTTATGCTATAACTTAATAACTATACTTATTTCAGCTGCAACATCATTTAAAGGAGAAACTTCTTGTGATGTACTAGCTGAAGTACCTGCTTCAATCCAGACACTTAAAATTTCTTAAGTTTGTTTCATTAACAATATTCTTTTAATTAACTAAGAATTAAAATTACTGAATTAATTATGAAAATTAATCCTGGAAAAGATTTTTTGAAAAAAGAAGAAAATCTTGAAAATGTAAGTAGTGATTTATTCAAACTGTTGTCCTTATCTTGATTGTTATAGTCACAATATTTTGGTTATTATACTCTCTGGCTTTGTTAGGTCACTCTATGAATGCTTCTGGTACCATGTAAGCCATTAGTATATGCCACATATTCAGGTCATCATCAACTAAATTGGTTCCCCCCACTATACTTTTCTAGTGAGGAGGATGGCTAGACACCTAGAAAGATTAAAAACAAGACCTGTCAAAGGGTAGATGAACCTTCTTGTAGGGGTCAACAACTCTTGAATGCAATGGGGTAGACTAGTCTATGTATACAACCAGTGTGGTAATGACACTGTATTGCTAGTTGAAGGGCTTCCTAGACTGAGGTCAACAGCCAGAGTGGAGAGTCTCCTCAATAGAATTAATGTCTGTTGACGTGGAGAGGAATGGGCTATGACAGATCTGCTTGTCCAACATATGCTGTGCATGAATTAATATTTCTCTGGATTTCAACCCAGATATGTGGAGTGAACTGGTTTGGTGCTCAGCTGTGCAGTGACTCTACAACTACACCTAATCATTAGTCTGATGGGGAATGTTTTTGGAATTTCAAGCAAAACTCTTTATTCCCTCAACAGAGTAGACTGTTCCCAGTCCACTATCCATGCTAGGGAATAGTTCATGTTACTTAATCTTTTTTTGTTAATTGTTAGTTTTGTGATAACATTTTTGCTGATTCCATTGAACCATAGTATATGGGCTTCACTGACTGACCCGGAGGCTGAAATCACTTGGGTAATGTGGTAAACAGTCACATAGAAGTAAGCGAGCCAGAGTGGCTTGCATCTGGTGCAAAGGAAAATCAGTTTCTTACCTCAACATGTGGCACATGGCATCAGCATTTTACTCCTTGAAAATGGAATTACTCTCCCGTCTACCTATTTCAGCAGTATTTGCTGTAATGGGTTTTTTTCGTACAATTTGGCATGGTTCGACCAGTAGCAAGTTGTGTGCTGATTGGTCGGGCTGGAGGAGGCTATTTTCTTGGGTAACTGAGAGCAAAAGTGAAGAACGCTAATTAGTTGGTTGGTCATAGTGTTGGCCTGATAAAAGAGGGCTGAAGCAGTAAGAAGGCAGAATGGTTTTATGTTGGTGAAGTATGCGGAACACAAGAACAATGGATTGAACAAGTGGTATCCTGTATTCTATGAATGACGTCCGAGGAATAGACTCATTAATCTACAGGTAAAATTGCATACACCTAACCAATGCTTATATACACAATACCAAAATGTGCTTATAACAGTTTATAAGAAATTGTAAAGATGAGGACACCATTTTGGATAAATATGCATATAATAATGATAATTCCTCATCTCAAAAATTTGAATATTTTTATCAGTAATTTTTAAATGCATTCATCCCATAACACCAGCATTTGTTGATATTTCCTGTTGATTATGTATTTTATAAAAAAAATCAGCATCTAACTGTTGACTTTACTAAAAAATACAATCTATACAATGATATGACAAAAGTGGCTTTCAAATTGTGCAGTGTTTTCCTTGAAGCTTGGATGATTTATTTGAAAGTAATTTCTTATCAAATGAAGAGCTAATCTTGACATTTCTCTACCTTTCTCTCTTTGTCAACTGTTCTTTAAGGGATCATCATAAACTTTCTGGTGATATATGCATATTTTAAATTCAAATTCATCAACAGATAAAATTAAACAGTATTGTGGATTTTACAATAAATATTTTGGTCACTTGGGAATGTTGAGAACAAAATGAATAATGTTTTCTTTTATTATTCTAAACTGTTTTAAATCCATGAAATAACTTATGTGAGTTTATCTTTAAGGTAGCGTGCTCCTTGTAAAGGAATTTTCCAATTGTTATGTGTCACATATCTTTAGGCCATAAACAATCATGGTTCTCCTGTGTCTTTTGATTCTTTCAGCTTTTTCTTCACCCTTATTTCTTCTTTGTGATATTTGTTCCCCCCCCACCATTTGTACAGATTTGTCAAGTAAATTGTTACTTTCCTTTGCTTCTCATGCCTTCTAAGTGCCCTGTGAGTTTTAATTTCTCCTAGCTTTCTTTCTTCATTAAATATCCTGAAAATTTTAGCTGTTTCTTGACAATAAGAAAAAAACAGCATTTATTTTTATAGCTTCTGTTCTCATTAAAAATTCGTCATTTGTCATATGTTCTGTTCATGGTATTCTTAACATTCATTAGTAAAACCATATCTTGTTTGATTCAAGGTTTTTTCTTTCATATGCTGAAGAAGAACAGGAAAAAATTAGCAAAGAAATATTTATAAAATTGATATCAAATGTTAATTTTAGATAATAGTAATTGCAAGAAAAACAGATTTTGGATTGTAATAAGCTGTGAAACATTTATAAAAATATGTAATCTTTCAATATCTTCTTGATATGTTTGTGTTTTCCCTTGTCTTATAATTTCTGTTGCAAAAAAGAAAAAATGGGAGTACAGAAATGGCCATGAGTTTCACAAATGACTCAAATCTATCGTCTATACAAAGAAAATAAGTTTGTTACTTTAGTGGGTTTTGAAAATTGTTTTGTCAGTAGATTGCTTTCTTATGCAAGCATCCACATTTTGTTTGGATCAGTGAATTGAATTGATATGTCATATACAAGCATATATATGCTAGACTTTGTGTACATTTGTTTTTTGTCCTCACCCTTAAAGTTTTCTTCTTTTTTTTTAATGGTAATTTATCATTGTTTTGTTTTTTTTGTTCCCTTTTTTTATCATACACATAATTTTCACAGAAGAAATTAAAATCCAATAATCATTCAGTTATCAAGATTTCTCTAAAACCTAAAAATTTACATAGATTAGATTCTGTAACAGAATCTGTCTACTAATCTACAAACACGCATAATGATTTAGATGGACACCTTGAAGTATTATGAGTTCTTGTAAATCTGTTTTTCCCATTTAAAGTATTTGGCTGATGCTTAATGATTAGTGGTGTTTTAAAATATTGAACAACGTAAAACTTATTTTTATTGTATACAATGATTAGATTTCACCACACGTATCATAAGTCTATAGAAATTTTGTTTTTGTTAAAATTGATCTTATACATTATACTGAATGGCATTTTTTGTAAAGTTTAAATGTTAATGGTCAAAACAGGAACAAAAAGAAAAACGATCTTTTTCTCAGGTTCAGTTCCTCTCTTATCTATATTTTAAAAAAATAGTGACATTTAAATGATTAATGTTTTATTTGCATGCATTTTTTTTTAATTAAGTTGAAATTTAAGTCTTCTAACTTATGAAACAAAAATGAATAAAAATTATTTTTAGGTTCTCAAAAAAGCATATGCAGTAAGTTTTCATGACAAGATAAAAAAAGACATTTTTGTTTCTTTCACAAATAACTAATTATTTATTGGGGTTTGCATTAAGATTTTTAGAATAATTGTTATGAATTTTGTAGTTTAAATGTACAAATGAGTAATCCATGTATTCAATAATTACTGAAACTATTGTATTCTTTTTACTTTGAAATAAAGAGATGAAAATTGTTTAATACATTTTAAGGAAGATGTTATCATATTTTGAAAATTTGACAGTATAAGTGTTGTTTTGCAAAAATTCAAAAGAATAGACATTTATTACCTGGTTCAAGTCTTTAAATGAAAATTGAAAAAAAATCATTGAATAAATTATAAATGTTATCAAACATTTCTCATAATATTCACTAGAATATGATGCTATGATGTCTGCTAAGGAGGAAAATGGAAACAAAAATACTTTTATACTTAGACTCAAGAAACAGTTGAAATTTCTGGGACACATAATAAGGAAAAATGGCTTGGAAAATTTGATACTCACAGGACATAGTGACGGTAAGAGAAACAGAAAAACAACGAGTAACCAACTTAATGTGCTTGTGTAAATGGATGGCAGCACACTGAATAGCAGAAAAAGTAAAGACAAAGATTGCTAAGAGCTACAAAGGATAGGAAGTTGTGGAGAGCCATTATGACCCATGTCCTGAAGGGATATGGCACATAGAAGAAGAAACTGAAATGCATCAACTTTCAGCCATTAGAAAATTTAGTTTATTTAAAATTTTAAATTCATTGCAATTTCTTTTCAGAACTATTGTAGTAAAGAATTTGCATGTCATTCATTCAGATTTATAATAAAACTGGTAACATTATGCTATTAAGTGTTGTTATTAAGTCTTGGAAATCGGAAAGCTTTCTACTTTCCAAAGTTGCCTTATTGTTTCTCTCTTTTATTGTTTGCTTTTCAAAAATCTATTTTGGTTGGTTGCAAGAAATAATAAATAATCTAGGAAAGTGCCGTAATGATTGCATTGTTTTAATAAGAAGACTTAAATATTGATAGCAAGGCTACATCAGTGCAAAGATATTCCAAAAATGCTGGAATGCAGCTGACAAACATGGCAGAAATGATTAGAGGAAAAGGCAGTTGATTATCAATTGCCAAACAGCCAGTAGATATTTTGTTCATTATCTAGGAGAGCAGAGATTAAAATCATTAGATTTCAAATGATTTATTTATAAATAAACTCTCTATGACTTTATTTTACCCACTATTTTTCTTTATCAATAAATAATTGCAGAAAATTTGAAAAATTAACATTACTTCTCTTATTTATTCCAATTGTATGACTCTTACTATAAGACTGTTCTAGATGTTAAAAAAAATTTCTTTACAGTTAACATACAATGACATTAGTTTCTTTCTAATTTTAGTAAAAAAAAAAAAAACCTTTCCAAAAATGATTTTTTAACATATTAGTTATTTGTTGGCTTATTTAAATTGAGAACTTTGTTGAATGGCATTAATTCATAAAATTTTCTGTTATTTTAAACTATTTTTGTATTAGAATAAATTTCAAATTTAACTTTTGAATCCTCAGTTCAGTTATGTGCCATGCGTGATACACGCAAAGGTGATCATGTATCTTTTGATATATGACTGACAAAGCAGATTTTTTTTCCCCGCAGTAGGTTGCCATTTCTTTCTGTGGTATACCAGTTGCCATCCAAGGCTATAGAACCTGGTCTGTCCTGTTATTTACCTGTAACTGAGGGGAAAAGAAGAGGATTCATACCTTTCCCAAGGATATTAGCATGTAAGTGAATGTAATGGATTCAAATGGAATTTGAACTTGGCTCTCCGATTCCTCAATCCGAGCTGCTATTCATTACTCCACCATGCCTCTTTTTGAAGCCTACACATTGTTAAAGTTTTTACTTAACATAAATTTATATAGATAAGGTTTATAAATTCAGAGTTAATATTAGCTCTCTTTTCATAAAATAATTAGCTAATAATATACATTTACTCAGAAATCAGAAAGTTAGACCTGGTTTTATTTAATATTCAATAAATTAAAAAATTAATAAAGTCAGTCCTCACTAAACAACAACCTGGATATGGTTGTTAAATGAAAAGTTGTACCTAACTGCTATTTCAGACATATTATTTTTGTATTGGATTTGTATCAGCCAGCTTCAGATAGCTTTAATGTTACATTTGCATTATTTGTAATATTTTTAATTTCTGTACGTGACTTTGATTTACACACTGTAAATACAGGACAAGTACATTTTTATTTATTTTTTACTAAATTTATTTTAAATCCATTTTGAAGAAAGAAACAATCAGGATGAAAAGTTTTCATACAATATATAATACCAACTGATTGATTTATTTTAATTTTTTATCACATGAGATTTTATAGCTGGTTGTAACTTCAGAATTTTCTTAAACAGTGAAGTTCAATAGATGAGGGAGTGACTGTATATAGTTACAATTTGGTTTTATAGAATAACTTTAAAATATTGGCAAAAATGAATGAAAGATATTTATTTTTCAAAGTCTTCTTAAAAGAATGCTGATTCTTAATTGCATCAGATTATATGAGATTATGGTATTTGTGAGGCTAAATATAGAGAAATATAAAGTTGTACTTTATTCCCATCAAAATCTCATTGTTCTCATTTTGAAGTTAATCAGTCCTTTTTCTCTCCTTTTGAATTATAACCAATTTTAAGATTTTCTTTTTTGCAGTTGTCTTTGATAATAATCTTATCTTTGATGATAAGAAAGCAAAGTTAGATGTAACCAGAGACATTTAACCCAATTTCTTTTACTGATTATTATCTCCTGTTTACTTTCAACAGCTGAATAGACCAAAACTGCTACAAGTTATACAAGCATTTATCACAGTGAAAGTACATGCAATGTATTAAAGCTGTCCAAAATTTGGTTGTAGATAGGAAAGAGTAGCATGTAAGATTTCAATGAATTCCTATTGAAGAAAGATATTCGTAGGATGGTATTCCATTTTATACTGCCCATGTCCTTTATGCAATTTACCGATATTAATAAGGAACAGGAGACATTATTTTTATCTGTGACTAAGTTCTATCAAAACCAAGGTCCCTTTTTTTTTTCTTGCAGACAGTTAATGGGACCAAAGGAAAGAGTAAATTTTTTTGTTGATATGTGAAGATAAATACATGCATAGCATTTTTATAATCATCTATGTTGGCATTGGGAAGGGAGTAATTCTTTTAGGAATGGAGATGTTTAAAAAAATCTGTCCAGAATGAATTACTCCTTTCCCATGCCAACAAACAACTAAAAAAATGTTAAAAAATTTAAAGAAGACTATTAAATTCATGGCCTTCTATTATTTAAAATATATAATAGATAAATTAATCCCAAACTAAAATAATATAAATATTAATTACATTATTTAAATAAAAAACAAACATTTACTTACTTTTGTTTATTAGACATTAAATTACATCACTTATCATCCTCCATAATTTACCTTGACTTTCACTTAGTCTGATGTATATTTATGAGTATTGTTAAATTTAAAAATTCTGAAGACCTAACAATGTTTTTTTTAAATTTTGTTTATAAATACTTGTTACAAAATAAAATCCTTACATTTGCTTTGTTAAGGTTCATCCGAGGACAAAATGCATTGGCTAAGGTTTCCTTTTGTCTTTATTAATATTGTCCTTTTACAAATATATTTCTAGTTATATCTGAAATTTTATATATATATATATATATATATATATATATATAGTGTTTTGCATGAAACAGACTGTTGACTTCAATATCTACTTTTATATTTACATATGCTCTATCCCTGATATTGTGCACTTAAATATAGCATACCTTAAAATATATTTTATAATATATATATAGATTGATATAGATAGTAATTTGCAGTTCTTGGCCCAACCTACAACTTAAATTCTGTACAAACATCAGAATACTTTTTTTGGGAAAGGCATTTTGGTTGGTCGATGAATTTTTCAGCACCCCCCCTCTTGTGGAAGTATTGAAATGAGCTAATGAGTAAGAAATGCTGATATTGCTTACACATTGAGATATGCTTATAGATGACATTGTTTCCAATTGATGCTTTGCTTCTTGAAATTCTCAAACCTGCAGCATATCAGTTTGTAGGGAGTCAGAAATTCAAAACTGAACACCATCAATACACATCTAGAAGGCTTATTAGAAACAAAATTATCAACCCCTAATATTTCAGCAAAATCACCAAGCAATAGTTTCTCTTTAATTTTGGGATATTTCTTATTGCATTTGATATATTTTTCAGTATTTCTGAAACAGAAATTTAATATTCACTTTTCAGAATTCTTCTAAAATACTGTGATAGTTATTTTCTTTTTCTGTCTGTTGTGTCCTTTCAGGTTGCAGGTGATCCTATCTTTTTGCTCTTAATGAGGTTTATCTTTTCACCATCATTCACAGTTCCTGCTCTGTTATCCATTTACACAAGCTTATTTGGTAGGCTACTCAATGTTTCCTTTTGTCCCTCTAGCCTTCAATAGGTCATGAGAGTGTCAAATTCTCCAAGTCCCTTTCCCTCATTATGTGTCCTAGAAATTTAAACTCTTTCTAATTCTAAATATAAACTTCCTCTTTGTTTCCATTTTTCTTTAAAACTTCCTTGTTACTCACATTTTCAGTCCATAAATGCATTGACACCTAGCGTATATACTTGAGTATAGTGCAAGTAGTTTTTTTATGATGCTTTTTTTTATGCAAAAGATAGAGGTTGCACTATACACAGATAATGTTTTTGAAGAAGTTAACAATCATGCTGGTTGCACCCAGGTGGACTTTTTTTTTTTCTGGAGGGATTAAAATTTATGCATTTTTGGTGACCTTTGGAAAGCAGTACCTCAATAATGGAAACTCTTGTGAAACAAAAATGAATGCAAATTTCAGATAGGAAAAAAATCTATTAATTCTTCATTTATATAAGGTGATTGTTGATTTCAAGTGGCATACATAGTGGATGAGTTTTACTTTTCATATAGTGACAAAAGGCAAGAAACTTAGGCTAAGTAGGAGGCATATCCAGGCTAAAAGAACATAGTCAGGTACAAACGAAAACAAAAGTATGGTATCTAAATCTTTGTATCAGATATTTTATGATATGGCTTTTCTCACCATTTTGAGGTAGCCTTGTACAAAAAAAGAATGAAGACCATTTATTTGCTATAAAATATGTCTAGGCTGATGCCCAGAACAGCAATATTTGTCTACAGTAAACCTACTAGTATTGCACAGAAGCTGGGGTCACATTATATACATGCTATATTAAAAAATCAGGTTTTTCACCAAAATGTTTAGAGACGACACTATACATGAAATAGGCTTATATATGAGTATAAAAGGATTTTTTTTTAACCAGGCTGCTTAGAATTTTGTGATTTTTCTGAATTTTTATTTAACTTGTACTTTAAGTTATTACTGCTGGTTATCTGTAATTCAATGAGTAAACATCTTGCTATAGTCTCTATACACAGCATTAACCTTGTTACTTAATATACAACAGTTAACAGACTAAAATCAATTGAATCATTGAAAGTGCAGCAAAAATTGATGTAATTCCATTATAAACACTACAAATTAGATCTTGATAATACAACACAAATATTTGCAACTATTTACACTATTTGAACTGTTGTCCTCATCTTTATTGTCATATTCACAATGTTTCATCCATTGTATGCTCTGGCCTTCTTCAGGTGTAGTCAAACCCAGAGTAGTCAATCTGATTGTTGGTGTTTCTGATGTTTGTGTAAACGGTCTTCCCATGTCCATTTTCTGAAATGAGCTGACATATAACCTTCATATTCCAGCTCATTTCAGGAAATAGACATGTAGAATGTCTACACAAATGTCATCAAACCATTCTTCAGAAATGCCAACATACAGATTGACTACTCTGGGTTCAGTTCAAAATTCAAACAAATATCACCTGAAGAAGGCCAGAGTGTACAATGGCCGAAACGTTGTCAGTGTGACAATAAAGATGAGGACAACAGTCTGAACTGTTAAATAGTTACAATACATCATCTCAGAAATATAGACAAATATTTGTAATATAAAAAAAAAAAAACTATCCAGATGAAGTGGATGGGTCTGCAAAAGTTTTTTTTGAAAACACATGAAAATATGATATTTATATACTATGTTAAATTTTATTATGCAATATTTACATTATTCATATATAAACTATTATCACGCTTCAGCAATTGTGCCCTCCAGCTTCCTTTAGGCACTTGTCGATCTGGGTAACCTTCAGAAAATTTCAAGCTGAACCCTTTATTTAATTTGTTGGGGTAGTTGTTTGTGTTTTACTCACTATGTCTTGGAATATCTTGTCTGATTCTTATTTAATACTGCTTGGTTATTGCTCACCTGTTTCTGCTGGGTCTAAGCCTGTACTACCCAGCCCAGGACAATAGCCTAGTGAATTAAAGTGTTGGTCTGTGAATTTAGAAACATAGTAATTATAAGTTCAATCCTTGGGCTGGGTTGTGCTGACTTAGACTCAATGAACAGTGGAACGAGAACATTTCTTCCTTGTAAATTAAATAAAAGGCATAGTTTGAAATTCCCTGAAGCTATTCCAGATTGACAAGCACTTGAAAAAGGCTGGAGAGCTTAAGTCAAAATATTGGGATAATAACAACAAAGATGAGGACAATAGTCTGAATGTAAATAATAATTCCTCATCCCAGAAATTCAGGCAGAAAATTGATGCCAGTTGTAGATGTTCACAATTAAATTGCTATCAAACAAACAATGTTGGTAAAATTTTCAGGATATATTTATATGAGCCAAATATTATGAGTTTCACCTTCTATCTTTCTGTATTTAAAAATATCGGTCACTTGTTTTGGGGATGTCTGGTTTTATTATACAAAGTATAACATAAATTTTTCTTTATAATTAAATTTAAATGATATTGGCCATAAAAACACATATTTGATTGACTCAATATCTGAGAAATTCAAATAAATTTGATTATTTTACATATTAATATGGATTTCATGACACTCAACAAATTTCATTTGTTTTTCTTTTATTGATTTTGCTAAATTTTCTACACTTTTGATTTTAAACATTACTTGTAGCAATTTTTTTTATTGCTTCCCAGAGATCAGCTTTGCTTTAATATTGTTTTCCATTTTCATTTATGTCTCTTTTGGTAATGGACAAGTTTTCTCTGTCTAGAGAGGCTGGAGGCTATTCTATAAATTTGGTGCTATGGAAATCTCTTTTGACAATGTGAGCCTGAGTCAGTTTTGCAAAATTTAAAGGCATATTATCTTCATATGACTATACTCTTTGACTTAAAGCCTCTTGGTTGTAACTTGTACTCCTAAAAAAAAATATTATCCAAGAACTTATAATAATTCTCTGCGTTCATCTTGATACCATCATCAACTTAGAAGGGACCTATAAGCTGACTGTCTACAATACTAGCTCTAAACAGTATCTCTGCCATTGTTATTTTAATTTAAATTGGTGGACGATATTTTACAACCATCAATTCCATCCAATATAGCTCTGCATTTATCACTAAAAATTACTGTTGAGAAATCTCTTTTCATGTAATTCTTAGCCCAATTTACACGTTTCTCTTTGTGATGTTTAATCAAAGATGGTAGTTTGATTACTTTCATGTCTTTTGCCAATGTTCTTAATATTTTGCAATATTTCTGTCCGTTTACATTTCATATCACCAGCATCTTCAAATATTTTCTTGTTTGTCAATCCACTTGCCTTGCTTATTACCCTTTTCATTTTTATCAGATATCTTTTAGTGATATTCTTAAATCTATTTTTTCTTCTTATCAATATTTTCAATTTTATTTTTGATTGCCTAATGAACTTAATCAGCTTTTCACAATTTCCAAAGTTGGGTTCCGATCGCTTGATAATTTTACAATATTTTCTTTCTATATTCATCTTAAAATCCACAACAATCTTAATATATCTGAAATAAAAAATAAAAAAAATGAACTATACTATTATATCTATTTCCAATATGATGAACATTTTAATTACATAATGAAACCTCAAATTACTAAATAGGCTATTATAAATATTTTAATAAAAACATATTATAAAGTGAAATTCATATGCTATATTTATTATATAAATATATCATAAAAGTGTTATCAATATTGGTTCATACTAATCTTATTGTGAAAATATTGTCATATTTTATGATGCAAGTTCATGTCCTGATAGATAAGTTGAAAAGAGATTTAGCAATTTACAATGTTTAATAAGACAAAAAGAAGTCATTTAAAAAAAAAAATGCCTCCTTTCAAATATAAATAATTATTAATTTGAATTTCTTATCTGAAAAGCAGAAGTAACTTACAAGTAGCCTTGTTTTAATAACAACAGCCATTAAACTCCATGCACTTTACTGACTCAAAAAAAGATCACAAAAATAATATTCTACATATTGGTGTCAGGACATGTTTCCATTGATAAATACATACGTTGTCTTGGGTGTACAATAAAAACAAACCTTAGGAACAACTTTACTGCTATAAAAGAAAATCCCAGTACAAAACAAGAATTGTTGGTTGTGGATATAAAAATCTTGTCTCTCTTTAGTAGAGGATTTACCAAACTTATCCTGAGCAAGTTTGAAGCTGTTTAGATGTATCCATTAACACTTTGACTGCTGCATTGTTATAGCCTGGCTGTGCTAGCCCATTTTAGAAGAAGATGGAAATTTCTATATACTGGAAATAAAGGTTGTTATATTTAGGTGGGAGCTGCCCAGTCCTCACTTTCCAGTCTAGATAAAGTTCAAAATTGTTTCTGAGTCCTTTTGGGTGACAAATTATTTTCCACCCTCCAACCTCTCTCTCACAGGTGGGATGTGGTGAGCCTCTTGCTGCTTTATTGCTACTACCATGGAAACCGCATCTCCTGGTTTGATTTGTTTGTTTGTTTGTTTGGGTTTTATGGCATATCAACCACTGTGGGTTATTTAATGCCAAATCCAGTTTATATGAATTTTAAATGCCTATTTTGTATGGGATAAAAAATGTATAGCTGGCAACGTTATTGTTTCAAAAAAGATATAGCTGGCAACATTATTCTTTACAAAAAATGTATAGCTGGCAACACTATTGTTTCAAAAACTTATAGCTGGCAACACTATTTTTCCGAAAACATTATCTGATACCTTGCTGTTGGATGTAGTTTATTGCCATACCCAGGACGCAGATGTAGTTTACCGTCATACCCAGGACGTGAGTTAGACTTGGTAAAACTAGGAGTTCACTATTTGCCCATAGCTGGGACCCTAGCAGGTGCTACCACCCCGGGTCAAGGTGGACCTGGGAACACCAGCAATTAAGAGGTGGTTCCACGCTCCTCAAAACCTCCTGATCAGAGGCCTTGCTGTTGGATGCAGTTTAACGTCATACTCAGGATGCCTCATTGGGGGGATCTTACCCCTCTACAGAGGTGCAGTCGGCGCATTCTAAAGCCCCAGCTGACAGGGCAGTCCTGGTTTGAAGTGCATTGTATATCACTATAAATCTTAAGTGGTTTAGGTGTAGCACTAAGCACTAGTTAAATAATGATTGACCCTTGACTTGAAATGAATGACTATAAAGACATTGGCAGTGATTTCTCTTGGGAACCACCATTTTAGTTTCAATCAGACACTCTGCAGTATAGACTAAGCTAAACAACACTATCATAACACAATATAATAAAAATACATCATAAAACTGGTTGTATTGTACACTGATATATATATTATGAAATGGACAAAGTCCGACAATTATTTTAAGACATTTTTATGTTTATACATTCTTTTTATAGATACAAATATTTAAGTAAATGCTCTGTTTATAATAAACAGTATTAAACAACATTTACCAGCCTGAATGTCCAAGAAATTTTCATAGGAAATATTCATACTCCGAGAGGAATTGAACCTGTATCCTATACAGAACCGTGATTTAGCTTGACATGCATTTAACAGATTGGGCCACAGAGCAGCATTTGGTTAGTAAGGTCAATTTTACTGTCTTTAAACTACAATCTTCCATGATTCTCTCGCGTACATTCATATCTGCTCATGGCATATCCAAATGTAAACAAATGACGTCACATTATGAAATGGACAAAGTCTGACAATTATTTTAAGACATTTTTATGTTTATACATTCTTTTTATAGATACAAATATTTAAGTAAATGTTCTCTTTATAATAAACTGTATTAAGCAATATTTACCGGCCTGAATGTCCGAGAAATTTTCATAGAAAATATTTGTCCTTCGACGGCAATCGAACTTGTATCCCATACAAAACCGTCATACCAATTGGGCCACAGAGGAGCGTTCGGTTAGCTCCTCTGTAGCCCAATAGGTTAAAGGTACATCAAGCTAAATGATGTTCCGTATAGGATACAAGTTCAATTCCTATCGGAGGACGAATATTTTCTATGAAAATTTCTCGGACATTCAGGCCAGTAAATGTTGTTTAATACTGTTTATTATAAACAGAGCATTTACTTAAATATTTGTATCTACAAAAAGAATGTATAAACATAAAAATATCTTGATATATATATTCATTTGGAAATAGCCAAAAGTGCTAGTTTATAAAACAAATATGGGGGACTTGAATATATATATGTGTGTGTTGACAGCAGGTAACAGTAAATTTTTTATTTCACTCTTTGATTAGATGCTCAGGGTCATCACACCCTCTGCATACTACTGCATATAAGTGGTTTTAAGTATTTTAACAGGAATGGCTGACCATATTTGCTTGTATAAATGCTGGGATTGAGAGACCTTTAAAAAACAATGAATTTCCTTTTTTCATTAGAAGACTTAAGTGTGTATCTAACTGAGAATTCTTTGCAGTTAAGTTTCTTTTTTCTTTTTCAACCATTTAATAACTTTGCAATTCTTTGCTCCACTTAAACAATGGGCAACCCAATTGGACATGTTCTGTTTCTCTGTCATTTCTCACATTTCTTTTGATGCTGTCACTGCTTCAGACATACTTAGCACAAGAGTAGAATAATAATAATAATAATAAGAAGAAAGCATTATCAACATAAGATAACAACAGTACATAGTTACTTAGAATGAGGCTTCTGTGTTTTTTACACACATCATTGAACACATTCCTAACTCCTATACAATATGGCTGCCATATGTTGATATTCTTATTAGGGAAGGAAGCAAAATGCAAAACTTGTTTTATCTTTTGTAATTGATGCTTGTTGGTGGGCCAATTTCTTTTCTTTTTAATATTTCACCACTGCCTCCAATTAGTGCAATACACATATCCAAGTGACAATGAGATATACTTCACTAATAATTATTAAAATATCTAATCAATTATAAATTATTAGTTTCTTTTATTTCTCTTTTTTTTTTTTTTTTTTTTTTGTTCATTTTGAATTTACTGCTGTTGATATTCTGTTTTTATTGAAATAATCTCTGACTTTTTTTTTTAATCAGAATCACCCCAAGCAAGGCAGTAATGCCATTAAAGCACAAGGGGTTACAGTGTGTGGAAGAATTCAGAATACAAACATTAATGATGAGCAAAAACAGAAGAGAGTAATCAGGAGGACAGTAGATAGCGATTGACATTGCATTTAAATTTTTGCAGATTAAAGTTGGCTGGGGAGGGAGTTCCACAAGCAAGAAGTATGAGAAAATAAACTGTTAGCATAGAATTTATGGCTACATCTAGCCAGTTCAACTGTAAATTGATGAGATCTAGACACCAGTCTAGTATTGCACTTAAATTCATCAAGTCTAGGTACCATAGTGAAGAGTTCATTCAAACAATTACCATGAAAGTATTTATAAGAAGGACATAGAGAGGCAACCTTATGGCAGTGAGAAAGTGACTGGAGCTGAGCTGCCAGATCAGAACCAATAATATTGCAGATTCTTGTTTAGATCTTATCAAGGAGTTTAACACAATTTGAAGTTTTAAATTTGCGGATGAGCACTTTCCTTCATTTTTATAATTTTTTTTTTTATAATTATTTCACCCCATGCAAGGCAATAAAGCCAGTAAAATGCAAGGAGTTACTGAATGTTAGAGAATATGAAAAAAAATCTCTATTAAAGAGAGAGAGAGAGAGAGAACAATAAAAGAACAAGAATTAAGAAGACAGAAAATAATGATTAACATTGCATTTAAATTTTTGAAGATCAAAAGTTGACTTGAAAACAAGAAGTCAGCAGAGTTTCACAAGTGTGAAGTGCAATAGAAGTTGTTAGCATAGAACTTATGGTTACATCTAGCAATTTCAGCTGCAAAATGAGATCTTGCTGTCAGTCTAGTACTATGCTTAAATTCATAAAGTCTAGGTTTCAAAGAGAAAAGTTCGCCAGAACAATTACCATGAAAGTATTTATAGAAAAGGCACAGGGAAGCTATGTTACAGCCATGGGAAAGAGACTGTATTGTATATCAGAGTTACTTCTTAAATAGAAGAATTTTCCAAAAACTTTGACCAGCATTTCTAAATTTCTATTTCCCCTTTATCAGTTCATATGGAATGATCCAAAAAGTTATTTCTCATTGCTTCCCTTCACAACTACTTGAAATATTTCATAGAAGATTTCTCTTCTTCTATTTTAGTTCTGCAATCTCATGGCTAGTTAGGCTTTTATATCATTTTGATGTGTCTACATACCACTTTGGAAAATGTTAAACCAAATTAAGTTTCAAATGCTGAGTATTTGATTTTTTTTTAAAATCATTTCACACCAAGAAAGGCAATAAGGCTAGTAAGATGCAAGAGGTTACTGAATGTGAAAGAATATGAGAAAAAGAAAAACATTATTAAGGAGGGGAAAATAATAAAATAACAGGAATTAAAAAGATGGAAGATAATGATTGACATTGCATTTAAATTTTTGAAGATCAAAATTGACTAGAAAGCAAAATGGAAGAGAGTTTTGTAAGTGAGAAGTGCAAGAGAAGAAACTGTTTGCATAGAACTTATGGTTACATCTAGGATTTCCACCAGTAAAATGATGAAATCTAGCTGTCAATCTAATACTGCACTTAAATTCATAAATTCTCGGTACCATAGAGAAAAGTTCATCAGAACAATTACCATGAAAATATTTATAGAAAAGACACAGGGAAGCTACATTACAGATATGGGAAAGTGACTGAAGCCAAAATGCCAGGTCAGGACTGATAACATTGCAAATTCCTCTTTTGATTTTTATCAAGAATCTCTAAATACATGGCAGTAGCACCAGACCAGATGTGGAAGCAATATTCAATACATGGATGAATGAAATGGTCGACTTATAAATGTATATTAAGATAAGATTTTGGAGAAAAAATTGTCTAGCATGACACAGTGAACCAAATTTCTTAGCAGTTGTTAAATTGATTAAATTTCATTATTTTGTGAATAAGTCCTGAAAGTTTTATTAAAATGCAACAATTATTTGATTTTTGTAAGAATTTCCAAATCAAAGTGTTTTTATTGTGAAAAATGCTAAAATATACTAATCTTTGGTCTCCTACCGGTCAAAGAAAAACAATGACTTTTAACTAAAATTTTTTGACCTTCAAAAAATATAATTTAATAATCAAAAAATCTTTTCGTCGTTCCACTTAATAATAGCATAAAAACTGTTTTTATTAAGTTTGGGACATTTTTTTCATTATGTATTAGCAAATATTTGGAAGTGCCTACATATAAATATAAATACAGAATGTGTGAATTTGATAAGATTTTATCTGTACTTTTAAAAATGCTTTGAACTAAAAAGTTATACTTTTAAAATGCACTTTTTTTTGGGGGGGGATGAATTAAAAGAATTACATTGTACTTAAGAAAAAAAAAAAAAAAGAAGCCAGGGGGAAGAATTCAATTGTACCAGATAACATTCCAGCATTTTGAATCCTAACATGTCCTGAAGATGTCATATATCTTAGCCTGGCACCTTCTGGCATTTCAATGCAACCCTCAGTGTCATTTGACCTGACCAGTAGAGGTTACAGTGTCTTTTTTATGACCCAGTGATATTATGGATGACCTAATATAATGTCCTTTGATCCCAGCAAGAAGTCATAAAGTCTGTGTGACATTAGATTTCTTTTGCTATCATAGATCAGTTAGTCTTTGTTACTATTTCATCAACTGAAATGGTGATAAATGTATGCTGTGATGTCAGATGCCTTGGAAATTTAGCATAATGTTTATTTGACCTGGGCAGCTTATGAAATATTGTTACAAAGTTAATGTCAGTATTATATGAGGCAACTTCAGTTTTCATGGATCAGATGGTTTCCTCACATTCATTACAGGAGCCAAAGTGATGTCACTTTATTTACACATATTATTAGGTCACATGTCACAGCCTCTGACCAATCAAAACCATTGCATCCTGTGACAAGAACTAGTTTATATCGAGCTAGATTGTTTGATATCATTTGTCATATTACGTTCAGGGCTGCTTTCTGCATTATTCAAACTCCTGACATTTTTGTGTCATTTTTATTAATATTCATTAATCAAATTCAAATTTAACCATCAAAGTTAAATATATTGAGAATTTATATTTTACTACCTCCAAACAGTGCAGAAACTGATTTATATGCAGTTTTCTAAATTCTAACACATTACTTTTAAAATGATATTAAATAATATATAGAATCTTTTTCATAGCTACTTAAAAAAAAATGTCAGCAAGCTTCTGAAATATATATATTATTTGTAATTCTAACCCTATATTTAGTGGGTGTATTATTGAAGAGTTTGTGTGTTGAAAGACATTGAAAAAGTGAGCTACTCTGTCATCAATTTTAGCTGACATTTATTTAGATAGAAAGTAAACAAAACAAAAAAAAGGAATAATACTTTAAAATAAAGAAATGTCTTCACAGTGAAGTCCGTTTTTTTTTTTTTTTACTCTGAAAATAGGATATTAAGATTTTCTCTTTTTATAGTTGATATTTTTTGCTGTTAGTGATAACTGAAAATGAAGTTGCTTACTTTAACATTAATGTCTCTTAGATGTTTTGTTAAAATAGACCATTTGTTTAGAGAATAGATTTATTTTTTTTAATAACTGAATGTTTGAAATCAAAGCAAACTGGATTCTGATATTACTCTTGCTCAATAGGAAATATTCAAAGAACTGATTTTCTATAAAAAAAAGAAAAAAAGAAAAGGTAATACATATTTTTTCAGGCTGATGAAGGGAATAATTTCCAGTACAGTTTATATAGCATACATTTAAATTTCTAGGTTGAGGAATTATTATTATTTACACTATTTACATGCTCACTATTGTCCTCATCTTTGTTATTGCTATCACAACATTTTGGCCATCATCAGGTGTATGTCGATCTAAGAACTTACAGGGAATTTTGAACGGAACCTTTTATTTAATCTACGGGAATAGATTGTTCTTGTTCCGCTGCCCATGTCTAGACAAGTTAAGAACTAGATGAGATACTCCGAGATATGGGCTGTAGGATGAGTACAATCGGCAGACACCTGATGAATGCTGGAGGTCACAACGGCTAAAATTATGTGATAACAACAAAGATGAGGACAATAGTCCACATGTAAATTAGTAAGACTTATATCACTAAACCATTACTATATCCCCCCAAAAAATTCTTACAATCTAAAAATATTTTCTGGCTTGAAATAATCTGAAAAGGGTTGATAAGCGGTAAAAAAATGAATCAATGAAAAAAAAAATTTTGCATTCTCTTTGTAATTATTTTAATACTTCCATCCAGGTGAGTGTTTTCTCCCTAATGTGCCTGAAGAATGGCTAAAAAAAATCTTTCCAAGCCTAAATTATTAAAAATGACACAAATGTTTTATACACATGCTGATATAAGACAGAAGTTGTAAACTGGTTGTTGTTATAACAAACTGCAAATTCTACTCAAGCTCATTCTAAAATAGAATTTAGTGGATCAAAATATTTGTTTATGAATTTGGTGCCATAGTAATCCCTGGGTGAAGTAGTACAGAGTTAGACTCTTGAAACAGTACAAGTAATAACTGAATAGTACTAAAAAAACAAAAAGAACAAGCTGTGGCATTGAACACATCTTTCCAGAAGAGGGACTGGGACTCCTCCAAATACATAAATATGAATACTGAGAATTATCAGTGGAAGGATTAAACAAGTAGAGAGTTAGAGATCTAGCTTATCTGCTTTCTATTTATTTCAACAAGACTACATCAACTCCAAGCAACATAATAATTCTTGATTAATTTATCTGCATTCAAGACAATGAAGGCATAACACAAGATATCCCTAGACATGGACAATTTACCCTTGTAGATTGTTTTGAAATTATCTGAAGCGTACCCGGATTGATAAACACCTGAAGAGGGCTGAAACATTATGATAATAAGAATGGGTGAGAGCATTAGTGGGAATGTAAAAAATAATTCCTTATCCCAGCAATTAAGATGAAAAGATTTATTTGATAAAACGCAAAATGCTGTCATATGAGCCATTCACTAATTGATATTAACAATATATGTAATATGTAATATGAAGAAGTATTTAACAAAAAAAATACCCTTTATTACCATTTTTTTATAAACCTGTAAGACATATTTTTGCCATCCTTTCATGAAATTTACCTGATAATGATTGGATATTTCACCTTTTTATTACTGACCCAAAATGCATCCTTAAATAAACATTGCTCAAAAATCAAGGTTTGATTCTTGGATACAAACTGCTTATGAAAAATCCTCGTCTACCATCGACATTATTATGTCTAAGAAGAGACTGAACAATAAATCTAGCATTATTTTCCCATTCCTTCTCATGTTGGTAATCAGATACAAATAAGAACATATCTTGATTTTCAGCTGGTGCCAATGAAACATGTGCACACATGCCTGTTGACAAATATTCAGCAGTACAAAGGTTATTGAGAAATTAAACCTCATCTGATACCCTTCTCTGCACAACACATGTACTATTCCTCTAGGCTGTTAGCTGACACAATTCTTGTCATTTTCATTCTGTTCAAAATTCATCTCTCCCCCCACACACACACACTTTTTTTCTCTTCTTCCCCACTGCACTTTGGTCACACATTTCTTTACATACTGTTGGCACTGTCATTAAATAAAAATCCTTACAGATAACTATTATAAGATAGAATTAAGCTGCTTGACAGTGACACTTATAGCATGTCTAACATTTTGGTGTCACTTTTAAATTTATTGCGACATTCATTTGTAAAATTTCATTCCTTGTCTCCTTATTCATGAAGTTGACATATGTTCTGTGTTAGTGCACTTTTCGGAAATGAAAAGTAATCACATATGTATAAATGCGTGTGCATGCACGCACATAAACACTGTATTATTTTATATATTGATATATTATTGCTACATCTTTACAGAATCATTTGGTCAGATTTTGATAAGGAGGTCAAGCTGAGAACTTTTCAGCACTCCTTTGTACATTAAGAATAACCAAATGTTTACAAATTATAACATTCTGAAATTTTTTTACTTGGATTCAGAATTTAAATTCTTATTAGAATTTTCTTTTTTTTTTTTTAAATTTTATGTTAAGATTAATTACAGATGCATTTTAAAGACTTATATTTTCTTCTAAAATTGAAATACAAATTTTCAAATTCTTTATTTGAGAAACAAAACTTGTAAGAAAAGATAGCTCATTTTAAATATTGTCACAATGACCAAAATCTCAAAGCATTGTGATTAAAATACTTTAGAAAATACTATTTAGGATGAAATATTGTAACTTTTTTGAACATCCCTATTTGTCTTTCTTAAGAGACCAAAATAAGAGGGGGAAATGAAAATTTCTTGGCCCATCTGACTTCTGACAAATGACCAAACCTCAATTTAATTTTATTTTTTATAAGGGCTTCTTGGTCAGACTGAGAACTTTTCAAGCCCCAGCCTTCTTTATAAGTATATATGTATACTTTCAAACACACTATTAAATATAACACACTAAGTTTTATGAATGCTCATAATGTTTGAAAGTGGGATTTCCTTAACACATACGAGGGTGCTAAAAAGATAGCACACAGTGAGTGCTGGTGGTAACAAAATATTGATGCTGGTCTACTCCGAAATTGACCAATTCCAGTATATGTTAGAAAGTGCTCAATACCTAGTCTCTAAAACAATATTCTTCAATATTATTGTAAAATGATATAGCCAAGCAGCAAAAATTTGCCAGACAAAAAGTGCTTTACTATTAAAGTAATATGAGATATAAAATTTCATCTGGTATAAAATCATTATTTATATAATTCCTTCACATATAAAATCATTATTTATAAAAATTTCTTTTTGTATAAATTTTTTTTTTTATCTGGCAGATTTTTGTTGCTTGGATATATGTTTTTATGATAATATTTACGAATATTGCTCTGCAGACTAGATATTGAGCACTTTCTAAAATCTACTGGAATTGGTTGATCTCAGGGAGGATGTTTTTCCATTGTTGATTTTTGATGCTTGGATATATCATTTTACAATAATATTTAAGTTTATATATATATATATATATATATATATATATATATATATATATATATGTGTGTGTGTGTGTGTGTCCAAAAATTCCAATTTTTAACATCTTCCATTTGGTAAAAAGGCCTACTAATATGCAATAAATATTATTAGTATCATTATCAATATTATTATTGTTTTTTTATCTCAAATTTCTTTCATCAGCATATTATATCTCCATATTATAAGAAGCATACATGGTCTCTCTCTCTCTCTCTATATATATATATATATATATATATATATATATAATGTGTCTGTGTATGAAATAAAGAAAATGGTTTCAGTAAATCTTTTACATATAATAAAATATCATGAGCTTGATTGTAAACCAGATTGAGTTAATATATTTATTTAGTCCATCTGAATTACTTGTAAACATTATATAATTGATTCTAAAGGTTTTGTTGATGCACCCCAACAATGGCATTGATTATTCACTAACATCGTACATTTAAGAAAAAAAAATGAAGAATGCCAACATGGCTGACAATAATCAATTATGCTATATCCTATCTTTTTTTTTTTTTAAGCAGGTGAAGTATAATATTGTTTATTCTTCATAGTAAATTCCATTATGTTAGTGAGATGAGAAGTATATTAGATGACTACTTTTGATGTTTTCATTCTCTATATATTTAGCATACATTTATCAGTTAGTTTAATGTATAATGTCTTAAAAACTAGAAAATGTTGTTTGAGATATAAATTATTATCAAGCATTATCATGCCTCTTCATTTGAGAACTGTCAATGTTGATGCACCAATTCATTATAAAAATAGTTTGTTTTTATACTGTTGTTCACAAGGCCCAAGAGCCACTTAAGTTAGTGGGTTACTGAATGAGTTTGTAAGTGCATAAAAGGGAGGAATTAAGAAGTGCATATTATGAGGATATGTAGGATATATAATGGCTGATCATAGATTTGAAGAGGTTAAGATTATAATGATCAGGGAAACATCCTCTCAGGAGTTTGTTCCACAAAGAAATACTTGATTAATTACTGTGTGTGCAATCTTTAGTTTTTAGAGAAAGTTTAAAGGACTACTTTGTTAGTTTCCTCTATTCATGTTTTTTTTTTTTTTTTTTTTTTTTATAAATTTGATCAGTATTTAAATTCTATAAGGTAGGGTTAGGGAAGGTAACTTGCCTTGTGGCTAAGATAGTTGTCTATTACTCAGTGTTGATGGTAGCCTGATAAAAAAAAACAAAAAAAACAGGATTTCATTTGTGGATTTTCAAAGCACCTAGATCCTCCCCACTTAGAGGACTGGTGCAACATAATCTTCCTTTACTCATTTGGCCTTCTACCAGACATAGCTAAGCTTAGTAAATATCTGCTTAGTGACTTTCTTGATTTCTCTATCTCTTCTATTATGAAGCATCCTTAACATTTTTCTTTACTTCATCACATTAGAATGTCTATTTAGAGAAACTAAAATATTTTTTAAAGTTATATAGATTGATATTGTGTTGAATTTTTAAAAATTGAAATAAAAAACAAAAAAAAACAGCAAAAGTCTTATTTTTCTAAAATGATTTCTTAATACTAAAAAAATAAAGATTTTTGTTAGGTTAATAAATTGAGCACCATCTAATCATTGAATAAATGTTTTTTTTATACAGTGGATTTAAAAGGTTTTTTTTATTATAGTAGTGAGTTTAAAGAATAATTTTTGCCCTAGATTGTCACTTTTACTCTCAACCTTTATTGTTTATTAATTGAAATCTTGTAAACCCAGACTCCAAAGTGATTCCATCTTTTTCTACCTTCCACCAGATTTAGCAAAATAAAGATTTTCTTGGGGTTATATAGGTTTTTGGTTAAGTTGTAGAATTAGGTCTGTGACCAGAAATAATCAATTTTTCAAAATTTCTTTTTTCATATTGCTAGAGATTAAGTACTCATGATCACAAATATGAATTTTTTTTAATTAAATATTATAAAAGTTAATTCATGAAAAGTGTTTTGAAAAATAAATGATTATTTTTGATAAGGAAAAGCTGTAAACTCTATGATCTTTGATCAACATTTTCATCTTAAAGCCAACATGTTCTTAGTTCTTTCTGATGTTTTTAATATCATTTTTTAATTTTCTACAATCTTTGTTCAACGTTTTCGCAATTTCAAATATTGCCTTCTCATCATTCAATACCTTTACAATATCTTGCTTCTCTCTTGACATCTTTCTCATGACCCATGGCAATGTTTATATTTTAAATTAAAAAGTAAATATCAATAAAAGGTGAAGTTCTAGAATACGTATTGTGACAAGTAATAATCACTTCTTCAAATTTTTTTTTATATTATTATAGATTAAGAACTCCAGATCACAAATATGGATTTTTTAAAATTAAATATTATAAAAGGTAATTGGGGGTCCAGTCTGCTATGTAAATTTATTGTTAATTAGTGAAAAGAAAAGAAAACAAAAAAAACTTTTTAAATTTCATAGTCTTGAGTGCTTAATCAATGTTATTACATAAAAAATCACTAGATTACTAATTGAAAAACATTTTTTATTTTCAAAATTTTATGAGATCCCACGACATGATCATTTTTTATTTTGGCTTTATGTGGGGGATCAATTTACAATAAATTTGCACAGCTAACTGGAACCCACTATTAACTTTTATATTTAATAGACAGAATTTTTTTTCATATTTGGTCTGGAGTGCTTAATCTATAGAAATATGAAAAGAAATCTTGAAAGTATCAACTATTTCTGGTTGCAGTGTCCATTGTAAAACTCCACTGGTCTTTCTTGGATACGGGGAAATATGATCCATTTAATAACAATGTTACTCAGATTGTTAACTATGTAATAAAATAATTATCAAAAGTATCTTGAAGATGTTGCATATACAAAGTTGCTAATATTTCCAAAGTGATTTGGGTTTGCATGAACATTTCTAAAATATTAAGTAGACATGGTGAATGAAATAAATTTGTCTTAAGAAATAATTTCTGAATTGACAGGCACATAGAGAAAACAACTTCGATCTTTTAACCTTTCTATTCATATCACTATAATAGGACATGTCTCTATTGAATTCTAGTTTTACATGAATGTTATTGTAACAACACTGATTTTTTATTGTTTGACTAAACCAGTCATTTACTAATGAGAAAGTAATAATTTTGTCATAACTGTTTTTTTATGATTCAAAATCACCCAATATTTGCAATTATTTGGATGCCAGCTAAGATTCATTTTCCTTTAGTAAAAATGTATTCGTATGGTTTATAAACAAATTATTCAATTCTAATGTATTCAATAATATTTTTGTTTTAGAGTATTCACTGAGATGGATACAGATATCTGCAAATACATTATTTTAACTTTCATATTTAAGAAATATTTGATGGTACATGTGTCTACATTAATGACTTGTGCCATTTAATATTTAAATTATTCAACTCTGAGATGGAGTTTTTAATGAATTTTATTTATATTTTCCTGAGATTATTTAAGAACACTGTATTCATTCCCAAATTTTTATAAAAGTCTGAATCATCAAATCATTTCTGTAAATTTCATTTGCTTTTGCATATGAAGTTCTCTTCCATTTTCTCTATGCATGCCAGAAATTCTAAATCAATGACTGGCAATGATGCCAGAGAAAGAGAGAGAGAGAGAGAGATCAAATTATATTTGATTTCAGTTTTTGGCCCTGCTGTAATTTATGCCACAAATTGAATTGGATCCTTAAATAAAACTCACATATGACAGATAGACTTGTGTCTTATTGTATTTTAATCGAATGACAAACCATAAACAGACTGACTTATTTCCAATTTACAAAAAAAGCAAAAAAAAAAAACCTTTTTCCAAGAAAAACAGTTAATCAATATATATTAAAGAAATTGTTTTATGTTCATGACAATTTCTTGCAATGAATGTTTTCATTTATTATTAGATTTAGTTTAGCAAGTAATGATTAGTTTCTGGTTGATGGGATTGTAGTGTTTGTGAAGAATAACTTTAAAAATCCATATAACTTAACATTTGGTAAAATGAGCAAACTGAACTGATTCACATTATAGCAGACACATTATTAGAACATATAAAAAATACAAATTACACATTATGAAAAACATATCAAATTATTAATTTCCAAAGTTTCAGCTTTTAAGCATATATAATTATTAAGTTATAAATTTTATACTTTTCAAGTAACACATTTTAGAATAGTTCCAAACATTTTTCTGTTAAATATTCGTACACATCTTGTGTTTACTATGACATCCACATGTGAGGTGTAAATAAAAGGACAACATATCAAGTCAGTCAGAGTCCAAGCAGTCTGCGTGATAATACAAGTAGCAGGCAGATGTAACAGTGCAAGGTGAAGTCATTATGAAATCTTCCTGTGTCTAGTCTATATCCTGTTATATGGACATTGTTTTCATAGGAAGAAAGGTTTTACTTTGTTTTTTTTTGTTTTATTTTTTTTTTTTGCAATGATGTTTACCCTGTATAAGGCCAAAGTGCCACTCGAGGTAGAAGCTTACAGAGTAAGAGTCACCACCCCAAGCAAGGTGATAATGCTACCAAGATGCAAGGGGCCACCAGAAGTGAAAGAGAAGGAAAAAAATTTCAGAGGGAACCCAATCCTAAACAGGAAACAACGGATAAACCTGGACAATAAAAACAATTTTTTGTCAGCTGCTGCAACAATTTCTGGAATCTAAAAATTTAGGATTTAAACTTGATTTGTTTTTTTCCTTTTCTTTTTCTTTGTAGATAAGTTTAATATTTTACAAGGCTCAAATTTTCACCACCTCATCATTTCACAATGTCTAACCATGAATTAACATCAATGTGAATATAGTAGACAAGTAATTCCTCTAAACACTTCCATTTTGTCTTCAGCTGTAAATGCAGATAAATTTAAATTACATTTTCAACTGTTTCCACCAATAAATCTTCATCAGTGAGAATCCCACCTCCTCCAAAAAACGGATTTAGAAAAATTTTATAAGAAATTCTGTGTTGAGCATATTTTTCAATGATATTGTGTTTGCAGTACTGTGTATTTGGGTTACACTTATGCAATGTCACAAACTTATCACTATTTTGTCACTACTTCCATGTCAAATGTTTAGATGAGCGCTCTATTCTTTAGTGCTACCTGTTCAGACCTTTACAACTAGGACACACCTTGCTGTATTCACAGGATTGAATCCCCATTATTCCCTAAATATTCTGTTGATAAACAAGACATTCCATGCCGCGAAGAACCACTACACTCTTGACCTCTTCAGGTCTAGGCTCAATTGTTATCTATTTTTGCATTCATATCACACACCCCATTCAATAACCTTCTACCTTGAGTGCCTCTTTGGCCTTATATTGGGTCAACTTTTGTGTATATAGAAAATTATTCCATACTGATTTTAACAGTGTGTATTCCTATTTTAACTGCTTTTTCCAGCACAATATATTGAAATGAATTAAGCTGAAGTTTGTTTATTTAGGTAGACTGACTGATAGGTTGCGTTACAAACAAATAGACTTTTGATAACAAGTGAAAATCACTAAATGTTTTTTTATCTTTAATATTAAAAAGGAAAAATATTAGAAAGTAGGAATAAAATAATCTGAATAAATATTATTATTATATCTATCCTCCTTATTCTCATAATCTCCAGTTCCTTCTACCTCTTCTTGCATTCATTCATATCCCATACCTCATTCAATAACCCTCTACCAAGACTGGCTTTTGAGACTTGTATTGGATCAACTTCAGTAAAAAGAAAAAAAATATATTTTCATCTCTAATATTTTAAGCAAACTAATAGATTTTGTTATTAAAACTTTTACCCTAAAACTATTTGAAAATAAATTTGTGATTGAGTTATCATTTAAATTTTTCTTAAAAATGTTTGATTGAAATACATTTTTGTTGACTGTTTTTATATCTATGTAATTACAGAAATGCATGTTTTTGTGGTAAAAAACCCAGTGCTGAGGACTTAAAAATATCTGATTCCCAATGTAATATTGAATGTAGTTCTGATGACGGTAACTTCTGCGGAGGAACACACGCATTCCAAATTTATCGTAAGTTTTTTTTTTTTTTTTTTTTTTAAATTTCAGTTGGTCTTTTTAATGTTTCAAATATTTATTTTTTTCTTTATTAAAGAGAATTCTTTTAAGCTCTCTCAATTTTTAATAAAATTCACATAATCATAATACAGCTTCACTGGAAACTTCATTGTTTTCTTTGTTTATCTTTTTCTCTGCTATGTCTCTTCACGATCATGACTCTCCACAACTTCCTATCCATCATAGCTCTTAGCAATATTTGTATTTTCACTATCCCTCTCTCTCCCTGTTCTGCCAACCAAGCTTATCCCTCTTCCCTTCATTATGCCCTGTGAATGTCCGATTCTCCAAGCCCTCTTTCCTCATTATGTGTCCCAGAAATTTCAACTGTCTTTTTCAAATTTTAAGTATAAATTTCCTTTTTGTTTTCTTTTCCTTAAGACTTTTACATTGTTTACATGCTTTGTCCATGGTATTCTCTGTATCCCCCTGTAGAACTGCATCTCTGTTGACTCAAGTCTCCTCTTCATCTTCATTCACTGTCATATAGGAGGATTGATATTTCATAGCATTTCAAAACTTTTTTCTTTGTTTCTAACAAAATTACCCAGTTTCTTAATACTTTGTCTAGCCTTTTAGAAGGCATCTTTTGCTATTCCAAAATACCTTTGCATCTCAGTGTCATATATTTTCTGTCATCTGTTAAAACACTCACCAAAGATTGAAATTTCTGTATTTGTTTGCTAATTCAATATTTTATATTTTCGGAAGGCAATGAATACAATATCAAATTGTGATATGTTGGTGAAACTATTGTCACACAAATATACACTTAATAAATTGTTCTTAGTACCATATATACTTGCTTATCATGTGACCTTTGAAGACCTAATTTTGAAGTTAATTTGACTACAGTAAATATAGTTTGATCAACAGTGTAGCCAGAGCCAGCAGTACATACGCTAATTTTATATCTTGTGTATACAGCAGTACATACGCTAATTTTATATCTTGTGTATACACAAGATATAAAATTAGCGTATGTACTGCTGGCTCTGGCTACCCCCTTGAAATTAGCTTCAAAATTAGGTCTTCAAAAAATATGCAAGTATATATGGTAATTAATACATGATACACAAGTATGTATGGTAATTAAAAAAAATTGGATTAAATTAAAATTCCATTTCATATTAATTAGATTTATTTGTTTAATCCAAATTAAGTACAAATTTCTGGAAAGTAAAGATTATGAACATGATTTCTTCTTGTAAATATACAAAAACCTGTTCACAATTATACACGCATTCAATTTCTACCCAAGACCCCTGTATCTGATGATTATTTTTATTAAAATAAAGAAGAGAATCTATTATTACAAGAGGGTACTGAATAGTCCTTGGTCCAACCTGCTTCACAAAATCTGACAAAAAATGAAACTAAAAAGATTATTTTGGAAACCATTTTTGGTAAGGCTGAGAAATTTTCAGTCCCACTTCATACAATTATTTATTTAATCTATGGGAGGAGATTGTTCTTATTTCATTGTCCATGCCTCAGGATATCTTGTCATTTTTAACTGAGTAGTATTAAATAAAAACAAGATGAGATATGGATAGACATGGACAGTGGGACAAGAACAACCTCCTTTCCATAGATTAAATAAGATTAACCAAATCAACAGACATCTGAAATGTGATAATAACAACAAAGATATGGACATTAGTCTGATTGTAAAATTAACTTGAAAATTAACATTAACAATAAATTATTTTTGTAGTCTGAACTCGGAAATCTTTCCAAAAGGTGAGCAAGAAAAAAGGAAACAAAAAAACATAGAAAAGAGAACAAAACTGACTTATGTAATATCAGTCTTGCTATGTGGCAGTGATTACTGGACAATCTTTTCACAGACAAAAAAGAGATTTGAAGCAACATAAATGTGGTTCTGAACATGAACAACAACTAAGTTTTTAAAAAAATAGAAACAAAAAGGACCCTTATACTTAGAATCAGGAAGAGACAATTGCAAATTCTAGGCCACGTAATGAGAGAAGAGGACCTGGAAAATCACAAAGTTCTTTGATTAGTCTTAAATAAGAATTTTTTAATTGAACAAAGTTGGAATTTCCTGAAGTTACTTTTGCAAAACAGTTATTATAAATTGAAAATATTGTTTTAAATTATATTCTTGTGTGTCTGTCTTCAGAGAGCTGCCCACCTACTATTGCAAAACTGAACAAGATTTCTAGAAACAAAAGATAAAATGTCATGTAAAAGATATTTGTATTAATAATGATAAAATGATTTTGTTTGAAAAACTAGAAATACTTGCTATTTCATTTTTCTCTTGAATATTTTCTAAATATGCTACTTTTCTTAGCAATATTAATTTTATTATTTGAGTACAAAAATAAACTGATGTTTGTATTTTTCAATCATTTAAAAATGTTTTGCATTATTATATGCAGCCTACTTGAATTGAAAAGAAAATAGATTTTAAAGATTTTGTTTAATCAATTATTAATGCATTTCAAGTGGCACTGTTAATTGTTCTCTTTTGTTAGTATATTTCTGCTTGAACGGTGAAATATTGACTTGTAATTATATATTAGTATTTTGTTGTTTCATTGTGAACGTTGTAAGAATCCTCAAATTGGAGTTCCATTTTGGTTGTGTATGGCATTCTTAAAATGACTAACATCTTCCAATTCAGTAGACACTGATTCTAGTTAAGATCAAATTAACTTCATTTCTGTAGATGCAAACGAAAAATCTCGTTCATTGCTGTGGAAGCTATTAATGACCAAAGTGGATTTTTCTTATTTTTAGAAATTAATTCTGTACCAATCAATTACACAATTAAGGTTGATTGTATTTCCAAACTAAATATTTTTATTCAAGCTTTGTTTGATATTTCAACTTGTTTTTTTACATGCATTTTTTTTTTCTCTTTTCTTCAATAATTGTTTCATCAAATTGTGTATGGTCTTCTGTATTACATTTATTATGTATGGCTTCTCAAATTTTTTTTTTTTTTTAATTAAATGTTCATCCATTGCAAGGCCCAAGAGCCACACAAGGTATAGGATATAAGGTATAGAGTAGTGATAGGCTTACAACATTTTATCTTTGGGGAAAGGGACTGTAATTCAACACCCACAAGGCCACATAAATGCTTTTGAACTCTGTAAAGTGAAGATCGGACATCTCCAGCTCATATATGACAGCAATACTCTATCTTTTGGTTTGATCTGACAAGATTACATGTAATATCATTTTTACATAAAGCAATTTATAGAACAAAATTCTTTAGGATTTAATTTGATGCTTGTGGTTTGTATATAAAAAGATAAATAACAAGAAATTAATTAATGCTCTACGTTCTTTTTTAGGGATAAGGAGTCATATATTGGGAGACTGAAATAACAACTTCTATTAGTTTGGAATTAATTTGATCCTGATTATGACTTCTGTAACTTGGGCAACCACGTGTACTGCAGCCATAACAGCAGTAAGTGTGTCTAGGACAATATACCTTGACAGAGCCTGTCCTTCTTCAGATTGTTTCGAATACAGAGTTTTCCTTCTCTTTGACTAATTGCCCTATCAAGACTAAAGAGACTAGTTTATCCTATTATTCATGAGAGCTTGAATTCAGTTTTACTTCTGTATTGGCTTCCACCAAAGGTAAGAGAATCCATTCTGCCCTGCTATATTTAACCCATAGATAGAGGAAGATGGCTTCATGCCTTTCCCAAGGGCATTAGTGTAAAGTGAATGAAACAGACTCAGTCAGAATTTGAACTCAACATGCCAATTCTACTTTCTACACCAATAACCATTACCCAACCTGTCACATGCTGGTAATAATAAGGAATCTGCCAATTTAAATAAAAGTGTTAACTTTTTTGCTATGACATTTGATGATAAAAATTCAGAGTCAATGATTTTTATTATTTAATTCAAATCCAGTTTCCTGCTTGCAAGAAATAGTTTCAAAATCACTACTGGCTTTCAACATAATGAGTTGGGCTTTTTAAAATAATTTGTCTAGTTATAAAAACAAGTGTGAAAAGTTTTTTTGTACAGCCTAGCAAATCTAATCTCACAGGAAACTTCATAAATCATTTTTTGACAGCACTATCTTATAATTAATTGAATTTTTCTTTATGAGTAACAATTTTGCTTTTTTCTTTTACAGATAGCTTTCTTGACACTTCTCAATTTGCTGCAAATTTAAGTCTTTGTCTATAAATATAGACATAAACAGAAATTGAAAGATGAACATTATAATAGATATATATGTGTTGTGGGGTGCATCTGTACATCTATAAAGGTCAAGGGTTACTCCAAAAATAAGTCTTTTTATTTTATTATATTGTCCTATATGGTCAGATCTTTGTGTGTGTATATGTGTGTGTGTATATATATATATATATATATATATATGGCAAATTGCTGATACCCACTGAAGAGTGGATGAACAGGTCCATCTACAAAACTCTGTAGTTAGGATGCTGAAGATAACATCAATCAGCTAAGTGACAAACAACTTTTACACATAAATCATATATATATATATATATATATATATATATATATATATATATATATATATATATAATAGGAAATGGATTAAATCCAGCAAATATTTAATATATTTTCTGTTTATAGATTTTTTTATGGATACACTTATTTAAGTAAAGGCTCTGTTCTTTAATTAAACAGTATAAATTACATTTACTGGTGAATGCATATTTTCTATGAAATTTCTCAAACATTCAGGCCAGTAAATGTAATTTATACTATTTAATTAAAAAACAGAGCCTTTACTTAAATAAGTGTATCCATAAAAATAACATATGAACAGAAAAATAATGTGTGTATGTGTGTGTGTGCACGCGCACACACACACACACACATACATATATATATATATATATATATATATATATATATATATATATATATATGTATGAGAGGGAGAGATATGCTTAAATGGGATAAAACTGCCTAAGGTGGTAATATTTTGCTTAATGAATTTTCTTAAAAATAATTGATGATTTTATTAAATAAATTATTTTTTATATAAGTTAACAAAGAAATATTTAGAAAAACATATTCATTTGGAAATAAAATGTTTCTTTAATGAAGGGATAATGAAAATTTCTTGGCTTAACTCACTTTCCAAAATCTGAATATCAGCTGTTTTATTTTTTTTTGTTTTGTTTTTTTGCAGGACTTCTTGATTAGGACAAGAACTTTTCAGCACCTACTTATACATCAACTAAGAGATTAGAAAATATTTTATTAGTGAAGATTACAAGAATAAACATTTAAATACTTGTGATTAGTGAAAAGACAGAAAGCAAAAAAACAAACCTTCCTCTTAGTCTGAAATCTGTGACTGACTCACTCAAATGTAGAATTGCATGTGTAATTGAACCAAATGCCAATAACTTCAGCTAACAAATTTAGGAGTGCCATTTATTTTTAATATTGAGACAGTAAAAAAAATTCTTTTGAATTTCAAGATATTGCAGAAAATTATATCCTATATCAACTCTTGAGTGCAGAAAATACTTAATTTCTATCCAAAACAGCTCCATAAAAGCCTTTTGATGCTGCATTTAAACTGCTAGGGTTCAATTGACATTTCCTCCCAATGTCAGTGCATTTCACAGATGTTCATAGGAGTCTGTTCTAATTTGTCACTCATAGACATTACAGGCTCTGGGAATATTGACAGAAGAAAGAAGTCCGTTTAAAGAAATCAAATGAAGGAACTGGATGACAGTAGCATTACTCAGAGGAAAGAAATTGCAGGAAAAAGGCGCTAGGTTTGTCATTTATTGTGATGAGCTCTTAGGAAATATCTACCAACTTTTACAATATTTTATTGCATCAAAGCAGATATTGCCTTATGAGTTAACAGTACAATTTTGGTATTTTCCTAAGAGTGGCTACCTTTTAGACAATGTTAAAATCTGGGAAAAGGCAATCCATATAAAAAATTAACTGTATTAACAAGTTAAATGTTGTGGAAATTTCCATCATTCACAGTTGAGCCACAGAGTTAGAATGAAGGGAATTCTTACCATCTGTGGCTAATGGGTTAATTTCATTGAGATAGAAGTTTGTTTATGAATGAAACACATTTTTATCGTATGAACGTTGGAAATCTCACCAAAAGATAATCTCCTGCTTTACTGAAGCATACAACTGGAATATCTTTGATTTCAGTCAAGTGTTGAGAAAGATAAAAAGTACACATTAAGGATATGGGCCTGACTAAACAATTCTATTTCCATAGCTTTTTACTTTCTTTTATTTTTTTTTTTAATATATACTTGGGGTTGTTTTCCTATAAAGTAAATATAGATCTGTTTATGCCTCAAAATAAATAAAAACAAATTTTACTCTATTCATGAAAAAATATATGATAAATTGTGAGAATTTCTCAATCTTTATTGTTCAATTATTTTTATTTAAGGAGAAAAAATAAATTGCATAAAACCAATTGGTTTAGTATTTTAGTTTTATGTTGGGGAAAATACAGTCGTGTCATTTGCTCCTCAGCAGAAAAATTACTTTTAAATTGAAATTTTCTGTTCTAAAATGTTTACTTTTAACTAATTCTACAATTAAATTTGAATCCATTCATATTTGTGATTAACACAAAAATGAATATTTGTTAGTGACTAATATACAATAAATTAAAAAATATTAAGAATTTTGTTTATGGATTTGAATTCACTTAATAAAAGATGCACACAATTCTTCATATTTTTGAGATTAAGACAAAATGAATATCAAATAATCATTTTTATGTTTATTGTATATTAGTTATATTTAGTATAATGGAAAATGGTTTTTCTCTTGACACCACAATTATTTTAACTATTTATTTGTTTATTAGATTTTTTAATTACAAAAATAATTTTATATTTACAATATTCTAAAAAAACTAATACAATTAAAATTAATGCAATGAAACCTTTATCATTTACCAATTTATAAAGAAATATGAAAATTTTTTATTCATAAATTTATAAACATTTACTAAATTATTATTTGAACTAACTATAAGTCTTTATTTGCCATTTTATAAAGTTTGAATCGATTGGTTGTTAGCTGATGTTGTGCCAACAATTCCAATAAACAATCTAATAAATAGTGTTTATTATTTTTGTTGCCAAATCTCAAGAACAAAGAAAATGTATAAATTCTCTTTTATATATTTGGGTTTTATTAAAATTCTAATCATTGCTTTTTAATACAATAAACATTGCTGAAGAATGAAAATAGATAAAATAATAGTGGGGTCAAGGGAAAAATGTTCTTTTGATACACCATTTTTTTGCAGGCACAAAGGTTAAAGTTTGCTACAAATTATAAAGAAAAGATTAGAATTTTAATAAAACCCAAACATATAAAAGAATTATTGTATGGAAACTTTTAAAAATGAATGTCAGTATTGCATTAATTTTACTTGATCTCATTTTTTCATTTGTTTTTCTAACAAACAAGGAAAGTGAGATTGGCTAAAATTAATACAACATTGACATTTTCTTCTTTTCTTTTTTTTTAATACAGGAAAGATTTTCTTCTTGAAAAATAATTATCTGTTTTTATAAGAATAAAACTTAGTGCTAATGGTTGTGCCATCTGTGGATATTGATTTGGATTATGGTTAACTTCATGGTTGAGACATGATTGCTGGCAATTGATATTTGTCCAGTTCACTGAAGACTTCAATGTGACTATCAACAATTCTCCTGTTGTTATCCTGTTCAACCAGTCAATATATGTGAACTAGGCAACTTTCACTGCAGAGCAATTATTGTTCAAAGAACATTAAATAAACAAATCTAAGCAGTTACTGTCAATAATATTTGGTGATTGTGAATTGTATGTCTGTGGCAGGAGTAATTATATTTTTAGTCTAAACTCTTCATTTTTTCTTTTCTCTCAAATAGAATAAGTAACTTCCCTATGCATGCCCTCAGCCTAACAACTATGCCTCTGATACTAACTCAAATGGGGGCAGGGGATGAACATGCATCTCCGAGCAACCTTCGTTACCCCCATTTCTCCTAATGGGTCTTTTAGTTCTCATGTATATGAGTGACCTTGCTTTGGTACCCTAGGTTTCTGGTCCGTATGATGTTCTGACCTAAGAAGTTTTGTTGCCCTGACCTCTAGGTGGATTAGACAAATACACTTGGAGTATCACATCTCAATCTTTCCTGGTTTTTTTGTTCCCTCATTAATGGTACTGGAGGTAAATGTTTTCTGGGTTTGGGTGCTATCCTCCTGATAGTCAGGGATCTGAATCTTCGAGTAACTAATATTATACAGCAGGTGTATAATTTCAGGTCTGTTGTACTGCCATTTTGTAAATGGTTCTTGACCATGTAGTAGTCTCTGGTAGGGTTTCTCATTGCCATTATTACGGCAGTATATTTGGGCAAGCTAAATCAGGTTATTTATGCATGCATTGGAAAATGGGTATCTGTTTCACTGCCTACTAGGCATCTAGCAAATCAACCAAAACAAACATGAAAGTAATCAAATTGAAAATGAACAAAACTAGCAAACCCAAACTCAAATAAAATAGTAGACCCTAGATATACCATCTCTTACATCAATGTAAGGGGTCTGCATTGCAACTTTCCAGAAGTGGAACTCAATCTTCTTCAAGCTCAACTTGACCATGTTCCTGTCTGAAATGGGTATAAATGCCTTAATCCCATCACAGGAGCTCACAAAAAATGATCTCCCGTATATTTGTTTCTATGTAGCACTTACCTGTAGTACCACATTCATCTTTGCTCTGTATCATCCTCAGGATGAAGAGTTGATAATCTTCGATCGAATATTAGATAGGATTGACTGAATTTCCCTTGGCCAGCTTTAACATATGCAGTAACTTCAATGTTCACCACAAAGAGTGGTTAGTCCACTCTAACAAAACCGATGAAGAAGGTAGATATCTCAGATACTTCTCTATCTCCTATGAACTTACCCAGATCATTGAAGAACCCACCCAAGCCCCAGAAGCGACAGGACAGCACCCAAACCTCTGTGACCTTTTTCTAACATCCTGCCCTGACAAATTCTCAGCAAAATTTTTACCCCCCATTGGCACATCAGACTATTCCCTGATCAGTGTCCAGATTGACTTTAAACAAATGACATCCCCTGATTTACCATTCCATAGAACAGCTTTTCGCTATGTAAAGCCAACTGGGACAGCTTTCAGTCCTATATGATAGAAGCTCCTCATCCAACCTTCTTCAAACATGCTGCCCCCAAAACTGCTACCTTAGTCTCTGAATGGATCCTTTCTGGAATGGGATGTTTTATACCCACCACCAAAAAAGATTCCAGCAAAAACCAAACAGTCAGCCCTGTTTTGCTCCTGAATGTGTTGTAGCTATAGCTCACTGGAACCACTACTTCAAAATCTATAGTAACAAGCAGTATAGTCTGGTCCTTACTACTTTCCGAACTGCCCGTAATCACTGTAAGAGAGTTCTGAAAAGTGCAGCTACATGTGAGCTGTCCAGGCCAAGGTCGAAAAGAAACAAATTTGATCTCACAAATTCTGGAAAATCGCCAACCAAATTATGAACAGAGGCAAAGTAGCTGTATCCACTATTATAAATCGCCCTGAAGTCATATCCTCCTCAACAGAGAAGGCGAAGCTCTTCATCTTAATCTTTGCCTCAAACTCAATGTTAGATGACAAAAGCCATCCCCTCCCCAACTTCCCACATCTCAGTGAGCATAATCTCAGTAAGATACTCATTTTAGTAAGAAATTTCTCTAGACTTATCACAAACCTCAACCCCCAAAAAATCCACTGGCCCAGAAAAAATTCCAGTGGTCATCCTTAAGAATATTAACCCAGAATTATCCCCAACTCTAGCACAGTTATTTAACTGCTGCTTGAAGAAGAAATCTTTCCCAATCCTGTGGAAGGTGGTAAGTGTATGCCTGGTCTTCAAGAACGGGAGTGACCAATCCTCCCCCTGCCAGTATAGATTCATTAGTTTCCTCAGTACTGTCAGTAAGCTTTTTGAGGCCTTAACAAGACTGTCATCAAGCACCTAGATAGGAACAACCACTTATGTGACAAGCAGTATGGGTTTCAATCAGCCCAATCCACTGCTGATGTCCTAACTACCATTACACACAGAATTAGTGAGGCCCTTGATGGCATACACACCACAAAGACCATATCATTAGATATCTCTCAGGCCTTCAACAAGATGTGGCATAAAGGTTTGCAACAGAATCACTGGAAGGTTTTTCTCTATTATAAAATCCTTCCTAACAGGTAGATCCCTGAGGTTGTTATTAATATCCAGTCCTCTGAGGCCCTAGCAGTTATTGAAGGCATCTCCCAGGAGTCACTTCTTGGAGCAACCCTCTTTCTGAGGTACATAAATGATCTACCTAAGAATGTAGTCTGATCATTTGTAAATATCTATTCCGATGATACAACAACATACAAGCACAACTCTAAAACTTTTGACAATCAAAGATTGGAAGCTGACCTCTCTTCCAATCTACCACTAACTTCTTAGTGGGGTAAAAAGTGACTGGTTACATTCAGTGTCACTAAAACCAAACTGATTACATTCCATCACCACTGATCAGACCCCAAACTACTTCCAGTCACGATGAATGGATGTCCCCTCAAGGAGGCCCTGTGCCTCAAACTCACACCCGACCACAAGTGAAACTGTTATATATGATCCATCACTAAAGATGCAGGTAAAATCATTGGCTCCCTGTACTGCTTTAGTAAGTACCCGACTCCTCATGTTATCCTTTACCATTATAAGAGCTAGATCAGGCCGAAAATGGTGTACTGTTGCCATATTTGTGGGAGCTGCCCAGAACTCAGCTCCCAGTCTTGATAGAGTTCAAAAGACTCTCCAAAAGGAGTTAGAGAAGAAGAGTTAGAGAAGAATTATTTTCCACCCTCCAACCTCTCTCTCACAGGTGGGAATAATCAAGCTTTTTACTGTCCTATTGCTACTAACATGGAGAGTGCTCAGACAAACTACATTTCTTGGTTCTGCCAGGTTAAACCTTCTAGGCTAGGACCTGCTATGCCACTTAGATAGTAGCAAACTACACACATTCCCTCTGTATTCTATCAGCGAGAAATAAGTGCCACTCAAACAGCTTCTTCCTGTGAACCACTGCTCTGTGGAACACACTCCAAAGAGGATGTTCCCACAATCACTACAATCTTAACCTATCCAAGTCTAGAGTTGACTGTTATCACAGCTTCTTGGTCAGACATTAGGTTATCAATTGCTTTATATTTTGCATGTTTCTGTTATATTCACTGCTGTCTCCAATATAAAGTATTGCATCTTTAAAATTTATAATTATTACCTGAACAATTTCAGAATATTGACAATACTGTCAATTTTTCTATTAAAATAATTCTATCAGGGTGTGAAATGGCAGTGGATATCAGCCTAAAAGATGTGCTTACAGGTTTTCCTTAAAATTTCATTCAATACATCAAAGTAATGTTACTTTTTATGAATCTATCTATATATCTATATATAAAATTCTGTGACTGTAAAATTTTGTTAGTCTGTCACGCTCTCTAAAATAGCCATACATTGACTAATCAAAACCAGATTTGGCAGAGAAGTGCAAACAAGTAAGAGGGTACAAACTACAGTTGGTTTTACTAGTGTGCATAGCTTAGTACAATAAATTTTCATTAAATTTTTAAAAATTAAGTTTTATTATTCAATATACAAATTACTTCCACTATTTTAAAAACAATGATTTAATGATTAAAATAACAAATACTTATTTGATAAAAATGCAATATTGTTTTTTTTGCATATCTTTTCTGTAAGTTTTTATATATAGAAGAATCCAGTGTCTAGTTCACCCTTTTGCATGAACTATAAACAAATCACAAGGCTATATGTTTCAAAAAGTTGGAATTTGGTTTCAGAAAGAAATATTTATGCATGGCCAGTTGTATGTTGCATGCTCAAGAGTAAGAAATCCTAAGAATTTCTATGCTGTTAAAAAGAAATTTGCTTAAAAAAATATTGTCCTATGAGGTCCTATTAAAGAAATTATTAAACCGCAAAGTAGGGGTTTTGTCAAAGTATTTTTCCAAACAAATCAACATTCAAATTTCATCGATTGGTTTGTGAAAATTGAATGAAATGTAGAGTTTGTAAATCTGGACAAAAAATGTTCAAGATAACTTCAGCAATACTATGTACTCTGATGATTTCAACATGCATTAGTGTGTTGCTGTAGTGAAAGAGATAATCAGTTACCCCGAAAAAAAAGTTCATGTTTTGTGTGCGATCTGCCAAAGAAAAATTACCAAAAAGTAGTTATCAAAAATCTACATCAATGACTAGAAGCTATGCTAATGTTCTTCCCTCCCCTGAATGGCATGACGAATCAGAAAATTCTCTCGATGAACAGAAGTCGTTTTTTGCTTATAAAAGGAGATGATTTTTTTTGAGCTTGGTGGAACGAACACACGTTGTTGTTGGTGAGAAGTGAAGGTTGGATGTGTGACCCCATTTTGTCATTTCTACGTTGTGTGTTGGACTGTTACGTCGGACTATCGTTTGAACTGCGATTTGGCTACAAGTGTTGTGGTCGAGAAACAAAAGAAATCTATTGCAGTTGCTACTATCAGTTGACAGTCTTTTCTTTACAACAACAAGCTATTTCGGCATTTACTTTGTCTCTAGCAAGATGGCGGAAAGACCATTTGACATAAAACTGATCCCAGAATTCAGTGGTGATATGACTGGACAGTCTGTAGTTGAATGAATCGAAAATATGGAACTGGTCTGCGAATTATGCAAGATCACAAAGATTGAACAGATTCTTCCACTGCAATTGAAAGTTAATCCAAGAGACATTAATGTATCACCCTTAACTGTGCCAGGCAACATGATTTATCGGTACAAAGTCCGGCTACGGGGCATTGATCCGACATGTTTAACTGAACAGATAAAAGAATGTGCGCCATATGACTTTTACGTGTCAGTAAAAGCTCCACATAGCTGGTGTACAACTCGGTACCGTGTGGCGCATGTCACTGGAGTAAGTAACTCGCACTCTGTGCTGGTTGATGGAATACCAAAACACATAAAAGACTTGCGTCGCTATGTAGGTAAAGATACTTCAACAAGTGACACTAGCAGTGAGTGCTCAGAAAGTGAACGAATAATTACCATCGGAGGTAGGGCTAGCACCTGTTCAGATGGCGAAGACTGTGCGTGAGGTTGTCAGATCAGGAGAATCCTCAGAACATAACACACAATCTCCTCCAACAGTCGCCCCACTCCAGAGATGCTTAAGAGTAAAGAGGCCTGCTCATGAGTGTCACTTATATGATAGGGGGGAGTGTAGTGAAAGAGATAATCAGTTACCCCGAAAAAACGTTCATGTTTTGTGTGCAATCTGCCAAAGAAATACTTACCAAAAATCTACATCAATGACTAGAAGCTATGCTAATGTTCTTCCCTCCCCTGAATGGCGTGACCAATCAGAAAATTCTCTCAATGAACAGAAGTCATTTTTTGCTTATAAAAGGAGATGATTTTTTTGAGCTTGGTGGAATGAACAAACGTTGTTGTTGGTGAGAAGTGAAGGTTGGATGTGTGACCCCATTTTGTCATTTCTACGTTGTGTGTTGGACTGTTACGTCGGACTATCGTTTGAACTGCAATTTGGCTACAAGTGTTATGGTCGAGAAACAAAAGAAATCTATTGCAGTTGCTACTATAAGTTGACAGTCTTTTCTTTACAACAACAGTTGCAAAAAAAACTAGTTTCAAAAAGGTGTACATACACATAATTTTACGCTAAGAATATGGCTTATGAGATTTTAATTTTATTGTTTGAGTGGAACTTACTTCTTGCTGATGGAATACGTAGAGAATGTGCATGATTTGCTACTATGTAAGTGACATGGCAGGTCCTAGCCATGAAGGTTAGACTTGGCGGAACCAAGGAATGTCATTTATTGGAGTACTTTCCATGGGAATAGCAATAGAGCAGTTAGAGGTTCATCATATCCCACCTGTGAGAGAGAGAGAGAGAGAGGTTGGAGGGTGGAAAATATTTTTTCTCTAACAAGGACTTGGAGACTCTTTTGAACTCTATCAAGAATAGAAAATGAGAACCAGGCAGCCTCCCTCACTCCACTAAATATAGCAACAGTACTCTATTTTCAGCCTGATCTGGTTCTTATAAAGGTAGAAGCTAGCATGATGAGTCAGGTACAGCGAGCCTGCATCTTTAGCAATGGATCGTATATAAGAGTTCCAATTGAGTTTGGGTATGAGTTTGCGACCCAACATTCTAGGCATTGTGCCTCTTCGAAGGGATATCTGTTCATCATGCCTATCAGTTAATACTAAACCATTTTCGTGTAGAACAAGCAGAAAACCTGGAACCCTAAACTGTTTAGTAAAACAACAGGAAAACAATGTCAAATTTAATCCTTGGAAACAAACAAATCAAAACTTGTGCAGTACTTAATTTCAGATCAGAGTTATTTTTATTTAAGGATTTCTGTTCTTATTTAACAAATTACTACAGAACTTTTGATCAAACATTCTAATTAGTTATTAAGAGCTTCAATTTGTTTTTCTAAAAATTTCAAAGCAGCCAAAATAAGTTAAACTATTTTGTAAGTTTTTCCAATATTGTTCAGTAATTATCAAATGTTCATGTTTTTCCTTTATAATAATCCTATTTTAATTATTTTATAATCCCTGTTGTGTTCTTTCAATCTATCAAATATCTGTTACATTATAGCAGAAATTTATAAAATAATTTTTGTTGTTTTTCCTCATAGATGTGGAATATCTCTTGAGAAAATTCTTTGGTAAGAATTTCTATTTTTTCTATATTTGTTTTCAACTGAATAATATAAAGACACAAAAACTGTTGTGAATAAATTTCATTATTAAATATTGAGTATAAAAAAAATGTGCAAATAAATTGAAGTCTCATTTTATTGAAATATTAACTGGTAACCAACTTATTGGTAGGTGTAAGTATTTGCTTCATGATCAAAATTTTCATTTTTAATTGGTATTGTTTCATTATCATTTGACGGCAAGAGTCATGCTAATCTCCACTAATCCTATTTTAATACTGAGTTACAACAAATATAAACATTGATTTCAAGCATTTTCTGAAACTAATTCATGGTTTAAAATTTTATAAGTTAAAATTAAAATTTTTCTTTCTTCATAATTTTTCTTTTTGTTTATGTTCAAAGTGTGTAATATTTGTAATTAGAAATATATATATATATATATATATATATATATATATATATATATATATATATATGATGATGGAGCGTTAGAATGTTGTCAGTTTGACCAAGAAAGGATTGCAAACTGAATTCTCATGTTTAGTTATTTGTATATATATATATATACACACATACACAGTGTGTGCAATGGATAAATTATCATCTAGGTTATGTAAAAAAGAAAATAACATTAACATTTCATTTTAACAGATATATTTACCAAAATTACACAAAAATATCCTGAAATGCTAAAGAGTAAATTTATTCAATAAAATCACCATTAGCTTCAACCACAGCCTCCAGACAATTTTAGAATCTCCTGCAACTCTTCTGGATGTTCTCCTTGTTTAAGTTGATGAATGCTGTCATCATCCTTGCCTTCAGTTTATTTTTGGTTTTACAAGTAGTTTTGTTGGTCTTTTGCTCAACTGTGCCTCACACATAATAATCAAAGAGTTTGAAGTCTGGGGAGATAGGTCGCTGATGTAAGGAGTGATGTGGTTGCAGAAATTGTCTGACAGTCATGACTGGGTTCTTCTGCTTGTGTGGCATGGTTCAGAGTCCTCTTGCCAGACATAGCTTCTTCCAGCAGCCAACCTCTTGACCCAGGAAAGCACTACTTCCTCAAGGCATGTTGAGTCTGAAGCCTTGTGGGAAGATGAATGACATAACATCACCATCACTAGTGATCATTCCAAACACCTTTGTAATCACCATTAGACCCATCTAACTCTTTCCAAATTCTCTGCACTGTCTTCAGACTGACTCCCAAAACACACTGAAATGTTCATATTGGATTTACCATTCTGAGTGTTAAGCAATACAGCATGCCATTTCCAAATATCTAGTGCAGTGAATTGTGTCATGGTTCTCTTTTTCTCATAGACAGTGCCCAACTGACCAACTGTGCAGTTGACAAAAATCAAAAACAAACATGCATGTGTGAAATTAAAAATATAAAATGGCAATAATTTACCCATCGCACTGTTAGTATGATATAGAATTATGTCTGAAAAAAAGTAGAGATAATGAAATAAAAGGGAAGATCTATTTAGACAACACATCTCATCTCTTTATAGGTGTCTACAGGTCAGAATGAGGAACAAACCTGTATATATTCCTGTGCACTTTTCATACACATGGCTTTGTCCCTCATTCCAGCCTGAAGACACTTTGCTATAGAGATTAAACACATGGTCTGAATGGCTTTTCCACTTCGTCTCATTATCTCCACACACACACACACCTATATATGGCACACACCCAAGTGGTTAGAACATAAGTGGTCTGACTAGGAGACCTAGGTTCAAAGCCTTTTGAATGAAATTGAGGAGATGAAACTGTTTGGAAGCTGTTAATGGTTGTCACAAGTCACCATGACCGAGGGATGGAGTGTTCTGGCCTTATTCAACTAATGATCACACTAGATTTGCTCTCTGCCAGAAACTGTAACTAAGCTCCACTTAGCATAGTTGCAGTATAAACCACAGATTGACTGTCTTGAAGAAACCCAAATGTGCTTGAGCAGGTACCTGAAACAGGAATTATTAGCTAACCTCCCTAGCAGATGGGAAATCAGTAGCCAGCCATTTTATATAAGGTTGTGATGATGCGAAATTATAGTAGCAGTGGCTTGGAAAGAAAAATTATTGACTTTTAGTTCATTAGATTCACTTTTGCATAACTACCCTTGAGAAAGGTATGTATCCATCTCTAGCTTTGTTTGGCAGTCAGTTTAAGAGAAGATTTTTGGAATTCAAAACTGAGGAGGGTGGTTTGCCAACTTTGTGACACACTGTACACTATTTCTCTGTTATCAATTCTTCCAAAAAATGTGGCTGATTCTATACAAGTTTTTGCCACAATAATCAAATCCTATGTATGTGTGAGTAATCTAGTAGTTTATTTCTAAAAACTGAATTGTTAGGCTCTCAATCAATCGAAATCACTACTATATATATATATATATATATATATATATATATATATATATATATATATATATATATGTGTGTGTGTGTGTGTTCATTTATCTAAGATTGAATCAGTGTAAAAATTTTCCGAAAGCACTTGGAACCAAACATCACCACAATGTATTGGCCGTATTTGGAAATGAAGAATATGTCTTCTTTTTTTCTGTCTACAACAGCAATTATATTAATGTAGTATAACAAAAACTAATTCTTAAAAATGGCTAACAATTTAGCCAAAAGCACTGGTACTCAGAACTAACAAACTTTTGTGTAATTTTTATGCTCATTAAGTTCAGAAAAGAAAACACTTGCATTCATACAAGAAAGACATTAAAAAAAAATAAACAAAAGTACCTGTCAGTCTTATCTATCTATCTATCTATCTATCTATTTTATATATATATATATATATATATATATATAAGACTGACAGGTACTTTATATATATATATATATATATATATATATATTTTTGACGTATTTTTTAACGTCAAAAAACGACATTATTACATCATTATTTTTGCACCAACCTAATATAATGTGCCACATCAAAATGATATTCCTAAAAATCACAGAATTGAAGTGAGTTTTTAAAAATCAAGAACCAATTCAATTAATTGCTTCTAAAAGTTTATCTTTTTCTGTGTATAATATCTCAGACTTTTATTTGAATGCACAGAGATAACATACTTGGGAACAAAATATTGTTTATGTAAAGAAATGAAAAATAAACATATAATGAGAGTATTTAATAGTTGAAGTTGAATTGCTCTTAGAAAGTACAGATGCCATCTGAGATGACTATCATGATAGAACAAAAAGAAAAAAATCTGTTATTAAATATAAATAAAATATTTTTCTTTCTAATAATTGTTTTAAATGTTCTACAAGTGAAATATTTCAATATTTTGCAGAAAACATTTTTTAAATTGGGTAATACAACTTTTAAAAAAATAATTTTAACTTTCCTTTAAATGGTTACTTTTCAAATTTGCAATCTGATATGTTTAAAGTTTTTGTGTTATTTCAATAAATTTAATTTCTATCTCTCTCTCTCTCTCAGGTCAAAGTAGTATTTCTATGCCAACTGATCTTACCTGGGCTTAAAAAACTGGACTGATGACCTTTAGTTGTGACACGAAAAATAGTTAATGTTTGTCAAATTGCAAATCACCTGAATATTGACACCAGGATTAAACAGACAACTATTTTGCTTTTTATTTCTTTTATATATTGCCAATAAATATTTTTGTGAAAAAAACTATTTTTACATAGATTGATTTTTATTTTTTTTTTATTGATTGTGATAAATTAAGATGGAAATAAGATTAAGAGGTGATCGAGGATTTCAAATTGATTCATAACTCAAATATTTGTTTTCTGTTGTGGATTCCGCGTGAAAAATCGGTCTCCAATAAATGACAAACGCAAGTATTTAAGCTAAGAAATTAAATGTATTTACACAAAATACAAAAGGTAATGCTGTTAGTAAAATCCAGGAACGCCGGTTAGTATTAATCAAAGATCGCAATATACAGTCTCAAAGGAAACTTCATTAGAGTCGGGTGTCCTTGTAACTGACTTCTAACGTCAACTCAATCACAGTGTCTATGTACTTTCCACTCTGTTTCTCCACCCTGTTCCTCTACTCGTTCCTCTACCTTCCTCTACTGTCATACTCATGACTGACTGACTGTGGCTATTTTATGGCAGCAGGACGAGTCCATTTATATCGGAAAAGGGTGGACCCCATAATATTTTAAAAGTTACAAATAATAAGCAAAGTAAATAACATGACATAGAGAATCATAATTTTTTTTTTTTAATCATCCCCTCTCCAAATAAAACAACCAACTTGTATAACAATGACTAAATAAAAGGTTTGGTTTGAAATTCCAATGTATATCACCTGAAGAAGGCCAGAGTGTATAATGGCTGAAACATCGGGAATATGGGAGTAAAGATGAAGACAACAGTCAAAATTATGTAAATAGTTTAATAAGTGTTATTAATATTTCATTCTATAATTGAGTATTATATAATTTCAATGTGTTTTATTAAAATAGCTATGACCTTTATGGACATGCTGTATTTGTTTCTATTTTTTTAACAATTCATTTTGTTTCTGTTTATGCACCAAGGAAAAAAAATTAATTTAAGGCAATATAGACTCTATACATTGTATTGTCTTGAAGAATCAAAAACAAATTGTTGAATTGTTTGCAATCAAGTCTTCTTTTATTTGTTTTCAACAAAACAGAGCAAAATATCCACTTTGCATTACCCAAATAAACAAGGGAAGCAGAAAAGTGAAGTTTTAATTCTTCACTTAAATTTACAAGGTTCTGCCATGATGTTAATGTAACCAAAAACTGTGTCATTTTTGTAGTCCAGTTTGAAGATTGCCTGTTAATGGAGGGTGTTTGAAAAAAATGTCTGTGCAATTCTATGTGTGAATATTCGTTGATACAATGTCCATCTAAATTTCATGATTCAGTTTAAAGAAAACAAATCAAGAATCATTTTAAGTTATTCCAAGTTGTTGATATATATAATCATATCTGTCTGTGAATGTTGAGTGCGAGTTGTCCCTCTTAATAATAACCTGTTTGGAGTTTGTTATGATAGGCGGTTAATTTATATGACAGTTGTAATGTTGAACAATCACGGTTAACCTCATTGTTATACAAGTTGGCTATTTTATATGGAGTGGGAAGTGTTCGTGTTGATCTCTTCTCTAAGCAATCAAAGAAGCCGAATCCCGGGGATTCCAACCCCGAGACAACCTTTTCTTGTCATTGCACTGAATAAGTAGAGGGTAGGTAAATACCAAGTTGAGTGTTGATATGCTGACCCTAACTCTGGTGTAATTGCACAAGATTTCAAATGGAGTGCCATTCTAGTCTGCTGGGAATATTGGATCACTGGAATTGCATACATCACATCTCACTTCATTTAGTATTTGGGAACCGATTTCTTTCACTGCTTGCTTTTATTTAATTAATTATTGCTAATTTGACAAAACAAATCGTTATCTTTTGAAGTTTTCCTATAAAAAAAATTTAGTAAATATTAAAATTATATTTACTGTAAATTATATTATTTACATTATTCAGCTTATTGTCCTCATTTTTGTCTCCATATTTATTACAATGTTTCAGACGCTCCGGCCTTCTTCAGGTGGTTGGAATGTCAAACTGAACCCTTTATTCCAGTATTCCAATAGATAATCTGATGGAGATGTTGACTTTATGTATACAAACAACACACTTCAGAATGGGATCACACATATATCGACAGGATGAGGGCTTAGCAATGGGCTCACCATTATCACCAGCAATGGCGAATATATGCATGGAATACTTTGAGAAAATAGCATTAGAATCTATATCTCTAAAGCCAACTATATGGTTAAGGTATGTAGATGACACCTTCATACTCTGGCCACACCAGGAAGATGTTTAGGTTCTACTGGACCATGTGACCTCAATAAGACCTTCGATACAGTTCGCAATGGAGAAAGAGAGTAACAGCACACTCCCGTTCCTGGATGTTCTAATATCTCGAACAGAGCATGGGTTCAAGACATCCATATACTGTAAACCGACATTCACCGGACAGTACATCAGTTTCAACTCCCACCATCCCTACTGCATAAAGAAAGAGATCGTCCAGTGCTTACAACACTGAGCAAAAGTCATAAGTGGTGACCCAGAGACATTAGATAAAGAATTGGTCAGTATAAGTAGTACTCTACAACGTAACAACTACCCTGGGTACATGGCAGCAGCCCTAAAAAACTAGAATAGGCGGGTACAAGAGAAGGAGAACAACAATAATCAGAAAACAGTCTGCCTGCCTTATGTGAAGGGGTTATCAGAGAAAATACAAAGGATCTGCGGTCCATATAACATCAGGACAACCTTCAAAAGCTTGACGACACTTCGCAGATATGTCTCCTGAGTAAGACGCCCCCCATAGAGGAGAACATGACTAAAGACTGTGTGTACGCTATCCCGTGCAGCTGAGGAAAGAAATATAAAGGGGAGACAGGCCGCCCCCTTAAGGTAAGGCTTCAAGAACACCAGAAAGCTGTAACACAAGGGGAAGTGGAAAAATCAGGTGTGGCTGACCACATATGGAGAGAGAAGGGAGATCACCACCCTCTGTGGGATCAGGTTGAGATCATAGACAAAGAACACTATTGGAAAATTCATAAACTTATGGAATCAGCACATACACTAGGCCACAAAAATCTCCTGAGCTGACCAAACATGGAAATGAATACAATATGGGAACCAGTAATAAGGAGTGCCAGAAAAAATCGATAATAACAACAAAAATTGCAATATGAGCTCTGGTAAAAACATGAAATGATAACAGCAAAAATTTCAATATGAGCACTGGTAAAAAAAATGGTTGCTGAAGTCATTATATTCATACAAGATCTCCTCAAGAACACATGGCACAGTGGATAAAGGCGTTAGTTAGATCCAGTGACAGGACCCAAAGAGTGTGAGCTCAATACCCGGCTAAGGCAGTGGAGAACATTTAGAGGGAAATTAACAAGAGATAACTGATGACTGATAACTGATATCCATTAAACATGGCACGTGGTTCTAGAACAGTTTATGCCAGTAATGGAAATAAAGGGTTCAGTTCGATATTCCAACCACTTGAAGAAGGCCGGAGCGAACAACGGCTGAAACATTGTAATAAATATGGCAACAAAGATGAGGACAATAGTCCGAATAATGTAAATAATACCTCATCTCAGAAATATAGTCAGTGTTAATTCTTTGCTTAATACAGCTGTTTGACAGATTTTCTATCAAGACAGGCTCTCAAAGAGCAACAGTTAAGATCATCTTCATTAAAAACATGAAATAATATTGAAATTGAGCCTATTTCAAAACTGATTGCCTATCTTACTAAACAGATTTTCTTAGAAATTGATGCTCACATTTCCAAGCAGTCATCTCTTATTGAAATTGTGGAAGTCTGTGGACTTCCAAAATGATGGTGATGTGGAACTCTTGAACAGTTTTTTTGCTTCAAGCTTATATCTAATCCACATAATAGTCTGTCACATTGGTGGAACTGTTTAAAACTTCTTTATAGATTGTATTTGTTCTTCAGCTATATTTTGACACTTCCAGTAGAACTGAGGCATAAATTTTATTTTCTCAAAGCATTGTTTCAGCCATTATTTTAAATCACTCACATTTACTAAACATTTTCTCATCTTTTTTCTTTTTTAAGTTATAGGTTGTAAGCATACATTCATATCTTTTTTTGAAACACCCTGTATTTTAAAGACACTGTACAAAGAGAATCCATTCCTTTATTTTCAAATAAGTAAGATGGTTTACTTTAAATAAAGATGAAATCAGTAAAGTAACAGGATTTATATATCAATATCTGTCTAATGTAAATAGTGGATATATATATATATATATACTCTCTTAAGGTGTGCTATATTTATGGGATAAAGTGCTCAATATCAGAGATAGAGCATATGTAAATATAAAAGTGAACATTGAAGTCAACACTTAGAGGCATTGCTGACTTCAATCTTCATTTTATATATATATATATATATATATATATATATATATATATATATATATATATATATCTGAAGAAAAATATACGGAAAAAACAAACAAAAATCCTTATATGCAATTATGCTGTTTTAATGTTGATATGTCAACGTCGGACGTTTCGGTCTAATAAACCATCTTCAGGATATATTCATAAAATATAATTAACATTATCAATTGAACATGACAAAGACGATGGACATAAGAACAAGACTTATCCAAACAGATAACTGAAAGTTTTATATGATCAGCGTTCCGTTTTAAACATGGTCACGTTGTCGTCACGTGGGCGATGGTGTGAAAACGTATTCCTAAATTTGAGTATTTTGAATGAAAAATGAAAAGAATTCTATTTTGATTTAAAATTTATATGTACGTTTGTCGAGCATTAATCTCGCTAGAAAAGGGGAAATACTAAAGAAGCCAGGTCTAGTATTCACCGTGCGTGAGATGGATATTATGCCTGCTTCATAAATCCTCCTAAGATTTTTATTATTAAAATATTTTAAAATCTTCACGGAATCAATATATATATATATATATATATATATATATATATATATATATATATATATATATATATATTTTTATATATTTATATATATATATATATATATATATATATATATTTTTATATATTTATATATAAATATATATATTTTTATATATATATATATATATATATATATATATATATATATATATATATATATATATTTCACTTACTATTTTTGATGAAGTTTTGATTAACATTAGCATACATATTTTAATTGTTTTTTACAAAACTATTGATCATATAATAAATTATACTGATGAATTTAAAAAGTATGAATGGTAAACATTTTAAAAATATCTTTGGATACATAAAAAATTGAATGGGCTCTGATTTAAATGCACGCCTTTATTGCTTTTATGAGATTAATCCTTATCAAGCATTATCAAATTTTGACTAGTATTTACTTTCATTTTTTATTAGATGATGCGTTGTCAACCCATATTATTTCTTTAGCTCTTGATTTGTGATTGTCTTCTGTTTATCTCAGCATATTTGTTGACCTCAAGCCACAAATAATGGCAAAATCATGAAAATGCATTTATACCTGATGGTTGTCAACCATATATTTATTTTTCAGGCAGTCTGAGTACATATAGAAACTGATTAGAAAATATTTGAAAAGGAATAAATAAATTCAAAGCTTTTTAAGAAAAATATTTTTATATAAATTTAATGTTAAAATTCTGTGTATATTTGCAATAGAATCCATATTCTAATTACTCTTTTTATCCTATTTCTATATCTTGCCTAGTTTTTCTTTTCTTTATAACTCAATTTCATTTCTTCTCACTCTCTCATTGTGTTCATATAAAAATCGGTTCAAACTTAATGAGTTTTTGATTCTCTTCTAGCAAAGAGCAACCATCATACATAATAACATTGGCCAGAAGTGAACATTAGCATTTTGAAAGTAAATAGGCTTTTAGCAAACTTTACAGCTCTATTATGAGTTGACATAAACTGGATTGAGAGTGATGCAGCTGTTCAAAAGAGCATTATAATGACTCCCCAGGAATTAGTCTACCACTCTTGCAAAGATCCTGTTCTGCTTCCATAGAAAAGCTCAAACCAATAAATGACATTTTATTTGGCTCTTCAGATAATTCAGACTGGCCTCTTTTTTTTTTTCTTGCTGAGAAAATGAGCATAAAAGAAATATTTGTAAACCTAAAAGATATTTTGTTCTTGATTGTTTTGTCTTTCAGATTAAAGCAAACAACCTTTTTGTGCATATATTTGTGTCTGTGTCTGTCTCTCTCGTTATAATACATACATACATACATACATACATACATATACATATATATATATATATATATATAAAATTAATATAAGTAAAAGTTTGTCACTTAGTTGATTGATGCTTCCTTCAGCATCTCAACTCCAGATTTTTGTAGACAGACCCGTCCATCCACTCTTCAGTGGGTATCAGCAATTGTCTATATATATATGGGGGGGAGGTTGATATATTTATGCTTGCTTCTGTATGTGTATATATGCATATACGTATGTGTGTATGTGTATTTATATAGATATGTGTGTATTCGTGTGTATATATGTATACATATATGTGCGTGTGTGTGTATATGTTTGTAGGTAGGCTTTTCTGTGTTTTTGTCTGTACTGAAGAATATGTGTACATATATGTCTGTATGTAGTTTTTATTTTCTTTCACCTACTGTTATATTTTTATACCCATGTATGTGCACTAGTGTGTATATATGAAATATATTATTATATATATTTGTGTGTTTGGAGTTTTCATTTTTTTATATTAGATGGTGTTATTTTTATGCATATATATCTATTTTTCTATCCATGTCTATCTGTTTTAATGTCCTTTCTTTCCCTAATGTTTGTTTTTTTGTTCTGCCCATGTTGATTTTTATCTATTCTACCATTTTTATCCATGTATATTTGCCTGTATAAGTTATATTTTAATAAGTGGTTGGAATTCATTTAATAACACTTTCAAACTTGAATATTTCTTGGTTAGTGTATCGAAGTGTCTTTGTCAATGTATGTATGTGTGTGTATGTATGTATGCGCGTGTATGTACGTGTCATTATCGGTGTCTCTGTGTATGGTCACTTGTGTATACCATTCATTGTGTATGTATTTTTTTTTAAGGGTCGTAGAGATATTTCCTGTCTCGTCGCTTTTTTGTGTGTGCATATATCTAAATACGTCTGTGTGTTTATGTATTATAATCTGATTGTGTATGTATTGTCGTTTGCAAGATATCATCCTCCCCTGCCTCTGTTTATGATTCAACTGTATCTATGTTGTCATGAAGTTCAGAGCAACATTTGATCTTAACTTTTATTCCATCTTAATTTCAATAAAAACAAAATAAATAGAATAACATGTATTTTTTCTTTTTTCCTCAGTAATTTTATAATTTTAAACTTAATATAGATTAAATTTAAATTTTAAAATGGGTAATTTTTAATTTTCAGTTTCAAATTTTATCGTATAATTTAATATTTATTAGTTAGAATAAATTCTATTTTAGTCTCTAACCCCAACAATAAAGCATTAAATAATTATTATAACCTTAGTTTGTTGTCAAGTTTTTTGAATTCTCGTATACTTGTATTTTGATTGGTCATTCCAGCTTATGTATCAGCTTTTCCCCTTAACGAGGGGTGTTTGATTGAGTTGAACCTTTTAAAACCCTTTATCCTACATTCAACATCATCACTTGATAAGACACCAGAAGTGTTGAAACAAAATGGCTATTTTTTGTAGTGACTTTATAACATATTTATGTAATTTTCAAATAAGTAATATATATATATATATATATATATATATATATATATCACTTGATAAGACACCAAGGGTGTTGAAACTAAATGGCTATTTTTGTAGTGATTTTATAACATATTTATGTTATAAATTTTTTAAATAAATAATTATATATATATATATATATATATATATATATATATAATACAAGCCAAGCCATTTACACCTAAAATAAACAAGTAAATTACTAAAATTTAATATGTTTAAAGGTGAACAGATTCTTGTAAAGAAAGTACTCAATATCAAAAATAGTCAAGGAAAAGTAAAATAGCATTGTCAATCTGGAGATAAATCTTTTGAAGTTTTCCTGATCCTGAATATATATATATATATATATATATATATATATAAATTAGAAGATCAGCCAATCATGCTTACCTTGGTTTCAACCTTCTTGTATCCTCAGTCAGTACTGGCCCATACTGCCTGAGGATATGGAAAGTTTAAAACCAAGGTAGTGTGATTGGCTGATTGCCTAATTTTTTTAAATTTAAAATCTCTGCATGTTGATTTTTTTATTTTCTTTATACATGTATTGAGCACTTTCTAATATAAATGTTTCCTGGTCTAGTTCAACACTGACCGATAACTGTTTTATAATATATATATATATATATATATAAACAGAAGAAAAACTTTTCTTTAGCAATACTTTTTAACCTGTAATGGACTTTATCAAGGTAAATGTATACATAGTCTTTTTACAGATATATTTTATTTATATCTGAATTTTTACACACATACACATATAATTTATTTACACATATATACACACACACACATATATATAATTTTTACACATACATACACACACACACACATATATATAATTTTTACACGCATACACACAATATATAATTTTTACACACACACACACACATATATATATATATATATATATAACTATAATTAGAGAGGAAAATGAAAATTCTGTTTTTTTTTATTAGTAAACAGGTAAAACAAAAACATTTGTTTAAATTCAAAATAGAACAATATAAATTTAGTTGTTTAACAAAATAATTATCTCATTTGAATCTGAAGTCATTAATTCATTACTACCCACCATCTTATTTTTGGTGACGGTGGGCATTAATGGATTATAAATGGAAATATTTAATTAATACTCAGTGGGCCTTAGCGTGTTTAACATAAATAAAAATAAAGACAAAATGCCTATCCGAATGCTTATGGATATTATCTGTTAAATAAATCTTATTTTTTATTACTTTAATTATCAGTTTTTCAAAGATTAATAAAAATGTTGGGAAATAATTCTTTTATATTCCTTTTCTTCTTTTTTAAAATGATTTCCTCTAAGTAAGCATCATGAAAACATAGCAAATAAACCAGATATGAAAGCTTGATATCAACTCTGTTAGACATAATAGAAAATTTTGGCTAGAATAACTCTCTTAATTATAAAAGCCATGCCCCTTACTGGGAGAGAGTGGTTTAGAAATGAGTATCACTTGAGAGGCTGAGCTAAAGATGCTACTTTGTAAATTCTTTTCAATCCTTGAGTGGCCCTCAAGTCAAGTGGGGATACCTGGTTGGAGTAACATGTCTGGATAGACTTGCCTCTTCTCCTTGATATGTAACTACTGAAATAAAAACATTTGTAATCAAGTGTTTTTTCTTAGAGTAATGATAGCAAAATCAAACTCAGCCAAAACTGTTATTGAAATATTCACTTAAACCAACTTTATCATAAGCCATATTTTTGGATGTTTAAAACTCACTTTGGAATGAAAAGAATTTCTTTTAAATGGTAAACGTACAGATTAGCAAGTTCTCTCTTTTTCAAATGGATTTTAGAAATAAAAGCATTACTCCTGAAACAATGGAAAAAGGTTGCACAAATGTATATGCCAAATTATCAAAAAAAAAAATTAGAAAATTCATTTTTCAGGAACAGTTTTTATATTTATTTTTGCTTTAATTATATAGAAAAACTATAAAAAAAATATAATATTTTAACTCCTTTAAATTAGAAAAATAAAGAAAAAAGAAAAACAAATGTTATGTTCCTAAATTTAATATTTTTGAATAATTTGATACTCCTTGAAACATTCCACACAATGGAGTAGTGCATTCTTTGCACCAAGTTGTTACCATTTTCTGCCATGTTTCATTTCAAGAAGTATGCATGTAGATGTAACATTGTCTTTGGTTTCTTCTTTCAGCTTTATTTACAGTCAATGATGAAACATCATAAACCCTGGAGTTTCTAATTAGTTATCTAGATTAAAATTATAAGTGAATGATGATCACATTAGAAAAAGTTTGTCATCAATCTTGGATCTTTATTCCCGCAAAAAAAAAAAGTGTCAAAAGGATGTTTTTTTCCTTTATTATTATTTTAGCTACCTTCACTACTCAGCAATGTTTATTGTTTTAAAAGGCAATGATTAGAATTGTAATAAAACCAAAACATATGATGAAAATGAATTTACAAGAAAAATATTAAAGACTATTTTATCAGATTGCATATTTACAAGGATAATTTTATATTTACAACAATCTAAAAACTAATACAATACAATAATTAAAAGTAATGCAATGCAATAATTATAATTTACTAATTTATAAAGAAATAAATATGAAAATTTTTTATTTATAAACATTTACAAAATTATTAAAATATTTGAATCAACTATAAGGAAATCATTTACAATTTTATAAAGTTTGAATCAATTGGCAATTCGCTGATGTTTTGCCAACTTTGTTAATAAAATAAGTGCATCCCATCTCCCCTCTCACTTGTAACCATCCATCAAAATAAAATAAATGTTTTTCAGCACTAAAGCAGAATGAGTCAAATGAAGCTTCATAAGCTTCTACTTAAAATTGTTACTATATTACATCAGCCATTCCAATAAACAATCTAATAAATAACTAGTGTTTATTATTTTTGTTGTCAATTCTCAAGAACAAAGAAAATGTATAAATTCACTTTTGTATATTTAGGTTTTATTAAAATTCTAATCCTTTTTAAAACAATAAACATTGCAGTAGTAGCAGTGTCAAGGGAAAAACCATCCTCTTAACACTCCATTGTCTGCAGGCACAAAAGTCCAAGATTGTCAAAACATCAATTGATAATTCCTGCCATGTAAGGGTTAAAGCAGTCTGACTTCCTTCCCAGTTTCTGCACCATTTTGAAGAACCTCAATCTGAATAAATCTTTCTCTTAGTGACATTTTGATTAAAAGATTAACAAAATTTAAAAATGTTTCTATTTAAAGAATGTGTAGAATGGTGAGAAAAAATGTACAATCAGATTAAATCGAAATGATTGAATTTTTAAGCAAGGTCAAAATTTTAAAGAAAGATTAAAAACTATTATAGTATAATTTTGATAACCAAAATATTTCCTAACAGATTATCCCAGCAAAGAAAGTTAAAACTTTATAAAAAAAAGATTAACAGTTAAGCTGTAAGCTTTAAAAGAGCTCTTGGCAAACTCTGAACAGATTTTGAACTAAAAAAAAGAAGCCCTCTGAAGAGCTTAAGAGAGTTAAGATACTTTTCAGAAGTAAACCTATGAATTCCCCCCCTCAAAAAAAAGTATTGATAAAATGAGATTTATTTACATATAAATTATTCCTTAGAAAAACACTTCAGGCTCAGAATTTTTCAATCTCAAAACCTTATTAATAACTTCATCTACTAATTATTTGTTAATCTCTTGGGAAATTACATTGTGAAAATCTGATTTGAATCGCCTTTCCATTACTTGAAAAAGTTCTGACTGAATAAACTCAAAAACAATTGATACAAATGTCATGTTCACTTAATTTACAAGTCATGAAATCTTTCTGCATACAAGTAATAATCCCGTTTGTATATAGATTTTTTGTTTATACATGAAAACTCTTCATGAATTAGAATAGCTGTTTCCATACAGAAAGCATTTGATATTCATTGACCAAACAGCATTAATGCCTGTTGAAATTTATAAAATCTTTTCCTTCTCAAGTCCACTAACTCTTATTGCTTTTTCTATTATTGATGAGAATTTCCTTCCTAACTTTTTATTTGATGTAATGTTGAAAGTCAACATCTTATTTTGTTATTTTCTCTTTAAGTTACATGTGTTATCCATTTTAGTTGTTGCTGCTGTTGAAAGTCTTCCTGTGATGTGGTTTCTGTTATTTGGTAAAGTTATTTGTTTAATTAGTTTGTGCCCATCCATGAGATTTGGTGAAGGATGATCCCCTCAAAGACCTACAGGTTTCATTTACTGGAAGCTATTTTTAATCATCAGTCTGAGACATTAGTTGTATATGTTGACAGTTTTAATTAATTTCCAAATGGGTCGGATGCCACGCAGTACATTCATATGAGAGTCTAAATCTAACAAGGCTATTTAAGAACATGACTCCAGTTTTTATGTTAATGTTAATCTTGCAGAGTTGGACATAAGTACTACTAGCACAGCTTATTCTTTGTTCAATTTCCTTATCACCTTTACTAAATTTGTTATAATTTATCCATACACAACAAGGTATTTGAAATGATTTGTATTTACTAATTTCATATTCTGAACTTTTATGATGGATTAAGAGTATGTGAGATGAATTTCATTCCAATTCTAGATTATAGTTTCTATTTTGGAAAGGTTTATCATCAGTCTGACTTCTTGAGTTTCATTAAATACAAAGATTTGACAATATTAGGCTTTCTTTTCAGAATTTTATTTCTAGAAGCTTCTTAGAGAAATTGGAGTGATTTCATTCAAATATTTCAGTTACATTTATTTCATTTTTAATATTCTTTTGTCATTACTCTAAGTAAAGACAGAAGAAATAGGAAGCTTAAAAACATTATTTTTCAGTTCTAGTAATGCAGTCTGCAAACAAAAGAGGACTGGCTCAATGAAAAATGTATACAGAGAAACCTATCATGCAAAAAATCTGAAAAGGCCTTAAATATATTCTGAAGTGACATCAGCACTGACCAAAATAAACAGAAACAAAGAGACAGGATCATATAGGATAGTAATAGAAATGCTATCACACGTCAATGATTTTGGCATCAACAAGAGGATGGAAATGTGACGTACTGGAAGTTCTTTGTAGATCCTTCTTGATAGTGCTGCCCATGAAGCCATGTGAATGAAAACAAGCTCTATTGGATGATTGGCTTAATGAGCCATGTAACTATGCTTATCTAGATTCTGATGAATAGAACAGGTGGCAGAAATGGGCCAAGAACAGTGTCTTTTCATCAAAGACATCTGTACAAGATCTTGATTACAGTCTAAGGAATGACTAGTAAAAAAACTTTCCCTCCCCAAATTTATAGACAAATCCTACAGATGCATGCTGGGATTTCTTCCTAACCAATAAAAACGGACAATTCTCAAGCTTACCCACACTGTAGGGGAGTTATAACTCTGAGTAAATAATTATAAACACCCTAACATTTATATATACAGAAATATTTGTAAAAATGATAAACATCAAGATGTGGAAACAATAAAATGAATATTATTTTTTATGTGGTGTTGGAGAAATACGAAACTAATACTGAGTAAAACTGTGAGTTTAGGGTCAAATGTAGATCAAATATGTATTAGAATCTGACAGAATGATAAGATAAAGAACAAGTAAAGTGTATACAGTCTTTCTTGTAAGTGTTTTTTGTAGATGTGTGTAACGAGTGTCTAGATAATTTAATTGAAAAAATACAAGACGTATCTGGAGTTTTCTTACCTCAATCTTTGTTGAGTGCTGAAAGATAAATGTTACTATTATGGCTTGAAAAGGAGATGAATTTTTTATTGATGCACATGTTAATGGCCTGTCTGTGTTGACTGCTTGTCCAATACTTGCTACGAGTTTGTGTGTGTAGAGGAGAAAAGTGGGGTCGATTCTCAATTAGTTCAGTTTAGAAAGAGTGAATTAATTATAATTGTTATAATTATTTTATGATAATTATTTTTGATACTATAATTAATTTTTATTTTTTTTTTTTTTTATGGACGTGACTCCATGACAGTATAATTAATTTTTTTATTCATCTATTTCTTTATGAACATGAGAACATTTTTAGACAGCGATAACCACTAGACCTTTTGCATGTGAACACTGTTTTTATTTTGTGAATATTTTACTTTGTTACTGTTTTATAGTTGCTTTACTTTACTTTGTTTGGTCTTTTATTTATTATTTTGCTCTTTTCTTATTATTTTATTGTTATTGAAAATTCTATGCTGAATAATGCCTACTTTCTCTATTGTTTCAGAGATGATATAAAAACATTTGATACTGTATGACACAAAGATGTATTTGAGCTGCTATGAAAACTTTATTTGTGAAAGATATTAGAATAATCCAGAATATATACTGGGAGCTAACTGCCAGGTAGAAAATGAATTGAGTAAGAGTAAGTACACAAAAATAGGAAGGAACAGAAGATAGGAGGTATCTTCTCACTGAATTTATTTAACTTTTACAGCGAAGTGATCTAAAGAAAGCTAGAGTTCCAACCAAAAAGAAAACTGCAGGAACTTCCAGACAAGATAGTAATGGAAAACATGAAGAAAAGACAAACCATCAATTGTAAGAAGATAGAACGTATGGTTGTCAGCAAGAGGAACAACTCAAGATGCCAGTTACGGATTGGAGGTAGTAAAAGAAAGCAAGAAGAAAGGACTAAGCATCACTTGTGAGAAGATAGAATGTATAGTTGTCAGCAAGAGGAACAGTCCAAGATGCAAGCTACGGATTGGAGGTAGTAAAAGAAAGCAAGAAGAAAGGACTAAGCATCAATTGTAAGAAGATAGAATATATAGTTGTCAGTCCAGAATGCAAAGCTACGGACTGGAGATGTCAAAGTACAGAAATTTAAATATGTAGAAAGCGCTTTAACAGATGATTGAAAATGTGACCTTGAAATCCAAATGTACATTTGATTAATGAAAAGTTATCTTCCAAAAGTTAAACTAAGTGTTATGAAACAAGAAAATTTTGTTAGAAACAAAGAAAAGAGTGTTGAACTGCTATGTAGTGTCAGTCCTTCTATACAGCAGTGAATGTTGAACAATTTCCTCAAAGATGAAGATGAAACTTGAGGCAACAGAAATGTGGTTCTACAAAAGAATAATGAGAAAACCATAGACAGAGCAATGAGGAAATTTTTAAAGAAAATGGATATAAAAATCAAAAAGGGACAGTTGACATTTCTGGAACACATAATGAGGAAAATGGGTTTAGAGAATTTGGCACTTACAAAACAAATTGAAAAGATGCCTAGAGAGGAAACAAGAAGTAATGTGCCCAATGTAATAGGAAGTTGTGAAGAGCCATGACCTACCAAAAGAGCTTGTGTAAATCTATGGCAGAATAGGGATTGTAAAGGGACAAATATTACTTCAAGCTACAAAGGATAGGAAGTTGTGGACTGCCATGATCACCCACATCCTGAAGAGCATGGTACATGGAAGAAGAATGCAGTCTGATCTACAAAAAACAGTTTATATTTGCTGTTATCCTCTGTAATGCTTTTAAGTTCACAATCATAACTTTATCCTGTGAAAATGTAATCCAAGTCTCATGGGAAATTTCTTTTAATACAGAATGGTGGGGTGCTTATTATTTACATCATCATCATTGTATTTACAGTGTTTCATTATTAGGATTCCTCTGTAGGTCCCCACTCTGAAAAATATTTTACAAAATCCTAAACTCAGTGGAAATGTTTTGTCAGTCTCTTAAATAAAAGCATGACAATTTGTCCCTGTTTATTGAAATTGATGCTTTCTTGTGTTTTGTTATAAGAGGGAATGCTGAAAAGTTCTTGATTCCACTCCCATCCCAAAATCTGATCAATCAATAATTTTTCTTTTGCTTGATGGTTTTGGTCAGGCCAAGAACCTTACAGAAACCCTTGTATAATAATTTTATAATTATAAAATTGGTAATAACAATTTTTGTATAAGTCTTCAGTGGTTCCATCTACAAAGAGGTGCTAGAAAATTAAATTTGTTTTCATAATATGAAATGTATATGGAAATATAACAACTATTATAAGACAGAATTTATATAATGATATAAAGTACTAATTCTGTACCATAATAATTGAAGCATTCAAAGCATAAAATGTTTATTTAAATATAACATCTGTTTTGGGATAGAGACTATACAAGGTGCAATGGATAAATTGTCATCTAAATGACACAAAAATGAAAATAACACTGACATCTCATTTTAACAGAGATATTTACCAAAATTACACAAAAATATCTTGAAATATTAATGAGTAAATTTATTCAGTAAAATCTCCATTGGCTTCAACCACAGCCTCCAGACGACTTTGGAATCTCCTGCAACTCTTCTGGATGGTCTCCTTGTTTAAGTTGATTAATGCTGCCATAATCCTTGCCTTCAGTTCATCTTTGGTTTTTACAAAGAGTTTTGTTGCTCTCCCACTCAACTGCGTCCCACACATAATAATCAAGCGGTTGCAGTCTGGGGAGTTAATCGGCCAAATGTAATAGGTGATGTGGTTGCAGAAATTGTCTGACAGCTATGACTGGTTTCTTCTACTTGTTTGACATGGTACAGAGTCCTGTTGCCAAACATAGGGTCTTCAACGGCCACCCTCTTGAAAGCAGGGCAGCACTACCTCCTCAAGTCACTTGATGTAGGCCTCCATGTTGAGGCCCTGCGGGAAGATGAATGGAGGCATAATGTCACCATCACTAGTGATCACTCCAAACACCTTTGTAATCATCATTAGACTCATCCAACTCTTTCTGAATCTTTTGCACTATCCTCAGATTGACAGCCAAACACTCTGAAATGTTAGCATTGGAGCTTCCAGCATGTATGCCAAGCTGTACAGCATACTGTTTCCAAATTTCTGGCAGAGCGAATTGTGTCATGGTGCTCTTTTTCTCACAGATGATGCCCAACTGATTTTACTGTACTGTGCAGCTGACAAAATTAAAGGCAAACAATGCACATGCATAAAATTAAAAATATAAAACGGTGACAATTTACCCATCATGCCCTGTATCATGATCTTGTAACACTAGAGAAAATGGCTTAGCTCTGGGATGAAAATGGATTCACATGTAAAATATTCCCTAAAATAAAATGGTGGCTTTATGAAATGTATATTCAAAACAGTTAAATCTTGGAGTCAGATTGATTTTTGCAAGGATCTCTTTTATGCAAATTTTTAACTGTCACTCAATCCCTAAAAAGTGCTTAAAGAAGAGACAGAGAGGATTGTGAGGATAGCAAACAGGAGACATGTTGTTGGATTGTTTGACCTAAGTTCATACCATTACTATGTTGGGAAAAGGAAACAAATTCTGGGCATTTATTACAAACCAGAAGAAACTGACTACAGATATAATGTGCTATAATAGTTGCATTACAGTTGAAACATTCAGAGCATGAAATGTGTATACAAATATAACATCAATTATAGACAGAGTTTATATAATTCTTCTTCTATATGCCATGTCCCAAAGGGACATGGCATATAGAAGATATGATAGACATGGCTCTCCACAATTTCCTGTCATTTGTAGCTTTTAATAAATTTTATCTTTTTGATATCTCTCCTAAAACTTGTTCCACTATCCATTTACTTGTGATCTAGTTTATACATTGTTTCCCTCTGTCTCTCTTGCCTTCAATATGTCCTGTGAGTATCAAATCTTCCAAGCCCTCTTTTCTCATTATGTGCTCTAGAAATTTCAACTCTTTCTTTCTGATGTTGTGTAGTCCTGGGTATGACAATAAACTACAAGCCTCTGATAGGGAAGTTTTGAGGAGAGTGGAACCACCTCTTAATTGCTGTTGTTCCCAGGCCCACCCTGATCCAGGGTGATAGCAACTATTAGGGTCCCAGCTATGGACAAATAGTAAACCCCCAAACAAAAAGTATAAAAATACATTTTCATAGTAAAATGACCAACAATACATTTTTAAAGCTAAATGACCAACAATACATTTTATAATAGAATTATCAACAATAGGTTTTATCTGTAGTTGAAGTCATACAATTGTATTCAAAATATATTTAGTTGAAGCCAAAAAAGTATTTAAAATATTTAGATTTCAGCATTAACTAAACTATAGCAGTTGATATACTGCAAAACAAAATCAACCAACCAACATGAAAGAACTCTTTCATGACACTTATTCATGATAATATCCGACAATTTGTTAAAGAAATCAAACTGTATTCCAAACTATGGTTACAACATGAAACACATATATCACTGCCTCTTGTAATCATGTCCACACAAACATGTATATACACAAAAGCTGAGTATCATCTACCATGTATTCAACTGTTAAAGCAGAATAACATATTTTTATTATTTCAAAGCTCCCAAGAAAATTAAATTCCAACATTAAATGACTCATAAGGTGTTAATATTTTGTTAAACAAATCAATCACTTAATCTGATGTTAAGTATAAATGTCCTTTTTTCCATTTTCTCTAAAACTTTGCCGTTATTCACATGTTCCGCCATCCCATAATAGTTTGATACATTTTGTATATGCCAATGTAACATCTATTAGGGACAGAGGTAGTAATTGGGAAGTTGATTGCTGAACATTAAGGTGCTAAAACATTAACTGCTTAGCCAAAAAAAACCCTGTTTTTTACATTGATTTTGAAGTCTTCCATACATAAATAATTTGCTTCAAGGCACTTGTGCTAAAACCTGTCAAAATCTTTGCTTACATTGAAGGTGACAATCCTTGTTCCATCATGCTTTTTGAGTGCAGAAGACCAGAAGGGTTTTTTTCTTTCTCTTTTCCTCTTTTTCCAACACTGCCAAGATATTGTTCTTCTGCCCAATGCGCACTGTTGAGACCCCAAATCCACCTACTGTCTGACATAACCACAAGGCTCAATAATATCATACACTCCCTTTCTGTATTTCATCAATGACCCCTTCTCCTCTGCGGACAATCCTATCCACTCTTTTCCTAAACAAATTCCCCCATCCTACCATCTTAAGCAGTTGCATGCCATTACTGACATCTCCTCCCTGATACAGGGAACAAGCACTACAACCTATGTGACCTTGACTGTACCCTAATTTGGGGTGTGGACAACACAGCCGCCTTTAGGGCTGCTTAACACCCAATCATTATTCATAACTGCTGTATGCAACAAGATAGTATCTCTTCTACTTCTAGCTATTTCTTCACTCTCTCACCTTATGTTCTGTCTCTACACTTGATTACACTAAAGATTTATTTCATTCATGTCATTGGTTTTATTTAAAACTTTGGGTTTTTTTTTCAGTTTCTTTAGTCCAATCTTATTAATTAGGATCAATAAAGATATTATTTTCAAACCTAGTTTTACTTTCTAAAATGGAGGAAACACTTTTCAGCCATGATGATCTTCTTCTCTATTTAATAAAACAGGTTTGACATTTTTTTTTTTGCAATTTCAATGTGCATTTCTAAATTTAGCTTGCACTGAATTTTCTTTTAAACATTCTACAAAAATAAAATTTGATAAATTGCTTTATTTTCTTAACAAAACTGAGAAATTGAAAATTTCATTAATGCATTGATGTCCACCATATCATTTTTGGAAAGTTTGGCAATCATGGATGATAGGGAGAAACTTATAATTATGAGTAAATTTATATATATATATATATATATATATATATATATATATATTTTTAAGCTTTTAATTAATGTGTGTCTTACTTTTACTCACTGTAACCCCTTGCATGATAGTGGCACTCCCACTTTGCTTGGGGTGATATGCTTAAAATATATATATATATATATATATATATATATATATGTGGTTGGATAGATGTATATGTGTCTGCATACATCCATTTTGCGTCAGTACGATGAAAAAACGACAAAGTTTCCCCCACCACTTCCACAATAACACCAATACACGCAATCTACATAAAACCAAAATTTTTTTTAAAATTAATCAGTTTGTCTGACAATCACTAAAGCGTGAAACCCAGGGTCACAAGCTCACATCTATCCAACCATATATGTTAGCTCTATCTCTGATATTGAACGCTTTCTAATAAGTACCACGCATATAATATATAAATAATTATACATACATACATATATATATATTTATTTATATTTATATACACACGCTTTTCACATATATATATATATATATATGTATGTATGTATGTATGTATGTGTGTGTGTGTGCATATATATATATATATATATATATATATGTATGTATGTATGTGTGTGTGTGCATATATATATATATATGATTGTGTATGTATACATATATATGTGTGTGTATGTATGTGTATATATATAAAATAATGTCTATAATATATATATATATAATAATGTCTATAATATATATATATATATATATATATATATATATAATATAATATAATATATATATATATATATATAGATATATATATATATATAATGTCTATAATATATATATATATATATATATATAAATAAAATGTTGGTTTCCTCTACAAGGGGATTCAGCCACCGACTCTACTGCAAGTTTTATTTTCTTTATTAAGACTCTCAAATGCACAAGCCAGTAGACATATATTTACATTGTTTCAAAAAACACGGATGTCTACTCAAACATGTGTATCCACTTATGTAATGTTTAAATAATAAGAAATATATATAAATATATATGTAAATGGTGTAGGATATATATATATATATGTGTGTGTGTGTATGTTTGTGTGTATAAAATAAAGTCCCAAAACTTATAGGGTCAGATCTGTGTGTAATGTAATGGATAGCAGTGCAGAATGAGAAATTAGAGAGCCAAGTTTGAATTCCAGTTGGGTTCCTTACATTAACTTAAGTGCAAATACCTTTGATAAAGGTATGAACTCTTATCCTCCTCCCAGCTATGGGTTAAATAGTAGGATTTCTATCTGGAAAAAACATTGTTACTCTCAAAAAATTGTTCATGCAAAAAAAATGAATTATTCCTACAATTCAAAATATGTTTCAGCTTTGCATAATCAACAAAGGGTTAATAAGTCATAAAAAATGAATCAATCAAAACCCATAATGTCATAGGTTTACTATGTCTTGCATCACTGGCTGTGTTTACAGGAAAGATAGCCTGGCAGAGCCTAACACTCTTCAGGCTAGTTTTGAATTCAAAGTTCTTCTTAGTTTGGTTGCCACCAAAGCCTTCAGAGTCTAGTCTATTCTGCTAATTAAACCATAGTTGCAGGGTGAAAAGGCAGATCTTTGCCTTGCTCAATGTTATTTGTGTGAAAGTGAATGCAACAGACTAACCCAGAATTTGAACTCTGGCCACTGATTCCACTTTCTGTGCTGATATTCATTACACTTCCTGCACATCCGTTAATGTCTTGACATTTTATAAACATCTATTGCAACCAAAAATTACATTTTAAAATAAACCATTTTGTAAATTACTTTGAGACTAGGACTCAGCAACTGAATTCAACTTTTTCCTCTTTAAACTGAATTGCTGCAATTTTTTTTAGGGGGGGAAAGATAGTAGAGCTATTACCTTCTTCATAGTTCTGAATTTAGTTTTTCTTATTCCTAGATTGGTTGACAACAAAGGTTAGTTTAATCTATTCTGCTATTTAATCCATAACTGGGTAGGAGAAGGAATATGGGTCCTAGATGCAAAGGCCTGATCTGACTCTTGTAAAGAGAGAGCATGGCAGGCATCAAAGACTTTCTGAAGTGGTTCAAAGAACCAACCATTTTCCTAGCATCTTTAGCTATGGATTGGATATATGTGTTCCACTTAATGTCTGAAATGCGTCTTACTTCATTGAGCCTCATTATGAGTACAACTGTTGACTGGAGAAAAATCAAGACTTATACTCTGAGATGATGATGATGGAATGCTTGATGGATTGTTTGGCAATAGCCTTCATGGATTAATACATAGATTCTCTTCCTACATTTTCTGGTGTTTTGCTGGTGATTGGTCAACGTGAACACATCAGCTTGAAGCACTGTTCACCCAGATTTGAAACACTTGTACTTTTTAAAATCCTGATTTTGATTTCACAAATATTTACTAAAAGTTTGATGAAGCATTTTAAGGTTCTTGGTAGCAGATTTGCCAAGCTTCAGACAAAATTTGATGCACGCACTTTGTGTAAATCTGTCAACCATTATAAAGATTGAATTTCCATTACAACAAAACATTAAAAGAAAAATTGTGCAATAATTAATCATGAAACTGATTGGTCAACAGAGAACCAATGTTTGTTTCTGTTGAACAGTGCAATCTGGGGATATACAGCCTTGGCTATTAAAAATATCAGATCAGTAACTGATATGTTGACTAAACAAGTTCTGAAAATAGTTTTAGTGTATGAAACATAACGCGATTCGTTCAGCAATTTAAATCTGACCTTTTTCTATTCAATTCACTATGTAGCTACATATTCTTCTTTTCTCCTATACTTTTGTATAGTAATAATTCAATATTATAAATTTTACATTTACTTTCTATTTATAATATTTGATTTAATCTTCTGTCATTTGAGCTTGTTTATTTGTTATTTGCCTTCAGATATTTTCAAAGCTCCCATAAGACCAAGGAATTTGAATAATTTAACCAGGAAAATGATTTCTAAGCAAATATTACCTTTTAGGAATAACTGAGAGTTTCAGTATCAGTTGCTTATCAAAAAGATACATTTATTTATTTTTAAGTGCTATTTCAATATAATTTCATTTGGAATAACTTTTATCTTAGCTGGAGAAAAAATATATATATTTTCTATGATGATTTCAATTCATTAAATTTTTGTTGTATGGAAAAAACAACAAAAAAGAGTTAAAATGGGAAGAAAGTATACATTATCAATAAATAGATATGAAATAATCCCTGTTTATTTGATTCATAATCACACTTGGCCATATTTGACAATAACTGGACTAAAATAGCTAAACATTAACTGAAAGTGATTCCCTCTCATGTGGGCAAATGTGTTTTGATGATACAGCCACTCGAAAACAGAAATATAATGGTGAAAAAAAAATAGAAAAAAATTCCTTCAACTTTCATTGTATGAAACTGTGTTAATGTACGGAAGGTTTTCACTTATTTTTTTATGGTTCACTTCTCTCGCTTGAATCTGCATCTGTTTATTTCTTTGTTAATTTCTTGTTTTCTTTCTTTTCTAAACTAAACAGTCTTGTAAATCAATTTATGGATGCTTTATAATAGACATTTTAAAGATAAATTGAACAAAAGCAGCAGACATTTGGCTTAGTTTATAGGATACATTTTTTCTGAAGCAGAGCCTAAACCAATTAATTGATTATCTTCAGTTTAACCAAATAAATAAAGTTGGCCTATATATGTGGCAATGGTAATATTAGCCAATTTCCTTATAAGGGGAACATTCAGCATTCATTGATCAAGCAGGCAGTGCTACTTGAGTTACACTTTTCTTTACTCCTTGGTCAGTGGGCCAGAATCAATGCGAAGTATCTGTTTTTCTCATATTGAGTGGTAATATTAGGTGTTTTCTTTCGTATGGAAACCTTCATTGGCCAAGCAGCCACTGTTACTTTTGTTTGAAATTTATAAAATCTTTCTAGTAAAACAATTTTTCAGGAAAATGGGTTTCTGCTATTATGGATCTTTCCAGTATTGATGGAGGCTTCCTTCCTTCCTTTTATTTAAAGTAGTGTGAACTGTCAACATATTGATTATATTATTGTTTTCTCTTTGAGTTACATGTGATATCCATTTTAGTTGTTGCTACTGTTGAAAATCCTCAAGTGATGTGGTTTCTCTTATTTGGTACAGTTCTTTGTTTGTGATTCTGTAGCACCAGTCCACAAGGTTCAAAGAAGGATGATCTTTGCCAAGACACTCAGGCTTCATTATTTTCTCTTTGAGTTTACATGTGATATCCATTTTAGTTGTTACTGCTGTTGGAAGTCCTCAAATGATGTGGATACCAGGTGCTGTAAGATTGCAGGTGGTATAATGGATAATAGTTTGGAATGAGAAATTGGAGTGTCAAGTTTGACTTTCAGTCAGGTTTATTATAGTCACTTGCATTCAAAAACCCTAGGGAAAGTTAAGAATTCAGCTCTGGGTTGAATAGTAGGTCTTGTATTGGAAAATCCTTATCTCGAAAAAATTATTACAATCCAAAAATATGTTTTGGCTTTAAATAAATATAAAATAAGGTTGATAAGCCATAAAAAACAAATTACTCAATCAAGTGATGTGGATTCTGTTATTTTGTAAAGATCTTTGTGATTCTGCAGTACTATGAGGTTCAAAGAATGATGGTCCTCAGCAGTCCACTAATATATACTGCCCCACTTGTCCAATTTCATGCTAATTTCTAATGGGTCTATTTTAGTTTATAGTCAATTTGTTTGTTTTATCTAAAGCATGTTAAAACTGTCCAAAAATACACAGGTTGTTTTTTTTTCTCTTTTTAAACAAAAATAATAAGATTGTAAACAAATAAAAAAGTTATTAAAGAATTAAGCAATAATACAAAACAAATACAAGTAAAAAAACAAAAAAACTTGCCAACTGTTTCTCTATAAATCAATTTTCTTTTGATCTGTGACTTTTTTAAAACATTACGATATTTTTTTGAACTTCATCCGATGAAAATTTTTGTTTCTTGTTGTAAAATATATTCACAACAATTTTCGTTGCAAAATGAATTCCTTTTTCAGTTTGTTGTTTACAAGTAAAAACATATTTTGGAGAAAAAGTTTCCAAAATTCTTTCAGCAAACTCCCTTGTAGTGGATTCATTATGTTTTACAATAAATTTACCTGCATAGTCAAGTATAGGAAAACAAGCACAAACTCTGCTATTTGGCTAGATGGAACTGTAAGACTTCTTCAAGAAAGTCAAAGTACTGCTTCTCTGTAGCATCATTACTATCATTGCCTACTATGACCAGGGAACACATTTCACATTGAAAATGTTTAATTAACTTTTTGAACTTCTTTAATAAAGAAAAAGATGGTAATGGAAATTACTCCAGAAGTAATCTGTAGGCTTGTTGAGAGGTAAAGCACAGTAATAAGGCATAACATATTAGTTCTGCAGATACTGAAGGATGACCTTTTTGTTGGCAATGTCTTTTTTTGTAATTCTTTTAGAATTGAGTATGATTGTTCTTCCACCAGATTATGTATATAGCTTGGAAAATTTTCTAACATGCTAAATCTTGTGACTTTAGAGTTATGTCCATGTAATAAACCACTATGGTAATGATATAGAGGTTCCATTGCACTACAGGTGAGCATGAAAGTTTTGCTCAATGCAAATATATTATTTTATAGATGAAAAATGTCTTTCAGGGTCAAAGACTATTCTAAAAAAATTAGAATATAATCTTCCGTTTTTGTTTTTTTTTAAAAAAAATTCAAATTCAAAACCATTAAAACAACACTTTACTTCTTTTAATTGAGTAAAATCCTTTATTATACCAGCTGAAATAAAATCAAGTAATACATTAGTTTGGACCCGTCATTGTTTTGGAGGCTTTCTAAATTTCCTTGTATTCAGCGAAAGAGACAGTTTTCTCATTTTTTTCTGAATGTCTTGTAGGTATTGAATGTAAATCCCAATTCAGTTTGTTTCATTTTCCTTTCAACATAAATTTCTCTTCAAAATGTTTCATAAAGAACTGAATTTTTTGTAGGATACAAATTAATAAATTGTAGGATACAATTAATAAATTTTATCCACTTTTCTATGAGGTTGTATTTTCCAAGAGGAAAAGAAATTATCAATACTTTTTCTCTTAATGTATCCACTAGAACAGCCAGATGCAACACATTTGTTAACCATTTTTGTTAAACAAAATATCACAACAAACTTTATAATTTAATCTTTAAATGCAGTGGACTGTGAGGTAGAAAATTTACCTAATATTGTTCATTTGCAAAACTGGCCATATACACAATTAAAAATCATAAAAGTGAGGTAACTCAGCCATTTATAATTTGTGGATTAGTTTTTTTAAAAAGAAAAAGATGTAAATATGCATTTTATTGTTGAAAACATGTCTAGGGAATTGAAATAATATCTGATAAATTCTACATAATTGTATGTTGTTAATTTACGTTCTAAGAATTCAGTTTTTAAAGTTACCTCCCTTTTTGATTAGCAGTTTTCTAAGCGACCATTCACATTTTCCTTTTGTTTACATTATATCAGCCTGTTAGAATTCAGCTTATGTGACATGTGAGGCGATATAATATTAGTTGGCCATGGGTCCTCTCAAAGACCTACAGACTTCATTCCCTGGAAGCCATTTTTAATCATTGATCTTCTGAGAAAACTGTTGTATACTGCTGATAGTTTAGATATTTCTGAACAAGTTTGGCATCATGCATGACATCCATATGAAAGTATCAGTTTGACAAGGCTATTTAAGTAGATGACTCAAGGTTTAAGATTAACATTTTGTTTTGTTTTTTCGACTTGCAGTATTGGCTTAACCTACCCCTAGCACAGCCTTGTCTTTTCCCAATTTCTAAAGTAGTAAAGGTTTTATAACTGAGAGTGAGAGAGTAGGAATTCCAGGGAATTGAGAACAAATTATACTATGGAAAAAAAATTTGTTTCTTTTCAAAAAGAATTTGTAGACGTTTCCAAATGAGAAAACAGGAAAAGGTTGTTCACTAAAACCAATCTCATCTTTGAGGGCAGCCTCCAAATCAAATGCATACCTAGAATTGATGATTCTAATCCATGTTGGTGGCTTTCAACAAGTTCTTGGTATTATAGTGTTACTTGTTGGTTTCTCTCTGGATGGTGTTCTAGTCATAGTCAACCTATCAGGTGAGCGAGTTGGTCATGTGTTGAGAACAACACCATCATGAAACTTGTTGGTCAATTACTTCTGGATTACATGGAACATGTGGGAGTAAACAGAGTCCTGCTGGAACATGTATGGTTCCCTTTCAAACCCATGAGTTTGATCACTGTTTTCAGCAACTTGATGTAGTTTCATTGATTCTGAGGCATAAGCTGGATGGCATTACTTAATAACCCTTGTACCTCATCACCCCTAGGATGCGGGGAGGGGTACCTCCATGGAGTCAACATTGAGCCACATGTTATTCCTCTCTCTTTCTCTCTCTCTTTCTCTCTCTCCCGGCTTCTTGCAAGAAGCTAGCTATCTCTTGAGTTGTTATGGTTGATGGTTAATGTTACAAGCATGGCATGCTTTTTATTTCTTGTGTCAGATTGGAAGCTGACATGTTAATGCTCTTGATACATTTGAAAAAGCAATAAGAATGTTAAACTTTGACACCTGCTGCATAATGTGACATCTTCCATTTATGACCCATTGAAGATGTTCTTGGCACACCCTTTACATCCAGGGGTAAATGCTGAAAAGTTATCCTGACCAGGAAGCATTTTCAAAAAAGAAATTTAATGTTTAGTCATATTTTAGGAAGTATCTCAGGCTGAGAACTGTTCACCACACCCTCATATATATATATATATATATATATATATATATATATATATATATATATATATATATATATAATGGGTATGTGTGTGTGTGTATACAATGCTGTGCAAAAGTAAGTTAACCTAAGTTAATATTAAAAAATATCTTCTTTTTTTTTTTCTTTTTTTTTTTTTTTTTCAGATAATCAATAAATCTTAAACTATATTCATTAAGAAAAACAGTTATCAAATGAATTACAACCACTTTCAAATATTTTTTTATCAAGCTGGAATAAAAATATTCATTAAAAATTAAGATGTGCAAAAGTAAATGAATCCTTATATTTATAGCTGCATTTTTGTTTTACATGGTTGCCAATGAAAATAATTTTGTGTGCACATATAAAAATCAAAATGATACATGTCTATTTTTTTGGTAAACTGTGAATACTGCAGTTAAACAATATAACTTATTTTGTATGCAAAAGTGTGCAGTTAGAGACTAAATTTAAAAAAATATATATGCAAAAATCAAAAGAACTTCCTGAAGCTTTAAAAGATCACATAGTTGAAACCTTTAATGATGGAGAAGGCTACAAAAAATCTATCTGAATGATTTAGATTGCACTTCTCTACCATGTAGCAAATTACTTATAAATGCAAGGATTTGGTATGACAGCATCACAATCAAGAAATGGCCATCTGCAAAAAATAACAGCAAGACCAAGTTGGCATCTAGTTCAGCAACCCCAGGCAAATCCTGCTGTCACCTTTGCGCTTCTCCAATGCTCACTGGCCAATCTCAGAACCAATGTGCATACATCTACAGTGGGACAAAATCTGAACAATGCTGATCTTTATGGTAGAATGCTTAGAAAAAGTTACTGCTTAAGAAATAGCATAAACATACTTTCCTCAACTATGTCAAAGCTCATATTAATAAGCTAGAAACATTCTGGCAAAAGGTTTTATGGTCCGATGAGAGCAAACTAGAGTTTTTGGGGAAGAAGAATAGGTGGTATATCTGGCAATCTCCTAATACAGCTTTTGAAGGAAAGAATTTGATACCAACCATTAAACATGGCAGTGACGGCATTATGATTTGGAGGCGCTCTGCTGCAGTTGGGACAAACAAAATAGCACATATTGACAGCACAATGGTCTCTGCAACATACTAAGCAACTTTGAATAAAAGTGTCTTGTCATCAGTTCAAAAGTCAGGACAATGATGTGAGACATTAAAGCAAATCAACAAAAGAATGAGTTTGAATAAATAAATTTCAAGTCAAGGAATGAATTAGTCAAAGTCCTGATCTAGACCCAATTGAAAATCTATGGTTCAATTTAAAGAAGGCAGTACATTTTGCCAAGAAGAATGGCAAAAAAATTGATGCTCCCTACTGTCAGAAACTTCTTACAAATTATAGAAAAAGATTGGGCAATGTTGTAACCTCATAAGGAGGTGTCATCAAATATTAAATGTAAGGGTTCACTTACTTTTGCACATTTTAATTTTTTATTCATATTTTTTATTCCAGCTTGATAAAAAAAACTTTAAAAGTGGCTGTAATTCATTTAATAAAGGTTTTTCTTAATGAATATATAATTTGATTAAGATTTATTGATTATCTGGAAAAAGAGATAATTTTTTTTTTATTTGATCTTAGGGGTTCACTTACTTTTGCACAACACTGTGTATGTATATATATATATATATATATATATATATATATATATATATATATATATATATATAATGGCTAGCTACTCATTTTCAAACACACTTGTCTGCTAGTGAAGCTAGCCAGTCCCTGTTGCAGACGCCTGCTCAGGCACATTTGTGTTTGTTCAACATCCACAGAGCCCACCTCTGGTTTATATTGTAACTATGATGAGCAGCTTGAGCACATAATCTGGCATGACCAACAATTTGAATAAGGCCAGTACACTTAAACACTCAGTTTTGATGACTTGTGACTTCATGCCAGTGCAGTCATTGACAGCTTCTAAACAGTTCCATCTACCTAATTTCACTGACAAGGCTCAGATCACTCTATGTTTTAAGGTTGATTGTTTTTTTGTTTTTTTAATATAGTTCGTTCATCCAATATAAGGCCCAAGAGCAACTCAATGTAGAAGGTTATTGAATGAAATGTGTGAAATGAATATAAAAGTAGGAAAGGTATATAATGAGGATATTGTATATAAATAACAATTGACCCTAGACTTGAAGAAGTTAAGATTGTAGTGTTCAGGGAAGCACCCACATGGGAGTCTGTTCCCCAAAGTAGCATTTTTTTTGTAACATACAGTGGCCATTAATAATTAAGTATAACTCAAGACTCCAATGTTAAATAAAACAGTATTTAATTACAACCGCAAATAATCATTTAACAAGAACATTGAAGTAAAATTCAACCAAAGATAATTAACCATTTCAGTGAATACCTTGTGAGTAGCACGACTCGGCTTAATGTCCAGGTAAATCCTAAATCAAAACCCAAATCATCGACGCACAATAATTCACACTAATTCGACTGGATAGTTCCACTAAATAGTCACTCAATAATCACTGCAGTCAGTAGCCTGACATCGTTATTTATACAGCTGGTGGAAAACATTCATAAGTCCAGAATGCCATGCTTGAACCTTGGTGTTGGTAGTTACTCATTTTCTTATTATGTAACACAGTTCTTGGGAAGAAGCTTTTAGAGTAGAATGTCTTTCTTATCAAAGGAATATGTAGGGAATGAGAGTGATTCAACCATGTGAATTTAGCATGGTGGGTCTTTGCTGTAAAGGTCTAAGCTAGTGGCACTCAAGAATGGAACTTGTTTGATCTTGTCCCTGAAATAAAGCTGGATGTAAATAACTATTCATTATCGATTAAAATGATTTATAATGCCAGGAAGAGGAGAACCAGTCCACAAGCACTTGAAAACTTCCAGCTGTTAAACTTTGAATGAAAATTAACCCTTTAAACATACCTATAGTCATTCCCTTTATTCAAAATTTTTCACATTTTTTGTTGACTATACCAGCATATGTGGCAAAATCTTTGTCCTCTTTTTTGGTTAGATTCATGCACCTCCAACGAGCATTAAACAGAGAACTCTTGTCACTAAAGATTTTCATCAGAATGTGTATCATATCTTCAAACTCGGTTTTACCTGGTTCTTTTAGGGTATGTAGTTGCAGTATTTTTCATACTCTGTCAGAGTTTTTTTTCTTCAACAACAATCTTGCGTTTCTTTCATTTTCCCTGCAGCTTTATTCCTGATTGAATATTTGTTCATATTTATGATAATAACAGAAAAAGTCAATCCCTCATCAGGATTGTATACAAATTCTGATATGGTGTTTTGAATATCATCTGGTGTAAGAGACATGAAGAATTTTTTGTTTTCTTCAGAATTGTATCCAACAATTCCTGTTACTGTTTTTTAATTCTAACAACTGTTTCTGTTGTTGTTGAATATCAACTATAGAAGCTAAAGTTTGTTCTATATTCACAAGAATGTTTTTTCCCTACACTCAAGAGGAAAAAAAATTATTTTCTTCTACACAAGAAGAAAAAAATGTTTTATTTTTTAACCAATGTGGTTAAAATACACAAAACAGTTTGCCCAATCTTAACAGTATGAAAATAATTACAAGCAGAATGAAAAATATTCATAACAATGATAATTCTGAAGCAAGTAGATATAAAATAAACTGTCATAATTTTTCCTCATAATATATTGAGGAAAATTGAAGAAATTTAAAAAAAAATGTAACTATGAACACAAAGAAGATCTTATACACAATCATTTATCAAATGCATTAGTTATACATAGAAATAATTTCAATGACAACTTTGATATAAAGAATGCCATACTTATTAAAAGAGAAAGTAGCTTAATTAGAAGGAAAATTCTTGAGAATGCCACTATTGAATCTTATCAAAATATAAATCTGTGCCTAGAACTTTTCAGATATACCTTTTTCCTAAAAAAAAAATACTTGATTCACAAGCCAACATATAAGACTATAATTTTTTTTAAAATTAAAAGAAAACAGTTAAATTCAAAACCTTCTATTATTTAAAATACATAAATTAATCTCAAACTAAAATAATATAAATAAAAATTAGATTATAAAAAAACATTCAGCATTAACAGCATTTACTCACTTTTGTTTACTAGACATTAAATTACATCACTTATCATCCTCCATAATTTACCTTGACTTTCACTTAGTCTGATGTATATTTATGAGTATTGTTAAATTTAAAAATTTTGAAAACCTAACAATGTTTTTTTTAATTCTGTTTATAAATACTTGTTACAAAATAAAATCCTTACATTTGCTTTGTTAAGGTTCATCTGAGGACGAAATGCATTGGCTAAGGTTTCCTTTTGCCTTTATTCATATTGTCCTTTTACAAATATGTTTTTAGTTATATCTGGACTTTTGCACACACACTCACACACACACACACATATATAAAAACTGATCAGTATTTGAAAAAAATGGTACAGCACAAATTTATAGATAAATAGATATGTATATAGATATTTATACAATTTTTACAAATTGTTGAATGCATTTATTTTTTAGAATTAAAGAAAATTTCATAGTCAAAGTGGAAGAGCCAGTAATTTCTAATTCTGTATAAATCTTATGGTAATGGTGAGAATAACTGTCTCCATTCTATATAGCTGTGGCAGAAGTGCAAAAAGCTGATCCTTAAATGTAAGGCTGATGGAACATAACAAAAGTCATTATTTGGTAAGATGATGAAATCAGGTATAGTTGAACATGTGTGGAGGAAAAAGAACAGTTATGAATTCCTATCAAATGATGTTAGAATAATAAACAACAACACTGGAAGATAAAGCAATTGAAAGAATAAGCACACATGCCCAGCTCTAATAAACTCCTTAGTAGGCCTAACATAAAAATACAGGAAATATTTGGCTGAACAGTTAGCATGAAAGTTGGTTGAAATTTGGAAAATCTTTTTCTTAAAACAGTTTTTAAGTAAAATGGACTACTGAAGTCCATTAACTATTATTGCTCTTACTCTTAATAGTTTCATTTCAAAGTTTTTGTTTATAGTTATGTGGAAAGTCAACACCTTGATTATATTATCTTCTCTTTTAGCTACATGTACTACCTATTTGAGTTACTTTTGCTGTTGGAAGACTTCAAGTGATGTAGTTTTTGTTTTTTGGTAATGCTCTTTGTGAATCTTTAGTGCCAGTCTGAATGAAGTAATTCCAGGGCTCAAAATTTACGGCCCAATTAGGCCAAAAGGAAATCCTAATAGAATGACTCAAGCAAACATATTTCTAGCTGAACTATCAAAAATAATCATTAAAAATCTCAAATAATTTTAATTCTGTTTTTCAAAGAATCCTTTTTTGTTTCAACTTCATAGCATCTCAATAGATTATTGATACATAAATATCTTCTTTCCTTGTATTTCCCTTTTTGAGTCAGTGTGTGCAATATTTTAATTTCCTCAACCAAGTTTTAACAAATGTGGAGTTAATAACAAGTTAGCTCATTTTATTTTCTTTTTTTTCTTTTTGTATTTCCAACTATAGTAGCTGAAGTTTTCCTCTAGTCCCTTTTTGATTATGTCTGTTTTTGCTGGATTAATTAAATTTTGTACTTCAAATAAAACCTTTAATAACATAATAGTTGTTTTTTGTGGTACTCAACCCAAAAGAAAACAACAAAATCAGGAATATTTTTTTTGTGTATGTGAACTAATAGTTCTTTATATTTCTACCAATTCCAGAAGACACATGACAATTTATGAACAGTCGCTTGGAGTTTCTAAACATATTGAAAACCCTGGAAATAACTGAAATTTTTTTCAGGTCTGAAAAACAGCTGAACTAAAAAAGAAAACAAAACAGCCTTTATTTATTTAAAAATATATTTTCTTATGACTTAATGGCAAAACTAATTGAAAATGTGAAATCCATAAGAGAAGTGAGTATTGTCTGATAAGATCTTATTCATTATTATACATACAGAAGACATGTTCAGTGATGTCTCAAGACGTCATTCCATTTAAACATTGGGCGAATGGGAACTTCTAGAATTCACAGGAAATTAGAAAAAAAAAATTCCAGTATTTTGTTTAATTCACAGAAATCCTGTCTGGATAAAAATTTGCAATGAGCCTTAAGTCATACTAACTCTATCCTATAATAGCTGAAATTTTTGCATGTCTGAAAAACATTTGCCTGCATATTGCATATATTAAATATAATAACAATTATGGGACAAAAGAAACATTATACATTGCTGATTCTATCCCATAATAGTTGTTATATTTGCATACACTAAATGTAACAGCTATTATGGAGTGGGAGAGTAAAAAACCAAGGAAGAAAATTTAAATATCTCAGAAGTATCTTAAGTGAGGACGGAAAATGTGACACTGGAATCTGAAAGTGCATTGGAATAGCAAAAGATGCCTTCCAAAAGCCGAGCAAAGTATTAAGAAACAGGAAAAATTCTTTGGAAACAAAGAAAAGAGTGCTACAATGTTATGTAATATCAGTCCTCCTTGGCAGTGAATGCTGGACAATCTCATCACAGAAGGTAACAGAAATATGGTTCTCCAGAAGGATGCTGAGAATACCATGAACTGAAAATGAGTAATGAGAAAGTTCTAAGGAAAATAAAAGCAAAAAGGACACATACTTAGAATCAAAAATAGTTGAAATTTCTAGGACTAGAGAATTTGTTACTGTCAGGGAATATAGAAGACAGAAGAAAGCAGCAAGTAATCTAACAAGCATGTGTAAATGGAGAGCAGAACAGAGTGGAAAGCATAGTTAAAAGACAAAACTTACAAAGGATAAGAAGTTGTAGAGAGCCATATCACCCATATGATGAAGGAGCACAGCACACAGAAGAGCTGAAATTAGGTGATGCAATTTTTGAGTTTTAGGCTTAATGTTTTTTTTTTCTTTCTTAAAGTCTCCCATATCTATTTTTATGTTAGGCCTACTAAGGAGTTTATTAGAGCTGGGCATGTGTGCTTATTCTTTCAATTGCTTTATCTTCCAGTGTTGTTGTTTATTATTCTAACATCATTTGATAGGAATTCATAACTGTTCTTTTTCCTCCACATATGTTCAGCTATACCTGATTTCATCATCTTACCAAATAATGACTTTTGTTATGTTCCATCAGCCTTACTTTTAAGGATTAGCTTTTTGCACCTCTGCCACAGCTATATAGAATGGAGACACGTATATAGAATGGAAACATGTATATGCAATTCTTGGTCATGTTCACTTCTGGAAATGGTTTGGATTGAAAAAGATGTCTGCAAAGAATGGAAATGCTTTTGAATATTATCCTGATGTTGTATAGACCACAAATTTGAATCTTTACAACATGCCTCAGATGTTAGATAAACTGTTTTATGACTTTGATCCTTATATCCCTACCCAAGAGAATTGCTATTCTGAAGGTTGTCTCTAATGTGGATCATATGTTGGTGTGTCTGGGTCACTACATAGGAGTTTTGCTCTATGTTGTAGGCAGGGGATGATCCTGTTCTTGTAGGACATGGCAATCAATCAAACCTGATTATTGCTGAATGTTGCCTTATGCTATATGGATGTCGTCAACTCTGTATGAGTTGTTTGAACATCCACAAAGGTCAGTTTATCTTGCTCTTTTTTTTTCCTTTGTGAATTGTATTGAAGATCTTATCAAGTTCACATGGCACAGCAGTACTTGCTTATTTTCTTGGTGAAACCAGAGTGGGAAAGTATCATCTACATATTTCAGACACAGTCACCTTTAATGGCATCATTATTAAAACCATTTTCTTAAAGTATTCTGGCAGTAAGGCCTCTGATTAGGAGATTGAAAATTCTGAGGAGCTTGGAACAGCCTCTTAATTGCTGTTGTTCCCAGGTTCACCCTGAACTAGGGTTGTAGCACCTGTTAGGGTTCCAGCTATGGGCAAATAGTGAACCCCCAAACAAAAGTAAAACACAATGAAACCATAAAAATACATTTTTCTATAAAAAAAATTATCAACAATACATTTTATCTGTAGTTAAAGGCATATAATTGCATTCAAAATATTTAGATTTTGGCATGAAATAACCCATAGAGGTTGATATGCTGCTGAACAAAATCAACCAAAATGAAAGAACTCTTTCATGACATTAATCCATATAATATCCTACAATTTCTTAAATAAAACTGTATTCCAAAATATAACTTCAACATAAAATGCACATCACTGCTTGTTGTAGTTATGTCTGCACAAACATTCATATATACAAGTGATGAGTCATCTACCATGTATTCAATTGTGAAAGCAGAATGACATTACTTCAAAACACCCAAGAAAATAAAATTTTGGTATTAAGTGACCCATAAGGAGTTGATATGCCATTAAACAAACAAAACAAAACAAACTTAAAGAATTCCATGTTTTTGAAGCCCTGGTTAAGTTTTAATTTATTTGTAGTTAAAAAAAAATCAACACAAAGTTAGAAATCCTGTAAATTCTTTGTGAAAACATTCTGTTTGAATGGAGCTAAGATAATTAAGTTAAAAAAAATTAATTATATAAAATAAGATTACTGCTTGAATTTCTGGGATGAGGAGTTATCATTATTTACAATATTTACATTTGTTTTCATCTTTGCTGTTGCTGTTATAACATTTCAGCCATTGTACCTTCCAGCCTTCATCAGGTGTATATCGATCCATGTAACCTACAGGGAATTCCAAGACAAAATGTAATAACAACAGCAAAGATGAGGACAATAGTCCAAATGAAAATAATTAAAATAAAATTACTTTTACTTAATCCTCCAGGTTACATTTACTATAACATTTTTCTTATACTGAAATCAGATTCTAATATTTCTTTTAGCAGACATTTCATGTGAATAATTAGTTTTTTATTTGCATTTTTTTTAATGAATTTGTCAGAAAATTAGATGCTTTAAATATTCTATTGAAAATAGAAAGTTAATTCATGTCTGTATTATGAATCCTTGTTTTGTGAAAATGTCACGTCCTTTGTGGATTGTTGAAATGGTATTTTATTACTTCTGTAGTTCATTGTTTTCTTTTTAGATTCTGAGTCAAGAATCATGTTAGTTGCTTAAAAAAGGCTTATATAAGGCAATATAAAAGAATGCTTAGAAGTATTCTAATACTAAATCTCTTACAAGTTTGATTTGTAATTCAAAAGATCTTAATTCTTTAAGCATATGAAAAAAACAAACAAATTGTCTTTATTAATTAAACATGCAATCTGTTATTTTTTCCAAAATAAAATATATTACATGTTATGTTAATTTAATCTTGTTTTCCTATGAGATGTTACCCAAAAGTTCGAGAAAATACCACCTGAAGATTGTGTCTCTAAGCATGAAACTGTCAAGAGTGGGATAATTTGGAGTGTGTACTTAAAGTTTATTTTTATGAAATGGTCTGTATTTGTATATTTTGCATTCAGCACTGTAACATTTTAATGCATGAGTGTCTCTGGTGCACATTTTTTATTATATAATATATGGTCTGATGATCACTTGAGGTGTGAAACCACCAGTCACCATATAATATTGATTTCTATGTCCATACTGTTTATATTTGCAAACAAACACTCTATTTCTGATACTGAGCATTCTTTACCCCTATATATATATATATATATATATATATATATATATATATATATATATATATATAAAACAAAACACAATCATAGTTGGTAAACCCTGACTATGATAAAGTTAGTAATTAAAAGTGCATAAATAAAATAAATGAAGCATAAAAAAACTAAACCAAGGCAACTTGAGATTTAACCTACAAGAATGAGAGATCATCAGATGAAGTTTAATCATTATCTTGTGTTGCTTGTGAATTACTTTTTAAATATGGAGAACTCATAGTTTTTTTTTTTTTTTTTGTTTTTTTGTTAATCTGGACATGAGTGTCATCTGGATTCCATATAAGCAATTAAATATTTTTTTTTGTGTGTAAATATCCAGTCATTATTTCCTCTCTCTTATTCAATACTGAGCGTGCGTTCAGAAACGTCAAGATTGCCAACTTATCCACCTGACACAATTTTCAAAATTTTTCTCTTCAAGTTTCATCTTAATTTCAGTTGGCTGTTCTGTTCATCTTTTATTTTCCAGATATACTTAGGCAAATCGGTGCTACTATGATACCTCTCAATCTGAATGATGTTGCATGATTGTTGTATCTCCTTTTAAATGTGCCTTGGTTGAACCAATATAATCAATTGTTGAGAGGCTTTCTTCCATAACTTTGACTTGATATACAGCATTGTCAGTCAGACATTGCGTATTTAAGAGGCAATTTTCACTTTTTCAACAATTACAGGTTTCTGTTTTACTTGTAGATTTACTCCTCAACATTATATATATATATATATATATATATATATATAATTTATATATATATATATGTCTTACTATTTCATTGTATTTTCGCTCAAACTCACAGGAAGACACACATACCACCCACATGTATATATAAAATGATAAATTAAGAAAACACCTTAAAAATCCCTATTGGTTATAATTTATTTCATGAATATTGTTACATTCATCTCTTGAGACTGAATATTTTTAAAAAATGGAATCAATTTTCCAGACAGATATACCGAGATAAAAAGGAGAAAGGAAAAAAAATGAGAGAAAAAGATGATATATAAAAAGAAAAAATGTAAGGAAAAAATAAGACAAAAATGTAAAAATTAAGAAAAGAAAAAAGAGAAAGAAAGGCAAGAAGAAAGAAATAAAAGATGAGCCAATAGCAAAAGTAAATAGATTGACCTAGAAAAATTTCCTTAAAAAGGCTTACATAAAGAATATAGATCCTCTGTCTGTCTGGACAAACTGATTCCATTTCTTAAAAATATTTGGTCTGAAGAGATGAATATAACAATATTCATGAAATAAATTATAACCAATATTGATTTTTAAGGTGTTTTTTTTAATTTATCATTATAAATTCCTCTGTACTTACATCAAGCACTCATTAGATTAAAGTTCTTTTTGGAATAATCCTTACCAATTACAAATTGGTTTATATATATATATATATATATATATATATATATATATATATATATATATATATATATATATGTATTATGAAATGGTCTAAGTCTGACAATTATTTTAATATATTTTCTGTTTATATGTTACTTTTACCGATACACATATTTAAGTAAATGCTCTGTTTATAATAAACAGTATTAACAGCATTTACCAGCCTGAATGTCCGAGAAATTTCATAGAAAATATGTCCTCCAACAGGAATTGAACCTGTATACTGGAACTGTCATATAGCCTGATGTGCTATACCATTTAGCTACAGAGGAAGCATCTAGTTAGCCAGATCAAATTACTGTTTCCAAGCTACAAATTTATATTAAGATAATTGTCAGACTTAGTCCACTTCATAATATATAATCTATCATATATGATGTCATTTGTTTATGTTATGATACGCTTTGAGCAGATATGAGCATTCGTGAGAAATCATGGGAAATATGTAGTTTAAAAGCTTCCTCTGTAACTAAATGGTATAGCACATCAGGCTATATGATGGTTCTGTGTAGGATACAGGTTCAATTCTTGTCAGAGAATCGAAATTTCTCAAACATTCAGGGTGGTAAATGTTGTTAATACTGTTTATTATGAATAGAGTATTTACTTAAATATTTGTATCTATAAAAATAATGTATAAACAGAAAATATATTACAAAATATATATATATATAGAGAGAGAGAGAGAAAGTTTTAAATTTTATATATTTATGGGGAAAGATTGCTCAGTATCAGAGATAGAACATTTGTAGATATAGGAAGTGTGAACATAGAAATCAACACTGCACAGTGAGAGGCAGTTTCACACCTTTAGTGTCATTGTTATCTAAAAAACATTGTTAATGCAATATTCACTTCCAAAAAATGGAATTATTCTTGCAATTACCCATAATAAGACACAAATGCTTGATAAGCTGTAAGAAAAATAAATTGATCTCACTTTTAGCAATCATGGTTTGACAAATCACTTAAGGGGGAAAACTGGATGTCACCATGTGGAGTTGATTTCTATGACTACACTGTCTATATTTCTATCTATCAAGAATTCATTCAAACAGTTATTGAAATTGATTGACAGTGTCTGTTTATTTTTTTTATTATTATTATATTTTTTCACTTTGTGTTTAAGTTGTTGCACATTTGTACCAAATTTAGGCAGAAACTGTCCAAAATTGTAATGTTTTTGCTTGAATGCTATCGACTATCTCTGGTTATTATCAGGACCATTAATGTTATTAGTTTCATCTGTGGAAATTTTATCTTGCCTTTCGTTTAAAGAAAGGATAATTTATAATTTTTAGCTACCTAATTTATGTTCTTTCTCTTCATTTCTAAGGTTGATTATTCAAATGATATTCGATAAGTGAAAGAAATGTCTGCATGAGATAAATTTGGCAGGGAATTAATCAGCTGTCTATATGCTGTTGGGTATTTGTATATCATTTCTCTGTAATGTTTGTAACATTCAGTTGCACTAGAGTTATCTCCTTTGCATTGGTGATTGCAGGTGGCAGTATCTTTGTGATGACAATGGTGTCTACAAAGCCAGGATGGACAAAGATCAATTCCATGAAAGAATAGAGTAAACAATAATAATTAGAAAAAAAATATAAAGGCTCATAAGATATGACATTTTTATGCCAATGGTAAACTAGTTCAGATAATATGAAAATAATGCTTTATATATTGGGTTGGCAACTAAGTTCCTGCCATCCTTTAAATTTGAATTTTTTAAAAGATTTAATAAGAAATAACAACTAATTAATCAATAATGTATTCTCTCTTGTTGTTTACAACTTCTTTCCAACGTTCAACAAGATTTTCAATACCTCGTTGGTAGAAATCATCCTGTTTCGTCCAACCAAACTCTCAATTCTGCATCAGTATTGAACAAAACTCCATGCATAGCATTTGAAAGAGATCATTGGTGCCAAATCAGGAGAGGATCACAGGTATCGCAGCAATTCCCAGCTGGGTGTTGTCATACAGCAAAAGAACTCCACGCTGCCGATTAGGTCTTTTCTCTTGAATAGCCATGTTGAGTCATTCCATCTGTTGAATTCTGCATTGACTATTTGGTTCTGTTCAAGCAATTCGTAATGGATAATCCCTTCCCATCATTTTATGCGAATGAAGATCTTGTTTCATGCACGGTGTCGCTTGTTTACCAGGGCTAAGCCATTCCTTGCACTGCATCATATTGATGTACAGGCACCATTTTTCATCACCAGTAATGATTCAGTAAAGAAATCATTGCTTGTGTCCATGAATTGAGCAGTGACAAGCAAGCAAACCAGCGGAGATTGTGGCTTGTTGTTTTTTGTTGTTGTCACTTAAAGTCTGTGGAACCCAGGCTCCATACTTCTGAACCTTTCCCGTCGAGCGAAGATGCTTCTCTATAGCAGTGTAGGAGCATTCCATTTTCTCTGCCAGGTCGTTTGATGAGAATTTTCATGCAAAAGTTGGTTTAATTGTTCTTCATCAAACTCAACTGGACGGCCAGAATGAGGTACATTTTTGAGGTCAAAATTTTCATCTTTAAACTTGGCATACCAATCATGAGTGGTTCTTTCAGCTATGGCATCCTCCCCATGCACAGCACAAATGTTGCAAGCAGCTTTTATGGCCTTAGAACCTTGATTAAAAGCAAAAAGGAGGAGGGGTCGAAAATGCTCATATATTCTTTGTGTGTGTGTGTGTGTGTGTATATATATATATATATATATATATATGCTTGTGTGTATATGTTTGTGCCATTAAATAAGGACAAATATTTTGTCCATTTTTTATATTTCTTGTCTATCATATTTAACAAAACATTCATAAAAGAAGGGATGTTACCCAAATATATATAGTGTGTGTGTGTATAAAATCTTCACTTCGCTTAATGTCTGTATTTATTACCTTATCCATATAAAGGAAGTTCAGAAAATTGGAAAGTTGCCTCTTTCATTAGAAAGAAAGAAGAAAAGAAAAAATCTATTGCAACAGTAAAAGCCATGTACAGAGCTGGAAAATAAAAAACCTATTTTTTCTTTTGACAATTTAAAGTAAAGCAACGTTGAATCAATACAAAACGAAAAGAAGCCCATATACAGTTAGAAGTGACCTCAGAACAATAGCAACTCCCAACTGGGCTTCTATCCAAATCATCATGGAAAGGTTGGTCTCCTCATATTACACGCTTGTACATGAGAAACATACAAAATAGCAGTCATAAAATGTAATGTGTGGCCTCAGACATCAGCAGAGAAATTCCTCAAGCTCAGCTACAATACAATGTTCTTCATGTGCTGTCATCATTGTCAAACAATGGTACAAACGTTGATCATTATAATGCTACCTTACAGATGCATGGATGGATGTTATTGCTATACCATCCATTTTCCCTGATTTTTTATTAACGACATGTCACAGTGCACGCTGCAGCTCAGTCTTCATCCATACTGATCATTCCAGCTGATTTCACATTAAGGTCAATTGACAATTGTGAAATTTTGGTAATTACAAATCCCATTGAGCTGTCTCCAAAATTATAATTGTGTCGTTCGAACGAGATTACTTGTTTCGAGTCTCTATAGTGTCCTTCAAGGCGCAATTTATGCTGCATTCATTTCAGAAAATTGTTCCTGACATGGTGATCATTTTCTGCAATTGTCTTTGTTGCAAAATAATCTTAATAAAAAATATTAATCATTGCCAAAATCACAATGATAAACAAAAACTTTGGTTTACTGTTAGATTTTATAAGTTAGTTGTTTTTGCAATAAAATTGGTATTAACCAATCAATATTGGTAAAATCCTTCAGATTATTTTATAAATATACTATGTGAATTGTAGCTTTCTAACAGAAGGTGATGCTATAAGTTTAGTTTCTGTTTCAAACCTTTACAATAATTTATTTGATGCTGTGAGATTTTATTATTCAATACAAAAGTTGTTTATCATATTATAGATAGATATATGCATATAATGGTATCGATAAATATACTGTTATAAAATTAAATATCAATATTCAGCAAACTTGGTTCTCCATGCCCCAAAAACGAAAACAAAAACAGTTTATCAAAAGGACGATTTTTCCCTTAACTCTACAATTATTTTAACTACCTTCAATCCTCAGCAATGTTTGTTTTAAAAAGCAATGATTAAAATTGTAATATGAAAGTGAATTTATATATTGTTTTGTTCTTGAGAATTTAGAACAAAAATATTAAACACTATTTATTAGATTGTTTATTTACAAGACTAATTTTATATTTACAGTATTCTAAAAACTGATACAATTAAAACTAATGTAATGCAAAGTTTATCATTTACCAATTTATAAAGAAATAAATGTAAAAACAATTTTTATTCATAAATTTATAAACATTTACTAAATTATTAAAATATGTAAACCAACAATAAGAAATTTACCATTTTATAAAGTTTGAATCAAGTTTTTTTCAACCATTCCAATAAACAATGTAATAAATAGTGTAAATAAACAATCAAATAAATAAATAGTTATCTATATTCCCAAGGTGAGGTATTGTAATTATTTACATAATTTACATTGTTCAGATTGTCGTCCTCATTTTTATTTTCATAGTCACAATGTTTTCTCTGTTGGATCCAGTGACTTGACCAAGAGTTTTGAGTTTGATACCTGCCTACTGCAGTGGTGAACAAAAACTTGGAGAGTTGAATTAAAGAGAGATAACTGAAAGATCTGAAAGAGGCATGGCATGTGGAACTAGAACAATCTACTCCAGTGGATGAAATAAAGGGTTCAGTTCAAAATACCAATCACCTGAAGAAGGCCGAAACATACAATGGCTGAAATGTCATGAATATGGCAATAAAGATAAGGACAACAGTCTGAACAATGTAAATAATGTAAATGAATAGTGTTTATTATTTTTGTTTTCAATTTTTAAGAACAAATAAAATGTATAAATTCATTTACATATGTTTAGGATTTATTACAATTCTAATCATCAATTTTTAAAAAATAAACATTTCCAAGGAGTGAAGGTAGTTAAAATAATAGCAGCATCAAGGCAAAAACTCTCCTTTTGACATTCTGTTTTTTTTTTTGCAGTCATGAATTTGTTTAATTTCATGTATAATGATTTCTGTGTGAGAAAATTTAAAACCAAATAAAAAGAAGATATTGTAAAGTTATATAATGATGGAAACAAAACTTTGGAAATTGCAAAGATGTTAGAGATCATAAAACAATAAAAACAGAAAACAAAATTATTGGCAAAATTATGGAACCTTTTAAAGATAATGATGGTATCAAGGTGAGGCAGAGTATTACTGTAAATATTTTGTTTAATTGATAGCAAATTAATGGAATTGGGGCAGTTTGGTGTGAAGTAATGGTTAACAAGGTTTGATTTTATAATAAAATAATATTTATTTCTATTTTTCATAAAGCTTTTAATGCAGGTCATTGTAGCAGACATTAAAACTTTTCACTAGACCCGCAAGCATCAATAAACTTATCGGCAACAGCAACCCCTTTTCAGCTTTTGGACATATGTAAAGAAAAATCCTAGGAGTATGTTTGCTGTAAATTCTAAGAGGCTAACTCTCTGTCACTGTGGACTAAGATCAGGATAGGATGCTAAAATTAGTGCTTTGTACAGTAGCTAGCTTAGACTATATATGCCACTCACTCTGTAATTCACCAACAGTAAGCTCAACTTTTTATTCATACTTTTTATGAAGACTCTCTTAAGAACATTCTTTGAATTGCATTTTCTTTTGGGAACATTTCTTGAAATTTTCTCTACACTAAAGATGTTCTTGATAGAATAAATATTTTTATCTTGTTTTGTTTCACTCTTTTATTTATTTATTTTCTCAACCAATTCAACACTTAGTCTTTGTCTATCAACACTGGTGTTTTCTCAGATTAAAATAACTAGTAACAACATCATGAAGCTTATAAAAGTTCAAATAGTATCTCTCTTCAGATTGCCATATTTAAAATTTTATTTATCAGAACCTTATATAGTTATAAACTAAGTACTGAACTTGTTTGATTTGATTAACAGAAATATACCAATTTTAAGTTTCATAATTTCATAATGGAAAAACTTTACAAAAACAATACAATGTGTTCCAACATTTTATACAAATAAGAAAGATTACAATAATTATAAAACTAATGCCTGGAAAGTTATGAAATTTTTGTTAAATGTAAATTGATTTTTATATACAAGATATCCTTAAATTTTAGACTATAACATGAAAAAGAATTGAATTTATTCATGAATATATTAAAAAAAAAACATCATTTTAAACTGTTCCACTGTTTTATGCAATCATCTCAAAAAATTCAATTTGAAGATATATAAGGCTCGAAAATGAAAGTCAATGATTAATAATAATTGATTCAAAGAAATGAAATACAAAATTGATGATAATGATGATGAGTGTAAGAACAAAACAGAAAATAATCTTTTTTACTGATATAATTTCTTCAATGGCTTGAAGCAGATGACTGTCAACAGAAGTTAATTTAAGAATTTCTTCAGTGATAATGGCTTTGCAAAACGGTAATATTATATTCGAAACTTGGGTATAAATTGCATGCCACCTTCTTGAACACACCTCATGACAATGCTCCAAAGGTTTACAATGGGATTTAGATCCAGACAACATCATGGCCACAGCATAAGTTTGTCATTTTAAAACCCTAATTTATTCATTAGTTGCATTAGCAAAACAAGCTGGAGGATTGTTGTACATGAAAATAGTTTTTTGTTTGAATGTCAGGGTCTTCTTTTTTAGCTTCTGCCTGAAGATTGGCCTTTAGGTATTCGACATAGAAGAGATCAGTTTTATCACCATCATGTACCTTCTAAGAGCCAATTAATTCATAACCAGTTTCCTATATTGTTTGAATCCATACTGTTTGACACTTAACAAGATTATTCAACTTCAAAAGAGGATGAACAGTTTGTTTATTGCAAGTTCCTGAACACTTCAGTATATGGCATCATGACATTTTAGTCAATTTGGCTCGTTAGGAAATCACCATCAATACTAGAAAGAATGAGAACAGTGGATTTGAGAAGCTGTTTGCCTGAAAAACAGTTTTAAGAGAAAGATTTTCTAAATTTCACACAACATTAATGCTGTTTCATCAATGTCTGCCAAATGATTCCTTATGGCTAATCTCACCATTACCAACTTTACTCTTAAGTGGATATTTGTACCTCCCAATTTTCAATTAAATTTCCATTTCATCAACTCAAAATTCCTTATTTTCAGGTCATACACCAGATGCAGCCAAGCCTGTTAGAAATTTCTGGATCGTATTGCTTCTTGCAAGTAATTTAGCAATTTGTAATGATTGTTTTATGATCATGAAAGATCTGAACAATTTTTGCCAACTGTCATCCTTGCTCGCATATTCTTTATGGTCCACATTGGATGAAAATTAATTCAGTGGCAATGATGCAATAATTATCAAAAATTGTTTCCATTTGTTTACTGCTTCACACAATCTCATGATTGTGTATGTCAGTGTTAGAAAAACTTTTGGATGAATTAAGTTTACATATATTTAATCCATAAGAAGGTAGTTGAAAAAAAATATGATTGGCGTAAAATGTTGAAATATACTGTATAATTACTTTTTGTTTATTTGCATATCAAATCATGATGTAAAAATAGAATGAAGCTCAAAAAGAAAATTTTTTCAAACTGAAAATTTTTGCCAACTAAAATCAGCTCTCACCATTTTTTTTCTTCACATACTCTGTTTGATGGTATATAAACCTTACTTTTCTTTTTAAAATTGGCTCAAAATTATTTTGTGAGACATATGTGAATTTGAAGTATTCATTTGAATATGTTTATCTTGATGCTCTACAAGTTTTATACCAAACCTAACTCCATAATAATAAATAAGATCTTATATAAAAAAAACAAATAAGGTATTAGAGTTTGAAATAAAATTGATCTTACATTATGAAACATTAAATTTCTATTTAAAAGATCATTTTAAAAGCTTCAAAACTATTTTAAATGGATTTTGATTAATTCATAATTGTCATTTGTGGTAGGTTTTGTAATCAATTCTCAACTGAATTATCTGCTATAAATATGTAAGAAATATTACATGAATTAATTGAGTTTTTATAAATTCTCCCAACTAGTTTTGAAAAGAAAAATAACAAGAAATGTATATATTTTTGGTCACCCTTTCACTAATTTTATTAAATAATGAAATTATTGCTTGTATTAAATTTTAAAAAATTCAGTTAAATTTTAAATTTCATTCCTATATATATATATATACAGTTGGTATGGCGTTTGCCTCTTATTGTAACTGTTCAGGTTTCAATTCTCAGTAGTGCATGTGCATTGCTGATGAGTCCCAAATATAGGACGAAACAGCCGTCTAGTGCTTTCTGCATTCTGTTAGGTTTCTTCAAGACTCAATGAATTACTTAATTATGATTATTTCAAATCCTCCCAATTATTTCTCTCTCTCTTGCTCTTTATATATATATATATATATATATATATATATATATAATTTTTTTTTTTCTTTAAACCATTTCACTCCAGGCAAGCCATTAGAATGCAGGGGATTACCAGAAGTAAGAGAATGAGAAGACTTTGGTGAGGAAAATGGCAATAAAGAAACAAGATTTAGGAAAATAGAAGATGGCAATTGATGATGCATTTACATTTTTAAACATTGTAGGTAACGAGAAGTCTGAGAAAAACTGTTCGAATAAAACTGATGGTTGTATCTAGCAAGTAAACTGAAGACATTAATTAAATACTTATTCCTATAATTACATGTGACCATAAGCTTGTTTCTCTTATTCAACAGCTGGTCAGTTCTCCAACTCTGTTATATGGTTGGGCTTTAGCCAGTATTTTCCCTTCTGCTGTTAATGGTGTCTCAATAGTAGGTAGAAAGTGTGGTGCTACCTTTGTATTTTTCTGTTGCTAAGACTTATCTTATGGTTGTAGATGTATCTTTTCTATTCACCCTCAGTGGGTTCTATATAGTATTTGGTCTTGCCACCACTAAGTTTCATAAACCATAGCTTCATAAATGACATCTCTTACCAAATACCTTCTATTGAGAAAACATTCCACTTTTACTCTACTGTTACATCTGTGAGATTCGTCGCTATCACACCCTCTCCAATATTTTTTCTATTATGGTTTATCATCATTTTTTTTATGCTTTTGGTGCTGTTATAACTTACTTTTAAATTGCTTCCGTTGAATAACTTTTCAACTCTAGTGAATTGACGAGGTGTTTATCAATTAAGTTTAGAAAAATTTATTTTTTCCACACTATTTTTAATGTTAATATTGGAGGGAGTTAAAACGTATAATTTTTCTTGTTATTATTTTTGGTTTTCTTGTAATTTTCACTGCTGCATCCCTCCCTGGTATATGTTATAATTTCAATTTCTTTTTTTGTTATGTTGTAAAACTAGTCAAACAATTCCAACACACCTTTTACAAATTTGTCTATAATGGATTTGTAAAAATCAATAATATCAAATTAAATAAAAGGATATTCTTCTTTATATTTTATGCTTTTGAACCTGTAGTGAACTGTCACAAATTCACAGAGCCGTAAATCCAAATAGCTGCAACTCCATTCATCCACCTCGTTTGCTTCTTCCCCTTGTTCACTGCCACTGACTTTATATACATTCGAAAGTGATCTCTAGCCAGAACATCCAGGTTATTCCATCAACACTGTAGGTAGCACATGTGGGCTATTCCATTAACTGTTCTCTCTTATAAACAATGGAATGACTGGCCACATATGGAGAGAAAAGGGAGATCACCGTCCTATGTGGGATCAGGTTGAAATCATAGAGAAAGAACATCATTGGAAAATTCGTAAACTTAAGGAATGAGCACATATGCTAGGCCACAACCAAGCATAGAAATGAATACAATATGGGAACCAGTAATAAGGAGTGCCAGAGAAAAGCAATAATAACAACGAAAATTGCAATATGAGTTCTGATAAAAAAAAATATGTAATGATAACAGCAAAAATTGCAATATGAGCACTGGTAAAAATGGTTGCTGAAGGCATTAAGTTTATAAGTTCCAGAAATTCATACACAGATGTCCTTAAGGACACATGGCACAGTGGATAAAGGCATTGGTTAGATCCAGTGACAGAGTTTCAATACCTGGCTAAAGCAGTGGAGAACTTGGAGAGGTGAATTAGCAGGTGATAATTTATAACTGACATCCATTAGACATGGCACGTGGAACAGTCTACTCCATCAAAATAAAGGGTTCAGTTCGACATTCCAACCACCTGAAGAAAGCAGGAGCATATAACGGCTGAAACATTGTGATAAATATGGCAACAAAGATGAAGACTATAGTCCGAATAATGTAAATAGTGTACATAATACCTCATTTCAGAAATCTAGACAGATACTGGAATGAGTTTGCACCAGTTTTTATTTGTAGGATGGAGCCATTGGCATGTGCACACCCTCAGTCTTTTTTAGGGTAAGTTTATTTCTTCTACACAGAACCACTCTATGCTTCTTTAATGTTTTATACCCCCTGGGGTTGATTCCCAGTGCTTCATGCATGTATCAAGTTGCTCTTTTGAAGATTTTTTTTACTAATTCTTTCTATGTTGTTCTTTGTAGAATCCAGTAGTCAGAATTTAGGGTTACTAGGGAAGTTGTCTTTGTGATCTTTGACAGTTTTGAAATTCCTTCCTTTCTTACCATTTTGCCCATTCTATTGTGGGAAAATAAAATAAAACCAATAAAATAAAATAAATTAATTAATTTTCCCATGATGCAAATTATAAAGAAAGCAGAAAAGTTTCTGGTGTCATGTGTGATTTTATGAACCCACTTCCAGAAAAGACAGAATCTTTCTGTTTTCACTTTTCAACGAGATTGTTCAGGTGTGTTTTCAGCAGCCCTATTCATGAATTAGAGATTCAGCCATCCCAATTCAGCACAAGGCTAACTTGAGCTTGACAATCTTTACCTGTTCTTATTGTTACTTCCCATAAATTATTTCTGAACCAAAAAAAGGAAACAGATATACTCAAGAGACATTTAACTTTGTTCCAATACGGTGAACATAAAAGAAATAAATGTCTGAAGCAGTAACTCAAACCTTTTTAGATGCTTCTTCTGTCTTTTTTGTTTGCACATTAGACACTCACCTTCACCTAAGCAAATACACACAAAACCTACAACTTTGTAAACAACCACATTATCCTTGATGCTTAATTTTTCTGCAGTTATTTTACCCTCAATATTGATACTTTGCTCCCATTCTGTTGGGCCTTTCTTGTAACTTTTACTGCTTCTAATCATTCACTTTCATCTTGTAAAAATTGCTGGATTTATCCACCTTAATTATTAACTTATTAGATTGTCTTATTTTTAAGGCATCTTCTTTCCTATTCTATAATTTACTATTGAGCTTTTTAAATTTAAGTTTTTTAATAATGTTGCACTCATGCATTTCAAAATTGAGTAGTTGGTCATCCTGCAAGGGGAGGGTTAAAAGATTAGAATCCATAGTCCTCTGTTTGAGTGAGTGTAGAAGAACATTTTTCCACTTTTAGTTGGTATTTGACATCATAGGAAGTATAAACAGCAACTCTATAACACCAACGTCTAATTAAAGATCGCAATCATGAATATGATGGATAACATGAACCACCACCATCTGGGCATGCAGTTGTTTCTGAGGCTGAGGGTAGTTTTGTAGCAGGCCCCCTGGAGGGAGGGCGCAATATGAAAGCGCGGCCCAAGCGCCCCCATATCACAAAGGTGGTATGGTCACAAGAGGCCCGCTAACATTTCTCGTATTGAAGACGTTAAATCTGACAAGGTGAAACAACACAGATGACAGAACGAGGATATGTAGGATTAATACGAATTTATTAATTTACTGGTCGAGTCGTAGGGGTGCTGACGTTCCGGTCGGGTCAACAGTTGGAGTCGGGATGCTGACATTCCATTCGTGTCAACGGTTGGAGTCGGGATGCTGACATTCCGGTTGTGTTGACAGTTGGAGTTGGGATGCTGACGTTCTGATCAGGTCGATGGTTGGAGTCGAGATGCTGACGTTCCAGTCGTGTCAACGGTTGGAGTCGGGATGCTGACGTTCCATTCGTGTCGACGGTTGGAGTCGGGATGCTGACATTCCGGTCGCGTTGACAGTTGGAGTCGGGATGCTGACGTTCTGATCGGGTCGACGGTTGGAGTTGGGTCGATGGTTGGATGCTGGTCAAGGTCGGTGTCGAAACCTCCCATAGTTATTACAACAGATAGTATACGGGGAAGGTTAGTTGGTTGTCGCAGATGATCGCTGCTGGTCGGCGTAGATGGTTGCTGCTGGTCGGCTGGTCTGGTTTCCAACTGGACGTGTCAGGAAGGAAAGAGGAGCTGGCATTGCGATGTTGTTGGGCATATCGAATATCCGGTGCTGGCGTTGTGTGTCTGCTGGTCGAGTCCGATATGGAAACCTCCCGTAATAATCATATCCGTAGTGTATGGGAAAGGTTACAGATGATGTACAGGCAGCCAGTAGGGACGGAATGCCGAGAGTCGAACATGGGCAAGGAGCCAGAAGTAAGAGGCGAAGTAAAGTGAGAAAGAAAGGTTTCCGACTATTGTCAAGTTGGCAGACAAAAAAAACGGGGGCGTAACTTAATATGCAGCCTGGGTCGATGTCCTGGCCACGGAGGCCAGGAGCCTGCATACTGACCATTTTAGTCGCCAACCCCTGAATTCGGCGAGAAGTCGCTGTATTATGGTAAGGGAGACTAGCAACAGAATTGGTATAGCTAATACTGTAAAATCTATCTACAAAATGAGTTGAGATTTACAACGCGAAAACTAAGGCTTAAAAAATGTTTAGAAGTATATTACAACTAGGTTCGTAATACAACTGAACTAGAAAGGTAATTAGCTAGTCTCTACCACGTAATTAGCAGCATGTAGGGAACACGATTGAAGGATCAAGGTCGAAATGACCTGTTCTCTTCTGGTTTAGGGAGCGGCCAAAGGTGGCCGCGACAGTTTTATTGAATAATCTATCTTCTGTCTGCCCTGTTAACAAGATTTGGAATATGCTAGCCTTATCCCATTCAGAGTGTAAGACACCTAACCTAAAAGAGTTATACTCTTTGGAGTGGGAGCTGATAACTTGTAGACTTGGATGTAAAACCCACCCAATGTCTACCATTCTGACTCAAGTGTAAACCAGACCTGTGATTACTTTTTTCACTCTAGTGTAAACCAGACCTTTGTGTACCTTTTTGACACTTGTATAAATAGGACATAAGTGTATTTTGTCTTTAGTGTAAACCTGATCGATGTCAACCTTTTTATTAATTCATTGTGATTTTTATCCTGTGAGACAAAAAAATAAGACAAAATTAACAACATTAAATAACCGAACAAATGCTTGGTATGTTGTGAAATCAAACAACCTATCATTTTTCCATTTTACAAAGTTGAACTTTTTTCTATTTCTTTTAATCAGTTCACTCCAAGCAAAACAATAATGCCAGAGGCTTCTGGGAGTAAAAGAGAATGAAAAAGACTTTAGAAGAAACCAAAAACCCAATCCTAAACAGGAAACAAGGGATAAATCTTCACTCTTTTTCAAAAACCTAGGAGGAATGTGAACTGGATGATGTACAAATCTTTACAAAATGTAATGATATTTTTTCTGTTGAACATCTTTCTTTTTTCTTTAACTTATTGTCAGTTGTGTGGCCAACCCTTTATATGGGATGTTTTACTGCAATATCACGTTAAAAAACCAGATCCTATATGATCACTGAAATAAAACAGCATACAAAATATTAGATTTTGGCATTAAATAACCCATAGAGGTGTTGATATGCTGCTAAACAAAAACAACCAAACAACAGCTAGACAATAAAAAACAGATAGATGGAAAAAATTATTACTATAATATATATTTTTTCAGACAAATCTGCAAACATGTTTAATATAAATTATATATTTACTGTACAAAAATAGTTCATTATGAATTCAATATTACCACGTAATTACAAAAAATATATGCATAAAGATACAACACACACACATAAACATATATACACATTAGTTGCCCATCATAAACAGACTTACCAAAATTTTGACACAAAAAATGCTACTCTGATTAAAGGCAAAAACAATTCACTAAGATGAAAATGTTTACAGAGTCCCTTGGTCGCAATGTCATCCACAGTAAATTTGTGCCCAGGCTCTTACACTTCACCATTCACAATTACCAGCATCCGTCATTCATGCACATTGTTAGTTGCACCAACATAATAAATTTAGTTTGATGTGATGTCCTAAACAATGAAACACATTACACAAAATTTTTTTTTTATTTTGTCATACATCCACCTCGCCCACACACACACACATATATATATATATATGATTTAATGTTGAAAATCAAAAACTTAAGACAAACATCCTGACTCTTTCTTTGTATGTGTGTTTATTTCATAGTCTTAGTTACATTTAAAGATATATTTCTGTTTGCAAATCAGTCAGTGACTATAAACTACTGTATTTTAGCAAAGGTATCATTAATGTAATCCAATCTGTTTGTATTTGAATATAAATTCCTAATTAACTGTGGAATGTGCTGAATTATTTCAGGTTGAAACTCTATCAAAAACTGGTATTAAAGACGATAATTATGTTTATTTCTGATTATTTGCCTCTCTATAGCTTTGGCTATTATTTTGACAAGGTGTTGTTGCTTTAGAACAGCAATGAAGGCTGAACATATAAATTCCATTTGATTTTTTTCTTATTTTCCTGAGGACACTTAATGACATCTCAGTTGTAAAGTTTTCTCTTAAACAGCAGACACAGATTTCCTCTAAAGGCTGCTTTCATTTCTTTTTTGTTTCTTGACCAGAGGAGTAAGTGAGAAAGAAAAAACAAGTTCTCATCTTTTAAATCAAAATAAATTCTTCTTGCAACATTTCGTTGTAATGATTCTGCAATCTTTTCAGTGGCTGACAAATTCAAACAATGTACTTGCATCAAATTGGAAAATCTGCACCCAAGATCCTTGAAATGCTTTGTCAAAACTTACACTCTTCAACAAAAAAAAAAAAATGTTCACCTTGAAAGCCACTATTTAAATGATATAAACTGGTTTAATTTTAGACTGACTCTGTGTTTCCACTTCCAAGACAAAATCTGCCCTTTCAGCTGGGGCTTCGGAATATGACAACTGTACCTCTGCACCAATGAGGTGTCCTGGGTATGATGACAAACTACATCCAGCAGCAATGCCTCTGATCAGGAGATTTTGAGGAATGTGAAATCACCTAATAATTGTTGGTGTTCCTAAGTTTACCATGACCCAGGGTGGTAGCACCTGTTATGGTTCCAGATATAGGTAAATAGTTAACCCTCAAATTGGGGTCAAAACACTATGAAAGTATGAAAATAGGTTTTAATACCAGCAATACATTTTTGGCAAAAAATATTACCGGCATTAAAAATCTTGTCAGTATTAAATAATCCATTGAGGTTGAGATACTGTAAAACAAAATATACCAAACCATCCAAGACAAAATGAAAAATTAAAAAGTCAAAAATATTTTCTGACCAATCAGAAACGATCTATGCAGCTTCAAGCAAGAGTTTCTTTCTAAACCACTGCATCATTATATAAATCACCATCAATTTAATTCTGTAGCAAAAGGCTCAGCAGAAGTTATCACAGTCATTTACCTATCCTTTACCTATTTTGGTTGGGTACTTGCCAAAGATGCCTACCCACTGAAGCCTGATGCCACAACTGAAAACAACCACAGGGGTAACAGGAGTCCAATGTTAACATCAGCAACAAGAAGGGATTAAAGAATTTCTGTCTGAATCTAGAAGATGAAAAGTTATCAATATTCATACTAATATCCTCATCTTTGTTGTTATTATCACAATATTTTTGCTGTTGTGCCTTCTGGCTTTCTTCAAGTGTCTGTCAAAATACCAAGGATGAAAGCTCAATAAAACAATTGTTATGAAAATATGTATAGAAAAGGCACAGAGAAGCAATGTTATGGCAATGGGAAAGTAACTGAAGCTAAGAGGTCAGGCCATGACTAATAACATTGCAGATTTTGAGAAGAATCTCTAAATACATGGCAGAAGCACCAGAACAGAGATGACAGGAATACTCAATGCATGGACAAATGGTACACTTATAAATGTGTAAGATAGATTTTGTTTAGAAAAATTGTCGAGCATGACCCAACAAACCAACTTTCCTAGCAGAGGCTTGCTGTCAGGTTTGTTTAGTTTTACTCCCAATGGACTTATTGTTGAGCAACTGGTTATTAGTGTACAACTACAAACAGATTAATCAGATTTGTAAGTGAGGGAAGAAAGAAAAAGATCCTTCTCCAAATCAACTCCCTACTGGGTCCCACTTGAGCCATCAAATATTTTCTGTAATTGTAAAATACCATCTGCTGTAAGTTTTTCTTTTTTTTTGGGGGGGGGGATCTTGTTAAAAATATGCTATGTAATTGTAAGTGAAAAATAACTTTTCACTGTCTTACTTTTCAGTTTAGTTGTTCTGACTGTTCCCTTGGTGATTAGAATTGCGTGTGTGTAGGGTTCTCTCATTTCAGGCTAATAATGTCAAATTATTTATTCTGTAATTAATCAGTTTTCTCTGTCCACCTCATTCTCAGGTTTATTAATCATAAATTACCTTTAAATGAGCTTGAAACATTATCTTGAATTTTTATTAGATGAAGAATTGTCAACTCGTATTAATGTTTGACTGGTATTACTTCCATCTTAATCTCTGTTGCTTTATTCACACTAGTAGTAGTGGTAGCAGTAGCACTAATACGCTGAATGTGTATTAGAGGTTAGCATTTTCAAACTAGTATTAATTTTGAATGATATTTCTTTCTGTCTGAATTTCTGCAATGAGGAGTTACCATTATTTTAATTCAGTCTAATAATATCTTCATCTTTTTTTCATCACAACATTTTGACTGTTGTGCTCTCTGGCCTTCTTCAAGTTCACGACAATCCAAGTAATTTCAATCTGAACCCTTTATTTAATCAACCAGAGAAGATTGTTCTCATTACACTGCTTAGGTCCCAGAAAAATAAAGTAGTGTATTAAAGCATTGGTTAATAAATTTGGAATCCACTGGGCTTGGAAAATTGATTATAAAATTAAAGAAAAAAGTTAAATAAATGCTATGTATCTAAATTTAAATATCTACAATTTCATCCCCATTTGACACAACAGAAGATGAAAAAATTCAAATCTTACTTTTTATTGTTATAGAAATCTTCCATTAATGAGGCTCACTTAGACTTCGAAGAATATGAAGTTAACGCTCTCTAGCAGCCATGTTTAAATCGATGCTTATGTGGTTGCTGATATAAGTACAAATAGTAACCTCATGAATCTGTAGGGTTTGTGAAGAAAAACTTTAAAAATCTATAAAAATTAAGATTTGGTAAAACAAACAAAATTAGACAGATTCAAATTTTAGCAAACATTAGAACATATTCTGTTAATCAGTTTCAGACAAATAAAAATTTCTTTTTTTGAACACAATTAATAAGATATGATATTCCTATTGAGAGGATACCTTTTTTTTTTATACTATTGTTCACTCAACACAACGTTCAAGAGCCATTCAAGGTAGAGGGTTACTGTATAATGTTGTGTGATTGTAAGAGAAGCCAAGAATCTCAAGGTTATGAAGGAAAGATAACCGTTTAAGATTGTAGTGATCAGGAAAACATTCTGCTGTGAGTGTGTTCCACAAAGCAGCAACTCTTAGGAAGAAGCTGTCTGTGGAATTTACTTCTTACTAACGAAATATGAAACTTAAAATAAAATTTAATGAACTGATAATTTATGAAGAAAGAAAGAAAAAAACAGCATTGGAAAGATATATCAAATTATTAATCAGCAAAGTTTCAGCTTTTAAGCATGTTTTGTAATTAAGTTATTATAAATGTTATACTTTTCAAGTAACACATTTTAGAATTGATCCAAGCATTTTATTGCTAGATATTTGTATGTAATTTGTGTCTACTGTAACATCTGCATATGAAATATAAGTAAAAGATAGAACATATTCTGTTAATCAGTTTTAGAAAAAATAAAGACATGCTTTTATTGAAAATTATTATTCATAAGATACAATGTCCCTGTTGAGTGGATACCAAATAAAAATTTAATTAATTTATAATTGATGTGCAAAGATAAAGATTATGCAGCATTTAAAACATATATTAAATTATTAATCTGAAAAACTTCTGCTTTTTAGTATGTATAGTTATGTTATATAGTCATTATTATTATTGTATAGTTATGTTATATAGTTATTATATAGTACTGTTTATTAAGTTATTAGAAATTTTATAATCTTCAATTACATTTTTAAATAGAGCTGAACATTTGTCTGTTAAATATTTGTGTATATTCATGTCTATGATTAGATATGGGTACCAGGTATAAATAAAAGACATTGTATCAAGTACTCAGTCTGAGTATCAGTTGGAGTAAGTGTCAGAATCAAAGTTGTAAGAGGAGTCATTAAGTAATCTTCCTGTGTCTTGTCTATTTTCTGTTGTATGAAAACTATCTTCAAAGTAGAAACTTGTCTAATTTTTAGAGAAGACCTCAACAATTTCTGGAATATAAAAAATTTGGATTTACATTTTATCTGCTTTCTTTTGTCCTTTCCTTTTTCATTGTGGATGAGTTGAATATTTTTACAAGGCCCAAATTTTCATCCTCTTGACAATCGAAAAATCCTACAGTTGACAATCATTTATACTCGAATAATGAATAAATGATGCTCATTGGAAATCAATTGATGATACCAGTCATTAAAAGGTTAATAAGTACTTATCACTATGATTTAGAAAATTGATGAACCTTCTTTGCATTTTTTTTTAGGGGTGGGGGATCTTTCTTCTACTCATTTCTCAGTTGTTTTTTACCAAAGCTTATTGCAGTAAAATGTACATAGGAAATATTGACAACAAAATCTAATTGTCTTTTTGCTGCAATCCAATGGAAATCATGGGGGTAAGAGATGTAGTAGTTTGCTTCACAACATTAGAATGAAGGACTGCTTATCTTAATAAATATTAGCAATATATGACAAGAGAGAAATTTTATTAGGGGGTGAAATTGGTAAATATCCATTTGGATACAGTTATTGGCAAAATACCAAACAAAGATATTCTATCTAAAGACAAGTGAATATTCGAGAAGCCAATGATTTTAATGTAATAAAGATGACTAATAAAAGGAACTGGAATATCTATCCCAGTTGGCTGTTATGTATCTTTTTATATATTCACTGATTTACTACTTACCATTTTATAAAAAATAAATTTGAAAAAATAATCTTTTTCAAAAATTTATAAAAAATTACAAAATTATCAAAAATAGGTAAAAACCATCTATTAGGTTGGTGCAAAAATAATGTCGTTTTCTCATATAGTAACATATGTGAGAAAACGACATTATTTTTGCACCAACCTAATACAATGCAATATTTGTGCACTATTTTATAAATAACAATGAAAACAAGATTTTTATTCAATCTAAAAAATAAATAATGCTTAATATCTTAATTCTCAAGAATAAAGGAAATGTATAAATCTACTTTCCTATGTTTGGGTTTTATTAAAATCCTAATCGTCACTTTTAAAAACAATAAATATTGCCTGAGTCAGAAGTGTATATACAGAGGTAGAATCCTATCACACAAACCAATTCTTAAAATTATAAAAGTTTAGTGAACCAGTTGCTGGATTATCTGAAAATAATCTGATATATAATAGATAAAAATATAATTAATACTATTGCTGTAAATTCTGCATAGGTTGAGAGTTTTCTATGATGAATATAATTTATTCTCACAAAAGAAATCATCTTGAAGTTAAAAATATTTCAAATCTTCTAGTCACATAAATTTGATAGGTCTTCCATTGGATCTTTAGGACTGCAGCAATTCAGTTTGAATGCGGCTAAGAAGCCATAAGACAGCTGATGACACTATAGTGAAAAAAGCATCATACTTCTGAACAGAAATATAATGAGAACAGAATTTCAATCTGAAAATATCTTAAATAAATATCTTTTATTAAATTATCAAAATGGTTTAATTATTTTTGTTACTATAAAGTGATTTGTTTCCAATTAAAGATTGAAAAGAAAATAAGTAGAATAGGTTTGTAAAGATTACCTGCCTTTATAGAACTGGGTCTTGGAAATTTGTGATGCCATTATTGTGTATATAGTAATAGTAGTGTCAAAGGAATAACCATCCTTTTGACACAGCATATATTTTTTTTCAGGCACAAAGGTTAAACATTGCCAAAATTAATTGGTTCAGATACAAAAATACAGTTGGTGTATGGACTTTCTAGCATATATGGGTTTTCAGGAGGATCAAAACAAGATGATATTCATTCCTGAAAGGAGTAATTGAACTTTGCTGAACTGAGGAAGCTCTCTTGCCATTGAGCAGTCTGGGGCACACTGGATCAAATGATGGTTTCCCTTATAAAAGCGGTGTGAACATGGGTTTGAGCCATGCTGAAGAGCACATTTTATTTGTTTAGGCTCTTGAATGCACAGGTTCTTAGATATAATTCACCCTATTTGAAAAGAAACAATGTCTCCACACAAACACAAGTATCTACTGAAATATATATAGTTATGAAATATGTGTGAGAGGACTTCTGTAGACTGTTGCATAGTTATTGACATAATTTTGATGTGACATTTTCATTGTATAATGTTCAATCTATGGGATTAATATTTACCATGGAATTCAAGTCCATTGACAAGGAAAAATTATGTTAAGAAATCAATATTTGTTGTGTAGAATAAATGCTCTTTTCATCATCAATCTATGAGCTTATTGATGCATCAACAAAAAAGGTGGCAAAGTAGAAATGGTAAGAGAATTGAAACAAAGATTTCCCACCGACCTCTACACCAAATGCAGAAGAGAAAGTGCACTGTCAGCAATTAATATATACCTACTTTCTGGGATATTATGAAAAATGACTTCACAGAAAGGTAAAGTCTAATGAGTCAGATTTGCTTCATACAAAAAGTGATCCTAAAAGCATCCACAACATGATTAGTGTTTCCTTGTGCTCTGTCTATAATGTCAAGAAGATATTTTGATATTATATGTTGTGCTTTATAAATATTAATTTTTATTAATTAGCCAATTTATGCATTACAAATTTCAAACATTGAGGGAATTTTTAAATTTTGCTTTTCCACTGTGTGTGTGTGTGCACACGTGCATGAATATACCTGAATGTAATGAGAATGAAAATAATATATAAATTCTAATGTTCAAATTGTTTTTGTCTATATGAAAAAATTATATATATATATATATATATATATATATATATATATATATATGTGTGTGTGTGTGTGGATTCTCATGTTGAGATGGTTCAATAAATTTTAAGTGTTTACTGAACAACCGACAAAAGTGAATTGTTTAAATTCATCAATTGCCTATGTCCAGCAATGCTCTCTCTCTACATCATAGTACCAGGTCTTGTATTTGTGCACTCTGTGCTACATATCAGATGTTGCTACAATCAAAGGCTTTTTTGGATAGGATTTTTCCATCTACTAGCTACCTGTTAAACATTGGCTCCTATAAGAAGCTCACCTACCCTTTGCCAACCTTCTCCAGGCTGGTTTAAATTCTGTTTTCCATCTAGCTGCCTGTTGACTCCTATAAGAAGCTCACCTGCCCTCCAGGCTGGTTTCAAAGTGATATCTCCTCTAGTTCTTATTTTAGTATTAAAATAAGAACTAAATGAGATATCCCTGGATATGGACAGTGAAACAAGAACAATCTACCCATATAGATTAAAGACTTCATTTCAAAATTTGCTGTAGGTTACCCAGATTGGCATACACCTGATGAAAGGTGTACAGCACAACAGGCAAAACATCTGGATAACAATAACAAAGATGGGAACAATAGTTTGCATGTAAACAATGATAGCACCTTATCTCAGAAATTCAGACTAAAAATATATGTACATAGATATGTATAGGTTAACATGCATATATAGTGATATTAAAAAAAAACATAACTCGTTCTAAAATTTAAATGTTTCTAAAAGTTTCTAACAAAACTCTAATGTAATAAGAATTTGAAATTTATGATTAGCATTGGTTCTGAGGCATATTAGTCTGAGATTTGATAATAATTTCAATAGATTTATCAAACATCTGATCCTAATGAGTATTTTCACTTGAAACTCTTGAGTCAGTCAATCAGATAAGCCAACTGAACTTTTGTTGATTTATTGAATATATATATATATATATATATATATATATATATATATAACTATATTGCTAATGCCTGATGAGATGTGATGATACGCATCAAAACATGAGTGCACTTATGTAGCAGTTGTATACATGTTTGAATATAATATCCTATAATAAAGTATGTGTGTATGTATGTATGTGTGTATATATATATATATATATATATATACACACACATGCACACACTTTACAAACCTTCATCAAACTGATACCAACTTCTGATTTAAAAATTATGTGAAACATCTAAAATATTATCAAAACACTTGTTATTTTTCATGTTTAAATAGAAGTTATCTCTTTCTCATCTATTTGCTGTTCATTCTCACTTGCATAAAATAATGTTCTGCTTAACTCTTCAGATATCAAATACTATCAGTCCCATTATTATTTTGAACAGAGATTTGTCCTGTTCCGACAAAACACTGATGTTCATGCATGACTGACTGATGCTTTAAGTTTTCTTAGTTATGCATGGTGAATCTCAATATTCAATACATATTAATGTTGTATGAATAATACATTTCAGGCATCAACTCTTTTACAGTAAACAAAAAAACAAAATGCTACTAGATTTCCAATTTCTTTGACAGTAGAAAAAGTTCAGGTCGATTGCAATATATGACTTTGTGCTTATATTTCCAATCCTGTTTACTTTGTGTGCAATTTGTTCATATCCGCATTTCCATTATTATAGATTGTCTGATATTTTGATTATTCTTAAAGATTGTAGTTATTACAATTGTGGACTTTCATCTTGAAAACTGTTCATGTTAATATGATGGTAAGATAAGGGATTTTGTATTCCCTTTTAATTGTTTACTTACTTTCTTGTTTCTTCCCTTTTTCTTTTCTATTTCTCTCTTTCAAATTCATTTTGCTATAGACAAATTTAGTTTGGGTCAAAAAAATTATCACATAATGACGTGAATTTGGTAAAAATGGAGTTTGGTGTTTTTCTATTTCTGGGCAGATTTTATTCATATTTCTTTGGTGTTTTATCAATGCTTCTACTTTTATAAACATGCCTGTTGTCAAAGTGTGTTTTTTTTTAATCATTTCACCCCAATTAAGCTGATAAAGCCATTAAGACACAATAGTTTATTGAGGATAAAAGATAATACGTAGAAGGAAACTGAGAAAACTTTGCCAAAGAGAAAGGCCAACAAAAAGAATTCAAAGAGGCAGACGATAGCAATTGATGATTTCATAGTTAACAGTAAAGCAAGAAGCTGGAAGAGAGTATATATTCATTTTCAGGAAGTACTTATACACTTCTATGCTGTCAACATATATAAATATGTTTCAAGTCATCTCTTTGACATCTTATACACAATATGCATCTGAATTTCTTGACCATACAGCAATCTATTGCAAAAAATTTAGCAATTTCTAAAGTTGTTTTATGATCATAAACAATTATTGATTTGTTATCATTTCTCAAATATGCATCAGATCAGATGTCAGATAAAAATTAGAATGGAAGCAATATTACCAAATTAGTGGTTATTTGCTTATTGTTGTGCAAAACCAGATGTCCTAGAAAATGATAGGACATATTGTTTTTACCAAACTTTTGGCTGCATTAAGTTCAAATACATGCAGTAAATTTTACAAAAAAATAAATGGGAAATTTTAAAAAAATCTGACTTGCATAAATTGTTGGGATACACTGTAGTAATAAGATGTAATAGCCTTAAGCTGTGTGAATCCCTTAGATGAAGCATTTTCATTATTATTCATTTTTCATTCATATTTCTTTCAACTTATTTCTCTTGCTTCTTTACAACTAGTAGTAATAAGATGTAATAGTCTTAAGTGGTCAAAATCCCTTAGATGAAGCATTGTCATTATTATTCATTTTTCATTCGTATTTCTTTCGTCTTATTTCTCTTGCCTCTTTACAACTAGTAGTAATAAGATGTAATAGTCTTAAGTGGTCAAAATCCCTTAGATGAAGCATTGTCATTATTATTCATTTTTCATTCGTATTTCTTTCGTCTTATTTCTCTTGCCTCTTTACAACTAGTAGTAATAAGATGTAATAGTCTTAAGTTGTGTGAATCCCTTAGATGAAGCATTGTCATTATTATTCATTTTTCATTCGTATTTCTTTCATCTTATTTCTCTTGCCTCTTTACAACTAGTAGTAATAAGATGTAATAGTCTTAAGTGGTCAAAATCCCTTAGATGAAGCATTGTCATTATTATTCATTTTTCATTCGTATTTCTTTCGTCTTATTTCTCTTGCCTCTTTACAACTAGTAGTAATAAGATGTAATAGTCTTAAGTGGTCAAAATCCCTTAGATGAAGCATTGTCATTATTATTCATTTTTCATTCGTATTTCTTTCGTCTTATTTCTCTTGCCTCTTTACAACTAGTAGTAATAAGATGTAATAGTCTTAAGTGGTCAAAATCCCTTAGATGAAGCATTGTCATTATTATTCATTTTTCATTCGTATTTCTTTCGTCTTATTTCTCTTGCCTCTTTACAACTAGTAGTAATAAGATGTCAATTATTATTACTTTTTGACTAATATTTCTGTGATCTAAATTTTCATAGCTACATTCCAGATTGTCATTTTTTTTGGCAATGTTATCTACCACACGAGGGCAGTCCCTGAAGGATAAATGATTTTCAATTCTTGTAAAAGGTATTACTATTAAAAAAAAAACTTTCCAAATCACAGGAATAAGATAAAAGAAAATTATTTTAATATGATTAAAAGAAAATTAATTATTAATTAATAATGGATAAGGCTTGCACTAAAGAATTCTAATAGTATTACATTTAATACTATTAGTGTAATGTAAACAATGATGGTAACATATTGACATTTAATGAAACAAAGGAATCTTGCAATTTTGCTAGGTTTAGATAATTTCTGCTGGTTAACTAATTGGTCAAGAAACTGCTATGTCAATGTATGCTTTTTTAATGGGTTAAAATTTCACCAGAGATTTAATTTTTTTTCTGAGTTATGCTCTTTACTAAAGATTGTGGAATTAAAATTTGTAAGTTGTTATTAAAAAAAACAAAAAAAAAAAACACAGAAATTAACAAAAAATTAGACAAAAATTTAATAATAATAATGATAGTGACAACCTTGGAAATTCTCAGATTATTGTGGTTGAAGATGTTTGTTGCTTCTTAGTTTTTCTTTAACTGACTGTTACAGGCAACAATAATAATGTGTGATTATGAATAGTAGCAATGATACTTTGCCAAAAAAATATTGACTTGTGATACAAAACAACTACACTTAAATAATTATTGACAATCTGTGTATAGTTTGACCATAAACTTATTTTTAAAAGGTTCTTTGAATTAAAATTGCACTGTTTCAACTGTATTTTTTTCCTATAAGACACCTGGTTTTATAAGGGGATTTAAAAGATGATTAATTCAAAAACAAAGCTAACCATTTCAGCCATCAGGAGAAAATTTGTTACTGATAATACTAGTATTTAAAATCTCTCTCTATGTGCCATATTTCTTCAGGATGTAAACAATCATTGCTCTCTATGCCCTCCTGTCTTTTATTGTGTTGGATGCAGTTATAATATTTGCATAGATATATTCAATATGGTTTGGACTGATTTGTTTTATGATATATCAATCTCTTCCAAAATTTTTAATGCAAAATTCTGTCATTTTGGTAAACAATAGATAAGTATACGCAGGTCTGGTTTTCACATGAGTTAAAAATGGCACACACGGGTCCGGTTTTCACATGAGTCAAAAATGGCACACACGGGTCTGGTTTTCACATGAGTCAAAAATGGCACACACGGGTCTGGTTTTCACATGAGTCAAAAATGGCACACACGGGTTCGGTTTTCACATGAGTCAAAAAAGGTAGACACAGGTTTAGTTTTTCACCAGAGTAAAAAAACAGCTACATATGGTTGCAGTAAACAGGTGGCCCCTTTTTTATTTACTGTATGTAGATGCAGTCATTCTTGACTCCAACTGACAGGTAATACTTAAATATGCTTTTTTCTCTCAGCAAAGGCATTAATCTGCATTATATGGCAATACCATTTTTTATCAGTTTTTCATTTGTTATATTTTTATTTGCATTTCATGTTCATTTGGGTCTTTTTCTTCAGAGATTCATAAGTGTACATTTAAAATATTTTTTTAAATTACCTGATATTTTTTAACATTTCACCTTCAAAAGAAAAGAAGTATTCATATTGTGATATTGATTTTATTGAAGATTCTGAGTTCAATTATTTGATGATAACTTGATTATATAGATGCAGACATAGATTGCTTTTGCAAAGAAAAGTTGCCGTTCTGATTTGAAAATCAGTAATTGCTGATAGCAAAGACCATAAAAATCACAGTGGCTCATGCTGTAATCAGAATATATATATAATCATAATGCTTGAAGCAGTAGTATCCCTTGCTCCAACCCAAGCCAGAATATTTTCCAGATGACTACAACAAAAGTTAATTCACATCACTTCAAAAGAAGCACTTATGAGATCAAAAGTAAATTAGATGCCAAAAAGAAGTTATTTCCTTTTAATAATAAATAAATTATCTGTAAGTCATGTAATATTATAAAGATTAATTCACTTGTTTGAGGCCATAACCAATATATATATATATACACATACACACACACACACATTTGTAGAAAAGTTGGTATTATTGAAAATTGTAAGTAATTATCAAACCCACTTATGACAAAAGATGATACAATATCATAACGTGACAAAGTAAAACTAAATAGCTGTTACACTTTATTAATGTGGATTATAGGAAATAATCTCATTTTATTAATTTATAATAAAAAATAATCTCCACTTTTATTAAGTACTGCATTTAATCTTAAAAAATATCACAAACATTACATTTTTTTTCCTAAAGTGAATTTGTGAATCAGTTGATAGTAAATTGATATCTGATCTCAAATCTGTTGTCTCATTGGCTAATAAACTATTTAAAAGAAGTGAACTCCTTATTGTATTAAAAACAACAGATGAGATTTTGTTTCTGATTGGTTGAAATTAAAGAAAATGGCAAGTTAGTGAAAAGAAGCACAATGAAAAAGTGAATGGTTATGAAATATAAAAGAGTTATATATATGTATATATATATATATATTTTCATAATATATTTGTATCATTCATTATATGTAGATGATTTTGCGTGTACCTGCATGTCTGTTTATTCATATATTGGTCTATATGAACAATTGTTCATTGCATCATACTTCTTTCATGTGTTTTGTTGATAGCCTTGGCAATGTTCCCATCATGCCAAACCTTGTGGGATGCCCTTTTACTGTGTAGGGCAACGAGGAACAGTTTACAGTTGTTATCTTGTGCATTTTCTCTTTTATTCCAATGATTTGAACAGATCTGCACTGCTATGGCTTGGAAGGCAGCCAGAATTTCCAAAGAGAGATCAATTCAGCCTGAATAGATATTTCCTTGAGCTTTATATTGATTGAACTTTCTCTTACTTTTCCAATAATATTGCAGGCTGAGTGGAAGTTGTTTTGCTTTGAGCCGTGATCATAAAGTATTGTGGCTGCAAACTTTGTAAGTATTACTGTAATTTTCTGACCAGAAAAAAAAAAATCTCTGTGTGCTGATAGGTCTGAACCTTGATTTTCTGTTGTTTTCTATAGCTTTTCTTAGTTTTACCATTTCCTATGTTTATGGCTAATTTTTATAGCTTAATAGTAAACCTCTGTAACTGCATAAGAACTATTTAGACTAGTTTACTTGTGTTTAAAAAATGATTGTACTTATAAAACATCAAAAATGTTATGTTGCTCTGCATTTTCTTGTTTAGGTTCAATACTTCCTGAATATTACACTAAACTGAAAGTAAAATTAATTAAATATATCCACGGATCCCTTGCCTTATCCCCATGTTAAATAGGAAAGCAATTATAATAAATAAAATTAATTTTTGATATATATTTATATTTAAGTATATATTTTAAAAAAATTGTTTATCTGTATAACCAGTTGTAATTTAATATTTCCCTTGACACATATTGTGATATTTATATATATCATCAAAAGAGTCCACTACATAAAACAAGACCTATCTCTTGTATATTTTTGTAAGTGATATACAAAAAATACATTAAAATGGATACACATAAAATTTATATATGTTAAGATTCTTTTATTGCTATAAACTTTATTTTTAATGTATACATGTATTTGAGTTGCTTACTCTGAGTTTTTTGTAAATTATTAGGTTGGTGCAAAAATAATGTCGTTTTATCACATAGTAACATATGTGAGAAAACGACACTATTTTTGCACCAACCTAATATCTTAAACAGTGAAATTAGTAACAACTGGCCAAGATGTTGATCTTATTTTGTAGATTATCATTTTAAATAATTTATTAAACAGTAAATAAAAGAAAAAGAAGAATCATTGAGAAAAATTAATTTATTGAAATAATTGCTTTATATGAGAAATGGTAAAACTTGTTTCATGTAAGAACCAAATACAGTCAACTTCAGATGCTTGAGAACTGCAAGACATAAAATTTTCTGGCCTGTTATTGCTTGAAGATTTCGTAACAAAACTGTTATATAAATATTAAATCCATATGCACAATAATAGTTATTCATGCAATTGTTTAAATTTAAACTCTTTATTTGTATTTGTTTCTGCAATTACATAATATATATATATTTGCATACATATCTTCCTCACCAGTAGCACAGCTCTGTGTTTCATGCACAATGCAATCTTTGGATGCTGGAGGAGTCTCAATCCAGCACCTGAAGATTGTGTTGTGCATGAAACTCTGAGTTGTGCTACTGGTGAGGAAAAAAAAATGTATATTTATTAATATATAACTTATAGCTCTTATATTATATCAAGTACTATTTTATTAACACCAGCCCTCAATGTGCAATATTTTATTATATATATATATATAAACAAAGGCAAAGGGAAAACTTATCTTAGCCAATACATTTTGTCCTATGATAAACTTTATCAAGGCAAATGTAAGAATTTTATTTTGCAACAAGTATTCATATTGTCCTTTTACAGATATAGTTTTAGTTATATCTGAAATTTTACACACACACACACACACACATATATATATATATATATATATATATATATATATATATATATATATATGCTCTGTTCCATCTTCAAGCGAAATTTTTGGTATATATATATATATATATATATATATATATATATAAAAAACACTGTTCAAAATTTTGGTTGATGATTGTCTCAGCTTTATTGTATCTATTTAATAGTAAAGTGAACCATGGGAAAAAAATCTACAAATTTGCATTTCAGTAGCATAAAATTGGATTGCCAAAAATAAAAAAAAAAATAAAGCATAAAAATAATAAACAATAAATATAAATAAACTTAAATGTTTTTTTATTTTCCTTTCTTATTAACTGCGATGTAAAAAGAAGCTCAGTCAAAATATTTCTACGAACAGGACATCAAATATTAAAAAGCCACATGTAGTTCACATGCCGCAATTTGGCCACTCTTCGTATAAATGACAAGTTGAAAAGACATTTTAGCTATTTTGTAAATAAAAAGGTAAAAGCATTATTTATATTACACTACTTCTGTCCCATAATAGTTGGTACATTTAGTGTATGAAATGTTTATGCATATGTAACATCTATTATAGGACAAAAGGAATAATATTTATCTCTTGTAAATAATGGACAACATATTTTTTGGCTTTTGTTCTATCATAATTCATTAATTTCTATCATCTTAACATGATTACCTTTATAACTGCGTTTGCAGATTAACATTTTCATAATTTTTATGTTTAAGAAGTTTATGTTATTATAAAAATGATTCAAATCTAATTTTCCTGGCTGATAACTTATTATTTCTGTAGTAAAACTACATTTGGACATTATTATATATTTCTTTATAGTGATTTTAATGTGGCTTGTTTTGGTGTCTCATGTTTGTCATTATTTTTACAACTTCCTGTAACTAATGCTTAACCATTGAAAAAAAAAAAGAACAATCATTGAAACTGATCAATTTGAAGGTACAATGCAAACCAGTGTGATCTCTCATCTGTGGCATGGCTGATCATTTCTAAACATGCCCATCTACTCGGGCTCATTTGTGCTTTTTCAACACCCACAGAACCAACCTGTAGTTTATACTGTAACTATGCTGAATGGACCTCAGTTATGGTCCAAGTATGCTCCCTGACAGGGCCACATATGATTTTGAATTTAGAGTTGTCTTTATATATTGGTTAATGCACCAGTTGTTTAATAGATAACAGCTGAGAATGAGAAATTGGCAAGCCGCATTGGAATCTGTTTATTTATATATGTGTAATTATCCTTGGGAAAGGTATGAATCTATCTCCTCCCCCCATCTATAGGTTAAATAGTAGGATTGTTTCTGGGGGGAAAAATCATTGTTATTCAAAAAGATTTTAATGCAATAATCGCTCGCAAACAAAAAAACGAATTGTTCTTACTATCCAAAATATATTTTGGCTTTAAATAACTCACAAAAGATTGATAATCCATAAAAAAACAAATCAATCAAAAGTCTGTACTGGTTGCCAACCACAGCTAGAAAGCTCAGTCTGTTCTGCTATTTAAGCCATAGCTAGGGGGAGAAGAGTTAGATTCATACCTTTCCCAAGGGTGTGAAAATAAATGTAATGAGCTTGACTAGAATTTGAACACTGCTCTCAGATTTCTGATTCCAAGTCTCTGACCATTACACCACCTCCACATTCAAATGACATAACCTTCATAAAATCTAATTATATCACATCAGCCATTGATATAAAAGCCTTGTCTTTCTTGAAATCTGTTTCTATTCTAATTCTTCATTCAGTATAAACATGTTCTTTTGCTTTTGTCTATATAGGTAACTATTTACACTATTTAGACTGTTGTCCTCATCCTTATTGTCACATTCACAGCATTTCGACCATTGTACACTCCGGCCTTCTTCAGGTGATATTTGTTAAAACTGAGGTATTCAAAGGCACAGTATAGGGAATTAGAACAATTTACCTCTGTGGACTAAATAAAGGATCTGGTATGAAATTTCAACAAATATCAACTGAAGAAAGCTGGAGTGTACAATGGTCGAAATGTTGTGAATGTGACAATAAAAATGATGACAGAATTCTGAACAATAAATGGTGTAAATATGTTCTTTTGTTGTTGTTATTTTAGTTAAATAAGTTATGTACGAAACTAAATGATGTAATTCCATTGATTCTATTTTTGTCAGACAAGTCAGTTTTTTTAATATTCTACAACTGTTCAGTAAGTATCATAAATTTCGGATAAATCTTCAGAGCCTTTCCACTTCAGATGCATCTTTAAAGCTACAGAATTGCAAGTAAAGCTTGGTCGGAAGGTATCATTTCCTTTTTTTTTTTTTTTTTTTTCTTTTTAGGCTCTGTGGGTGATATTGAAAATATGTTAGGGAGTGTGAAAAGATTTAGTGAACTTGGGACCTGCTGTCCATCTCTTCTCTTTAATCTCCTTAATGTTACGCTGATAGCATACAGTGGATGAATGTCCTTCTTTATTTATAAATTGCAGTACCCTCCAATCCTTTATGAATTTAATCTTTTCTAACATGTCATGTGTGGCCTTCAGTTTTCTTTCACAAGAAGTCAAATCCCAGCCCCCAAAAATACTGAGTGCATGAGAAAAAACTCTCACTTTTGAATTTTGGTTTTCATTTTGTCGTAAACATTATATTCTATGATTTTTTCCATTTATAAATATCATTTGAGATTTTGCGTATTACTGTTTAAATTTCATCAAATAAAAATATTAAATATGGATGTAAATTTTATATAATAATGTTATTTAAGATTTTATTGATAATTTCCCTTCCTGATTTTAAAACTTCATTATAACAGGATAACAATAATATATGTGTGTTGAGGCATTTAGGTAACAGCCTTTCATTGATACATGTTTCATTAAAAACAATAGATGGATTATGTTCAATTTTGTACTTTACATAGAGTGTATATTTGGGTATAACATGTAAAGATCATGTCCAAATATTTGTAATCAAGCACTTTTACCCATGATTCTGATCATTTTCTCAAACCAAGGTTACACAGACATGTCATTTTACATATTCAAACACCTCTAAAACTTTGTGTAGCCATTATGTTGAAATTACATATACATAAATGGCAAGTCAGATTCTTTATTAAGTAAATGTTTCATCAGATGTTGAATACATTTAATCTGCAGTTCCAACATTGAAGACGTTTTTATTTAGTTTTGGATTTTGAGATTTTACGTTTAGCGATTCAAAGATTTGGAATCTTTTTCTTTCTTTCTTTTTGTTTTTTACACTTAATATTACATATGTGGTTAGTGTAAAAGATGTTAGTGCATAAAATAGAATTGATGAGTTATGTTCAAGTTCCACACTAGTCTGTTATGCTCATTTTTGCACTAATACCCTTGAGAAAGGGTTGAATCCATTCTCCTCCTTTCAGATATGCGTTAAATAGCAGGATAGACTGGGTTCTCTAGTCTTAGGTGGCAACCAGTCTAGAAGAAGAAAACTCTGAATTGAAAAACCATGGAATAGGCAACAGGAAACCACTTCACTATTTTTCCCAAGAAGTCTTTGAAGAGCTATCATCACTTAATATCCTGAAGGGATATATAGCATTTACAAATAAGAAAATAATTTTGTTTAATAAATGCACCAGTTTTGATAAGAGGACCATGGAAAATTTAAATAAAATAATTTAATTATCCAAATAAAACATTTCACTCAGCTGATAGGTATGTGTGCATATAATAAGTCTGGTCACTTTTAATTCTGTTTGTGTGCATGAGAGATCATTTAGCAAATTAACTTTCATGGAGTTTCATGACTTGCACTCCTATGAGAGGCAAATCAAAATAAATTATAATATGAAGCTATTGGCTTTCCTTTTTTTTACTTTGTTTTTTAATCATTTCATCTCAAGCAAAGAGATAAAGTCACTAAGATGCAAGGTTACTGAGAGTGAAAGAAGCTGAGAAAATGTTTTTGGGGAGTAAGGACAATAAAAGAGTAGGATTCAAAAAGATAGAAGATAATTGACATTGCATTTAAATTTTTGAAAATCACTGTTTACAGGAAAGCAAGAAGCCAGAAGAGAGTTCCACAAATTAGAAGTGCAAGAAGTTAGCATAGAACTTGCAGTTGCATCTCGCAATGTCAACAGTAAAATGATGAGACCTAACTACCAATCTAGTACTGAGACAAAATTTGTGTAAATGTACCAAAAAGAAAATCTCATCAGGACAATTACCATGAAATATTTAACGAAAAGTTACAGGAGGAAAATATGTTACATCATGGGCAAGTGAGTGATGTTGAGATGCTAGATCAGGACCAATAGCATTGCAGATTCTTCTTTTGATTTTGTCAAGAATCTCTTGATACATAGAAGAAGTACCAGACTAGACATATTCAACAATATTCAATGCTTGGACAAATGGTAGACTTATAAAAGTGTAAGATAGATTCTGACAAGAAAAATTGTCTAGCACAACACAATGAACCAACTTTCATGGCAGCAGACCTCACAATTAGTCTAATATAATCATTCCACTTCTTGTCAATAGAAAACATTAGTTCAAGAAGGCATAGTGAATTATTTTTCTGGGGGTTAGCATCAGCCATGATTATTATTGACTTAATACTATTGACTTGAGTACAATTAACTCCTGTCAAATTGAGTACTATTATCCATTCAGGGCAATGGCAGCAAATATTGGACAATCTCCTCAAAGAAAAAGAAGAGACTAGAGGCAACAGAGGTGTGCTTCTACAGAAGGATGCTAAGGATACCATGGACCAAACATGTGAGCAATGATGAGGTTTTGGAGAGGATATAAGCTAAAAGGAAACTCATAGTTAATATCAGGTAGAGGCAGCTGAAATTTCTGGGATACCTAATGAGAAAGGAGGGCTTGGAAAATCTGATACTCACAGGGCAGTTAGAGGGAAAGAGTGACAAGTGAAAGCAATACATGACATACTTAATGGGCTTAAGCAAGTGGATGACAGAACAGGGCCTGTGAGAAATAACAAAATGTCAAATCTACAAGAGCCAGGAAGAAATGGAGAGCCATGATCACCTATGTCCTAAAGGGACATGGCATATAAAAGAAAATGCCCATTCAATGTCTACTTTATTTTATTTGTTTGTCTATTTATATTTTATAATTGAAATTAACTTTGTTTATTTAAGATCTTATACAAAAAACAAGTTTATCTCAGCAATTAAAGTTTACTTGCCAGTAATTAAGTAATATTTCAATTGTATTTTTCATAAAATATCAATAACATTTTTATTGTTTATGTTCAAGACTTCCTGAAATTTAAACTACCATATTTGAGGGCATATAAAGCACAATTTTTTTTTTTTTTTAATAAGAATAGCTTTTAAAATTCTCCTGCATCTTATATGCCATATGTAGGTTTAAAATTCATGATAGTCGACTAAAATTAGATGACGCATTATTTAACGACGATGATAGTAGTATTGAAAATGGGTATCAGAGTTTTGATAACAAAGACAGCAAATTTTATGGATTTGAATATGAATAAAATTTTTAATGATAACTGTACTGTTTTGCTCAATTGTAATAATTGCTTGATTTTGCTTTGGATATTATAAAGTTTTTATAGACTTGTGTTCTTTTTTTCCTATTATTTTTCATTTAATTGTAATCATGGCTCGTTTAACCAAAATAATACCTCATAAATGTAACCTAGGCTGTACCATTTACTAATAATTTTACTAATTTTACCAATCACTAATTTTTTCTTGATTTGCCCTTCTGAAATTAGGGTGCATCTTATACACCCGTGAGTCTTATATGCTGTCAAATATGGTAAATAAACAACATTCTGTTCATCATGGAACTATAACGGCTCTACATCACAAGAAAAATGTAAATTTGTCATATAGAAAAATGATACGAAAAAATATATGAGTAGGTGTTGAAAAGTTCTCTGCCCAAACAGTTTCCCCAAAATAAGTATTCTGATTTTTTGGGCATTGAAATACCAGTTATTAATAAGAAGAGTTGAAATTAATGCAAGCAAGATTGTGCCATTCTAGCATCAATCCTTCATAGCCAATGGACTTTTCAGCCCATCCTTGTATGTGGAAATAAACAATGCAGCTATTAACAAGAAGAGTTGAACTTAATGCATGCAAGATTTCACAGCTCTAGCATCAATCCTTCATAGTCAGCCTATGAACTTTTCAGTTTACCCTTGTATATCCACCTTTTTTACTTTTGTGCAAGTCAAACCTATGTCTACCTTTTTATTGTTTATCAAAATGACAGAATTCCTCTTTAAATAACCAGGAAAATGTTGATATACCATAAAACAAAACAAACAATTTAATGTAGATTTCTAACATACTAGATTTGTTGGCATAAGCAATAAACTTTTAAAATAAAAACAAAATATATTTAAATGTTACACTATCTTTAATGTGCTGGCATGGTAACTACACAACCATTTACCAGAATTCAAAATGGACATTTATGGGTCTTGGATGAGATGCAATGAATAGTTGTCTTCACCCCACATGTCAAAACTATACATGTTACAGAGTACTTTGGAATATTCAAAACCTAGACTATAGGAAAGTTATATTTGGAGCATGATTTGATTTATGGATGATAGAGCAAAAAATGAAATTCTCAGACATTTTGTCACATATTTTTTAATGTGAAATCATTTTTTATTTTAGTAAAGGACACTATATTAACACTATAAACTATATTTTTTGGTAAGTATTTTTCTGAACTTCTCTGTTCTTCATGTTTTTTTTGTTTTTATTTATGATCTTTTGTTCTGTGTTAAGCCTGTAGACTCTTCAGTGAAATATAGGGCCACAGCCTTGCCACATTAGGTATTGCGGCTGTGGTTTTCATATCAAGTAGGGTTTTATAGTGTGGAGTTACCAGCCTAATTCCCAAAGGATTTTAAATTAAAAGTTATTAAATTACACTGGTTGCCAACCAAAGCTCAGGAGCCCAGTCTATCCTGCTGTTTAACCTATAGATGGTCGGAAAACAGATGGCTTCATATCATTACAAGGTCATTTGTGTGAAAGTGAATACAACAGCTTTGACTGGGATTTGAACTCTACATGACAACCCCAATTTTCACAATGATAACCACTACACTATGTGCACATCCTATTTATAACCTAAATAGAAAATATTAATTACTAATTAATGGTTACTAATAGAAATAACTATTACTAGCCAAAATTGTGCAATAGTTCTTCCTTTTTGTTTATATCTCCCATTTAGTTTTCATGTTTTCCAATTCTTCATAATACATTCTAAGATTTTATATAGTTTCTTTTTCTTTGTATTGAGTAAAAAAAATCAATGTATGTCAGAAATAAAATAATTACTGTGTTATTTTTTAAATTATGAAGCATCATTATTATTCATAAATTCAGTAGAATTAGTGTTCACATTTTGATCGTTATAGTCAACATTTTAGACATTTCAGTAAAAGGAACAAGTGTAACAGGAGAGATACATGGAAGAAAGGTTTATTCTCCCATTTAAATTTCCCCCATTATGGGCAATATGATATCTTTGATGTAATAAGACTGTATTTCCTGGACAGAATGGAATGGCTGAAAGGAAAAGGAATGACCAACATACTTTGTTCTCAGAGAGATATTTATACCACTAAGACATACACCAAACTATATATATATATATATATATATGATTCCCATGCAGAGAATAATAAATCACACATATTTACATGACAAAGCAGAGTGTAAAGAGAAACAAAAGAGAAGAATCTTAGATATAATATGGAAATTCTTTTGTGTCTCTGAAGAAGCCATGTTTAAGATTCCAGATTCAAATTGGCCGGATTCATCTACTACTTCATATTCCACAAACAGGAAACAGTAAGTTTTGGGTTTTCACAAATTGAGAACTGAGAGCTGGAGTTTCTTGCCATATCTGGAAAAGATATATTCCCAAAAGGAAACAGTACCATTTGTTTGTAAGATGCTAGGGGGAGGCAAATTTAGTCTCAGCCCAGGCCATTTGACCCAGGCTAAAAAAAAGCAACTGCTCAGTTTGGCTGCTGTAAACAAACTGAAATTGACTGGCCACACATCACGTGACTTATCTCCACCAAAGGGAGATAATTGCCTTCTGTATCTCTACACAAGGAAGAATGAACTGATATGACAGATCAAAATTCCTAAAAGATTATCAACTTTGACTGACACCTGAAGAAGGTCATAAAGTACATAAGCCATAATATTGGGACTATAACAACTAAGATGAGAAGACTAGTTCAATTAGTGTGCAATAAAAAAAAATGTCATTTTTATCTCATTCCTTTTTTAGTCAATTTTTTTCAAACACACACACGCACACACACACTCTCTCTCTCTTTACACACACACACAAGCCATGACATCAACAACACTACATATTCAGTCAGTTATGTACCATGCATAATACATGTATCTTTCCATATATGACTGACGAGGCAGATTTTTTCCTGTAGTAGGTTGCCATTTCTTTCTGTGGTAGACTAGTTGCCATCCAAGGCTATAGAACCCGGTCTGTCCTGCTATTGACCCATAGCTGAGGGGAAAAGAAGATTCATACCTTTCCCAATGGTATTAGCACATATAAGGGAATGTAATGGATTTGAGTGGAATTCGAACTCGGCTCTCCAATTCCTCAATCCGAGTCGCTATCCATTACTCTACCTGTTTATATATATCTATTTATTTCTATCTACCTATCTATCCCTCAGTTCATACCTATCTAGCTATCTATTCATATCTATCTGTTCTTCAAAATTAAACATATTTAAACATTTTGCCTACACTGCTTTTAGCTATAGTTAAAAAAGATTTCCAATTTGATGGAAGGAAGTAAGATAAAGCTGATTATTCATTCGTAAAAAGGTCCCACAATATGCTGCCATTTGTATCAAGAGTTTCATTTGGTTGTTTGTTTATTGTCATCATAATAGAAAAGAATGAGTAGCAATCATATTTGCTTGAGAGAAAAACAGCCATATTTTATGATGAAACTTATTCTGAGAACAATTAGAATCCACTGTTTGAGAAACAACTGTTGAATCTGTTTGAATTTCTGGAATAAGGAGTTATCATTTTCATTCATAAATTGTCATTATCTTTGTTGTTATCTGAATGTATCAGCCATTGTCCCCTTCGGCCTTCATTAGGTGCTTGTGATCTGGGTAATTTTGAACTGAACCCTTTATTTAATCTACACGTTGGCGTAGATTATTGTCATTCTGTTGAGCATGTCTAGGAATATCTTGTCTAGTTCTTATTTCGTACTGCTCAGTTACTGCTCTCCCCTGTTCCACTAAGTTCAAGTACACACTAGCCTACAGGGCAATAATCTAGTGAATTAAAGCATTGATTTGTGAATTTGGTGATATAGTAATTGTGAGTTCAATCCCTGGACTAGGCAGTATGTACTTGGGCACAGTGTAAACAGGGTGAACAATTACTGACCAGTACTTGATAAGAACATAGTCAGTGGAAGAAGAACAATCTTGTAGATTAAATAAAGGGTTCCTTGAAGTTTATCTGGATTGACAGACACTTGATGAAGGCTGGATGGCACAAAGGCAAAAATGTTGTGATAACAACAAAGATAGGGACAATAGTCCTCAAATCCGTCATTGAAAGTTTTTTCTATTATAAAGGTTTTCTTTGACACTTTACCTCTTTCTATAATTTACCATGTACCTCTTTTTTATTTTTTATTTATCATTGCATGACTCAAGAATGGCTAGATCGATGACCACTACTAAATTTTCTGTTTGATGTTTTTAGCATTTTTACGTTTTTAAAAAGATGTTTAATTTGTAATATAAATATAATGCTTAACTGGAATCTTATTTTACATCTGTCAGATTTGCTGAGCCAAATCTTTTGGTTTAAATATAAAGTGAACATCTAGATGAATATTTCTTAACCAGAAAACATGTCTTTTTTTCACTGATTTGTTTATGATCAAGACTTTGATAAAAATAGTGTTGCCATATTTACATTTGTAGCATGAGCAGTGCCATCCAGGGTGATAAATATCATCCTCTTGACGATATTTATTTCAAGTTCTCACACAATTTCATTATATTAAACTTGAAGCTTATTGATATAAGAAAAATACAGTAAAAAAATTTAGATTTCAAAAAATGTGGTTCCTTGAAATGTTTTTGTGAGGTTCCTCTTTCAAATAAGGCAGGATTCAATAAATAAATATATAATTCAAATCCATGATCCCTTAATGAAGCTAGAGGCACCATTTAGGTTTTTTGAAGATATTAACTTAAAATCCTGCCTCTAAGTGTTTTTACAAAATGATGCTGAGAATACCATGAGCAGAACATTTGAGTAACAAGGAAGTTTTATGGAGAATGAAAATAAAAAAAAAAAAACTTAGAACCAGAAAGAGACAGTTGAAATTTGTAAAACACTAAATGGGAAAGAGGGTTTGGAGAATTTGACACCCATGTGGCATATCAAAGGTAGGAGGTGTATAGGGAAATTAACCTACCTAAAAAGCTTATATGAGTTGATAGCAGAACAGGGAGTGGTAGGCATGTTGAAATGACAAACCTTACTAATAGCTACAGAGCTGTGATATCATAACCATTAAGCCAGTACCTGTTAATACCACCAGACTTTTTTGGTTGGCCATATTGTGTGTATACCAGTTACAAGCAGATACAGATTTCTACTCCCTCACACACACACACGCACAAAGCTTGAAGACTGTTCATTTTTTGATATCAACCTGAAATCAGTCAGATATATCAAAGCCAAAGTGAGAATGACACCCACCAACATCTGACTATAACGGGATAAACATTAGTCACAAAGCCAATGTTTATACTCACCTCTACCCCAATATAGCCCCAAAAAAGAAAAAGCAACAAAAGATTAATTCACTATTAAGAATGTAGCTCAGAGAATCCAATGACTCGATGAACAGGGAAAGAAAATGAAAGAAAAATTAAGAAAAAAAGGAAAAACAAATATTATAATAAGTGGACTCAGCTTCCCATATCCTTCTGCTGAATGTCTAATCAGCAACTTGATTGAATACAGAATTCCATGTTCTGTAACCTACTGACTGCTAAAGCAACCACAACCTTTACGATGATCTCTCTAAGTTACAACAAAAAGCCCTCACTGAATTTTGAAGACATGCATGCACTAATCAACCATAGATATTTTATCAACCAAACTTGCTTCTAGCAAAGTCAAAACTTACAAAAAAGCTTGTCCACTCAGGTGGAACTAAGAAATATAGTCTGTCTGAACATTTTCCATGGAAATAGGTATAATGTAGTGGAAGGCTTGCAAAATTTTGTTTGTGGGGAAAGGTGTTGTAGGAGGGGAAATAATTCATCACACGCAAGGCCGTGTAAATGCTTTTGAACACTGTCAAGAGAATATTAAGTAGCTTCAGCCCAAATATGGCAGCAATACTCCATTTGACTGTGAAGCATATGATATATTCTGTTATTAGACTGAGTGTTACAATGACTACATTGGGCTTTGTGAGTATTTGTTCCCTGGCATCACTTTGTTGGCATGCAGAGCTCTCAAATAATAATAATAATTTGAACTTTTTTTCACATCACTATTTACATACCCAGTGGTGCCAAAGGACTCCTTCAAAGGAGATGGTGAAAATTAAATATATAAGTAATTTTTCTTTTTATGATCAAATTTCCAAAACTTTTGGGTAGCAAGCATATATGTTCATAAATATAAAACACAATTTAGCTTCTTTTTTTTTTTTTTTTATAAGTCATACAGCCTGGTCTCCCTACTGGTTTTCGTAATATGAGACATTATTCAACATTACCCAAAGTGAACATGTTTCAAGTTACCGTAAAAACAAAATATGTCATTACCAAGTAATGTGACAAGATTGCTGATACATTGCTTTTCTTAGTTTTTTTCTTTTATGTTAATTTTTTTTCAGTATGTTTATGTTTAATTATTTAAAAAGCAGAATTCTTTAGGCTTTTCACTTTGTAAAAGCAAATTGTCATTAAGGAAGATGAATTTGAATTGCATATTGAATTTCTTGTCATTAAATAGAATCCTTGATACCAAAATAATATGTGACAATTGAAGTAATATTTACATAATGGTCCACATCTGGAAAACACACTGCATACTCTCAGCCTGTAATAATCATTCTTCCCTTACTCACTATATATATATATATATATATATACATTAAAGAATGGACAAAGTCCGACAATTTATTTATTAAAGACATTTTTTATTTAAGTATTTAAGTAAATGCTCTGTTTATAATAAACAGTATTGAATAACATTTACCGGCCTGAATGTCTGAGAAATTTTCATAGAAAATATTCGTCCTTTGACAGGATTCGAACCTGCATCCTATACGGAACCGCCATTTAGCTGGGCGTGCCTAACCGATTCAGCCACAAAGGAGTGTTTGGTAGGCAAGGTCGAATTTACTGCTTATAAACTTCAATCTTCCATGATTCTTTGATACGCCATGAGCAGTTATGAATGTACGAGATTCATGGAAGATTGAAGTTTATAAGCAGTAAATTCGACCTTGCCAACCGAACGCTCCTTTGTGGCTGAATCGGTTAGGCACGCCCAGCTAAATGGCGGTTCCGTATAGGATGCAGGTTCGAATCCTGTCAAAGGACGAATATTTTCTATGAAAATTTCTCAGACATTCAGGCCGGTAAATGTTATTCAATACTGTTTATTATAAACAGAGCATTTACTTAAATACTTGTATCTATAAAAAGAATGTTAAACATAAAAAATGTCTTTAATAAATAAATTGTCGGACTTTGTCCATTTCTTAATGTATGACGTCATTTGTTTACATTTGATATGCCATGAGCAATTATGAATGTACGAGATTCATGGAAGATTGATGTTTATAAGCAGTAAATTCGACCTTGCCAACCGAACGCTCCTTTGTGGCTGAATCGGTTAGGCACGCCCAGCTAAATGGCGGTTCCGTATAGGATGCAGTTTCGAATCCTGTCAAAGGACGAATATTTTCTATGAAAATTTCTCGGAGATTCAGGCTGTTAAATGTTATTTAATACTGTTTATTATAAACAGAGCCTTTACTTAAATACTTGTGTCTATAAAAAGAACGTTAAACATAAAAATGTCTTTAATATATATATATATATATATATATATATATATATATATATATGTGTGTGTGTGTGTGTATAAGCACCTGATAATTGCATTGTGAATGAAACTCAGAGTTTACAAAATATCTTGTTACTGACATGTCACAATGAGAGAGAAGACAGTGGGTAAGCAAGCACCTGAGCTAAAACCCTTTTTTCTTTACTACCCAGGTATTAAGTACCTAATAACAGCAAAGGTTAATCAACCTTTACTGTCCTCTTAATAACATTCAAAGGATATCTATTGATCTCCCTAAAGTATTGGGAATAATTGCAAAAGTTTTCCCTTTCATTTCTTATAGTCAGAAGGACACAAAATGCATGCTGGGATATTTTTCTTAGCCAATAAAATGGGACAGCTTGCGTTTTGACATGACTCAGTCCAGATCTGCCTTAACTACTGAAGACACTTCGTTCGCTTGTCCGACCTTGTTTTGTCTACAAATACCAGCTCATAGTTTGTGAACTCTTTTGCCTTTTTTACCTATTTGGTTTGCTTTAACTATATTGCTTACTTGTTTGCATGATTGTTGCTGTTTCATCCTTTTTGCCCTTTTTTCTTTTCATTGCAAATTTTATTAATTCTGTTTGTGTTATTTATCTTGCATTTTGTCAATGGCTTCTAACTCATCATTTAATTCAAGATGATGCAAAAGATTCCAGCATCCTCTTTTGTCCAGTATTAAAAAAATCATAGAAGTGTCAGTAAATTTGCAGATTAAGCCCCAGACACCAGCTGTAATGAAAATTTCCATTCTGGTACGAAACTGACTGATTAATTCCAAAATAATGGAAGTTTGTGGAAGAAAATTGTTTAGGAGTTATCAACAATATAAATTTGGCTTTATTCACATTTAGCCCAGCTACTATTACTGGCATTGTTTATATACATTTTCCTCAAGTAATAATGCACAGAAACTTACTTTGTTAACAGCCTTTTTACTGATCTTTTTATCTTCTTACTCATCTTTATTACTGCGCAATTTGCGCAATTTAATTTAAAATTTGCACAGTAATGAAGATAAGTGAAGCTTCTGTGCATTTACTACTCTAGGCAAATGTATGTAAACAAAGGCAGCTGGGCTGTAACTGTGATTCGAAAGACGCTGAACTTATATTGTTGATAACTCCTAAATGGTTTTCTTCTGCAAACTTTTGTTATTTTTTAAATAAGCATGCAAATTTACACCAGAATTGAAATTTTCATTGCAAATGGTTTCCAGGGCTTAATCTGCAAATTTACCTAAGTGTCTTTGTTGAAGTTTGCTCAACTATTTATTACTTAAGAAATACTATTTTAATGATATCTTTTCCTGTTTTTGGTAAAGGTTGGTTTGTTTTTTAAGTAAAACATTTTTTTTATCTTTGTTGTTTCAATGACTGCATTTCAATTAGTTGGTTCTTTGACATTTCTCAAGTTTTAAATGTACTGTGTCAGATTAATATTTGTCAATATATAATGTCAATATTATATCCAACTTAGATCTTGAGTCTGGAGAGCTTACTGGCCAAAATTTTTTTTTTCTATTTCAATCTCTGTCAAGACCATAGAATTCACAACCCCACACAGTAGTTACTTGAGAACTCCAGAATTTTTTCAAAGACTGTATAGTATACACCTTGCCAGTGCTACATATTGGTTTTAAATTCCACAATATCTTTCTACTAGACTGGTTGGCAATTGTAGCTATTAGGTTGGTGCAAAAATAATGTCGTTTTTTGACATATTTTTTTAACGTCATAAACGACATTATTTTTGCACCAACCTAATAGAAAGCCCAGTCTGCCCTGCTATTTCACCTATAGCTGACAGTAGAAGGGATACATTTGTACATTTCCAAAGGATATAAGTATTGAAAGTGAATGTAATGAACTTGGCTGGAATTCGAACTTGACTTACCGATTACTTTTTCTGAGCAGCTAACTGAAATGTAATGAGTGAAAGAATATTAAGATAAGAATGCTGGTTCCAATAATTCATCAGACGAGTGACAACATTTCATCCAAGAAGTTTTGACAACAAAATATTTTAGACATTTTCCCTTTCTCCTTTGATTTCTTCCATCACATAAATATCATCTGGCCTTAACTCATTTGAAATAATTTTGCAACAGATCTCTCTTTGTAAACTCACTCCACTGTTCCAGCTTCTTGAAATATAAAATATTAAATTTAATCTCATTTAAGATATGCAATGTTTTTATTCAAATCAAACATGACCCAAGCAAAAGATACAAAGATATGCACAGTTGTAAAAGCAAAAAAAATGGTAGGAAATTATAAAAATATACCAGTTCACAACAGTCTGTTTATTCATTCATTCAGTGTCATACTTAATTTTTCTCGTCCTCTCCTTTACACAGATATTGGCTTGATTAGTGTCAGATGATGTTTGATGTCATTAAACCCCATTTCAAGAGAGCAGTCATACCACTTTGGGTACAGGCATAAGTAGAACAGGGTCGGGTGGGGTTAATAAAAAGAAACAGCCAAAATGGTCATCAAGTCTTGCACCAGTTTTAAATTTAAATGAGCAAAAATACTTAAATAATGGAAGTATTTGGTAAAAATTATATAGAAATCCTGGTTTAAAACATTTTGTTTGTGGTACAAAATTTAATAATGGAGTAGCAACACAAACAGTTAAAATATGTATTTAGGAATAAAAAAAAAAGAGACTGACATTTAATATGAAAGACGAAAAAATAGTTTTGAATTTACTGGTTGTCGTTCTTCACTTTATCAGAACTCAGTTGAGGAATAAAATAGTAAATTTATGTACTGACTAAAAAGGATTAAGAAAAAATCTAATACACCTTTATTAAGTAATATACTAAACAAAGAACATCTACAAGATCATATTAAATACTAACAGCCATTGCTTTTGTTTACGTAGGGAAGGCTGCATGGATTTAAAGAAAAATGGTCTCAAGGACTTTAAGATGGAACTAAGAATGAAATCACCTTGGCACATTGGCGGCTTTTAATCAGGTGCTTTACAACTGCAGACTTGGATAACATAACAGACTTTGCATATTATTTCAAAACTGACATCTTCTAATGAATGGCAAAACACACTGGGAAATTCTTCCCTCCAGAATCTGAGTTGATATAATAGATTTAAGTGTTTCTTGTATTTCTTTCATCTTATTTCTCTTGCTTCTTTGCAACTAGTAGTAATAAGATGTAATAATCTTAAGTTGTGTGAATCCCTTAGATGAAAGATTGTCATTATTATTCATTTTTCATTTGTATTTCTTTCATATTATTTCTCTTGCTTCTTTACAACTAGTAGTAATAAGATGTAATAGTCTTAAGCTGTGTGAATCCCTTAAATGAAGCATTGTCATTATTATTCATTTTTATTCATATTTCTTTCATCTTATTTCTCTTGCTTCTTTACCAGATTCAAAATTTTCTGATTGTATGCAGCATGGATCATAAAAGCATATATGTTTTCTATTGAGAATCACTTCCTCCTTGTTTATGTTTCCATGGCGTCTGCCCTCCTGATTATATGAATTTAAAAGCCAACTGATAGCAGTGCCAATACATTTCCTTTGCTATCTACAAAGATAGAAAAAGAAAAGTTAGAATCAAGAAAACATTGTTTTGACAGAAAAATAATTACTTTTGCTTGTCAGTATGGATACTGTTTTTCTTTTTTTTACTAAAATCCTATTTTATTTTTACTTGTGTTGTGTGTAGTGGATAATATCTGCTCAACACTATTTAGACATTTATAAAGTGACTATTCTTTGGTAGTATAGAAGATAATTTCTGTCCTGCACTATGATTTGAGAAGTATCTCCCAGATCTTATTTGGAAGCTGCGATATCTGGTGGACTTGTAGTGAACTGGATGTGAAAATTGAAGTTAACGCTTCTGTGGCTAAAACACAAATGATTAAAAACGAGTACGTGAGCAAGTGGCTTGCACATAGATTCCAAGTGAAAAATAAAATGAATTTATCTTTAAGTAGAATGTATAGGGAATAGGAAAAGAAATGAACCAGAAGATAGAAATTGGAATCAGATTGGTTGTTCCAAGAACAATTTAGTTCATTTTCAGAGTCTTTTGGCACAGAAACAGTTTTGGAAATAAAATAAAAAAAAAATAAGTTGCCGCATGTAAAGGTGATATGAGAAAATGAATGATGAATATTAGCATTAGATAATATGGTGAATTTCTTTCATCATATTTTCTTCTCCCCACTCCCCCTTCAAGGTCTTGATTTATTTTAAACTGGAGAGCAACATTATAATCTATAATATTTAAAAAAAAATGCATAGATATAAATGATAAGATAAAGAACAAATAGGAAATGCTTATCAATCTAACATGTTTCACTTTTATTCATCAGAGAATGAGATAAGGAGAGAAAGAAGAAAGAAATTCTGGTATTATTAGGTTGGTGAAAAAAATAATGTCGTTTTCTCACATATGTTACTATGTCAGAAAACGACATTATTTTTGCAACAACCTAATATTATTTTTATGTTGTTTGATTTTCATTGGGCAATCAGGCTTCATGCATATTTGACTTGTTACACAACATTAGTATAATTTATACTGTTCTGAACTCAAGAAGAAATAGCACATCCTTTTGAAGCTGAAAAAAATTAACAGATTCCAAACCTGACTGAAAAAAATGTAAATTTAGCTTTATTTATGTATGTTAGTGTATCGTAATTCTAGTTTGTCCATGTGGGATTCAGATGATAATGTATATTCATAAATGAATGTGTGTGTGTGTGTAATAGACATTATTTATATGTTTGGTATCTGTCCACATTTGGGGATGTTTCTACTTAAACACTGGTTATGGTAGATAAACATATGTTAGATTCTTTAAGAATAGATTTAATAAAGGTTGGTGATGTAATATAGTGTTTTTGATATGTGTCTATAATTGGTAAAATATTTATCAGAATTCCCTTGAAGTATTTTCACTATAAATAATTATGTTCTTTTTTTAATCAGAGTGGCATTTTTAAAATCAAAGTTATGGCCAGTTCTGTTCCTGTGTATTACAAGTGAGTTTAATACAAATATTTCTTATGTTATTCAACCTGTTTGATTATTTTTCTTGTCTAGTGATTCAGCCATTTTATAATTTTTATTACTCTTTAGTGAATTAATCTTTAAATTATAGGAAAAGGTCACACAAACATGCATGCAAAATGGTTGAATAATTAAAATATTCATTTTCTTTTAGAGTAGTTTTTAATGTTTATTTTGACTAATTATAGACTAAATCTATAAAAATTACCATATTTGACAGCATATAAGGTGCACTATTTTTTACTAAAAATATCTTTTAAAATGCCCGTGTCTTATGTGCTATATGTAGGTTTAAAATTCGTGATAGATGAAATTAGTTACCTGGCAACTCCTATCAGTTTAGACTTTAGAGTAACTTTTATATACCTATTGTCATTAATTAAAAGGCTATTATGCAGATTAAAAATGTTATCATTGATGATATTCATTATATTAATTTCATCACATTTAATATAAGTACTTTGTTTTCACTAAGATTAGATGCAATAAATTCAAATTATATATTTGTAAAATATATTTGTTTCATTAATATTTTTCTTGCAATAACTTCCAGTTGCATTGCAATCAAAATTTTTATATCCTAATTATTCCAATAAGACATTTACAAGATGCAGGTTGTACAGATTATATAAAGGATATAATAAAGTTTTTATAGGCCCATATTCTTTTTTCCTATTATTTTTCATTTAATTATAATCGTGGCTTGTTAAATCAAAATAATGCCTCATAAATATAGCCTAGGTTATAAAAATAAAGAACAAAACAGATTACTAAAACAAATTTCTTTGTAAATGTAATCTTTTTTTAATAGTAACTACTTCAACATTCTTTGCACCAAATTGTCACCATTTTTCGTCTCTTTTCTGTTCGAGAAATAAGCATGCAGATCTGGCACTGCTTTTGACATGTTTTCTAGTTTTATTAGTAGACAAATACTCCAGAAAATGATGCTATCCCATGAATCCTAGAGTTGGCAATTAGTCATTTAGACCCAAATCATGAATGAAAGATGCTTGTATGATTGTCAAAAAGTTTAAATCATCAATTGATGATATCTGCTAATCTCCAATAAAACACCACATGATGATGATGATGATGGTGGTGGTGGTGGTGGTGGCTGCTGTTTAAGGCTGTTTGTGATGTTCCCTCTCTGTTTTTATACAAGTTTCTCTTCTCTCCAACTCAGAATGTGTATGTCTGCTTTTGGTCATAGTCTCTTTTTTCCCTCTCTTTAACACACATGCACATAAGTAGCATGTATGAATATATACTGAACATAATTAAAGGAAATAAAAGAAATATGAGATTCCTAAATTTAACATTTTTTTGTATTATAGTACTCCATGTACAAAAGAGTTATGCATTCTTTTCACCATGTCACTATTTTTTACCTCTTTTCTCTTTGAGAAGCATGCCTGCAGACATGGCACTGTTTTTGGCATGTTCTTCCTGTTTTATTTGCAAGCAAATACTCTAGGAAATGATAGAACTCCATGAATCATAGTGTTTTCATTTAGACTCAAATCATGCATCATTGTCAAAATGTTTAAATCACTAATTGATGATATTCATTGATGTCCAATGAAACATTAATTGCCTGCCATTTAAGAGTTAAACGAATTTTATATAACAACTATTGCATATCAAGTAATAAACTTTATTACTTGATATTGCATCTCAAGTAATAAAATCTACAGTTTGAAGATTTTATAGAAAGATGTTTTCTCACCAATTCATAATAGGATTGTTTCTAAAATAAACTAATGTGAGTTACATTAAAATTTTGCAAAACAAAAAAATTCCAAAAACTTTTAAACAAAAATCTGTTGTGCCGGAAGTCTCTACTTTAAGACCAACACGTTTTGTCTAAAATATCCCAGCCATTGTATTTGCTCATTTTTTCATCCAAAGTGCAACCCTGTTGAATATCAGGGATACCAAAATTCTCCTTGAGATTTCTTCATTTATCCCCACCCGCTGATAGCAAACCCTAACTACCCTGAATATCAAGACTTAAAAGAAATAGGTTTTATTTCCTCTTTTTGGATTAGCATCTTTGCCTCTTCAAATTCTGCAGAGTGTGTGTAAAATCTAATCACTTTCTTGACATTTTTCTTATAATTCATCACAATATTTTGTATTCAAGAGAAAGTGACTATTTTTTTCCCTCCTGGTTCAACTGCCAAGAAGTACTCACCATAACTGAATGTGATAACATCATGAAACCCACTATTTTTTAAATGCTTTGACCTAGTTTTTCTGGCCATAATTTAACCTTTATACGGCACCTCTATATAGCATAATGGTTAGCAAGCTTCTCTTGCTAGGTCAATTACGACTGAATAGTGAGTTCAATCCTCACTGGGTGCCCCATTCTTTTAGCCATGTGCCACATCTAAGTTGCCTGAAGTGATTTTGCTTCTGTTATTTGTTACAGCTTTTTGTGATTTAGTAGTGCCAATCCACAATGTTCAAAGAAAGATGGACTTCACCAAGATCCACAGTCTTCTCGTTCAAAGCTGTTTTTTATCATTGAACTTAGAAAGCTGTTGTATTCAGCTGACAGTTTAGATATTTTTGAATGAGTTTGGTGTCATGTACGACATCTACAGAGTGCGATGGGCAAATTGTTGCCATTTTATATTTTTAATTTTGCACATGCACATTGTTTGTTTTTGATTTTGTCAACTGCACAGTATAGTAGGGTCAGTTGGGCACCATCTTTGAGAAAAGGAGCACCATGATGCAATTCACTCCATCAGAAATTTGAAAACTGTATACTGTACTACTTGGCATTCATGCTGGATCTCCAATATGAACATTTCAAAGTGTTTGGGTGTCAATCTGAGGACAGTGCAGAGGATTCAGAAAGAGTTGGATGAGTCTAATGGTGATTACAATGGTACAGCAGCTCGGAAAACTCACTCTGATGATTCTGACAAGAAAAGAACTCCTGGATTTTTAGTGAAGGCCAAGATGCTACATCAGGAATGATAACATTGCAGATTCTTCTTTGGATTTTATCAAGAATCTAAATACATAGCAGAAGTATCAGACCATCCCCAAAATTAGCAGTTTCTTTTTATACATCATCACATTCGAAAGAAACATAAACCTCTGTTTCTCCTCAAAAAATATATTTTTGACGGAGGTAAGAAGTGGTAATAAATTGAATGAGAAATATAAACCCAGTTTCAAAACAGTTCTTTCTTGAAAAGATTTATTCAGTAAAGTCCATTAGTTGAATAAACAAATCCATTTCTATCAGCAATTCAAGTCGGATCAGTTGAAGAATCAATGCAGGATTTGATTCTGATAACAGTTTCTTTATTTCAATATCATTTTACATTTTAATTTCTTTTGGAGATTAAATCTCAGAGAGGATTACATTTCAAAGAATTTAAAAAAAAATAATAGATAAAAATACAACAAAAAATAAAAATTAGGATTAATGAATTTTTTAGTCAATTTTGGTTGACATTGTGTTTCCAAATAGATTTTGTGTTTGGTTTTCTGAGTTACATGTTTTCATCATGTGGCTCACTTATTGAACTTGTAAAGGTTTATCAATGTATATATGTAACCATCAATTCTATCCTAATAGCTTCTTTTCTTGCACTTCTCACCTGTGGAACTCTCTTCCAATTTCTTGCTTCCCTGCCACCAACAATCTTCAAAAATTTAAATGCAACATCAATCACTATCTTCTGTCTTCATGGATCTTGTTCTTTTATTGTCCTTTCTCCTCACTAGTCTTTTCATTCTTTTCCATTCCCAGTAACCCCTTGCATCTTAGTGACATTATTGCCTTGTTTGGGGTGAAATGATTAAAAAAATATCCATAGCAAAATCATTTACAATACATTGACATTTTATAAATTAATTCCTAACCATTGAAAATCCCTTTAAGCAATGATTTTCACCGCATTCTATAGTAAAATCAATTATATTATACATATCTTATGCAGCTCCAAGTAGCCATTTGCATGTAACATCAACCACACCCACGTAAACCACTTCAACAAGTGGGCAAACCTGGAGAGGATAGTTGATGGGACTAAACCCTCAATGATTTCATATTGTATATGAAGCCTGATTTCCGGCAGGGTGGGGCAGATGGAATCTCCTACAGATCCAATGATTTTGATCAGAGCATGGACATAACATGTATAAGTCCTGGTCAGCTACTGCAGCCTGGAAGTCTTCAGTTGTAACAGTTCCTCATGCCACCAGTTAAGGACTCCCCAATGACAAAGCATTTCCCGCTATAAATTTTTGCTGCACAAATTTGCTTTGAAAATTAACCATAATTAAATCTCTGATCTGACAAATTCCAGTGCCACCACTGATCCAGAATCTATGTGTCCAGACTTCATTCTATAGCCACCACTGGATCCACTGATGAATTGCAAAAGAACAACCATAATGATATATATATATATATATATATATATATATATATATATATATATATAATAACCATATTTTGTCATTAATTCCAGACCACTGACAATCTTTTTACTCCTCATTAATAATGCATTTCTTTGGTAAAATCAGTACTAAAATTAAAAGGTTGTCCTCTAATAAAATTGTTTACAATCCATTTTTATAGTAAAATCATTAGCAATTAAATCCAATCAAGGCAGATAATTTTAAGTAATTATTTTCACATTTTTAGAACCTACAAATACATCAAAATGAAGCACTTGAGGCTGGCTTTCTTGCTTATATACTTCTGATATTGACATACACAGTTGTTATGATAAGTTTGCGTTCTTGACATATGTCACCTATCATCAGTGTGTTTTTATATATAAAATAAAATTAACAAACTACAAATACGTGCGCGCGCACACACACACACTACTAGATTTTCCCATTGTTTTCAATGTATGAGGGTACAGCAACTCCATTCTTAGAACCAGACAGCACAGACGAATTGCACATATGATTTGATATGCTTTTGCACATTTGATAGTGGCGAAGGCTTGTGCAGAACCAACCACATTTTTTGGAGAGAGCCAAATAGAGAAAACTAGTGCACAGTTTGCCACAAGGTCCCCAAATGACCCTCTTCAGGTTTGGAATTTGGAGTTGTCCTTCTCCCAGACTGGTTGCCACCCAAGGCTATAAGACAGTCTTTTCTGCTGTTTACCCAATAGCTGGGGGAGAAGAGATGGATTTATACCTTTCCCAAGGATATTTGCACATAAGTAAATGTAACCAAGTCGACTTGGTTCTCCTATTCTGCAATTCAAACAACTATCCATGTCTGTGTATGCATATATGTATGTTCTTGAGGTAAGTGAATATAATGTAAAATGTTTATATTTACATTCATAAACTGCTTTAAAAATTCTTCCCCAAGAGGGAATTTTCTTAAAATTGTTAACACCACTTTAAATAATGTCTTCACATCTTATATTACTTGACTTTTCTGTTGTAACAATTGTTGTAATTTCCTCTTTGTTTCAGTATCAAAGTAAATTGTGTGTCCATGTGCTTCTTGTTAAAAATGAATATTCACCAAACTATTTTTAAATTAAAAAAATCTGCTCGGGTTGTATAATTGAATTCTTCCTAATTCATTAGCATCTCTCTTTGTCCTCGTATTTGAGTCATGTACAAAAGTTTACCCTCAGTATGCCAGTAATGCATTTGCTACAATTTGAGGTCAGTATTTAATTTTATTTTTCATCAAAGCTTCTCCCTTTTAAACATCATATTACCTTTCAGTTCATATTTCAAATGCTTAACTTATAGCTAAACTATAATGCATAACGTCATCATAATGAGACATTTATCATGATGCTGATGATGGTGAATACCTTCTTTTCTGTGCCAGGGACACTTCAGCATGTGGACATTTATTGTTCTCTCCTTTCCCCTTATAACTCCAGACAGTTTGATGGTGACTATGTATTTCTGATATTATGATGTTGATACTCATGATGATGATGCTTTTCTATTTCTCAAAACAATTCCATGATTATTATACATTTTTCATAATGATGACAATGATGCTTTTCTCATCATGATAATGATGCATATCTCATGATGAGATGATGATGATACATATCTCATGATGAGATGATGATGATACATATCTCATGATGAGATGATGATGATGCATATCTCATGATGAGATGATGATGATACATATCTCATGATGAGATGATGATGATGATGCATATCTCATGATGAGATGATGATGCATTTCTCAATGTTGATGGTGGTAGTGATTTTCTCTTGATAACAAGCCTTTTCATTTCTCAATTTTGATGATGCTTTTGCACTTCTCAATGTTTCCATGATTGTTATGCATTTCTTATAATTTTGATGATGATCATAATACATTTATAATAATAATAATGATGATGACTTTTCATTTTTCATGATGATTATGATGATTACACATTTCTCATAATTTTAAAGATAATGTTTTTCTCATGATAATGATCATGGTTATTAGGTGTTTCTCATAATAATGTTGATGCTTTTTTTCTTAATAATGAGAATGAGGATTTTGCATTTCTCATAATTTTGATGATGATGCCTTGATATTTCTCAATATTTCTATGATTATTAAGTATTTCTCATAATGATGATGAACAAGAAACTTTTCTAATTATAATAGCTACAAATAAGCAATTGATTTTCATCTTCTTCATGTAGATTTTATTTCAACTTTTCACTTATTTCCAATGTTATGTTTACGCAGGTCATGATGTAAAACTCAGATCTTCTGCTTTTCTTGTTTTCCTGTTTTGAATGATCTAAAAAATAAATAATTTTATTTCCTTCATATTTTCATTATATTTTCTAATACGTGGAATAAATTCCTTCCAAAGATTGAAACCAAATATTTATGTAAATTTCCTATAAAAACCCACAATGTTTAACCATCAAATTTACAGTTTTTGGTTCTTTTGCAACGTTTAAAATACTTGTAGAACATTGTCACAGATCTTGAAATCATGCTTGGCATCCAACATGGCAATCAACCTACCCACTAACCTATACACATCCTCAAAGGCAGAAGTTTTACATCAGCAAATATATTATTGACATGACCTACAGCCAAATTCTCTATTTATTTTTCTTTAAGTTGTAATGAAAAAAAGTTTTTAAAGTATTTTCTTTACAACATTTATTTAAACCGTTAATTGCACTTGACTTTGATTTACATATGTTGAATGTAATTAAGCCAAAACTTTAGAAGTATCACCTCATTAGTCATAGACTCAATATTTTGAACAATGCTCTTCAACAAAGTAATAATAATCAGTTTAAAAAAATATTTTTCACATGATTTAAAAAGTTTAAACTCTTTTTCAGATGAACTTTGATAATTTAAGTCTGTTTTATAAAATACAGTTTGTCTCCATTGTTTTTTTGGAAATCCTTTCTTTCTGCAGAATAAAATTAGTGAAGCCAGAACTTTAAGAATTTGATATGTAGAATTAAGATGAAGATAGATTTAAAGATGCTGGGGAGAATGATCAACTCCTTCTACCACTGCAGGAAGTACCTGACACCTTCTGCTATGTTTTATTTTCACCCTTCAATCACTTTCCCACAAACACAATGTCATAAACCTATAGCTATTTCCATGGAAAATGTTTGGATGAGCTCCTGTAGGCAGAGTCAAGTGGAGGTCTTGTTAAACTTAAAAAACAGCATGACCTGTTGCACAACTTGATACAGAACATTTACTTTCAACTCGTAATATCAGTAATTGGAGTCAACTTCAAAGTAGAAGAGCTAGAGGCTCAGACTGAGAGAAAGTGATGGAAGGAATATTAATTACTTTTTTAGACAGGGATGACAAGACAAAAACTGTTGCCGTTCTGGGTAAGACGATAAACTACATCCAACAGCAAGGACTCTGATTAGGAGATTTTGAGGAGTGTGTAACCACCTCTTAATTGCTTGTGTTCCCAGGTCCACTCTGACCTGGGGTGTTAGCACATATTAGGGTCCCAGCTATGGGCAAATGGTTAACCCCCAAACTGGGGTCAAAACACTATAGAAGTGTAAAACTAGTTTTTAATACCAGAAATACTTTGTAAAAAAATTATTACCAGCAATATATTTTTGAAGGAAAAAATATTACCAGAAATACATTTAAAAAAAAAAAAATAATTACTAGCAATAAAAAAAATTGTTAGCATTAAATAACCCATTAAGGTTGATGTTGTGGTAGGATCCACCTAATTTGCATAGTGGAGTATCGACCATATAAATATGGTTGGTACCGGGAAGGAATCAAGAGATCCAACCAGAGACTCTGCCCGACTGTGACTCAGTCAACACACATTCCAGGAACGGTCTTCCCAGGAATATACAAAAGACTATATGTAAATATTGTGTACACTTTCTTGTTTCAATACATTTTGTTCTAAGTACATTTTGTGTTGCATTATTATTCCATGCATTAGTCAAGTTTCAACAGTTGATATGCCATAAAACATACCAAACCAAAAACTGTTGTCTATAAAACCGACCAGCCCACACAAAGGAAGACACAAAGGAACAATATGGGCCATACAGGATTACATAGATGATGATGACTGAACTGTGCACCCCTCCTCACTTACACCTCAATCTGCCTTCGCTCACTTATAGTAGTAAGAATAAGATGTGGATAATGATCTGGCTGAAGAGATTTTCCATTCTACAGCCTCTTTCCCAAAGACATAACACTGAAAGACTAACGCTACTCTATCACTATTTTGACGATAAATCTTTAGATGAGTTCTAGTTCCACCAGATTAGACCTTTACAATTAGGACATGCCATGTTACTTCAAATCAGCCTCATTTCATTTATATTTTAAATGTAAAGACAAAGTTCCACCAAGACAACTTTTTCAATGAAAACTGCTACTTTGTGCAAGTGACTCCCCTGTGGATGCTTCCCAGAACACTATAATCTTAACCTTTTCCAGTCAATTCAATTGTTATCTATCCTCTTTATCTTCACTTCTGTCATGTCCTCTTTCATTCATATCATACACATTCATCAGAAACATTTTAACAGTCACCTTCTATCTTGAGTGTTTCTCGACTTTTGTATTGGCTGAACTATTTTAGTATTAGAAAAATATACAGGATATGCCCAATAAAGATATATATCATATAAATCTGGTCTGGTTCACATTTTCTCTTTCACATGACACAATGTATGTCCTATCAAAATGTGAAGTATAATTTATATAAATTATTTATTAAATAATGTATAGTCTTTATGTTTAAAGTCATAAAGTGTATTTTGTAAAATGTATTCTGTCATGTCTATGCAAAATTGATTCTGAGAAACTGTTTATAATGCTTTATTGTTAGCCAAAATGAGAAAGATATTTTTAAAGATGCCTTTACATTGAATTGAATCTTGGCCATGATAACAAAATCTTATTGATGCTAATGTGCATTGAATAAGTGCACAAAAACATGAAGGTGTTTTATATTCATTGTAACTTCTTTACATTTTCATGTTCTATAAATCTTTGCTTTCTAAATCAAAATCAAAATAGACTTAATGATCAACTAAAGACCACTTTCTTTTTTTCCTTCCCACTGTTGATTATATATATATATATATATATATATATATATAAAGAAATATAGTTTTAAGCTGTGCTATATTTATGTGATATAGTGCTCAATTCAGAGTTACAGTGTATGTAAATATAAAAGTGAACATTGAAGTCAACACTCAGTCGACAACCTGTCACTGAGTGTTGACTTCAAACAATATTTTAAATCAGTTAATTTATAATATATATATATATATATATATATATATATATATATATATATATATATATTCAAATGTTATTATAGAAGATACTCATATATGAAATAAATGCCCCATTTTTATTTTAAGCAGTGTGTACTACATCTATCAGCTTGCACATTCAAGTATCCACCACAATAATGTTTGAAGTAATAAAACTGTCAGATTAAAAATATTAAAATTTAAAAAATAAATACATTAATTCTTATTGCTTATGTTTTGGATACAAAATTGAGCAGCTAAGGGCTTTTCAATAAAAATAACTGAATGAGGACGTGTGCTTTCCTTGAAAGGAGAATTGAGCTGGGCTGTGACATTCTCTGTAGCTAAATAGTAAAGCACACCAGATCAAACAGTGGTTTCTTTATTAAGCTATCTCAAATGTTCTGGCTAATGGACATAATACACATTGTGAAATAGATGTGTCATTTTTATTTTAAACAGTGGGTATTATGACTTTAAAATAAAATGGGGCATCTATCTCAAATATGAGTATCCACTATAGTAACATTTGTAGCAATAAAAAATGTTGGATTAAAAAAAAAATTAATTCTTTAGAAATATATGCTCAGCTTGAATGTATCTGTAGAAGAGACAAACTGAATAAAAAGAGATGAAAAACTATAATTAACTGATGCATTTCATCAAAGCAACGTAGGATTTATTATGTATTTATATACACAGAGGTGAGGATGTCATTGGTTTATGAAGGCTTTTATTTTGAGAATTTATGTTCATCTATTTTCTATCAGGTGGTTGAAAGGTCAGTCAAAGCATGTGGAAGACACAGTGTCATAATTGAGTCTGGTGAAAAGTAAAGTGAGAGAGTAATATTCAAGAATTTCTTTAGTTTTTAAATGAATATTGTTTCAATTGTGATTAGATTTGTTATGGTATGTGATGGACGTATGTGTTGTACCTCTTCAAAAATGGACTTAACCATTTTTTGACATATTTGTGGTTGTTTATATTGACTTGGGGAAACTTTCAGAAAAAGTGAGATTGGGAAAAAAATTGGGGCATTGATTGATATTTTGATAAAATTCGATGGCAGCATTCTCAAGGAATTACTTTCTCTTTTGAAGAGTGGCACTTTTTAGATCAAGATTGTGGCCAAATTTATTTATGGAGTCAGTTAACTGAAGGCAACATCAATCAGCTAAGTGACAAACTTTTACTCATATTAATCCTATATATATATATATATATATATATATATATATATATATATATACCATCCTGGGTATGACAATAAACTACATCTATGTCTTGGGTAAGACAATAAATTATGTCCAACAGCAAGGCCTCTGATCAGGAGGTTTTGAGGAGTGTGGAACTACCTCAATTGTTGGTGTTCTCAGGTCCACCCTGACCCGGGGTGGTAGCACCTGTTAGGGTCCCAGCTATGGGCAAATAGTTAACCCCCAAACTCAGGTCAAAACACTATGAAAGTGTTAAAAAATTTTATTACCAGCAATACAAATGTTGTCAGCATTAAATAAAATAACCCATTGAGGTTGATATGCCATAAAACAAACCAAATATATATATATATATATATATATATATATATATATATATATATATATAAGGTGGACATTATTCTTGTAATATTTTATGTCTGTTAGATGTATAGATCTTTTTTTCGAGTCTGCAAATAGCCATTGCTACTTTCCATTGAAATTTATAAAATCTTTTAGAAAAATGAAAAATGTTTTTTCTCAAGTCCTGTAACTGTTATCGCTCTTTGCAGTATTGATGGGGGTTTCCTTCCTAACCTTTTGTTTGAAGTAATGTCATTATTTTCTCTTCAAGTTACATGTGCTGTTCATTTTAGTTACTGCTATTAAAAAAAAAAATCATATAAGTGTGTACTGGAATTTTTTCATTCCAGTTCACTTCTCAAAATGTAACAAAGTGACTGAACATCAGAATATATTTCTTTGTTCAGATTGGTTGGTTGGGACCAGAAGTTTTCAGCACCCCCATCTTACTATCATAATAGGCATTTATCTATGAGTTTGATTGTGAACGATGTTAACCCAAATAATGCTAATAATATTACCTGAGGTCTGATGATCAATGACTTTTAATTCAATATTGCCCTGCCTTTACTTTTCATTCCCTCTGCAAAAAGAAAAGGCAAACTAAAGTAGGACCTGGCTGGTATTTTAATTGAGATGAATAGAATATCGATTCTATTCGGTGAGTAATGCAATGAAAACCAACTCTGCTGCCACCTTAACAGTAGCTTCTATTGATTTATCTATTGGCCTTCTTCAAATATCTTTGATATTTATTGGTTTTATTTCCTTTGTGAAAAATTATGAGGTCCCTGTAAAAACTGGGTGTATAAAAAAAGAAACTAATCAAAAATGGTGTGCGCCAGACAGACACAGACATTAAATTCTTGTGCTTTGGCTGTGAGCAATAGATTATTTTTTTTTTTTTTTAATTTCTTCAGAACTATTGGGCAAACAATGAAACTTTATCACTTTTGAAAATAAAGTCTGTCAAGAACCTAAAACATAAAAAAAAGACGTTTTTTTGTTACAAATGAAAGTTTTCAGGTTTTTATTTCTCTTTTTGTAATTACAAAGAGTAATAAATAAAAATAAAAATAAAAAAATAGATTTTATTTCATTAAGTTTACCTGAGAAACAAGCTATTTATGGGAGAACATTTTTTTATATGCTTGAGATGCAATTTTTTCATCCTATCATTTCATGAAATATTTTGTAAAATATCAAATATGCACTTCACATCTGCCTATTTTTTCCACCCTATCATTTTCTTGAAACATTTCGCAAACAAAATGTATACATGCACTTAACTGAAGTACATTACTTTTATAGTAAAAACAAAATAAGTATCAAAGTTCTAAATCCACTATTTGTAACAAATTTTTTACCATATTGGATGTACATGAAACCAAGCAATATGACTTGAATAATGTTCTGAATTTACATGAAACCTGTTAAGCAATCTTGTTAATTTGGTTTAAAACTGAGTGTTATTTTATAAGGCTTTTGTCATTTTTGCAAGTTATCACGTACATAAAAAAATAAATAAAAATTAAATTTAATCACAATTTTACTCAGTATTCATCATCATCATCATCTTTTGACCTCCCTATGGTTTGTCGGAACTCCATTGACAATCCCTTTCCACACTGTTCAGTCCAGCATTGCTGTCCCCAGATACCCAATGTCTAACCCTGAGTCCCGAGCTATGGTGTCTAAGTTTCTATGTAAATTGTGTTAAGTATTGCATTACTGTATCTTGCTTCTCCAATACCACACTGTATTTTTATAAATATAAATGTGAGGGGGTTTATAGTTATTTACTCAAAGTTATAACTCCATTACAAATTTAAATCATAACAATACAAATTTTAGAATTGGTCTGTTTAATTCCAAGATCCACATTGGAACAACAAAAAAGACAGGATTCAAAGAGTCATTGAAATCTACTCCACAATACCATCTAAGGATTGTTCTAGTTGACATCAAAATCCAGGTCAGCCAGAAAATGAGCATTTGATAAAAAAAAAAAAAAATGCAATTTAATATGTTGAATCCTCAAGTACTTTTTTGATTTACTGCTACTGTGTCCAGAATGCATCCCACTCAACTCCCAGGTATCATCCTGTTTGGAGAACTCACCAGTGGCAAGAGCAGGTGGGGAGGCCCAAAACGACGACTCAAGTATCAGTGGAAGACATTTCTGACACAGGTCAATATTGACCATGAGACTTGAAAAATTGTTGCTGCAAATCAGCCTTCCTGACATAGGACCATCCGAGATGGGGACCAAGACTTTCAAGTTCAACCATCAACATGAAGAGGATCTGTGATGTGCTGTCAGGAGAGCTGACTCACCTAGCTATGTCCACCACTCACACTCCTCTGTGACTCCTGCTCATGACTCTTCAGGAGTAGGCTGGGCCTTCACAGGCATCTCTGCTGCCACCACCAGAGGAGAGAAATGGAATAAGGAGAGAGAATGACAATCCCAATGTTTGGATGTGAGCAGATGCCAACTACTTTTTGATAGTTCAGGTTTTATTTCTATCTGAATTTCTGGGATGATGAGTCATTATTATATTATTTACAGTCATACTAATGTTCACATTTATATTGTTATTATCACAACATTTCAGTCATTGTGCCCACCAGCCTCCTTCATGTGTCTGTCAATCCAGGTAAACTTCAACTGAACCCTCTGTTTAAACTCTCGAGGTAGATTGTTTCTATTTCACTGTCCCTGTCTAGGGATATTTTGTCTTGTTCTTATTTTGTACTGCTCTGTTACTGCTCACCCCATTTCTACTGAGTCCAAGTCTGAACTGCCAAGCCTAGGAATTGAACTCATAATTACTATATCACTAAATTTACAAACATCTCTTTTGTAATATCAGCGAATACTCATCACTTTCGTAATGCTTGTTGTAGTAGAGACTTTGTAATCACCGATACAACTATAGTAACGCTGTTGAACAATACTGTTGAGAGACTCCTTCAAATAACACTCACACTAATAGTACTTGCTTGATAATACCCGTTCAAAAAGTAACCACCTAATAGTAATCCGTGTAGTGATCAGTATAGAGAATAGTATAGAAAGTAGTGATCCGTAGTTATAGAGGAGAATGTAGAAATAGTGATCCGAATAGTAATAAAGGATAGGATAGAAATGATGATCTGAATAGTAAAGGAGGATAATGTAGAAAGAGTGATTCATTAGACGCCACGCTAATTCCCATATCTGCGTTTCCTCTATGGTCACGTGATCTACTTAATTCAAAATGGGATCAGCTGTGTTTGCTCTTTGGTGATCTACGTTCAAACTACAGTGTCGGCAGCAAAATTTTATTTCTATATAATAATCACAAAAATATCTTGTCTCAGGTGATTCAGGGTAAAAATCTATCCTTATTTTCAACTGGTTATTTAAAGAAAGATTACATTTTTAAATATTTGCATTAATAGAATATTTTTGATATTATGGTTCCTACATTTTGACACAGACCAATTTGGACAAAGGTCATTTTGGTCCAAATATTTTAGTTCAATATATTTTGCTGTAGGCCATTCTAGTGCCCACCTTTTGGTGCCTAACATTTTGGCACTAAGGGTAATATCCCTAAGCAGGTTTTCAGAAATCTTCTTCCAGTAGAATCAAAAAGTCTCATAATAAACTGACTCATTCTCATTCTCCTCATCATCACTAAATTAATTTTATCTTTGTTCTAGTTTAAAATAAATTTAACTATGTTCAAAATTTAATTTAAATACCAAAATTATCTATATTCAAATAAACCATAATATTAATTATTTTATTTTACTAATATTCAAACTGTGATTTAAATTAATGCATCCTATTAAAAACAAAAATATGCACGATTTAATCAAGATATTTTTTAATTATAATATTTTAATAATGAGTAAGGTGAAAAGGTGACTTCACCACATTGTGTGGCTGTTTTCTAGGATTACAAATGTCTGTTTATTTTTCTAAAATATCCAACACCAAAATGTCTATGGTGAAAATGTTGGCATGAAAAAGTATTTAGCCAAAATGTCTATGGTCAAAAATGTATAGCACAAAAAATTTCTATAGTCAAAATATCTGGCACTAAAATGTTTATGGGCAATATGTTTGGCATCAAAATATCTATGATCAAAATTTCTGGCACCAAAAGTTCTATTACCAAAATATCTAGCACCAAAAATTCTTTAGGCAAAATGTCCAGCACTAAAATGTCTGACTCCAAAAAGTTTTTTGCCAAAATGTCTGATTCCAAAAGTTTGATAGCCAAAATGGCCACCATCCTGGGTATGACAATAAACTACATCTACATCCTGGGTAAGATGATAAACTATGTCCAGCAGCAAGGACTCTGATCAGGAGGTTTTTAGGAGTGTCAAACCACCTCTTAATTGCTGGTGTTCCCAGGTGCAACCTGACCCAGGGTGGTAGCACCTGTTAGGGTCCCAGCTATAGGCAAATGGTTAACCCCCAAACTGGGGTCAAAACACTATGAAAGTGTAAAACTAGTTTTTAATACCAGAAATACTTTGTTAAAAAGAAATTATTACCAGCAATACATTTTTGAAAAAAAAAAAATATTGAAAGAAAAAAAATTACCAGAAATAAAAATTGTCAGCATTAAATAACCAATTGTGGTTGATCTGCTGTAAAACAAACCAAACCAAAATGCCCAGCACCAAAATGTCTATGGTCAAAATACCTATATCCAAAATGTGGGCGCCAAAATGTAACATTTTGATTTTGTGGGGTTTGTCTAACAAATGCTTGTATAACCCTCTAATCTTATTCATATAATATATATATATATATATATATATATATATATATATATATATATATATATATATTCATATCCTAAAATGAGTAATTCATTTTTTATAGTGTCACATGGAAAGGGTTTGTTAGGGATAATATAGCCCATTACATGCTGCTTCTCATTTATTCTTCAGATGTTCTGTAGAGAGCACTTGTGTTTTCTTTAATCTCCGTTTCCCTTGCCTCAATTCTTCCCTTCTTCATCTTCCCAATACAGTATCCCCTCTCCGTAATAAAACTGTTTTTGTTCTCCATCGCCAAAACTGTTGACATCTTATTCTTTCTATTTCTATATCATCTAATCAATTCTCCAAGTTTATACTGATTTCTCCATATTTGTTTGTTTTTATATTTAATAATTGGAAATATGCAATAATCAACATTGTTTAGACAACCATCTATAATCAAGAACATACTGAAGCTTTTTATTGACTTCTACTTAGATAAAAAAAGAAAAATGCCAGCGTTCTCTTCAGCCACTTAGTACGAGGAAGTGAGGCATTTAATCTATAATTAAGACTTCCTTTAAGTAATTCGTTTTATACGTTTTTTATCACACAGTAAAGCTATACAAATGCACTGATTTTTGACATAAAATCTTAAATGCTGTGATCTCAAAGACAATGCTATACCACTTGACATGTTTTTGGGAACTTGCTTACATATATATATATATATATATATATATATATAAAATCTAATTAATGTCTTTATTGTCTGTGACATGTATTAAGTAATCTGACCAAAATAAGAAACTAAATGAGATTTTATCTTCTTAACAAAAAGAAAGGAAGAGTATTTTTCTAAAATTTCTGCTGGATAGCAAAACAAGAGTAAGACTGAGCAGTGATATTTGCAGCTTTACAAGAAAATAATAAAACTGGCATCAGAATCAAGACAATTTACTACTTACTCTACAGATAGATAACTGTTGAAAAGGTTAAAATTGTAGTGATCAGGGAATTATTCTTTAGAGAGTCTATTCAAAAACATAACTGTTCTGGGGAAAAGATGTCTGGGTGGAGCTTCCTCCTTACCAATGAAATATAAAGACAATGAGGATGTGTTGACCCTGTGTACATGGTATGATGGGTCCTATCTGTAAAGGTCTGAACTGCTGAAACTAAGGAATATACTTTATCTGGAGATGTGCCATGAAAATAATAATGGAGTAGCAAGAGCTTAATAACATTTCCTCAACGAGAAAAGGCGTAGAAAACAATTCATCACCCACAAGCAGCAATAAACACTTTTGAATTCTATCAAGGCTGGGAAGTGAGGATTGGGCAGCTCCAGCCTAGATATAGCTGCAATACTCTATTTGTGGTCTAATCTGACTCTTGTAAAGATAGAGCATGGCAGGAGGAGTCTGGTACTTTAAGAAATAGTACAAGAAACTGATAAATTTTTTCAGCATCTTTTAGTCATGGTTTGTATATAAAAATTCTACTTGAGGTCTGGAGTGATATTTAACATCTCCCACAGGGGCTGGTGGGGGAGAGTCTTCTAATCACTTATCTGTAATAAGAGACAATTATAACTGCACTGCCCAGTGAGTAATAATGTTTTCTGTTAGGCATTCCCTTTATGACCTGTCTATAATTTATCCTTGAAGATTTGGAATAAATTTCACTATTCCAGAATTGTCTTTGTAGCAGAACAAATCAGAAGGGAAAAGCAGCAAATGGCTCGTACAAAGCCGCTCATATTCTGCTTAGGTGTTAGAATGTATAATTCTTTTCAATGATTAAAATCTCAAAGTGTTGTACCAGTAAACCAGTACAAAGGGATCAACGGGTTAATATCTGAAGTGTTGCTATCTGTGGTGAAAAAGAAAGCAGTCTTTATTGCAAATTATAGAACATTTAACCAGACTGTTCTGTCAACCTTATATAATGTCATTTGATTAGTTTTATCAGATGACATTTCTTCTGTACCAGCCTGAAATCTGATACAATGATTGCTTTACAACAAGAAAATTTCAAAAGTCATAGAAATTAAGAATGAGTAAACAACTCATAGTTACTTTCTTAAAATAATTCTTGTAAAAATAGGATTGTAAAAAAAATAGTAATATATGATATAAACATTAACCAAGCTTAATATAGTCTGGTGTCAGTTTACAGTAGCAGGGTCCCTAGTGAGAATTGAACTTGCTTTGTTTGGAAGACAAATTTGTTAAACATTACCCCACATGAGTTACCAACAATATGAAAACAAACATTTTATATAGGTGTATGGGGTAGCAGATGCTACCACTGTACCATAATAGTTGATACATTAAGTATATAAAATTTGTATGCATATATAACAATTATTATGGGACATAGGTAATATATACTTATATACAACCTCTGTCCCATAATTACATAGTTACATTCAGTGTATGAAATATGAATGCAAGTGTAGCAACTATTATGGGACAGAAGTTGTATAATAATCTAATGTATTACTTCTGTCACCTTATAACTGTTGCATTTAGCATATAAAATTATGGTACAGAGGTAATATACAGTCCGTTACCATTATTGGTACCATTTCAGTTTTTGATATATCTTCAGAAATTAGTGGAAAAAACAAATTTATATTACCAGAATTTTTTAATTGGTTGTCCAAAGTAATTTTATCCCACAATTGTTTTTCCAACTTAAATGTTGTAATTTCAAAGAGAAAAAGAAAAAAAATGATGGACAATAATAAAGGTATCTCTCCTTAATATTTAGTTGTACCCCCTTTGACAACCTTTCAAACATTTCTGGTATCCATTTATAAGATTCTTGCACTTCTCAGTTGGTATTTTTTCCCACTCTTCATTTACAATTTGTTCAAGCTCTTGAATATTTGCAGGATTCCTTTCCCCAATGGCAGATTTCAGCTGACCCCATACATTTTCAATGGAGTTGAGATTAAGACTCATTGCTAGCCCGTTTAAGACAGTCCATTTCTTCCTTTTCAACCATTCCTTGATGTTCTTGGATGTGTGCCTTGGATTGTTATCTTGCTGAATAACACATGATTTTCCAACTCGGGACCAAGTTTTCTCACATAAGGTCACACATTTTGTTCTAAAATCTCTTGGTAATCCTCAGATTTCATGATTCCTGTTATACAGTCAAGGCTTCCAGTACCAGTTCAACAAAGTCGCCCCGCAAAATTATGAATCCTCCATCATGCTTAACTGTTGGTAAGATGTTCTTTTCATTATAAGTTTCATTTTGCTATCTGTAAACATATTGTTAGTGTGAATTGCCAAAGAGCTTTAGTTTTATTTCCTCTGTCCACACAACATTTTTCCTATAGGGATTGTGGTTTGCCTACATACTCTTTGGCAAACTTCAGTTGGTCCTTTTTATATGTTTTTTTTTTTCCCCAGTAATAAAATTTTTCTTGCCCTTTGCCCATGAAGCCCTGCTTTGTTTAGTGTGTGCCATATAGTACATGATGAAACAATTACCCCAGATTGTACCATGTCGGCTTTCAGGTCTTTGGATTTTTTACTTAGTGTTTTTTCCATGGTTTATACCAACCTTTGAAGATTTCTCTCATCAATTTTCCTCTTACTCCCATGTCCAGGGATGTTCTTGACAGTTCCAAGCATAGCAAACTAAACCAACTTGGATAAAAGGCAATATTTATGGAATGTCCAGGGGAGGCTGAACTTACTCTTGATATCCTGCAAGGAAAGCATGGTGACATTAGAGACAGTTCTCACGGATTTCAATCTTTATATATACAAAAACTTTAATATCCAGTGAGCATAGAATTTAACTTAGTCAATTTCATAAGAAAATAATTTTTTTTCTGATCATCATTTCAACATTTTCCCCATTGACGGGACCTAGAATACATCAACCGCATTTCCTGCACAAGGTTAACTCTCACCAGAGGGAACCACCTACCAACTAAATGCTTACTGGCAAGTATAAATGACCAATATTTACCTAAGCTCCAGGCCAAATAAATAATTGTGGACTCAAATATAAATAGCCAATATTTACCTATCCCCAAACCAAATAAATGCTTACAGACTCAAATATTATTTAAAAAAAACAACAAAAAACGAATGATTTCAACATTAAATAATTCAACAAGGTTAACATTTTATAATATCAATCAACCAACCAAAGGACCAACCCTCATTTCAATGTACATCTGAAATTTGACATTCTTTGAAAATAGATTATTCTCTAATGCAAATGTTTATTGTAAATAAGATTAATGTTTTTATCCTGAACCAAACATAAACTAAATTGTACTTTAATTCATGGCATAATGAACAAAGATATCTATTAGGTTGGTGCAAAAATAATGTCGTTTTCTCACATATGTTACCATGTGAGAAAACGACATTATTTTTGCACCAACCTAATAGATTTTCCCATGACTATTATAGGCACTGCCACTGCAGTTGAAGGAGACACCTAGATAGCTTTCAGCTGTGCACTAGTGAAGTTTTAAGGTAGAGTTAAGTGTGTAATACCAATTCCACTTTTTAAACCAGAGCTTTACATGCTATCAACTGATCAGGTAAGACAATGGCAGTGAGGTCCTGTGGTTGTAGGGCTTTTGCTGGTGTTTCCGAAGCAGATGGCCTTGCTGGTTGTAAGGGATTGCTATCTCTCTAAGGAAGAATTCTGAGAATATGAGGAAAAGAGGTGGAGAGGAAGAATTATATATATATATATATATATATATATATATATAGCTTTTTATTCTTCAGTTACCCACTATATTCAATTGAAATTTATAAAACAAATTCTATTGAAACAGTTTCTCAGGAAAATAGGTTTCTCAAGTTCACTGTCATTTGCTCTTTTATTGATGGTGGCTTCCTTCTTAAACTTTTGTATGAAGTAATATGGAATGTCAATATATGTAGAGTGAGTGGTCATGATTAAATGTAAATAAATAGCAGAATTGCCCAACAAACAGAACTGACAAAGATGGTAACAAGCAAAATATCCAGAAAAAGAACAGGGTAAAAAATAATATAAATCAAGCAAACAATATATGCAAGGTAAATCAACAGTAATAAGGCAAAGCAACTAATATAGCAAAAAGTTCACAAACTAAGAATTGGGGTTGACACTCAAGAGTAAATCTGGATGTATGAATGTAGTGTTCTGACTTCAAGAGATATATTATTTTCTCTCCAAATTAAACATGCTATCCATTTTCATCATTGCCACTGTTGGCAGTCCTCAAGTGATGTGGTTTCTATTATTTGGTACAGTTCTTTGTTTGTGATTCTGTAGCACCAGTCCACAAGGTTCAAAGAAGGATGATCTTTGCCAAGTCACTCAGGCTTCATTATTTTCTCTTTCACTTACATGTGATATCCATTTTAGTTGTTGCTGCTGTTGGAAGTCCTCAATTATGTGGTTTCTGTTACTTGGTACAGTTCTTTGTTTGTGATTCTGTAGCACCAGTCCACAAGGTTCAAAGAAGGATGACCTTTGCCAAGACACTCAGGCTTCATTATTTTCTCTTTGAGTTACATGTGCTATCCATTTTAGTTGTTGCTGCTGTTGAAAGTCCTCAAGTGATGTGGTTCCTATTATTTGGTACAGTTCTTTGTGATTCCTTTGGGCAATGAGGTTTAAAGAAGGATGGTCCTTGTTTTATTTGCTTGAAGCCATTTTTGAATATTGATTTGCAAAATGATTGTATAAAGATGACAGTTATATTTCTAACAACTACAAAAGATAACAAGTAGTGGAGAGCCATGATTGTCCACATCCTGAAGGGACACAGCACATAGAAGAAGAATCTTGAGTTCTTATCAAAGAAACAGGAAGATAATAGCAAGAGAATTATTTCTAATCTGATGTGGTATATTTTTTGTTTTTTGTTAGTTAAAAGCTTCATTGTCATATGTATTTGTCTGTTGATGGTATGTGTGCATTGGTTGACAGCATGCAAATGAAGAGAGAATATTTCAACAGAAGAAAGTTCTAAACAGATGTAAAGTTTTGACATGTGCAGCCTCCCCTCGCCCTGGCCACCCAGAAGCATGCTAACATTTTGTGACAAACCAAGAATTTATTCATGGTATGAAGTAGGAGAAAAATAGAATTACTTTGACAGTATCTACTTTTACACAAGGTTTGAAAAGATAGGGTTTTGTTTTAAGATGAGATCTGTATTATCTGAATAGTAAGTATTGTTTGTGTATTACATACATACACACACACACATATATAGAGAGAGAGGTACATACACACAGGGTGTGATAGATAAATTGTCATCTAAATTAGGCAAAAATGAAAATAACACTAATATCTCATTTTAACAGATATATTAACCAAAATTATACAAAAATATCTTGAAGTACTAAAGAGTAAATTTATTTAATAAAATCGCTATTGGCTTCAACCACAGTCTCCAGACAATTTGGAATTTCCTGCAACTCTTCTGGACAGTCTCCTTGTTTAATGCTGCCATAATCCTTGCCTTCATTTCATTTTTGGTATTACAAGGAGTTTTGTTGGTCTTTTGCTCAATTGCACTCCATGCATAATAATCAAGGGGGTTGCAGTCTGGGAAGTTTGTTGAAACAGAAACAAAAAGTGTACCATTAGGAAAGGAGAAATAGAAATCCATCCCAGAGTTACTAAGATACCAACACACTTGCAGTATTTGTGGAAAAGTTACCCTCTCAGCAGCTGGTTTAGCCAGCCACATGAGATCACACTAGAGAGGTAAGGTGCAAACTCTTGTGAATGCAATCCTACCAGAAAAACCTGCAGGTTACTTGTGCAAGTTTTGTGTCAAAGTTTGTAAGTGTGTTGCAGGACTCAAACATCGCATGATTGTACAAAGAAACAAGTAAATTTCCAACATAGGTAACACAGACAAATTCTATGTGTACGACATTTCTAAGAGTGGTTGTAAAAATGAAACTGGCCTTAAGGATCACTTACGGGCCCATAGCAGAGTGTTAACTCAGATATAAATGATGGAAATAATAAAATTCTGAATGAAAAACACAAAAAAGCTACCAAGTGTAGAGAAAATGTTCTTCTGCAATGAAGTGAAAAATTATCAGATGTATGTGTGTGTATTTGGGCAGCAATCCCTCTTTTATACAAGTTTCATTAAAGACCACTGACAAGGTATTGCAGTTAAGCTTTTTATTCAATTTTTCTTGTGTTCATATAAGTCATTTCTTTTCTGGACATGTGTAAAATCAAATGTATATCTATATATCTGAGTGCATTCGATTATCTATTGGCGGATATTTTTTTTAAATGAATATATAGATTTTTATATATGTGTAGTATCTATAGTGATGGGAATATTTTTTTTTTATTTTCCAAACATGATCAGCATATTGTTGCCGTGTTCATCGTAGATATTATTGAATGTTGGCATTTTCTTACTTATCATTAATGCCTCCATTTTTATTAGCCTTTTTTTTTACATATGCATGAAGCTGTTATAGTTGTATTTTCTATGAGTATGTTGTGGACAGAGTCTGGTAGGTTTCCATGTGTGTTTAAATGGGTGCTATATATATATATATATATATATATATATATATATAAAATTATAAAATATGTATTTAGGTAAGAATTCATTCAAACAAGTTTTGTTAAATTCAATGTATAATCTCTATTTAAATTTTCTTGTTTTCATTCAGAAATTGGAAAAATATAAAAAATTATATAGACTGACCTCATTGCTTGACTTTACCAAAACTTATTTATTTGTTTGTGTATATATATATATATATATATATATATATATATATATATATTGCTCACTATAGTACAAAAGGTTGAGGCCACTCTCTGGATTTAATCAATAAATTTCATGCTGCCTTTGGTTTAATTAACTCCTACTAATCTAAGATGGTGAAACTTTTAACCCACAGCACCCAATTTCTTAGAGAGGAGGAGGTTACCAAAAATTTAAAATCTGCCCACCCTAATATTACCATTAGGCAAAAAGAGCTAAAATTTTAAGGAATTTTTTTTAATTGTTTCACTCTAAGCAATGATAATGCCACTAAGATGCCAGGGGATTATAAAGGGTGAAAGATAATGAGAAAACTGAGAATAAGGAGGATTGATAAAAGGACAATAAAAAAAATAGGAACAGGGTTCAAGAAGACAGAAGATGGCTCATTTAAATTTTTGGAGATTGTAATTATCAGGGAAGCAAAAATTCAGGAGGGGTTTTCATCGGTGGGAAGTGTGAGAAAAGAAAATGTTAGAGTAGAATTGGCAGTTACATCTAGCGAGTTCAACAGTAAAACGATTAGACCTAGTTGCCAATCTAGTAGCAGGTTTAAATTCATATGGTTGGGGCACCAGGGGATTAAAAAAAAAGCTCATTAGAACAGTTGCTATGAAAATATTTGTAGAAAAGACAGAGGGAAGCCATGTCACATTGTTGAGAAAGAGACTGAAGTTGAGATGCCTGATCAACATTAATTACATGACAGACCCTTCTCTGGATTTTGCCAATAATTGTGAGATGTATGACAGGAGCACCATACCAGATATGGCAACAATATCCAATGAATAGATGAATGGTAGATTTATAAATGTGCAAGATGGATTCTGAAGAGAAAAATTCTCTTGCAAACCTTGCAGTAATTAATTAAATTATTATTATTGAATATATCATAGAATATTTTAGGAAGAGAAAGTCCCTTTGGCGTGAAATGAGCTAATAAATTAGCTTTGAAAAAAAACATTCTTAAATTTATATATATATATATATATAACACCCATAGACAGAATGTTTCACAGCTCACCAGTGTCACTAGACATGCGATTCAAGCCAGGATTGAAATATGACCGATTTGACATCAGTCAGAGTCTCTCATCCTTAGGCTATCAGTGCATGCAGCAGAGAAAGGGAATTTTTATCACATGATCCAGGCATGACCATATATATTTTTTATATGAGATATAAGCATTACTAGCTCAATTCATAGCAAAGAGCTTTTAGCGTTAAATAGCAGCAAGTGACAAATTCCCTTTCTTCCAAAGTGCTCAACATATGAGAAGGGGCATATAGGACTCAAAGATCAGAATTGAATTAGACCAGGAAACAGTTGTATTAAAACGTGCTCAATACACGTATAAAGAAAATAAAATGAAAATGTAACATGCAGATCTTTTAAATTTAAAAAATTAGGAGATCAGCCGATCATGCTACATTGGTTTAAACTTTTCGGTATCTTCTGGCAATTTGGGCTAAATAATTTCATAACGCTTTATTATTTAAAAAATAAATGCACAATGTAATGTGTAATAGAAGAGGAGGAGAAAAGCAAGGATATTGAAATTGTATCGGATGGGTGGGGGGCTTACATGAAATATACAAACATTCATCCTGGTTCATACAAACTCAAAAAGAACTTTTTTATGTATATGCATCATGTCATTATTTCTGATCTCTTATTCAGAAGATTTTTCTGGCCTGGAAATGTTATTATTGTTAACTTTTCTTCCAAAGATTGCAGATATCACTATAATTGTTGACATTTTTTTAATATTTCCTAGTTTACAATCAGATCTTTGTTATTTTTTTCTTTTAATTTTCACACATGGCTGGTTAGTCTAGTAGAATTCCTAAGTCTTTCTAGTTTGAATGATAACTTGTGATTTCTTTCTTTTTTTTTTATGATAGAGAAATGGATAGTGGACCAGATTGAGTAATCGGAGAGCCATGTTTGACTTCTAGTCATGTTCATTACATTCACTTACTTGGGAAAGGTATGGATCCATCTCTTCTCTTCCCAGCTATGGGTAAATAGCAGGACAGATTGGGTCCTATAGCCTTGTATGGTGAACAGTCTAGGAGAAGGACAACTCTGAGGGTTGTTTGGGATGCTTGTGGCGTATTGTGCACCAGTTCGCTGTATTTGGCTCTTCCAAGAAGTGTCATTGGTTATGCAAAAGCATTCACCTGTATAATCAAATGATATGTGTGGGTGGTCTGACTGTTGGTTCTAAGAATTGAGCTGCTTTACTCTCATAAGTCAAAAACGATGGGAGAGACCAGTGTGTGTGTGTGTGTATATATATATATATATATATATATATATATATATATATATATATATATATATATATAGCTGAATGGGAATATGTAGAAAACAGTTAAGTATTATTATAGTAAGAACAGATTAAAATATTTTTTAATGGCTACATAGTTAATGATTAAAATTTACACCTGTCTGTAATATTTTACTCTTTAGAAACTTGTGTATACTTACACCCCCAAAAGTATTTAGAATTTTACTTTTGTGTCATTATATGAAAACCCACATCTTTATCACTCTAAAAGTGTAACAAATATAAAAAAAATTATTTCTATTTTGACCTGATCCAGTGACCAAGTAGTTCTTGACAAGTGAAAATCTCAAATATCTAAAATTAAATGATTCTATGTGTGTTTGTGTGAAGATTTACACTTTAGAAATGCATATATACTTATATGCCAAAAGTATTTTGGATTTTACTTGTATGTAAATATATGAAAGTTCCATCCCATAACAGATTCAAGAATTAAAAAAAATTAAATCATACAAAGATTTTGCACTTTTTTATAATATTGTTCATTCAATACAAGGTCCAAGAGCCACTCAAAGTAGAGGGTTACTGAATGATGTTGTTTTATGGAGATAAGAGGAGGATGAGGAGGTAAGATTATGAAGATATGTAGGATAGACAATGGTTAACTCTTGACTTAAATATTGTAGTGATTGGGGCAGCATCCTGTTGGGAGTCTGTTCCACAATGCAGTGGCTCTTAGGAAGAAGCTGTCCAAATGGAACTTCCTTCTTATCAATGGAATATGAAGAGGATTCAACACTGTGTATGTGACATGGTGGGTCTTATGTGTAAAGGTCTGAACTGACAGAACTAATGAATGTAGCTTGTGTCTGAATATTTTCCATGGAAATAGGATAGAGTAGCAAGAGGCTTATAATGATTCATCTTGGAGAACGGGTTGTAAAGTGGAAAATAATTACATCTGATCCACTAAACTTGTGAGTGATCTTCTTCCTGACAAGTGAAAATTCTAAATACAGTTCATGGAGTTGACCTGTTGAAGACATGACCACCAGAACTTTGTATACAGCAACAGTTGAAGTAAAGACATCAACAACTAATATTATATGTTTTCTGTCTGAATTTCTGGATGAGGATTATTATTATTATTATTTACATTTAAACTAATGTCCCTATCTTTGTTGTTGTTATCCCTGACAATATTTCATACTCTTATAAATTTGGATTTATTTCAGGAATTTTTTTTTTTATTTTGATGAAACATAACTAAATGGGGATAGCCAATTCTGATACAGTACCACCTCGATTATCTGGACATCTGGGAACATAGGGTTCGAAATATTCAGATAATTCTGTATAATTGAATACTACATAAGAAAAAAAAAATCATTTTCTGAAAGAAATTTAACATTTATATTATACCAGATATTAAAAATTTTCACTAGACACATATGTGTCAATAACCCTATCAGCAACAGTAACACCTTTTCAGCTTTTGGGCATGCATAAAAGGAAAAATGCATCTAGCATACATGCTATGAACATGAACAGGCTAGTTCTCTTTCTCTGCAGGCCAATATCTGGAAGGGATGCTAAAGTTAGTGCTCAATGCAATAGACACACAAGGCTTAGACTATGCACATCACTATCTCAATGATTCACCAGACATGTAAGTTCAAATTTTCTTTCATTATTTACAGAGACTCTTGAGAACATTCCTTGAAATTTTTTTTCTACACAAAAGATGTTCTCACTAAAATAAATATTTTTATCTCATTCTGTTTCAATTTTTTGTTTGTCTATTTTCTCAACACTTTTAGTTTTTGCTCAATACACACGACCCCTAACCTAGTAAAAACAGTTTGGTGACCATTAGGTTAGCTGTGGGTTTCTTTATTTCATGTTAACTTTACAATATTATCAAATAATATTTTCAAATGATTTCTTCAATGTTTTGACCAAAAACTTTACTCATTTTTCAAAATATCACTGACTGTATATTTGCCTATGTTTCACCATGATCTTGGTTTTGAGATTTTCTTCAGTCACCACATCACAAATATTCATTATTTATTATTCCTCCTCAACAGATAACACTACCCTTTTTTGCTTTGCTTTATCATTTGAGTTCAAATTTATTGCCATTTCAATTTCTGAACTTAAGATCATGAAGTCTAACAAAACAAAACTCGTGTTGAAAAGTAAAACTCCAGAATGAGTTGCCTCCTCGGTAAGAAAATGTTACCATTAATTTTCATTTCACCTCTGGATAATTGAAGTCTGAGAAAATAGAAGTTGTCTTAAATAGGTGTCAAATTATAAATTCCTTATACTCATTTTTTCATTGGAATTAATTTGTCCTTTTTTCCTGTTATTTTGTAAGTTTGATTTTCTTTGATGAAAAATTCAAATAACTATAAATAAAAATAACTGGATGCATCATTAAAAAAAAAAGAAGATAACCAGATAAGTAAAATATAAGTGTACACTCAAACAGAATGTGGAAAAAGGATGAGTTCAAAGTAGAAGTCTCATATGTACATGGGACCAGAGGCCAAAAATAATCCAGACCTCTTGAAATTACCCCTTTTTGGGGACATACTCTGGTGTCAGGGAATCAACTCTGCTGACTACTTTAACCCATTAATGCCTACTGTCCCATTTTGGCAATTTTTAGAAACCTATAATTAACACTGGATTTTTTTTTTTTTAGGGGTGTGTGGCGGTGGGGGGATATCCTTTATCCGAAATTCAAAAATTAAAAATCTCCAAAATTCAAAAGTTTTTCAGATGCAGACAGGACTTGCCACAAATGGAAAATTTCAGAAAGCAACATGGCTACCCAGAGCATGATTATTGCTTTACAACGTTTCAAATAAAATGCTGACTTTTTACAATTTTCATTACATTTAACTGTAATCAGAATCCTTGTTTTGTTTTTATACAAATACTGTACATGTATGTATTGTAACATTTTAATCAAAACACAATATTTTTGGTAAAGGCTGATAGCTTACTGAATTTTCCTTCTTACACTCATGGCGATGTCATCAATAATGTACCCTCCACCTCCAATTTTTCACACCTAACATAGAAGTGGAATTTTGTGTTGCATTTATATATTTTTTAAGTAGTGATCATACATTTTTTACATGTACAGAAAGTACAAAAGATTATTTTTATGTGAAATCCTAATTTCACCACATGTGATCATTACATGAATAGTGTCATTCACTTTATTTCTATGTATACAAAATTTATCAAATTTTATATAAAATTACTTTCAGGGTATGTGTATATGCTGTATTATGAAATGTAAAGGGCTATCATGTTTATGCTTGGGTCTCATTCACAAGCTGCCCTATTTTATAGATTCTATATACAAATTAAATAGTCTGTATTCCAAAATCTGAAAAAATTTGAAAACCAAAGCAGTTCCAATCGCAAGAATTTTGAATAAAGAATTCTAATTTTTACTTTTATATTTCTTTTCTTTTTTCTTTTTTCTTTTTTTTTTTTTTCAATTAATACTGGATTTGGGGTTAAAGCGAGAAGCTTATATACTTATGATTTTTAACCACAGGTCAGTCAGAATTGCTATGCAAATTAATCAAGAGTGCAATAATCATCAAAGAGGGCATAACTTATACCAACTCTCATCCTGGAACCAGCATTAATTAACATTATTGATATTGGTGTTGACTATAGAGAAAGTTAAGAAATTGTTTTTTTTTAAATTTTACTTAAATTTAAGAACTAAATTTTAGTGAGTCTCCTACTGTTTCATATTTTTCAGATTTGTGAAATTACTGATAGAATATTTTTTAGTCAATTGGGAAATTAAGAATTTTTCTCTGATTAGAGGATCAACTGAGTTTGTTTTGTCCCAAAGTCAGCCAATAGACTACTAGTTATATTTATAGGTACCCAAACTGTTCAGTTTGTCCAATCATTTCTGATAGATCTCATATGAAAAGTGAGCTCAGATACAATAGAGTGTCCAAGAATTTGTAAGAAAGTAAGAAAACATTTTTCAGACTAGAAAGACCAAGATTTTATTCAGTCAATACCAACCAGAGAGAGAGAGAAAAATAATTTTTATTAAAAATTTAACTGATTTTTAATAAAAAAAAATGTTACTTTTACCAACCAGAGAGAGAGAAAAATAATTTTTATTAAAAATTTAACTTTTAAAATATATTTCAGCTGGAGTTTCTTATAAACAATTACACAAATTTGATATGAAAATGATTTTTGTAGTTATATTGTCTTATATATATATATGTGTGTGTGTGTGTGTGTGTGTGTTTGTGTACAATTGTCTGTCTGTGTGTGTTGGTATGTGTTCATCCTATTTATTGCTTGGAACTTTGTAGCTGAGTGAATGTTGCTGCATTATTTAATATCTGATTTCTTTTATTCACATCTTCACACAACTGTAATAATAAACTGTGTTATCAATATGGATTTCTTTTCTCTTAGAATGGTGTAAAATAACATCAATGTCTGACTCAATATGGACTTAATTTATACTGTCTCTCGCATTATTCACTAATTTTCCCAATTTTGAGAAAACTAATGAGGGGATTCAGAGAAATATCCGCACTAATAATGGGCAAGTTATTTCAGATGTAGATTACCCAGTACAGTATAGGAACACAACTTCACCATGTTACGTGTGACTGACCCTGTAGATTCCTTTGTTGGGTATAGGAACACAACCTCACCATGTTACGTGTGACTGATCGTGTAGATACCTTTGTTGGGTATAGGACCACAACCTCACCATGTTACATGTTACGGACCCTGTAGATTACTTTGTTGGGTATAGGAACACAACCTCACCATGTTACGTGTGACTGACCCTGTAGATTCCTTTGTTGGGTATAGGACCACAACCTCACCATTTTACGTGTGACTGACCCTGTAGATTCCTTTGTTGGGTATAGGACCACAACCTCACCATGTTACGTGTGACTGACCCTGTAGATTCCTTTGTTGGGTATAGGACCACAACCTCACCATGTTGCATGTGACTGACAAATGTAGATTCCTTTGTTGGGTATAGGACCACAACCTCACCATGTTGCATGTGACTGACAAATGTAGATTCCTTTGTTGGGTATAGGACCACAACCTCACCATGTTGCATGTGACTGACAAATGTAGATTCCTTTGTTGGGTATAGGAACACAACCTCACCATGTTACATGTTACTGACCCTGTAGATTCCTTTGTTGGGTATAGGAACACAACCTCACCATGTTACGTGTGACTGACCCTGTAGATTCCTTTGTTGGGTATAGGACCACAACCTCACCATGTTGCATGTGACTGACAAATGTAGATTCCTTTGTTGGGTATAGGAACACAACCTCACCATGTTACATGTTACTGACCCTGTAGATTCCTTTGTTGGGTATAGGACCACAACCTCACCATGTTACTTGTGACTGACCCTGTAGTTTCCTTTGTTGGGTATAGGACCACAACCTCACCATGTTACATGTTACTGACCCTGTAGATTCCTTTGTTGGGTATAGGAACACAACCTCACCATGTTACGTGTGACTGATCGTGTAGATACCTTTGTTGGGTATAGGACCACAACCTCACCATGTTACATGTTACGGACCCTGTAGATTCCTTTGTTGGGTATAGGAGCACAACCTCACCATGTTACGTGTGACTGACCCTGTAGATTCCTTTGTTGGGTATAGGACCACAACCTCACCATTTTAGGTGTGACTGACCCTGTAGATTCCTTTGTTGGGTATAGGACCACAACCTCACCATGTTACGTGTGACTGACCCTGTAGATTCCTTTGTTGGGTATAGGACCACAACCTCACCATGTTACGTGTGACTGACCCTGTAGATTCCTTTGTTGAGTATAGGAACACAACCTCACCATGTTACGTGTGACTGATCGTGTAGATACCATTGTTGGGTATAGGACCACAACCTCACCATGTTACGTGTGACTGACCCTGTAGATTCCTTTGTTGGGTATAGGACCACAACGTCACCATGTTACGTGTGACTGACCCTGTAGATTCCTTTGTTGGGTATAGGACCACAACCTCACCATGTTACGTGTGACTGACCCTGTAGATTCCTTTGTTGGGTATAGGACCACAACCTCACCATGTTACTTGTGACTGACCCTGTAGATTCCTTTGTTGGGTATAGGACCACAACCTCACCATGTTACGTGTGACTGACCCTGTAGATTCCTTTGTTGGGTATAGGACCACCACCTCACCATGTTACGTGTGACTGACCATGTAGATTCCTTTGTTGGGTATAGGACCACAACCTCACCATGTTACGTGTGACTGACCCTGTAGATTCCTTTGTTGGGTATAGGACCACAACCTCACCATGTTACGTGTGACTGACCCTGTAGATTCCTTTGTTGGGTATAGGAACACAACCTCACCATGTTACATGTTACGGACCCTGTAGATTCCTTTGTTGGGTATAGGACCACAACCTCACCATGTTGCATGTGACTGACAAATGTAGATTCCTTTGTTGGGTATAGGAACACAACCTCACCATGTTACATGTTACTGACCCTGTAGATTCCTTTGTTGGGTATAGGAACACAACCTCACCATGTTACGTGTGACTGACCCTGTAGATTCCTTTGTTGGGTATAGGACCACAACCTCACCATGTTGCATGTGACTGACAAATGTAGATTCCTTTGTTGGGTATAGGACCACAACCTCACCATGTTACATGTTACGGACCCTGTAGATTCCTTTGTTGGGTATAGGACCACAACCTCACCATGTTACATGTTACTGACCCTGTAGATTCCTTTGTTGGGTATAGGAACACAACCTCACCATGTTACATGTTACTGACCCTGTAGATTCCTTTGTTGGGTATAGGACCACAACCTCACCATGTTACTTGTGACTGACCCTGTAGTTTCCTTTGTTGGGTATAGGACCACAACCTCACCATGTTACATGTTACTGACCCTGTAGATTCCTTTGTTGGGTATAGGACCACAACCTCACCATGTTACATGTTACTGACCCTGTAGATTCCTTTGTTGGGTATAGGACCACAACCTCACCATGTTACATGTTACTGACCCTGTAGATTCCTTTGTTGGGTATAGGACCACAACCTCACCATGTTACTTGTGACTGACCCTGTAGTTTCCTTTGTTGGGTATAGGACCACAACCTCACCATGTTACATGTTACTGACCCTGTAGATTCCTTTGTTGGGTATAGGACCACAACCTCACTATGGTAAATGTTACAAAAAAGAATGCACATGCACTAAGCATAAATTGGTACACAATTTTGAAAAAAAAATCCAATAAAATTATAAAAATTTGTAAGAATAAAATTTCATTTTCGGACTTATATTTGTTTATATATGTTTGTTTTTCAAATTTTGATCAAAGTAAAATAGAATTATTTTCTTAATTGGTTCAAGCAACAATTCTAATAGAATCAACATTCCTGGACCAACCCAAAGATTAACAGCATCTTTTTTAAAGCAATTGAAACAAACTATATAGTGAACTGGTAAGATTGTATTCATTTTACATATTTAGAAATACAAACAAGCCTGGGTCCTTCTCATATCCACAGATGTGCTGATAAGCCATGGATAATTTATTTACAATATGGTTAACACATTTTCATACTTGAGATAATATTTTACACTAATAAAATCCATATTTTAAATCCAGTACAAAATAACTTGCTGCCAAGATGAACAAAAGAAGCAGGATGCTATTTGACATCTTATTGACTATCATTCCACATTCTAATATTTAAAATTAGCAATAAAATAGAAAGTATTTCAAATAATTTATCTTTTAAGTGCCAATTGACACTTGATTAGCAAGGCATTCATTCCCCATAGAGGGTTGTCCAAATATATACATATATACACTCGACATCAAAGCCTCTGTGTATTGCTTTTCTGCAAGAACTTCATCTTCACACATTTGGCTGGTGTTTGTACATCACTGACTACAGCTGTCACAAGTACTAAATATAGAGAGACGAAGGGGAACAGAAAATGGTGTAATATGTTACTTGAAAGAATTATTAAAAAAAAACAAACCCTTGAACCGAAGTAAAATAGAAATAAAAATTTGACTTGAAATAATAGTACCATTTTTTTTTTTTTTCTTTTAAGTGCCATTTTGCCATTTTCATAGACCTTGGTAGTGAGATCCTAAAAGAGAATTAACAATAAGGATTATTATCTTATTATAATTTTAACTTGTCCTTCCTTTAGTTAACATTGCCATCACACCCTGACAATACCTCATAAATAATGGACTATTCTGTTTTTATCAAGTGAAAGATGGAAAAAGACATATCAGAGATGCTACTTGGTTTCAATGAGAAAAGAAAGAAAGAAAGATGTGTTTAAGTGAAATGGAAAAAAGTTGTCACTTTCAAATTTTTTTTCTTCTGTACCCCCTTCTTAAAATAATGACCAGTATTCATAATTATGATTCTTATTACAATGCTTGCTTTAAGTTGTTAAACTCAAATATTTAACAATGCGATAAGGGAATTTCTATGTATATTTTGTCATCCAACTCGCCATGAACTTATTCAGTCATTAATTTAAGAATTAAGATTCATTAGAAAATTCAAAAAGGAAAACCGTGAAATTTTCACAGCTATTTCTAGTGAAATCAATTGTTTATACAAAAAATTCTTTTTTTTTTTTTTTTTTTTTTTTTGTAATTGTGAGTATACTTTTCTGTTTCTGTCAGAAAAATATTTTCTTTAGTTTATATTTAAAAGAAAATTCTATAAATTAAAAAATTGAAAGTTAATTTTTAATTTAACAATGTTAATTTTAGTAGAGTAAATATTCACTATTTTTATTTTTAAAACTAAATTTCTTAAGGTATTTTAATGAGTTAAGAGCAAAAACAATATTCTTTAGAATGTTTTTGCTTGATTTCGTTTTAGAGAATTATGTTGAAAATAAGACATTGATTGTACTTATTGAAGTGATTGTTGCATTTAACTTAACAGAATGAAAACTGTTCCAAAGTAGGTGTTCAATAGAGTAACTGTAGTTAACAAAGAGTATAATGTGTTTAACTATAATAGAGAGACTATGTATGATAAAAAGAATGTCAATATATTTATATAATTTCTGTCTGGATTTCTGGGAGGAGGAATTATCATTATCTCTATGTTAATATGCTTGTACCTATGTATGGTGTGTCATGCTTGGTATCACAGATATTGAGAGAGAGACATAAAATAAGAGATGAAGACATAGAGAGTAAAACAGAGGGAGGGAGAGACATCTGGAGACATAAAGAGTGTGACATAGAGAGGGATTGGAGGTGGGGATCATCTTAAATAAAAGCAGTTCTTTGAGGAGTTAAGTCATGTTTTGTGACCTAATGATCTGTTGAGGACAGATTTGCCCCTGAACTGCAAGTGACCTTTTGGAAATGAAAATCTTTCTTTTAATAATTTTAATCATTTTGCATTGTAATAACAATAGATACTGTGCTTTTAATCCTAAATCCTATTAAACCCAGACTGTGTTGAGCGTCCAATATAGAAACAGAAAGAGAGAGGGGGACTTAATTGCTGCCATATCCCACATGTCAGGACCCAATGCTTTCATGGATGTTAGCTTATCATTTTGAAAGGAAATATACTTAGAACTATTACTGGATTTAACAACTTTGGAAATATGATAATAAAAGCTGAAAATGACACTGAAAATGATAATATCTTTATATAAGAATATACTTTTATCTCTATATTAATATGTTTCTACTCATGTATGGTATATTTTTATGACATAGGTAAACTATTATTGATATAAGTTTGACATAAAGTGGGAAACTGGTTTTATATTGTTATTAAATAATAAAGTGAACCTCCCTGAATTACTACATATAAATACAATAGCTGGAAAAATATATTTAAAGACTCATGTATAAAAATCTTATAATAACAGTAAAGACCCAGTAAAATATCAATTCCATATTTGTTGTCATTTTTGGTAGTATGGACAAAATAGTGTTATTCTAGAATCAAACTAATAATATTCAGGACATAACATAATATCATTATCAGATATATCATTTTTTTATGGCAAAGGTCAACTCGTATTAAAGGAAATGCATTTATACATATCTATTTGTCCATGCTTAGAATATTGCTGCCACATATGGTCCAGTGCTACTGCTATTTACCTTAAGCTCCTTGATAAAATCCAAAGAAGACTCAGCAATATTATTGGTCCTGATCTGGCAGCTCAGCTCTAGTCACTTTCCCACTGCTGTAAGGTTGCCTCTCTGTGCCTTTTCTATAAATACTTTCATGGTAATTGTTCGGATGAGCTCTTTGAATTTAAGTGCAGTACTAGACGGGTGTAAAGATCTCATCAATTTACAGGTGAGCTGGCTAGATGTAGCCATAAATTATATGCTAACAGTTTCTTTTCTTGCACTTTTCACTTGTGGAACTCCCTTCTGGCTCCATGCTTTCTAACCAACTTTAATCTGGAAAAAATTAAATGCAATATCAATCACTATCTCCTGTCCACCTGATTACTCTTTTTTCTTTCTGCTCATCATCAATGTTTCTGTCCCTAATTCTTCCACACCCAGTAACCCTTTGTGCCCTACCTTGCATGAGATGAACCCGATTAAAAAAAAAAAAAAAAAAAAAAAAAAAAATTTATATATAACAGTAAGAATACATTTAACTATAAATAATAGAGGGGACATTTTTAATTATGTTTACAGATCACAACAGCTATTAGCGAGATGCGTTTAAATATACTTTAATGTTTAAAAAAAAAATTATTCAATATTATTATTGTTTAGGTAATAAGCATTATAACATAATACAAATAGCTATATTGCGGAAAAAGGAATTTTTGACAGTATACGCAATTTTTACGTATTCATGGTTATTTTTTAATTTTTATCAAAAATGACATTCATGTTCATGAGTTAATGGATAATATACATTAATTACTAATTTTTTTTTAATTAATTCTACTATTTGTGCTCAGTTGTTGACATTAATAGCTATCTGCTGATGTGTTAAAATTTTGGAATAATGCAAGAGTAAAAATTTAAATTTCAACTTTCTGATGGATGTCACAATCTGTTAATTGAAGGAATGTGTTCAGCTTTTAATAATTTTAATCATGAAAAATTGTTTTTAATAATTGTCTATAGGTAGGTTTGAACTAATTTCTTTGTAGTTTTGTTTTTTTCTTTTTTGCAAAATTTCCATTGTCTAACCTCTGGCTATTTTCAGATATAAGAATATCTCTTAAAATTGAGGGAAGTTGACAAACTACTGTCTTAATATTAGTAACCAATTTCACTTTCTAATCACTAATATGGTTGTTCAATATGACCAAGTTTGTAGTAAAACACTGGAATAATACATTTCCTTCCCACTTAGTTTGGTTAACCCCTACCCTGGGCTGAGCAATAAAATCAAAGTTGGAGACAATAAAAAAACAATTAATTTTTTAAAACCATAAAAAAAATCAAATAATTATATGATTTTATTGAACTTTTGGGAAATTATTTGGTAATATATAAAATTATTTGTATGTAATAATTTTAGGTATGTAATCCTGACAGAGTTATAAGTTATTGACATTTGGAAAAACATTCATGAAAGTATGTTTAGAAAAATAATATCCGATAATGCATTTTGCCTATATGGCTTCATCAGATGGATAACAAAAAGATGTGTTTTGTGTGTATTCATTTATGTGTGTTTAAAATAATTGAATCTTATATTATTTTTCCCAACCTGGCGTTGCTCAAGATTGAAAAGAGAAAGGAAATGAGTGACTTTTAAAAAAAAAAAAAAGGTTAACATTTTATATTCTTTTATAAGAGTCCAAGTTTAGAAATGGAAAATCATTCAGAATGAGTAGAAAATAAATGAAAGAAAATCATTCAGAATGAGTAGAAAATAAATGAAAGAAAATCATTCAGAATGAGTAGAAAATAAATGAAAGAAATTTCTTTCGTTTATTTTCTAACCATTCTGAATGATTTTCCATTTCTATAAAATTATTTGTAAAGTGTAGTTTTTAAAATTTTGCAGAAGTATTTTTAGGTCAGTGATGTGGATAATTGTAAATCTAACCTCATGTCTATTATATCGAATATTTCTGATAAAATCAAATCTTGCAGCTTTATAGATTATCTATATTGTATTTAATAACTAAACATAGCACCGTTCAGACACAAGGCCACAATTATGGGGAAATCGATGAGGATGGTCTGCAGGGATTTATGGATAGTGTAATGTATATAGACACATAAAGTGTAATCAGTATGTTGAGTTCAAATTCCTACCTAGTCTGTTGCATTCACTTTTGCACAAATATTCTTGGAAAGGGTATGAATCTTATTTCACAGCTATGGGTTAAATAGCAAGGTAGCCAGTATAATTCAAAACTGTGGAGAAGACAATGTGAAACCACTCCATCATCTTTTCCCAGAAGTCATGGTGATTCACACATAATAAAAAAACGGAATCTGTGGAGAGCCATGATCACTTATGTTCAGAAAGGACAAGGCAATTTAAAAGAAGATTATGTGGATCCCAGCTATGAGTTAAATAGCAATGTAGACTGGGCTCTCTAGCCTTGGTTGGTAATCGATATAGCAGAAGAAAAACTCTGAATTCTAAACCATAGAAAAGGCAACAGGAAGCCACTAACATCTTTCCAATGATGTTGTGACTGCTTACAGCCAAGTAAAGTGGATTTCTAGACTTAGAAAACAACCAACCTAAGAGAAAAAAAACTTGAAATCTAAACTGTGAAGGAAGCAGTTGGAAACCACTCCACTATCTTTCTCATGAAGTCATGGCAATTCCCAGATAATAAAGATAAGGAATCTGTGGAGAATGCAACAGGAAACTACTCCACTATCTTTCCCAAGAAGTCATTACACTTCACAAATAATAATGAAGTTGAATCTGTAGAGAAGGCAACAGGAAACCATTTCACTATCTTTCCCAAGAAGTCATGGTAAATCACAGATGGTAAAGAAATGGAAGATGTGGAGAGCTATAATTGACTACATCCCGAAGAGAAATTGTATTTTTTTTTTTAAATCTGCAAGACAGGCATGCAGACAATTATACCACAATTGGGTATGCAAATTATCTGTGTTGTAAATTCACTTGTGAAATAATCACTACTTTTATCTCCAAACATCAGCAAATTTGAGGAATTCTGTTTTTCTAAATTTTGTTATTGCTTAACTATTTATTATTTTTGTTTTTTGATCTTATCTAACTTCAATTGTTCAGAACTACAGAATTTTAGGCAACAAAATAAAAAAATGCCAAAAATCAAAATGATGTCCTTTGCTCGAGTTTTACATTTCAATTTCCAATTTACTTCCTTCTCCAAAAACAACCTCCCCACAACAACCAAAAAAAAAAAAAAAATAGAATGGATAACCTGAAACCTTAAGAGACTTGAATATAAACAAATTATTTTTATTTGAATAACAAAATCAGTGCACATTTCTACACATTTGCATTTAAGTATCTTTAACTTCATTACATTGATTTCTCATGCACTTGATTTATATTAATATATAATTATTTATAATTATTTATATGCAGACTATTGTCCTCACCTCTGTTGTTATTCACACAACACCTCAGCCATTGTTCCCTCTCACCTTTACCAGGGGCTTGTGGGTGTGTGGGTGGTGTAATGGATAGCAACTGGAAATGAGAAATCAGTGTGCCGAGTTTGAATTCCAGTTGAGTTCATTACATTTCATTTACTCACAAATACCCTTGGAAAAGGTATAAATCCATCTCTTCTCCTCCAGTTATGGGTAAAATGGTAAGACTTGTGTCAGGAAAAATCATTATCTCCTCAAAAATTATTAATGCAATATTCACACATGAAAAAAGAAAGAGACATTATTACAATAAAAAAATATGTTTTAGCATTAAATAACACACAAAGAAAGCTTGATAAGGCATAAAAACCAGATCATTCTGTTGCCCATGTCTTAGGCTATCTCGTTTTATTCTTATTTTATACTGCTCAGATATTGCTCTCCCTATTTCCAATGATTCCAAGTACACACTGCTCGACCCAGGGACTGAACTCATAATTATTATATCACCAAATTCACAGACCGACATTTTAATGTTGTAGTTTATGTATAAATAATAACTTCTCACCCCATAAATACAAAGAGAAATTACCAATATAAAATTATTTTGTAATTAATTTTTAAATAATTTTTGATCTCTTTGACTATATTAATAAAATATTCTTATCTTCCTAAAATATGAATAAATTAATTTTTACCTGGGGAAAATTATGCATATTCTCATGAACAAAATAAAATAATTTTAATTGTAATATTTGTATTAAAAACACTAATAAAATCAAACATGAACAACAGCATAATAGAGAATTATCAATTCGGTTCTTATATAATCTAAAATTTCTTTCTTTTCTTTCTGAAGCAGAGCTGAGTCAGCCTTTGAATAAGGAAAAGCCAAGCAGTAAAGACGACTCGTTGTGTTTTCCTTTATGAATTTTGTTTGAAAATAATGTTGAATATTTGTCTATGCCCTGTTTATCTGTAGCTGTTGTAATGAATCTTTGCCGGCGACCAATTTGCGTTTGCAACTCTCAGTTATCAGCAGAGAGCCATTCATTAGTGAGTCTCACACTTTCTGACTCATTCATTGGCTTCTCAAAATCATGGCATTTAACAAAAGTGCTACGATAAATGACGCGATTTTGTGAAGCCAGCAAATGACTCAGGAAGAATTGTTCACATGAATAATGAGTGACTGCAATAACTGACATGATTCTTATGCAAAATAACTGCATTCTCTTTACGGATATTTTTCTCATCATCGGAGATAACTTACTGCTTTCTCTTTCCAAGATTTCCCACCCACTTCTTCAAAAATGGACGGGTCCAATTCTGTATTTTGATAAAATCAGAATAAAGAAAAATCATCTAAGGATTATTTTCCAGCAAACTTTGCAAGTTTTTATTTTGTGATTTTTTTTTTTTTTTGTTTTGATTTTTTTTTTGTGCTCACGCACATACAAATTATCATATTCAGTTATTGTTACATGAATTACCATTTGTTATTTTATTTTATTTTACATTGATTTTTTTTATATAAAAATATAAGAATCATTTCATCTAAGGATAAAGAAACTGGAATTTTTATAGGTTAGATTTATACAGAAAATAAATTCTGTATAAACCTAACCTATGAAAATGATTTTGTAAAATATTAGATTGTTTCATAAATAATTTCCATTTTTTTTATCAACAATCCCTTTTTTTTTTTTTTTTTTTTTTTTCTTTTCAATAAAAGTATGTGGAACCCAAACACCCAACTTGCTAACTTTCCCTGTCTTTTTTAAATATCATCATATGATGGTAGATTGTAATGTAATTATTAATATCTTTGCTAATTCCTGACTACTTTGCTCTGGAGTGTTTTCCACTAAAGATTTTTTTTTTTTTTATAGCTTCACCAAGTTTAAGGAATGCCTTGGTCTAGAGTTTATCTTCCAAGAACATTTCTCTTGAACTAAAATTTTCAAACCAATTTTGTAGTTGCTGGTCAGCTGTGATTCCTTACCATTTGACCATAAACACTACATATTTTTCTAGATGTCTCCAGAGTGATATTTTCTTGCTTGATCTATCATAACATTATGGCATAAATGCAGTTACAGCTGCATCACTGTACAATCACCAAAGTTAAGCAACACTGAACTTGGTCAGTACCTAGATGGTTAACTACTTGGATATGTAGATTGGATAATGGCTTGGAATTGTTAATTGGAGAGCTGATTTCCAATTCCCACTGGGTTTGTTATATTCACTTACTTGCAAATAACTTTGAGAAATATTTGAATCCACCTCTTCTTCCCCCAGCTATGGGTTAATTAGCAAAATTTGTATCACTAAACCATTATTCTCTCACAGGAAAAAAATTCTTACAATCTAAAAATATTTTCTGACTTTAAATATTAGTGGAAATAAGAAATTTTTTTTTTAATCCACTAAGTACACTGCTGTACAAAAACTAAGATATGTTAGTATACTCCAAATCTATTATTAATTATTCTTAATTGCCTTGTATGATTTGTTGTTAGGATGATAAATTTGTTATTGTTTCCTAAAAGTAGAAATTACTTATGATCTTAACATAATAGATAAAATTTGACAGAAGAAAAATATGGTAACATTTATTAAGTCAATTATCCAGTTATTTAGCATTATCTACTGACAACATTCAAACTAAATCTGTTCTTGAAAAATATAAAAGTGATGTCCATATCTATTAACATAATTGCTCAATTCATCTGTATGCAGGCTGTTTGTTCCCAGTAAATATTCTGGATTATTTTCCCAAATAAAATAATAAATAATTCTGACATAAGTTTTGAAAATAAAATTGTTCCAATAGTTTAATCTTCAATATTTTTATTTTAACATGATTGAAGAGGTTTGGTTTGGTTTGTTTTACAGCATATCAACATCAATGGGTTATTTAATGCTGGCAAGATTTTTATTGCTGTTAATATTCTTACAAAAAAGTATTGCTGGTAATACCTTTGTCCAAAAATGCATTGCTGGCAACATCTCCTTCCAAAAATGCATTCCCGGCAACATCTCCTTCCAAAAATGCATTCCCGGCCATATCTTCTTCCTAAAATGTACTGCCGGTAATATCTCTTTCCAAAAAAACACTGCTGGTAATATTTTTTTCCAAAAATGCATTGCTGGTAATATTTTTTTTTCCAAGAATGCACCGCTGTTAACATCCTTTTTCCAAGAATGTATTGCTGGTAATATTTTTTTCAAAGAATGCATTGATGGTAATAATTTTTCTTCAAAAATGTATTGCTGGTAAGAATTTTTTATTAAAAAATGTATTGCTTGCAATAATTTTTTTATAAAGAAGCGTTGCTGGCACCAAAACTGACCTTCACACCCTCATAATACCCCAAGCTTAGGGGCCAACCATCTGCCTACAGCTTGGACCCCAACAGGTGCCACCAACCCAAGCCATAACAAACTCAGGAACACCAGCAATCAAGAGGTGGCTCCACGCTCCTCAACATCCCCCCACCTACGACTAGAAGCCCTGCCACCGGATGCAGTTCATCATCCCACCCAGGATATGGATGTAGTTTATCGTCTTACCCAGGACGCTGTATTGAAGAGCCTATTGATGAAGATCAAATGCCAGAACAATTACCAGTCTATATTGTGGTTTTCATTAATTACCAGTCTATATTGTGGTTTCATTAAAAAAAAAATGTTTCTTTATATGAAATGTGTATAAACATAAAAAATAAACTCAGCTTCTAAAATTGTACAAGAAAGTGTTGAAAAGTTCATGGCCCTACCCACTTGAAATATCTACCATATGTACTTGAGTATAGTGCAGGTTTTATGATCAATTTTTTATGCAAAAAATAAGTGGTCACACTAAACACAGATAATTTTTTTGAAAATGTTAAAAATCGATGATTGGTTGCAAGATACACAGGTAAATCTCTTTTCTGTAGGGCTTAAAATTCATGAAAAATAATTCAGGAGTTATATTATACATGAAGTGGGTTTGTACAAGACGGTAATTAAATAACCAAACATCAATTTAAAAATTTTTTTTTTTTTTTTTGAATGGCTTCTTTAATAAGGAAAGCTTAATTTGGGCACCAGGTGAGGAACAAACATAGTTATAATGGTCAGGCTGACTAAATCCTTAATTATTAACCCCACAATGTATAAATTCTAAAACAAGACGATAATAAATCTTGATCACTTGATTTTCCTGGGATGTATGGGTAGCATAACTGTTATCATTGCAGAAAATGTAATCATCAAGTCAAGTTCTAATTCCAGCATTGTTTATTGCATTCACTTTTGCACTGATGCCCTTGGGAAAGGCATGAATCCATCTCTCCTCCCCACAGCAAAGTAGACTGAGTTTTCCAACCTTGGCTGACAGCCAGTCTAGAAGGACTGCTCTGAATTCAAGGCTATGGAAAAAAAAGTAAAGGGAAACTACTTCACTATCTTTCTCAAAAAGTTCTGGGATCTGTGGAGAGCCATGATCGCCTATGTCCTGAAGAGACATGGCATAAATAAATTTTCCTGGTGTTGTGTTTTATTTAATTACACAAATTACGAAATAATTTGCTAATTGGAGAAATCTTTCAAATGGACCTTCTCTTTTTCCAAATATATTTTTATTCTTTTTTTTTTTAACTCTGTAAACACCCTGTGTAGTAATAAGACCACAGCTTCACCATACTAGATGTTGCTTTTTTGGTTTTCAGAGCAACTAGATTTTCACAAGGTGAAGTTGCTAACCCCCACACCCAGCTGGTTTTGAATTCAAAGTTTTTCTTCTTCTATACTGGTTACCAACCAAGGTTCAAGAGTCCATTCTACCCAGTTATAAATGCTTAGAGATGGATTCATGCCTTTCTAAATGGCATTTATGTAAAAGCAAATGCAACAGCCCCAGCTGGAGTTTGAACTCAGCATGCCATTCCCACTTTTAATGCTGATAAGTTATGCGACATGCATGTGCAATATGCCTTTATATGTTAAGGAAGAAATATTTTATCTGTTAATGCATTTTGTTTCATTCTCATACATTGTTTATGTTTTATGAAGTTGAAAGAATAAAGTGCAGAAAAAAATTGTTTGGGTTTCAAAAATTAATTCTGGGTTTTTCTCGTTAAAATACATCAAATGCAAAGAAATCAAATGTTGCCAATATGAAGCAAACGATGTCAAGGCTGGTGTAAAAAAAATAAAAAATAATATGGGGTTGAATTATTCAGAGAAAAAAAACTCATTAAAATGTCCAAGTCTTTTGCTATTCATGCATAAAACTTACCCCGTTTTTCATTACTTTTCATCAAATTGATTAGTGCCAAATTTGGATTATTTATCCTGACATCGAAAGTTTTGGACAGCAACAAATAGAAATAATTTTTAAACATATCAATTAGAAAGCATTTACGTTGCTACATTTTACTTATCTTTTGGATTAACTGCATTGATTTTATTTTATTTTTTTGTATCAGAAGTTTCTGTAATAAGTTTTAGTCATTCAATATTCAAACAAATTTATTGCAAAATAATACACTGAAAAAGCAATTTTAAATATTAATGAAAGAAGTCACCCCCACCCTGCTTAAGAATTTTAACTTTAATTTCATATTAAATCAACATTATTCTTCCTCTTCAGGCAGGAGGGAGGTGGGAAATCATGGCTTTCCACAACTTCCTATCCTTCATAATTCTTTGCAATGTTTATCTTTATACCATACCAACCCTCCCACTCCCTGCGACACTGTGTGTTTTAACTGTTATTTATTTTTACACCTCAAATTATCTTCAAATCTTTGGCCTAAAGATCATTTGAAGTGGAAAAATAAGAGCCACTATTCAGTCTCAATTCTTATAACGACACACATATTGCTCATACTATATATATATATATATTAATATATTTTCTGTTTATAGGTTATTTCTAGAAATACAAATATTGAAGTAAATGCTCTGTTTATAATAAACAGTATTAACAACATTTAAAATTCTGAATGTCCATGAAATCTCATAGAAAATATGTGTCCTCCAACAGGAATCGAACCTGTATCCTACACAGAACTGTCTTTGAGCTTCTCAGAATAGAGACACAATAAGTGAACATTTTATTTTATTCATTACTGTTAATGCTCCATCTCTTGGTTTGAGCACTATAATTATAATGACTGATTGCCTTAAAAACATTATCTTCTAGAAATATTCAAAGTAACTATTCTTTTTGTCTTTCATTTGTTTTAATATTTGTTATATGAGATAGAGGGGGGAAGCAATATGAAAATAGAAATCAGCACTAGCAGTAAATATGCAGTGTTAATTCCTAAGCCTGTAGTTCTTAGTGATGACCATAATTCTTTAAACTTCATAAAGAACTGTGCCAAATAACAGAAACCACATCATTCGAGGACTTTCAACAGCAGCAACAACTAAAATGGATATCACATGTAACTTAAAGAGAAAATAATGAAGCCTGAGTGTCTTTGCAAAGATCATACTTCTTTGAACCTTGTGGACTGGTGCTACAGAATCACAAAGAAAGAACTGTACCAAATAACAGAAACCACATCACTTGAGGACTTTCAACAGCAGAAACAAGTAAAATGGATAGCACATGTAACTCAATGAGAAAATAATGACATAATATAGATGTTGACATTCCACACTAGTTCAAAAAAGGTTAGGAAGGAAACCCCAATCAATATAGAAAAGAATGATAAAAGTTAATGGACTTGAGAAACCTATTTTCCTGAAAAATTGTTTTACTAGAAAGATTTTATAAATTTCAAATGAAAGTAGTAATGGCTTCTTGGTCAATGAATGCCAAATGTTTCCTTATAAGGAAACATTTAATATTACTATTACCATGTCTATATCTATAAACACTTCATTTCTGAAACTGAGCACAATTCCTCCATGAATATAACATTTTAAACAATATTATGTTCATGGAGAAAAATTTTAAACTTTATGGCAGTAGATTTTCTATCAGAGCAAATATTTATTAATGAATTTACTTCATTTGCTTTTATTAATTGAAGTAAATTATTTCTCTGACAAATTTAATATTAAATAAATAAGCAAATGTGAGGATATGAGGTCAAGCTGACAAAACAGTTAATCCTGTAGCAGATAAACACAATTTACACATAATTAGAGATTAACAAATTGAAACCAAATTTATACAATTATTAGAAAACATGTATCTCTGACTATACGCTAATTTTCGGCTACCTAAGTCACATACACACACGCCACACTCTACTCAAAACAAATTTTAAAACAAATATACTAGAGTGCTGGCCATTATTGACGCAACACTTGCTTGCTACAGATGTCTACAACTACATCCATGCATTTCCCTTGTATAGTCTATAAGAGATGCCAAACAGTAGAGAGAGAGAGACTTCACGCAGACACATATGCTAACCATGGAGGTTACACAAGAACATGGCTGACTGCCCATTCAACCATTACGCTGTGAAAAAGACCACCAGTGAACACAGAAAGAAAATGAACTCCACTATCACTGCGACAAGCCCAAACTGATAACGAACAAGCAATCAGCTGAGTTAAGCATACTCCTTTTTCATGCTCTCATTTCACACCTCGTACACCATACATTCGAGCACTAAACTATATGACTTACCAGAGACATTTCCATAACTTTTAAATGAAAATAAATGTTTGGTCATTTCTCTAAACCAGTGTCTAATTTGTTTCTTTATTCCAACCAACTTTCACCTCAGATTGTAGACCTCCAGAAAACTCAGTATTTTGTTCTGCAAGGATTCTCTGAAAAATTCTTGAATTGTAAGGCATTGTGTTGACACCATGTCTTAAAAACAGAATTTCCATTGACAACATCAATGTGTGACTCTTAACATAAATAAATCAAGCAGTACATATAAATATTTGTAAAACTTGAAATAACTTCATATTTCCCTTTTTATATGGTGTGGGTAGTGTGATGGTTATCAATATAGAAAGTAGAAACAAGAAACTGGGTTCATTAGTGTGAAATTACTTTCACACTAATGTTCTTGAGAAAGGCACTGATTTATTTCTTATCACCTACCTAGCTATGAGTTAAATAATTTTTTACAGAGTTCAGTTGCCAACCCAATGCTAGTGATATCAATCCAGGAGAATGGTAATTGCAATATTAACCATTTCCTCATATGGAAGAAATTGGCATTCATTGACCAAGCAGCTAGTGCTATTTTTGGTTGAAATTTATAAAATCTTTCTCTCAAAAGCAATTTTTCAGGAAAATTAGTTTCTCAAGTCCAGTAACTGTTATCACTCTTTCCAGTATTGATGGGGGTTTCCTTTCTAACCTTTTGTTTGAATTAGTGTGGAACATCAACATCTTGATTGTCATTAGTTACATATGCTATCCATTTTAATTGTTGCCATTGTTGAAAGTCCTTAATGATTTGATTTCTGTTGACACAGTTTTTCCTTGTTGCTGCAGTTGAAATTCCTTAAGTGATGTAGTTTCTGTTATTTGGGAGAGTTATTTGTTTGCGATTCTGTAGCATCAGTCCACGTGGTTCAAGAATGAAGAAGAATGATCCTCACCAAGACCTACTAGCTTCATTCACAGGAAGCCATTTTTAGGGGGCTCTAAATTCAAAATCATGGAGACGATAACAGGAAACTACTTCACTATCTTTACCAAGAAGTTGAAGATCATGTGTGGAAGGTTGATAAGCCGTCAAAGTAGATTCTGATATAAGTTCTCATTTCTTTCTTTTTGATGTAAATAGTAATATTTATTTTGTCAAGTCTTTAGAAAGAAATCGTTATTGCCAGTATTACCTCTTTTTTTTCTTTTTTTTTTTGCTGTACAACTCAAAGTAATAATGAATATCAGTTTACACATTCAGGTATACAAATGTTTACTTATACTTGATATACTTACTGTAATTCTTATCAATATTCCATTAAGAGTATCAAGTAATCTCTGCAAAAGACATTTGTAGCTGTTTATGTCCGATGTCTATGTCCGTTTCGGCTCATTAAAATATTTACATAAAAATTTAATCCCTTGCAAGAAAGCAGAATTTCTAATTGAATATTTGCGCTTTGAAGCATCCATAACATTATATCTTCTCCAATTTCAAGAAGAATCTTTATCACTCCAAGTTTTGTTCAAAATACTGAATTCATTCTTTCTGTTGCTTTTGTTGTTACCAAAGGTTTGAGGCCAGTCATGGACTGCCAGACATTTATTATTCTACCCTCAAATTAAGATGTTCAATACAAATCTAGTACTCTCATTAATTCTTAGAAAAATATTTTTGTAGATATATTTAACTATTTTCTCCTCCTGTGGAGTGTCAAGCCACAGCCACAGCTTCACCCCGCAAGGTGTTGCTGCTATGGCTTCTGTAGCAAGTATGTTTTTACAGGGTCGAGTTGCCAACATGAAACTTAAACTGTTTTGAATTCAGAATTCTCCTGCATTGGTTGAAACCATGTCTATAAGGTCCATTCTGCTCTAATATTTAACCCATAAATAGGGGGAGAAGAGACAGAGCCATGCCTTTCCCATGGATATTTGTGCAAATAATGAAACTTTTGGCAAAATCAAAACATTCTCTTTTCTTAAAGATTATACACCTGAAGAATGGATAGCTGAAATTTTTTTTTTTTTTTTTAAGCATTTCACCCCAAGCAAGGCGGGAAGCCACTAGGACGCAAGGGGTTACAGAAAATATAGAGCGAGAACAGATAGGAGTGATAGAAGAGGGTATGAGGAGAAGGGTAGTGGATAGATCAAGGCAACTGGAGATGTTGATTGACATTACACTTGAATAGCTGGAGATTATAGCTCTCAGGGAAACTGGAATAGGGAACGGAGTTCGACAGGCGAGATGTGCGAGATATGAAGCTATTAGAGTAGAAGAGACGGCTACATTTAGGAGTTTCAACAGTGAAGGGGTGAGAGTGGGATGCCAGCCTTGTAGGGCGCTTGAACTCATGAAGTCTGGGAACCAGCGAATGCATCTCCTCGGAGCAATTACCATGAAAGTATTTGTAGAACAGACAGAGAGAGGCGATGGCGCATCTGTGAGAAAGTGACTGTAGACGAGATGCCAGAGCAGGGCCAATTATATTGCATATCCGCCTCTGGAGCCTATCAAGAACCCCGAGGCAAACAGAAGGGGCACCAGACCATATATGGCAGTAATACTCCATGCAAGGGCAAATTGTTAATTTGTAGATCTGGAGGATCAATTCCGGGGAGAAAAATTTCCTGGTGCGGCACAGGGAGCCAACTTTCCTTGCAGTGGACGAGGCAATTGACTCAATGTATTTGTTCCATCTCAGGTCAGCAGTCAACGTGAGACCGAGAAGCCACAGAGAGTTGCTCTCAAGAAGTTGAGTGTCAGACATTCTAATGGAGGGCAAGGAAGGATCTCTGTGGTGATTAATAGAGAGCAGTTTTGTTTTTGAAGCGTTAAAGTTGACCAGCCAATTCCTGCTCCAGTTCACAACCGATTGGAGGTCCTTTTCAAGACACACAGCCATGTTAGTTTTGTCAGTGACACTAGATTTGTTTTTGAGGCAGGAATAAATTGTGGTGTCATCCACGTAGATGCCAACTTGGGAATTTATGGCGTCAGGGAGGACATTTATGTAGATAAGGAATAGAGTGGGACCTAGGATGGAGCCTTGAGGAACACCTGTGTTTGTGGGATAGGAACTGGAGGAGAATCTGTTGAGAACAACCTTCAATTCACGGTTTGACAGGAATGATTGTATTAGGTCAAACAATCGACCCGTAATGCCATAACCTTGGAGCTTGCGAAGAAGGCAGGCATGCCAAACCCTATCAATTGCTTTGGAGATGTCTAGGGCTACGGCACGAGCTTCCCCGTTATTTTGAAAAGCTCGGTAGACAGTTTCAGTGATGGCCATAAGCACATCAGCTGTAGATTGGGCAAAGCGGAAGCCATATTGCTTGTCTGAGAGCAGATCATGGGATGTGAGGTGGTTAACCACCTCGGTATTGATTAGGGCTTTGAAGACTTTGCCGAAGAAGGGTAGGAGACTGATAGGATGGTAGTTAGAAGGGTCAGAGGGGTCGGCAGAGTTCTTGAAGATAGAAACAATCGAAGAGGACTTCCAGCAGTCCGGAAAACAAGATTCCTTGAGGCAGTAGTTGTATAGTTTAGAAAGGGTGGGCGCTAGTTCAGGCATGCATTTCTTCAAGACAATGGCTGGTATCCCATCTCCACCACTAACCTTGTTGGTATCTAAATTGGAGATAACACCCAATACCAGAGACGGGGTTATATGTAGCCCACTCAATAGAGCCTCAGTTCTAAGAGGGAAGTCCGGTATGGGTATACCGGAAGAGTCGAGCGTCGAGTTGAATGAAAATTTCCAAGCAAAGCATTCAGCCTTGTCGGCAGAGGAGGTCAGGACTTCGAACTGGTTGAACAAGGGAGGTATAGAGGGTTTGCAACTGTTCAATACACTCTTGTAGAGACGCCAGTAATCTTTGGAGTCAAATTTGCGAGATGCAATATGCTCCTTCATCTGAGCCGCAAATAGTGACTTAGCATCATTGAGGACACGCTTACACTTGTTACAGGCGGAGGCAAAGAGACGTTTATTGCAGTCAGACATGTCGCTACGGAATAGGTGAAAGTAGTGGTTCCTATGGGCGATGGCGGCCGAGCAAGCAGCGGAGAACAAGGGGGAGGAGCACGACTTGACCCAATATTTCTTTGATGGGATAAAAGCGTCAATTCCAGCTTTAACCCTGGATGAGACCTCAGAAGCACATTCTTGGACGGGGAGCATAAAGACTCCATCCCAGGGGACATTGCGGAGGAAATCACGGAACGCATCCCAGTCAGCTCGTTGATAGTAGAACAAAGTTCTAGTGGTAGGAGGTTCTTTATAGGGGGTGGAGTTGAAGGAGATGTTAACAGATATTAGGTTGGTGCAAAAATAATGACGTAATAATGTTGTTTTTGACGTATTTTTTAACGTCAAAAAACGACATTATTACGTCATTATTTTTGCCCCAACCTAATACTACTGCATGATCAGAGTTACCAAGAGGGCAGAGTTGTGAGGCGCTGCAAGACTCAGGGATGGAGGTAAAACATCGAGAAGAGAGGCTTTACCTTCCTGGTTGAAGGCAAAATGAGTGGGGAAGTTAACTATCTGCGTGAGGGATTGAGAGACTGAAAAATTGAGTGTTTGAATGCCTGCGTGGTCAGTAGTAGCATTCTTAAGACACAAGGTATGATGGGCATTAAAGTCTTGTCTATTTGTGGGAAAAAAATTTCAAGATATGTCATTTTAATTTTGGGCTTAAAATTTTGATACTGATGATGAAATATGAAACAGGAAAATTGTCAAGTTGCTTTTCAGATTTTGAGATGAAACATTTTTCAATTAGTTTTATTTTTTGCTTTTTTTTTTTTTGGTTTTTCTTTCTTTCCTTTTTTTTTTTTGCTATTTCTTATCAGAACATTATTGGTCAATTCAGTTTTTGGACATTAAAATAAAGAGTGTGAAAGCAGAATGAATAAGTGAACTTCAATAAAACAAGCTTTCATCCCATCTCTCAAGTGGGTAATGATGTAATAATTTCAGCCGCACAAACCTTCATGTTCAAGCAACATTTCCCATCTTGTAGTCATTCTCGCATCTCTTTCCATGGATTCATTTCATTCCATATTGTTTACTTACTCCTCTGACTTCTTTACCTAGAAGTAAAAGAAAAAGGAAGTCTTATATTCCCAAAACGTTTTTAACATGAAACATCTTATTCATTATTTTCTACCAGCTTCTCCATTTTCTTCAACTAATGAAAAATTAATAATAAAGCAGACATTGGTTGCATATAAGTTATGATAGGGAAGTACTAAGGAAAAGATATTGTAATAACAATAAAATAACTATATTTTAATGTTTAAATTATTAAGTAGGTACAAGTGTACTAGAGTGATATTGTGGGTCTAGTTTCAAACAATTGCAAAAAAAAAAACAACAAAAACAATTACCACACAACAAAGAGTCATACAATTTTCTTTCTTTCTCAGTGCATGTAAAAATTACATTTATGCTATATTATATAATCTATTAAGTTTCCAATAGTACCTCACAAAGAAAAAACAAATTATTTAACTTCTTTAAAAAATATTTCATTTCTTCCAAAATATTAGAGGAATGAAGTTCACAAAATATGTCACTGATCAACTTTTGCTCAATACAGGAATTGCCACAAGCATTCAAAACACAATATCTGTGTAGCTGAATAAAGTGAAATATGCCTATATATGATTAATTAAAGCTTATAATTAAAACTTGTATAGAAGAATTAAGAATTTATATATGTTTACCTTCAGCTGTCAATCATGAAATATTTCTTTCAGTAATATGTACAAAGCCATTTCTGTTTGAATTTCTCTGATGGAGGTGTTATCATTATTTACTTTTGTCCTTGCTATCCCAACCAAAAAAGAACAAGACATTTCTAGACATGGACAACAGAATGGGTGAAGACTTAAAATAAGAGACAAGAAGGATAAGCCTTTATATGTTAGATGGCTGAAGTTGGTTACTAGAGTCAGAGAAGACCAAAAAAGGAGTATTACTGTCATATCTGGTCTGGAGCTGCTCAATCCTCACTTTCCAACCTTGACAGAGTTCAAAATCATTTATGCCGTCTTGTGGAGGTTGACTGATTTCTTACACTGCAGCCTCTTTCCTTACAGACGGAACATTACAAACCTATCGCTATTTCCATGGCAAATGCTCAGATGTGCTCCATTCTTTAATTCCACCAGTTTAGACCTTTACAACTTGCCATGCTATATCCATGGAGTTGAATCACCCTCATTTCCCCTGCATTCCAATTATAAGGAGGAAGTTCCACTCAGACATTTCTGTTCTCCCCAAAACTGTTACTTTGTAGAACAGACTTTCACATGGATTCTTCCCTGAACTCTACAAGTCAAGGATCAATCAATATCTATCTTCCTTATCCTTATAATCACTTCCTACCACAACCACGTCTTTCATTCATATCATGCCCCCCTCATTCAGTAACCCCTTTACCTCCTTGAATGACTTGAGTTTTCTACTGGATGACGAGCTACCAGGCTGGCATCTTGGTTCCACCCTTTCACTGTCAAAACGGTTAAATGTAACTGTCTCTTCTTCTCAAACATCTTCTCCCACACTTTCCGTCTATGGAACTCCCTTCCTCTTACTTGCTTCCCTGATGACTATAATGTTCAAGTGTAATTTCAATCGACATCTGACACCCTGAGCTTGTTCCCCATCCTTCTCTGTATCCTTTCCTCAAACAAGCCTCTTTATTCTTGTTCTCAATCCTCTGTAACCCCTTGTGTACTAGTGGCACTCCCGCCTTGCTTGGGGTGAACTGCCTTAAAAAAAATGAATTTTAGTAAAAACAACAAAAAATGTTCAGACTAATATTCTCACCTCCATTATTTTTATTATGACATTTTGGCTGTCATGTGCTCCAGCCTTCTTAAGGTGCCTGTTAATCTGCATAACCTTCAGGTTAATTTCTAACTGAACCCTTTATCCCTATAAGGGAGTAGATTGTTCTTATTCTGCTGACCATGTAGACCTCAAGTGAAACTCATATATACGAGCCATTGTTAAAGATGCTGGAAAAAAAACGGTCAGTTCATTGTACTGTTCCAGAAAGTATGGGACTCTTTCTGGCATGGTCTATCTTTACAGGAGTCAAATTAGACCAAAAATGGAGTCTTTCTGCCATATCTGTATTGGAGCTGTCCAAGCCTCACTTTCTAGCCTTGATAGGATTTATAATTGCTTACATGGTCTTGTAGAGGATGACTTATTTTCCACACTGCAATCTCTTTCCTCACAGATGCAAAGTTGCAAGTCTGTTACTACTCTATTGCTCTTTTCATGGCAAGTGTTCAGATGAACTCCACCAGTTCAGATTTTTACACCTAGGACTCAGCATGCTATGGCTACAGAGTCAAATCAAGTCTTGTCCTAAGGTGAATTTTAGTAAAAAAAAACAAAAACAGTTCAAACTAATATCCTCATCTTCATTGTTATTATTATTACAATGTTTTGGCCATTATGACTTCTGGCTTTCTTCAGGTGTCTGTTGATCTGAGTAACCTTCAGGTTAATTTCAAACTGAACCCTTTATTTAATCTAGTGGGGAGGAGATTGTTCTTATTTTGCTGTCCTTGTAGATGCACATCATAATAGCCTCAAGGATTAAAATGTTGGTTCATGAATTTGTTGACAAAATAATTGTGAGTTCAATCCCTGGGCTGGGTAGTACCGACTCTGGAAACAAGGTCAGTAATAGCGACTGTTCTTAAAAGAAAACACAACAAAATATCTCTAAACATTGACAGCAGAGTAAAAACAGTCTACCTCTGTAGATCGAATAAAGGGTTCTGTTTGAAATTTCCTGAAGTTTATCTGGATTGATAGACACCCGAAGATGGACAGAGTATGATATTAGCAACAAAGATGAGGATGTTGGTCTGAATGTAAATGATATATAAAGCCATGTTTAAAGAAAAAAGAATAAATTTTTAAAAAAATGAGAAAATGAGAAAATTCTTCATTTTTCCTAAAAGCAAAATATTTAAGACTATAAAAACTATTAGAGTAAATCAAATATCTTTTTGTTTATTCTAAAGAATTTAAAAAATAATGCCAGAATAAACTTTTATTGTCTACTTACCAAACTTGCCTGCTTTAAAAAATGCCAGTGTTAAAGAAACGTTATAAAATAGCTATCAACTTCCATTGCAAAGTTTCTAATCTGATAGATTTGATCAATAAAAAAATCAATATATTACTTATATTTGTTGTTGATGTGCAAAAATCATAAATTTATATCTGAATGTGTATAATGGGAAAAGCCTTTGTAGAATAAACTAAAAATGTTTTTTAAAAAGCCAGAATTAAATGATGAAAATTAAAGACTTGTTTAGATATAAAACAAACAATAAAATTTGAATACAGAATTCATTAAGTTTTTTTTTTAAATATCATTTTTTTTAATTCCCTGATTTTTATACTTACAAATATTAACTAATACAAGCAATGACTAATGTTCTATCAACACTAACACTTCAGTACTCTAAATATTCAATGATTTTCTTTATTATGAGCAACATTTTTAACTTTTCATTTTGGTGTTATATTTAACTCTATATGTATTTACTTAGTTGAAGGACAGATAAATATGGGTCCTTTATATTTGAATTTATATGCAATTATTTGGTTTGGAGAAAGTTAAATATTAGCCATTTATATTTGAGTCTGTAAAAGCATTGGACATGTACTCACAGTACTTGGTTCAAGGACAGATAAATATTGGCTTTTTATATTTGAGTCTATATGCATTTATTTGGATCAGAGAAAGTTAATTATTGGCCTTTTATATTTCAGTCTGTAAGCATTTACTTGGTAAATGGTCACTATAATGTGGTTCTTACTCCTCCATAGGTGATGCATTTGGTATATTTTCATCTGCATTGACAGGTCCCTTTTTACTACTGGACAATTTTGACTAAATATTTCAGCTTTATTATAATATGAATTCTATTTTCTTTTTTTATTTTCCTATTTGCTTTTATCTCATCTTTTTGTATTAATAATGAAAAACTATAAACTATACCAATTTGCTTTATTTCCCTTCAGTTTTAGTGACCTTTAACCGTTTAGTAAGCTCTATTATTAAGTTACAGGCAATCATATTCAATTCAGATTACTTCTAAAAAAATATTTTTCTCAATCAGTCCAGTTGAAATCTTGTATGTTTTATTAAATATAAATGATTTTATATCAAAGAATATCTTATTTAAATATATATAAATGTACTTACTTTCCACAAAGTCAATTTTCCATATGTAATTTCCACAGTAAAATATGACAGTTTATCACAGACAACAAGATAAACTACTTCCTAAGTGTTAATTTTGATTGTTTCTAAATTATGATGAATTTAAAAGCTGTGATGTACTGGATTAAATTTCTCTCCTTCCTGGGTGATTAATGATGTGATGTTTATAGCTAATTACTAACTTACTCTTGTATATCTAAAAAATAAAATGTCACATCATATCACGAATTCTGTTACCCGTTAGTTTTGTAATGGCACCCACAGTTACCGCAGCCATAGCAGCAGTGGTGTGTCTATTGCTTCTATCTATTATCTATTGATAATCTGTTGAAGCCTATCTCTTTTCAGGCTAGATTTTAATTCAGATTTTTCCTTCTCCTAGACTGGTTGCCACCTCAATGCAAGAGCCCAGTCAAAACTGCTATTTAAATCATAATTAGGGGCTAACAGATAGATTCGTACCTTTCCCAAGGGTATTTGCGTGAAAGTGAACAACAAACTTGACTGGAATTCAAACTTGGCTCACCAATTTATCTCTCTGAGTCATTGACCACTATGCCATCCACACATAAAAAAAATAAATCAATTTTTCTAACCAAAATCTATCTAACACTTTTATACATCAACCAGTCATCCGTGCATTGAATATTGCTGCCACATCTGATCTGGTGCTTCTGCTATATATCTAGAGATTCTCGACAAAATCCAAAGAAGAATCTGCAATGTTATCAGTCCTAACCTGACATCTTAACTTCAGTCTCTTTCTCACCACCTTAACATAGCTTCCCTTTTCCTTTTCTATTTTCATGGTTGTTGTTCTGATGAGCTTTCCTCTTTCGTACCTTGCCTTTATGAATTTAAGGCTTACAGCCACATCACATTGAAGCATTGGTTCCTGTACAATCACTGAAGGTAAGCAACATTGAACCTGATCAGTACCTAGATGGTTTGGAATAGCAGGTGCTGTAAGCTTGAATATGCAGCTGGTATAATGAATAATGGCTCAGAGATGTTAATCAAAGAGCTAAACTCAAAAATTCCAGTTAAGTTCATTATATTAACTTACATGCACTTATGCTTGCAAAAGGCATGAATTCACCTTTTCCTCTCAGCTATGAGTTAATTAATAAGACTTGTATCATTAAATCATTATTATCTAAAAAAAATCTCACAATCTAAAAATATTCTCTGGCTTTAAATAACCTGCAATGGGTTGATAAGCCATAGAAAATGAATGAATGAATCAATTTATAAATTTAAGTGCAGTACTATATTAGCAGCTTGGTCTCGTCATTTTACTGTTCAAATTGCTAAGATGTAAACCCGTAAGTGTTCTATGTGTGCATTAGCATAGAACACTTATGGGTTTACTTCTAGCTTTCTTCTCTCATATTTTTTGTGGAACTCTTTTCTGGCTTCTCACTTTTACTCACAAACTTAAATGCAACGTTTTTTGTCATTTTCTGTCTCTTGGAATCCTGTTCTTTTCATTTCCAATAGCCCCTTACATCTTAATGACTTTATCACCTTTCTTGGGGGGAAATGATTAAAAAAAAAGGTAAAATAGAATAAAAACTGGTAAAAACTTAAAATACCTATTAAACTTGGATATTGACCTTGTGTCTTACATTTAAGATAACTTCTTTCTTTGATTTTTGCTGTTCAAATTCCTCTCTTTTTTATCATCATTTCCCTGTACCTTGTTAATGATTAAATCTACTTATTTATTATTGTTCACTCATTCAGTGTTAATTGTTGGCTTACACTGGGGACCAAGTGACAGCAAGTTTCCTCAATACTCCAACACTTGTTTTTTCTCACTGTTTTTAGTAATGTTGTTGTCTGGATAGTCCCAACTAATTATTTCCAGTTCCTCTAACCTTTTCTTGAGATTCTTTGAGGCTGTTCCTAGTGATCCAATAACAACTAGTATGGCTATCACCTTCATATTCCACAACTTCTTCAGCTACCTAAGGAGGTTAAAAAAGCTATCTTTTTCAATTTCAGTAAGATTTACAAGCTTTTATGTGAGGGAGGCATAGTGGAGTAATTGATAGCAGCTTGGATTGAGGAATCAGAAAGCTGGGTTCAAATTCCAGTCAAATCCATTACAGTCATTTACATGCTAATACCCTTGGGAAAGGTATGATCCTCCTCTTCTCACCCCCCCCAGATATGGGTAAATAGCAGGACAGACCGGGTTCTATAGCCTTGGATGGCAACTGGTCTACCACAGAAAGAAATGGCAAACTACTGTGGGAAAAAAATCTGCCTTGTCAGTGATATATTGAAAGATACAGGATCGCCTAAGCATGTATCATGCATGGCACATAACTGACTGATGTCTTTTATATTCAAATTTGCTTTTCAAAGGTAATGTTTTTATCAGTCAGGGTGAAATCTTGTACATTTTATTAAATATAAAGCATTTTATATCAATGACTATTTTATGTAAATATATGAAAATGTACTTATTTTTCCACAAAGTCAATTCTCCATATCTAATTTCTACAGTAAAACATGACAGTTTATCACAGACAACAAGATAAACTACTTCCTAAGTGTTCATTTTTACTAGTTGACATGTTTTTCTTCTTGTTGTTTACAACTAGATCCAGTCCTCTAGCCTAGATCGGGTGATCCATTTGAATCTCAAAGTCCCTAAGGATTTCATGTGTTTCATTCTCTTGGGTAGATTCTGGTCTGTTCACATATTATTGTGTGTAGCCAAAATATACTTGTTTTTTTTTTATCATCCCAAGCAAGGCAGTAATGCCACTAAACCAGAAGGGATTACAGGACATGGAAGAATTAAGAACATAAACATTAATAATAAGTGGGAAGAGGAAAGAGTAATCAGGACAGTAGATAGTGATTGACATTGCATTTAAATTTTTGGAGATTAAAGTTGACTTGAAAGCATGGAGCTGGTAGGGAGTTCCACAAGTGAGAAGTATGAGAAAAGAAACTGTTAGCATAGAATTAACAGTTACATCTAGCCAACTTAACTGTAAATTGATGAGATCTCTATGCCAGTTTAGTGCTGTACTTAAATTCAAAAACTTTGGGTACCATAGCAAAGAGCTTACTCAAACAATTACCATAAAAGTATTTATAGAAAAGACATAGAGAGGCAACCTTATAGCAGTGGGAAAGTGGCTGGAGCCAAGCCACCAGATCAGGACTAATAATATTGCAGATTCTTCTTTGGATCTTATCAAGGAGCTCAATGTAAATACCAGAGACACTGGAACATATGTGGCAGCAATATTCTAAGCATGGACTTCTGGGCAATATTCTAAGCATGGACTTCTGAGCAATATTCTAAGCATGGACTTCTGAGCAATATTCTAAGCATGATTACATATTTATATGTAATTTTCTTGCCTGATATAATGAACCAACAGATGACCTAGAAATTGATTCAATATAGTATTTCCACTTCATCTCAGCAGAGAACGTGAACCTGAGGAGGCACAATGAGCCACCTTCCTGGAGGATAGCATCAGCCATACCGATGGAAGGCAGCAAGGGGTTCTTTCAGATGATTAATGAAGAGAAGTTTAGGTTTGGAGACGTTAAAATTAACAACCCATCTTTTACCCCAATTGACTACAGATTAGGGGTTGTTTTGGACATTGGCTGTGTTAGTACAAAAGGATCTAGATGAGCGACAATTCAGTATAACTCTCATTTCACAATTTCATAGGAAAGATGTTTTAAAAAAGTGTCTGGAGACACTAACTTTTCAGCTATGGAGAAGACCTGTATGCCAGACCCTGTCAAAGATGTCCAGTGCAACAGCCCAGGCTTCACCATTTTTATGTAGAGCATGATAAACACTTTCCACAAATATCGTCAGTACATCAGCAGTTGAGCTGGAGAAACGAAAGTCATATTTCTTGTCTGAGAAAAAAGGCCCTGCAATGAAAGATGATGTTCCCCGTGATTTATTCTTACCACTCAGTCATGCCCTATTCTTATATTCTTTCGAGACTATTTTACTATCATCACTTCTACTTTTACTACTACTACTACTACAGAGGATGATTCTGGTTTTTGTATATCATTAGACTATGTGACCAAAATATAGCCATCCTGGGTATGACGATAAACTATGTCCAACAGCAAGGCCTCTGATCAGGAGGTTTTGAGGAGCGTGGAACCACCTCTTAATTGCTGGTGTTCCCAGGTCCACCCTGACCTGGGGTGGTAGCACCTGTTAGGGTCCCAGCTATTGGCAAATAGTTAACACTCAGACTATATCCGCATCCTGGGGATGACGATAACCTACACCTGCATCCTGGGTATGACGATAAACTGCGTCCAACAGCAAGGCCTCTGATAATGTTTTTGAAAAAATAATATTACCAGCTATACAGTTTTGAGGAAAAATATTAACAGAAATAGATTTTTGACAAAACAAAAATATTACCAGGAAAAAAAAATAATAGTTGTTGGCATTAATTGACCCATTGAGGTGTTGATATGCCATAAAATAAAACAAACCAAAATATAGTTGCTTTCACAGTTCCCTGTGAATTACTGTTCATGCTTAGTTATGCCTATTTTTTATTCCTTCCTGACTAGTTTACTATATTTATAATTATTATCACTTCTACTACTAAAGATGATGATTGTTCTTTTTCTTTTATCTGCATATTAACATCATGTGTCTGGTGGTTGGGAATAAAGTGACAGCAAGTCCCCTCAAATTTTTCATATTTCCTTAACTTACCCTTGGCGGTCTCATTAACAAATTTCCACTGAATAAGGAAAAATTGAAAAAAAAAATAGGAAGAAGTTTTTTAATTCCTGCATTTTTATGAGATTAAGAAAATTTATTCTTTTAATGCAAAATATCTTATACATCTTTTTTCTTTGTGCAAAAATATGAATAAAAATACTTTTTTCAATGGTCGATTATACGGTTAAATGTTACTTTATACTATGCTAATGAGCACATAAGCCAAGTGGTCAGTGTATTTGCTTTCCAACCTTGAGGTCAAGGTTCAAATCTCATATTGGTCAGTTTGTCAAGAAGGTGATATTATAAAACCAGCCTGAGAAATTAATCCCAGTATGTAGCATTGTTCGGAAGTTCCTGAAAAACCATAACTATGGTTGACCCAAGCCTTGTGAGTGAAATTGGGTAGATGAAACTGTTCAGCAGCTGTTGATGTTTATGCTAGCATGAAAGTACAAGTCATTGTGAATGAGAGTTTCAGTGTACTAGCTTTGTTGAAGCAGACATCTGTAACAGGAATTTTCTAATGTGCATTCAGTCTTTAGTTTTTTTTGTTATTACTTTTTCCATGGAGAATGTTCAGATGAGCGCTCCATTCTTTATTTACGCTTGTTCTGACCTTTACTGCTAGGACATGCCATGCTACTCCCATAGAATCAAATCACCCTAATTTCCGCCATATTCGAAAGGTTAGAAGAAAGTTTCACTCACAGCTTTTTTCCCCAAAACTGCCACATTGTGGAAAAAACTACCACTTGGGTACTTTCCTTAACCTCCTAAGAGTCATTACTTATTTATCTTCTTATCCTCACAACTTCTCTTTCATTCATATCACATAGTTTATATATTACAGCAACTCTACTCTCAGTGGCTCTTGAGCCTTGTATTGAATAACTTCTATCATTAAGAATATTCTTCTTTTAACTTTTTTCATCAGTCAACCTTAATATATTGGGGCCTCTTGTTTTTTATAACAAATTTATATACCAAATCTAGGAAAGGAATTTTGCAACTTTTTATATTCATGTAGTCATTTTGAGAATTTCTTTAACTCTTTATAGAAGGACAATATTCAATAAATTGGTTAGTATGTTATCTGTACCATCAAGGAAGGTTACAATATGTGCATTGTAATTCCTATTATATCAATATGACCAGCATGTATTCAATCCATATGAAATCAATAGACTTGAAATGTCTGTCTGGATTTGGGCTTGAGACCCAGTATCGTTTTCCCATTCACATCTATTTGGTACAGCCTTCTCGTCTTTATTCATTTATTCAGTAACTGATGACACAGACTGCTGAAATTGATTTGCAGTCTACAGAGACACATCATAGTCCATCAAAAGTCAGATGAGAGGAGGTTTTCAAAAGAAGTGCAACTTTTCTTTTCTTGTTTCTTTGGCTTAGCCTTCATGTATTCTTAAACATTGTGTGTTATCAGTTTAAAAAAAAAATCTATTACTTTCTAAACAAGATGGCCAGACAATATAAATATCATTGCTTCCACAAAGAATTAGTGACAGTAGAAATACTGCACAGGTTTCATTTTATGCATTGTCATTGATACTAATATGGTATCAATTATTAGTAGCCATATAATATTGATATTAATATCGTTCATTAATGCATTAGATTGTCTACCTAAAACTTTTATTCTTACCTGTAATATTTACCAGATTGATCTGCATAACATACATCATTTTTTCTCATTGTCTTCAAAATAGAATACAGCCATTTTTCACTTAACAGCTTGCCTGTTTAATGACCCCCACCCCCAAATACACACACCACCACGACTAGATTTATGATAAGCTCTAAAATCTCATAAAATAAGAAAATTGCTAAAAAAAATCCAACCACTCATCATTGTATGTTGTACAAAGTGGTGGATTATAATGTTTTGGTGCCCCTAGATTAATGGAATTATGACCCTCACCCTTACCCCCCAGATGGAGCCACCCTATTAATCTATTACAAAGAAGAATTAGATTTGCATGAGGATATTCATTTCTATTTTTACCATCAGAAATATTTTCCTAGCATCAAGCACAATGTTTTCAGTCATGCTTAAATGTGAAAATTACAAGGTATGTTAATATATAAACTGTTTTTTTTTTCTTTCTAACCACTCTAGCCTGGCTTATTTTGTTTTATCTTTGTTTGGTCTTGTTTATTCTTAGATAAAATCAAGCTAAAGTTAATTAAAGTAGCCTATTAGCTAGTTAACTATTGTGTTTTGTACTGCAAGTGTTAGGATTGGTATTATAATTCTTGTGTTTACAGCTTTAGCTCAATTTAAGATTGCTCTGGTTTCTTTAAGAAACCAGAGCAATCTTAAATTAAGCATTTCTTTACATACATACATACATACATACATACATATATATATATTCCAGAAATAATTCTGAAAATAAACACAAATTTGTTTAAAAATGACAATTGGAAAAAATTCTTAGTTCTTGTCGACACTTTTCAGCTTTCAACTTTATCGAGGCAAGCAATATATATATATATATATATATATATATATATATAATTTTAAGACGTGAAATTTTCATTTTATATACCTGTTAGTACATTATATATATATATATATATATATATATATATATATATATATATATATATATTAGGTTGGTGCAAAAATAATGACGTAATAATGTCGTTTTTTGACGTAATGTCAAAAAACGACATTATTACGTCATTATTTTTGCACCGACCTAATATATATATATATATAGAGAGAGAGAGAGAGACAGACAGACAGACAGACAGAGAATTCATATAAGTAAAAGCTTAGCTGAGTGATGTTACCTTCAACATCCTGGCTTCAGAGTTTTATAGATGGACCCATCCATCCACTTGTCATGGGGTATCAGCAATTAACTGCTTATACTTCTTGATTTTTCATTTTTATACAAATTGATGCAAGTTTGTTTTTTTTTATAGTAAAGTTTCATTAAAAACAACTGACAAGAAACTGCAGTTAGGATTTTTATTTAATTTTTCTTCTTGTGTTCTTAAAATTCTATTTCTTTTCTGGACATAAATTATGTAGAAATTGTTTGAATGTTCTTTATGTCTGAGCACTTTCAGCTATTCTCTTAGCCATTATCAAGAATGATTTTATTTTTACTTTTAACCGAATGTATGGATTTTTTTTATGTATGTATCTAGAGCAGTGTTTCTCAAATTGGGCACACTGGTGCATCTTGGAAGATGTTTAGGTGCGCCCTGGCATTCCAGAGAAATATGTATTCAGATATGAGAAATAAATATATTTACTTTTATTATATTGTGGTACCTGTCTCATTCATATTTATGTGAATTAGGCTTTTCTGCTCTCACCACAATTAAGTGCAAAAAGAGAGGAACTCTTCAATGTATTGACAAGAAAATGAGAGTTTGCCTATCAAATATACACCCAAACATTGAAGAAATCGCTAAGATTCATCAGGCTCATGTTTCTAATAAACACAAGAATGAATAAACTTAAGGTATACTTTATTTTATATTTTTTTATTGCCTTTTTTTTTTTTTTTTTGCAATATTTGACTTCATTATAACATATTTTTCTGAAATTTGTATATAGTGTGCCTACAATTATTGGTAGGATTTCAAGTGCATCCCGACTCACTGATATAGAGTTATATAAAAACATTCCTATAACTCTGGATACATAGATAAGAATAAAAAAAAATCAATATATTCAGGTAAATTATAAATAAAATCGTCCTTGATAATAACTAAAAGAATCACTGAATGCACTCAGACATACAGAACATTTGGACATTTTCTATATAATTTATTTCCAGAAAAAAATTCCATCCTGGGTATGAGGATAAACTACATCTGTGTCCTGGGTAAGACGATAAACTACGTCCAGCAGCAAGGCCTCTGATTAGGAGGTTTTGAGGAGCATGGAACCACCTCTTAATTGCTGGTGTTCACAGGTCCACCCTGACTCGGGGTGGTAGCACCCATTAGGGTTCTAGCTATGGGCAAATAATTAACCCCCAAACTGGGGTAAAAACACTATGAAAGTGTAAAAATAGGTTTTAATACCAGAAATACTTTCTAAAAAATTATTACCAGTAATAAATTTTTGAAGAAAAAAACTATTAGCAACAATATGTTTTTGAAAAAAAAAATATTAACAGCAATACATTTTTGAAAAAAATATTACCAGCAATAAAAATTTTGTCGGCATTAAATAACCCTTTGAGGTTGATATGCCGTAAAACAAACCAAACCCAACCAAACCAGAAAAAAAATTATAAGAACACAAGAAAAATTAAATATATGACACTCATGACTACTGGTGGATCTGTCATAGTGTATTAAATAAGAGTAAGTTTTCTATGCCTTCTCTTTACAATCAATTGGAGATGTTAACATCTTGTGCTGATAAAACAGAATGTTTTGCCCGTAAATTCCCTTTAAACTTTATTCTTGACTCATCTGGTGAATCCTTGCCTGACTTTCCACTTCAGACTGTTTATACTTTGTTACAATTAGATTTCTTTCTGATTCATTTTGCATGTGAACACCACAAAGGCAGAGAATGAAATAACAAAAGTTGTTTTCTGCACATTAAGTTCCACTCATCACATTCAGTCTATGAAGCAAAGCCCTGGCAGTGGTCAACCAGTGGGCTACCAGACTTGCTTAAAAGCAAGTCTCTGAGAACAACACCTGTCAATTGCAGCCTGGCATGCAGCTGGCTGTCACGCAGGGCACTACTGCTGCTGCTGCTGCCACCATTGTAACCATCACGACTACCATTCAACATGATCACATCTCTCAATGACTGTTACCACTCCCAGGTTTGACTGTTCAGCTTTGTGTTGATAACATCTCGACCTCATCACCTTGGCAAACACCAGCTACAACCCTTCATCATCCACAACACTGTCACCTCAGCAAATACCGTCATGATAACATCACAACTTCAACACCATGTCACCACAACTATACCAACTTGATAACATCTCCACATCAGCAACATCAAGCTACAAGCCTTTCTTGTCACCAATGCTGCCACCATAGCAAATCCAGCACCACAAGCAGTGACTCCAACTCTATGAAACAAGTGACTCTTATTCCACAAGCAACAACTCCAACTCTGCAAGCATGCAACCCACTCAACCCACCAATGTGATACCAATCCACCAATATGTATGAGACCGTTCCATAGAACAGGCCTACCAACTACGTCAATCTGATTTCAGCCCCATTCCCTAGAAGTCCTAACAAGCAACAAAACAGCCTACCAATGTGACCTCAATCAACCAACATGCACCAACCATATCCAGTGACCACATCAAACCCACACAAGAATTAGGTCAACTCCCAGTGCTACCCTTTCACCTGACAGCCAGCCTGACAACCAGCCACTAAAACGGACATTCCACCCATCCTTCAACATCTCTGTGCCAGCAATAAACGTTGTTCAAATCTAATCCCCGTTATTCTTTTCTCTGACTACCAAATGCTTAATATAAGAAAACTGAGTCTCTGCTGAGTGATATGCATATAACTGCTTCCATGATTTCTGCTGTCATCTCTAATATGGATCCCCACAAAGCATGTGAACCTGATGGTCTCCCTGTAATAGGTGTGCTCCTGAACTGGATCCTGTTCTCTCTAAACTGTGTAAGTGCCTTGCTGCCTCTTATTTTCCAGATTGTTGGAAATTCTTGGCTGTTTTTCCAATTTTTAAGAACTTAGCTGAACCGTCCGACCCTTCCAACTATCGGCTATATTTAGCCTTCTACCTCTGTTTGATAAACTACTAGAGGCCCTAATCAACTCTGAATTGGTTAAGCACCTCACATCACACGGCCTTCTTTCAGACAAGCAATATGGCTTTCGTTTCTCTAGGTCAACTGCTGATGTATTAATGATTAATTGCAGAAAGAGTCTCTCAAGCTTTAGACAAGAATGGTGAAACTCAAGCTGTTGCTTTGGACATCTCAAAAGCATTCGACAGAATTTGGCATACTAATCTTCTTCACAAGTTGAAAAGTTATGGTGTCTCAGGATGAATTTTTGAACTGATTATGTCTTTCTTATGAAATAATGAAATAAAAGTTGTCCTAAATGGTCACTCTTCAAGATCCTTTGGTATTAATACAGTGTCCCCCATGGCTTTATCCTTGCTTCTACTTTGTTTTAAATTTTCATTAATGACCTTCCTGATGACATCAGCTCTCAACTTGGTATCTATGCTGGTGACAGAACCATTTACTCTTGTCTTGATAGTAAGTCTGATCAGATAGATAAGGTCTTATTGGCAGCTGATCTCAAAATTGGCCTACAGTCTGTTGTTAACTGGGGCAAAAGATGGCTTGTTAATTTTAATGCCTCCAAAACAAAACTGCTATCTATTAATCATCTGAGAGACCCCTTTTTGCCTTCCATCAGCATGGCTGATGCTAACCTTCAAGAGAGTGATTTGTTGCACCTTTTCGGGTTAACTTTCTCAGCTGACATGAAGTGGAAAGATGATATTGATTTATTGCTAAGAAAGTTGGTTCACTGTGTCATGTTAGACACTTTTTCTCTACTGAATCTATCTTGCATATCTATAAGTCTCCCATTCGTCCATACTTTGCTGCTACATATGGTCTGGGGCTTCTGCTATATATTTAGAGATTCTTGATGAAAACCAAAACTGACTCAGTAATATTATTGGTCCTGAACTAGTGTCTCGGCTTCAGTCATTTTCCCACTGCCATAAAGTTGCCACCCTGTGCTTTTTCTATAAATACTTTCATGATAATTGTTTGGATGAGCTCTTTTTTATGGTACCTTTAGACTTTATGAATTTAAATGCAGTGCTAGATTAGCAACAACATCTCATCAATTTACGTTTGAATTGGCTTGATATGAGTTCAGTGATAACAGTTTCTTTTCCTGCACTTCTCACTTGTGAACTTAGCTTCCAGATTTTCTTCTTTCCACTTAAGTTTGATCTTCAAAAATTTAAATGCAAATTTAAATTAAAGTACCTTGTTCTGGTTTCATTTTCAAGTGAATTTTGAAAACCAAAATTTTGGATTCCAAAATTTGTTTGAAAATGAAACAGGACAAGGTACTTTAATTTAATTCTGTAATTGAATTGGAAGTTTTTAGCTTGTTTTTGAAACATGGTAATTCCTGTGTAGCGATGGAATCATAGTTTTAAAATAATTATTATCTAGGCCCTACTTATGTATCGAGCACTGTTTTTTTAAACATGGTAATTCCTGTGTAGCGATGGAATCATATTTTTAAAATAATTATTATCTAGGCCCTACTTATGTATCGAGCACTGTTTTTTAAAAATAAAAATACTAAAGAACTTCGGATCATCAACGGGTTTTTCCTATTTTATCAATTTGCATATATACACACACATACACACACAATTTGAATGAAATTCTGGCAAAGATGGACAAACGTGCCCGCAATAAGACAGAGTGTCAAAAGGACAGTTTTTCCAACGACACTTTGTTTTTTTAACTACTTTCACTCTTCGGCAACGTTTATATTGCTTTAAAAAGCGATGATTAGAATTGCAATTATGATGAAGGTGTATACATTTTTTTTCTGTTCTTGAGGATTTTTACAACCTTTGGACTTTGGAGAATCTTTGTGTTTATTTTTTGTTGCAAAAATCATCGCCAAACATTTCAATAAGAAGAAATTTTTCCAAGTACTTTTAACTTAAAAAAAACATCAAACCGTTTTTATTTTTAAAAAATGTACACATATTTTAGAATTTGCAGGAATATATTTGCTGTTAGTGTTACTGTTTGTGTGTGTTGAAATTCCTGTGAACAGCCACCTTTTGTCAGGGGATCCAATATTAATTTCCATGCCATTCCGAAAAATACGGATCATCTTCAAAAAAATATGGCCCGTGGTAAAACAAATAAATAAAAAGAGATAGAGGAGAGGCAAGCATAGAGGAAGATATGATAAAAGAACATGGGGAGGGTAGTATTGACGAATTCTTCTCATCTGTGCGTAGAGCTTGTGTATTTCTGGAAAGATTCATGTCACTAAGTCGTCGAATATATACAAAGAAGAAAAAAAAAATTGGAGGAGTGTGGGGTAAGAAAATCGGGTTACCATGAAAGTAACTACTTTTTTTTGCTATCGAAAGAAAAAAAATAAAATAAAATTTTTATAAATATAAATTATGAAGTTCTGATACAACAAATGTTTCTCTTGTTTGACTTCTACCTTTCAATTTAATGAGTTTTTTTTTTTTTAATTTTAAGAATGATACAATTTGTATTTTTGTAGGTTGACCACATAAAAGTATCCACAAGCGGCAAGCCAATTTTTAAAATGATTGGATTGGAATATTTTCAAAGCAAACATTTTCTCTTTCAAAATAAATTTTAGAAAATTTTAAACTCTGTCTGGCAACAAACATCATCCCAGGACAAATTTGTTTGTAAAACAAATTTTTCACCTTAACATAAGAACATAGAATCAATGCTTATGTCTTCAATAACTGCACTGTCGAAGTTAAAAGAAAACTTTTTTCTTCAAAATCAAGAGACATGTGACTTACTTAATTTATTTTGAATTTACGATTGAAATTCTAGCAGAAATGTATCAAAATAAAACGAACTACACTTTTTTTATTTTATTAATTATTAAATTAATAAAATAAAAAAAGTGTAGTTCGTTTAATTTTTAAGGTTTTCAATGTTATTTTTTTTTTAGCATGATTTGACAAGTCCCCTCAAAATTAAAAGAACGGTAAAAAAAAAAAAAAAATTCAAGTTTTAATTTTGGTTACTGATTCTCGACCTAACTTTTTTTTTCTTTAAAGAATTATTTTCATTTGAGTAGAGAGAATTCGATTTCAGGATACTACAATACATTCGACTTGTTTTTATGAAAAGAAACAGATATTGTCCGTTACTCAGCAAAAAAAAAAAAAAATTCCTATTTATTTTTTTTATGATTGGACCAGACCAGTCTATTTAAGTCGTGCTAACGATTTCACTTGAAAGCGACAGACTTTCGATTTTCTATAGCCAAGTTGTGTTTCCAACAGCAATTTTTTTTACGAAATTCTAGTCTACATTATTATTTGTCTCATCATTCTTGCCCCCCCCCCACACACACACGCGTATCTTCAGTGCTCCCTTTTTATTCGTACCGTTTCCCCTGCTAACGCGTTCCAGAGAACCCGGACGAGTAGTGAGTGTAGCGGTGACGGCGACGACAATTACGATATATGATAGCGTTAAGGCTTTACATTACAACTAAGAAGAGATAGGATATTCAATTCACTGACCAGACCCGTAGCATAAAAAAAAACCCTTGTGATGAACATGTTTTTTTAAAAAAAAAAAAAAAGGATCAACTGCAACTGATTTTTTTGGGTGTTATTCTCTGTTGTCTCTAACCAATGATCATCACACTTTTTCATTTGTCGTCAGATCACACACACTTTTGAGTTGACTTACTTTTTGCTTTTATTGAAAAAGAAAAGAGATAATCTATCATCTTTACAAGTGAATAAATTGAAATCAGGAGACGAGTAGTTGACTTATTTTTGTACTTTATACTGTGAAAGACGAGGTTTCCAATGTCGTTGTGTTAAGAGAGGATATTCTTGAAAATACCGAATTCAAAGAAAGTCACCTGCGGATAGTAGGTTTTTTTTTTGTTTTGTTTTTTTACGTCCCACAACTTTTGCACTTTAAAACAACGAATAAAAATTACATTCACAGGTAATATTTTTTTTAAAAAAAATGTTTTTCGTTCGTTAAAAAAGTTAAACGAAACAAAACTTTTCTTTTTATATCTCCATGAATCCAATAACTTTTTTTCCACTTCTTTTTATGACTTAAATTTTTGATCATTATTAAAAAAAATTGCGCACAGATTCAGTCATAAAAACTAAAAAAGTAACTCTAATGATGCGAGTATTAATAATGACACTTTTTAATTTAAATTGATCAAGGTTTTTTTAAAAAAATTCTTCCCTACTCTTAATTCAGGCTAAAAAAAAAAATACTTTTTAATTTCCATTTCATCAGGTTAAAAAAAACAAAACAAAACCCGAGCGATAACAATCCGAACATGACTTTCACGTTTAAAAGCTTATGCTAGCTCATAAAACAGAGTTTAGTTTATTGTTCCTCTTTTTTTTTCTTTTTTTTTTAAAAAAAAAAAAAAATTCATGAGTAAAATTACCATAGGACATGAAACAATATTGTCATTGAATCAATCTCCCAAAAGTTCTTCGAAAAGACTAAGAGTGTTAAAAAGAAAGAAGAAAAGCAAGCTATTATTCACATGACGATTTAAGTATAAAAAATAGTCACGGACAAGGGGGGGGGGAATTGATTACCTACGTGACTGTACTTCTTGAATCTTTGCAATCTCTAAGTCTACTTACTCCAGCGATGAGAAAGCTAAATGCGATTTCTTCCACAGTCGTATAGAATTAGAAGTTCCAGTACTAACTACTCACTTTTTCCCTGTACTATGCGATTTCTTCGGTAAATAAAGTTATTTTCAAACGTAGAACCGTCCCTGTCCAGAAAAGATTTCAATTTTTTCGTTCGACTTTAAACGAATAAAAAAAAAATCTTTATTTTTGAATGTGAATGATAAAATTTAAAAAATAATAATTTGACTCACTCTTATACGCGATGAATCGTAAAGAAAGACTAAACACAAAAAACAGAACAGTAGTACTGAGTACACGACCAATATTTTTAAATTACATTATTTACCTATTAAAAAAGTAAAATTTAGCTCTTGTTTATGTTTTCGTTTACCTTGAACTTGCTTTTTGGTGTTCACTTTTACATTGAAAATAAGCGTAATTTCTGTTGAATATGCAGATAAGAAACAAAGTTCGAAATGCCTAAAGCCAACATTTAAAATAAGAGAATGAATGAGAAAAAAAAATAAACATCGCTAAATTACCAAAGCATAACAAAAACAAAAAGCATAATCAAAAAGGCTAACAGAAGTTTGTACCACACAAAATTACGAGATTTATTTTTAAAAATCCCAAGCTAGATCGATAAAAACGAAGGCGACTGTGATGGATAGTTAAAGTTAAAGAATTGGACGAAAAGAGGGGGAAAAATCCATGAATGAAGACGAAAAAAGTGGAAAAAAATCATAGAAGAAAAAAAGAAGAGGCAAAGTCGAAAATGCAAGTGAAAAAAAATAAGCATTTAACAAACAAAAAAATAATGAACATAAAGAAACAAACACGCCGGTTTTATTAGATAAAAACATAATGAATAAAAACAGCACAATTAAAAAAGCCGAGATATGCTAAGATGAGAGAAAGAAAGCGCGAATGTGTTTTAGTTTAAGAGAAGCGTTTGCGAAGAAACCGTGTGTCCAACAATCTGGAGCTATGTGCGCATGTAGAGCAAGTGCTTGTAGAGTTACGTCCCTTGGCCAATCTCTGTCAGAAAGTTAACATTGCTTCAGTGAATGGAACTAAGCAATCAGACTTAGTTTGGAGCCTGATGCTGTCGCTACACACATGGTAAGTCCTCCTTCACTTTTTTTTTTTTTTTCTTTTTCGCTTATTGTCACCCCGGCGGAAAACCGTTTCTGCATCAGATTTTCTCGGGGGAAAAATAATAAATATTCAAAAAAAAAAGAAGCAAAATAAATCCAACAAACTTGTGCAAACCATTCTCATTTGAATTTATATTTTCATTTAAGAAAAAAACGAAAAAAAAACCAAAACAAATAATTTCTGAATTTGCGTTTTTTGACGGTTGTTTCTTTTGGGTTGCACGAACAACTGACTCTTCGTGGGACACACGAGTTCGCGCACACAGGATCATTTTATTTATTTATTTTTTCAAATAGTCTTTTTTTTTTAATAAGCAAAAAAAAAAAAAAAGTTTTTTTTTCTCATGTTTTCTTATTGCGTGCCTCGTGCCGTTAGAAAATTTAAGAATGTTGTTTTTACATAAAGTTTTATTTGCTTATCTTTATTCTTTGTGTGTTCATTGCGGAGAGTTTTCTTGTCAGAGATTTTTTTTTCTTTCTCTTTTTAAAGTTTTCAAACCTGGATTCATTACGATCATTAATCTCTTGTCTGTCTTATTTTGTTTACAGTTACACACTAAGTTGCTTGTTTCCGTGTGTGTGTAAACTCTTCCTTCCTTTCTTCATGACCTCCTTCTGTGTTCAGAAATTAGGGTTCATCATAATGCCCCCCCTTTTTTTCTTGTGTTTTTTTTCTTGTTTGCAGTCGCCCGCGTGTGCATGTACTTAAAGTGCAAGAAACTGATTTTCATTTTCTAGTGGGACACTGTTGCCCCCCCACACACTCTCACACTCCCCTCCCTGTTTACGTTTTTTTTTATCTTTCCTTCTCTTTCGCTGTAAAGTTTTGTCTTTTTTTTTTTTTTATTAGATTAATTTTTCATCTTTTTCTTTTCGGCCTCTTCAAATTTCGTATATTTTCAATTTTGTTTTTTGTTTTTAAATAATAATGGTATAATAATATTTTCTGTAAAAAAAACAAAAAAAAAACGTTTCAAAGTTAAAGTAAAACTGTTGTATTTTTAAAAATCTAATTAAAAAAATAACTTGTTATAAGCTTTTTAATTAAATTGATCTTTCTTTCGCTTTTCTTTTTAAAAATACAATCGAAATAATTTTTTCTTTTTTTTTTTTTTTTTTTTTTGCGCTTAGAGAGAGAACATGAGAAACCATGTGCTTAGTTGACAACGAAAATTCATTTTGTTGCTTGTTTAATGTTTTGTATATTTTTGTAGCAAGTGTGCAAGTCAAGCACAACAGGGTGTAAATAATAAATGTAGCTCATTCACATCTTTTTTTAAATTTAAAACTGGAGGGAATTATTTCTCTTATCTTTTTCCACGCACATTTTCCGAAAATCATTTTTAAATTTTCACGCCGTTTTTTCTTTTTTTTTTCGTTTGTAAAATAAATCAAGTTGACATTTTTGTTGTTGACTTGACTATATTCGTGTTGTACACGATTATATTATTTTTATTTAAACTTTCCAACAATGACACTGTCAGAAAATGTTTACTATTGTGATCGTTTGAGTTTGTTTTTAGGGTTAAAAAAAGAAAATAAACAAAAAATGACAAAAAAAACGTTTTTGCCGTTTGTTATTTTCGACCTTCATCATGGGCCGAGAAAAAGGGGAAAAAGATTATTTCAAAGTAAGTTTTTTTTAAAGTTCGCAATATAATCTTTATTTTGACTTTTAAAAATATATTTATTTCATTTCGCATGTTTCTCTTTAATTTTTAGTTTTGAATTTTAGATCGAAGGTGTTGAGTCATGTACCTATGTAATTGAATTTTTATAATTTTTAGCCTAAAATTCTAGGTTGGATTCTCGAAGTTCATTTATATTTTTTTTTTTTTCATTTGGGGTGAATTCTCAGCTATAAAGTTTTTATAATATCCTTTAGTTTTTAGTTTAATTTTAATGATTTTTGGTTTTTAAAACACTTTTTTTTTCACGTTTGTGATATAGCAAATTGTTCTCTTTTTAGTTTTTATTCAATAATAATTTTGAAATTAGTCTACTCTATATCCCTTTTTGTTTTTAAGATTACGTCGTGTAGGACTCTACATTTTAAAAAGTAATTTTAGAATTAAAAAAAAATGTTGAATCGACATGAAGAAAGCAAAACTATCATATTGATAATACTGACCCCTCACTTTATGGCCATTGTACAACCGTGTCCCACTAGCTGTTGGTGCCCTTTTCCCCCTCTCTGAAGGGTTTATTTATTTAACCCGGCTCTTTCTCTTTATCTCTCTCTGTTCCCGATGACACTATGAGCCGTCATCATCATCATCATGTAAGCATGACAACGAAAGGGCCATTTTCAATGACTGCCAATATCGCTTTTCCTTCACCTCTGTAGCTTCTCTATTCAACGAGAGAATCGGTGTCCCTCGTCATCGTCTTTACCGTCGACTCTGGCTCACTGCTGCCGACCGAGGCTGATTCATACCAACCTTCTTTTTTTTTTCTTTTTTTTTTTTCTTCTTCTTCTTCCCCTCCCCACTTCTTTGCGCGCTCTCTCTCTCCTCCCTTCTCCTAACCTCTAACACGTCTTTATCACGCACACACACCCTTTCTCTCTTTCAAAAATAATTACGCTACTGTTTTTATTGTTGATGTACTCTTTTCATTTTCTGTGATTCGGTTCCTAAAACAAAAGGAGACCAAACAGTGAGTAGCGTATTGGAAAAACAAGGGGGGAAAAAAAGAAGAAAAACGGTTAAAAAAAAGTTAATAACAAAAACTTGGACACTTTACTTTGGTTACGTTTTCTTTTCGTTCTCCCCCCCCCTCTTTTCTTTCTGATCTATTCTTTTATTTTTGATGCTTAATCTTTTATTATTGTTTTCTCTTCCCCTCTTTTGGACGTTCTGTTTTTTGTTTTGTTTTTTTGTTTTTTGTAATCTCGTCTATTGTTGACTCTTTGATGCTTCATGTACTGTGGATCATAGTTTTTCTCATTCATTACAATACATTGTTAAATAAATGAAATGTTATCCTATGCAATATTTCTCTCTATTGAAAAATAAATAAGAACAACAAAATAAAAACAATGTTTTTGAAGGATAGTTATTTTGTTTTCGTTCATTAATCGTTGGCTGGACAACATTTAAAAAAAAAACATTTTGAGAAGAGAAAATGTGAATAATAGTCTTTCTTTCTTTATCCATTTCAAATTAATTTTGAAAATGTATTTGAAAGTATTGATCGAGTTAAGTAAATTTAGTAAAAAAAAGTTATCCAGTTGCCGAGTCGATGGGAAATGGCATTGGTAGATTTTTTTTTTTTTTTTAATTTTGTTTTTCGTGCTCAGTTGATTTGGTACAATATTTTTATTTTCTTCATTTTTTTAAAAATACCACTTTGTTTGACTTACATTGTTATTTTATAAGCGCATTTGATAAACATTAAACAATCAGTCAACTCACAAATAACAAAGTCTTCTATTCAAACAAGACATAAAAGTAGAAGAAATGACTTATGAGACGTTATTGAAAAAAAATCTAACGCCAAAATGAAATTGTTTGCAAAAGTGAAAAGGAAATTTGATAGATTTAATTAATAATAACCAAGGCTTAAAATAAAGGTTTGGCTATGGCGTAATGGTTAACGAGCTAGTTAGGTTGGCCATTTATATTGTGTAGTGGTGAGTTCGATCCTCACTGTGAATCATGCTTCTTGTGGGTTTCGTGTTAAAAAAAAAAAAAATTAAGCTTAGTGAAAAGAAGAGGGAAAAGGCGTGGAATTTGTTGTTTTTTTTTTTTGTTGCTTTCATTTTTTTTTTTTTTTTTTCGCTTATTGGATTTGGACTAATACCAAAAGAAAAAAAAAAGCAACTTTTTACAATATGAATTTAGAAATTGTGCAATAGACAGGTAGTTGAAGATCTATATATTTTTGTCTTAATTTTATTTTTTACCGTAATAAAGAAAAAAAAATTGAATCATTATGGCCTTTTAAACTAAAAAAGGTTGGAAGTTTTGAATTAAAATTAAAAAAAAAAACTAATTGTACAATTAATTACAAATATATTGATTCCTTTACTTTATTTAAACTTAAAGTTTTTAAAAATATATCAATATTTTTAATTTAAAAATGAAATATCATTAAAAACACTTTTTCAAAATTTTGCATATTTGCCATAATTAAAAAATAAAATGTCAACTAATTCTCCACTCGATCCATTTTCCAAAATTTGACCAAATATCACATTTTTCTTTTTAATTAGTATTTAATTTAAGGCGTTTTTTTTTTCTTTTTCCTTTTTGTTTTTGTCAGGCCGAGAACTTTTCAGTACCCATGTATAATTACCCACTAGTAAAAAAAATTTTTTAATTTGTTTTAAAAAATATTTAAAAAAAAAAAAACCTTGCAATTCAAATGAAGTGTTGGTTCTATTTAAAAATTTAAAGCCACTTTTAAACTTTCTAAAAAAAAAAAAAAAAATTGAATGGCAAATGAATGAACATTTTTTTTTTTTTTTTTTTTTTTTTTTCATTTTTCTTTACTTTCTAATTTCTTGGTACCTTTGAGTATTTCCTGTTCTCTTTGTTGAAAATTTGGTAGATTTCATTTTTAATTGGCCGGTTGCCATGTTACAGTTGATAGTCACCTTCCATGTCAACAGTGTGGGTGGACGTTGAGCTGGGAGGTGTCGTATATAAATGCTGTTTGTCCAGCTGCATGTTGGGCGCATGGCTCAGATCTCTGATTCAAAGTACAAAAAGCTTATTCTTTACAATATGCATCATCATCAGCAGCAGCATTTATGTACCCTGTTTTATTGACAGGTGAAAAGCTTTGTTCATCTTATTTATTTATCACTACTCTTTGTGTACACACCGACAGTTTCTTACCTTTCTGTAAGTTTTCACTCTCAGATGAAAAATTCTGCACCTGTGATTTCATCCGTATATACACGTGTTTCTCTCAACTTGCTTCAAACAATTGTTATGTTGCGTTTGTTACGTAATAATACAAAGTTATTGGAATGATTCCTGAAACAAAAATGGTAAATTTTTATATCTTCGACAGACATTTTTCTGTCGACAGCAGGTGAACGATAGAACTACGTTGACGGAAATTTCCGTCATTCGCAATTAATAGGTTAAAAAAAAATTAATTGGCTTGACTACCGTTTTTATGGGGCTCACGGTTCGTCATGGTGTTGGAGGAAGACGACGACGAAAACTTGACTAAACCGAAAACGGAATTAAACACTCGTACAGTGCTGATAATTACGGTGGCGAAGAATTCATTACTAAAACTAAAAACTAAGATTAAACTAATGATTTAAATTAAATAACTTCGCCTATTATTGTGATAAGCAATTATATTCTATTTAATTCAACCCAATTACAAGTAACGGCCGATAAAGTTGAAGTAGTAGTAGCAATATAAACACTAAAACTATAATAATTGAATTATTAAGTTATATATAGTGATCTGATTTTTCAGTAAGACCAGAGTTGTCAAAATATTGTGAGATTGCATTTATTTTAAACTTTTTTTTTTAGTCAATTAGGCTTCTTATTCCATTAGTCAACAACTGTTTTTTTGAGTCGTTATCTATCCATGACTTTGTGCCTGTTAAACGGTAATCAAGACAATCCGTTTTTAGAAATACACACCTGTTTGTTTACATTTTCGCTTTCAAACATTGAACATTTAAAAATGTATTTCAAGTTTTGCCTGTCAAAATTTCTAAAATATTAGGTTAGGTCACACTACAACAGGTCGCATCGATAAAAAAAATGAGAGTCTAATTTACATAGGCAGTTGGATCAAAAATTACAATGTGACAATCCTTTTACACTTTGCCTTGGATCAAAGTTTTACTCTCGTCTCAGAATAATATGCTTACGTATATATTTTTTTCTTAATTGCTTTTAAAATATGTTTAAAGATTATTTAAAAAAATACTTTTACACCCAAAATGATTGTCCCATTTTTTTATAAATTACAATTTATAGAAAAAAATTATTCTGGAGTCTGAAAATTTTTAATCTTTCAACCACCTCATTATTGTAATTTATAAGTGGAAATTAAACATTCCAAGAATTTTTCATATTCTGGTCACTGTTGATTATGATATATTATTGATATACCACCACCATGAGCTACAAATTTCATGCTTGTATCTTTTATTTAATCTCTACAAATAAAATTTGTAATAAGTGTGTGTGTGTGTGTGTGTGTGTGTTTATATATATATATATATATATATATATATATATATATATATATCGAGTTTTCTTTGTTACTCTATTTTCTTCAGTCAACTCCTATTTGAAGCGTACATTTGGGTTTGTATATATATTCAGTAGAGTACCTTGTTTTTTTCTTTTTCATTATAGAACACCCACTGATTTCATGTAAATTCCGGTGTTTGAAGGGAGGGTGAAAACTTAATTATTTGATAATCAAATATCCAAAAGATTATTGAAAAATTCCCAGACTAGGATCTCCTGGTAGGCTCCAGGAACTAGTTCTAATAATGGGAGAGCTGATGAATAGTTCAGCAACAGTTTTCATGGATGGGTTACCAAATTTTTCCTCCTTTTTCTGTTGGTTTTCTTTCTCTTTTTTTTTTTTTTTTTTTTTTTTTGCTGACAGTCGGTTGCCTTGAAAACTCAATAACCAGCATTTGTTAAAAGCCTGACAAATAACCAGCATTTGTTAAAAGCCTGACAAATAACCAGCATTTGTTAAAAGCCTGACAAATAACCAGCATTTGTTAAAAGCCTGACAAATAACCAGCATTTGTTAAAAGCCTGACAAATAACCAGCATTTGTTAAAAGCCTGACAAAATAGTGGGTTTCAGTGAAAAATTCACCAAGCCCTACACACATTTTGGTAAAGAAATAATGCTTGAATCTGTCAGACATTGGAAAGATCACAGCACTGTTACAAAATTGCACATAATAATTGAATACGTTAGTCTACCAAGAGTTCATGCTATCTAACTCAGTAGGCTAGGTAAAAATGAGTGTTAGCTGCACACACATTTCTGTTGAACAATGTAATCAAATTTACATTATAGTCAGACTAATATTCTTATTTTTGTTATTATCGCAATACTTCAGCTGTTGTATTCTCCAGCCTTCTTCAGGTGTCTATCAGTCTGAATAACTTTCAAGGAATTTCAAACTGAACCCTCTTAATTAATGAAATTTTTCTTCTGCTCTCTGTCTACAGACACCTCATCTTGTTCTCTCTTTAGTGCTGCACAGTCATTGTTAGCTCTGTTTCCAAGCTTGGTCAGTGCCTAGATAAGTGACTGTGTGGGAATATCAGGTGCTGTAGACTTGGATGTGAGGGTGGTGTCATGGATAATGGCTAAGAATTGTTAATTGAAGAGCTGAGTTCCAATTTCAGTTGGGTTCGTTATATTCACTTATGCACAAATACTTTTGGGAAAGGTATGGATCCACTCCTTCTCCCCCAGCAATGGGTTAATTAATAAAACTTGTATCACTAAAACCTTTATTATTTCCCCCAAAAAATTCTTACAATCTAAAAGTATTTTCTGGCTTTATATAACCTGCAAAGGGTTGATAAGCCAGGGATTGAACTCACGATTATTATGCCACCAAATTCTTGAACTGATATTTCAGTCATTGGCTATTGTCCGATGCATGCCTGTTACCTGTTGTGGCTTTCACCCAGTCGGTTAAGCCGGCTCTGTCTAATGAACTCTATGCATCCAAATGAAAGTTCACCAGGTGTAGCAGAGGTCACATTCATTCAGATATGCAAATCTATAGTAGGAGTTTTAGTGGGAATTTGGATTCACAAGTGGTCCCCAGCCGCATGTATACACACTGTAGGATAGAATTTTTCACAGAGTTTCCTTTTCCTAGACTGGTTGCCACTCAAGGCTATAGGAGTAAGTCTGTCCTGCTGTCTTCCCCATAGTTGGGGTTGGAGAGAAGGAATGGATGGTGTTCATACATAAGTGAATGTAATGAACTCAACTAGTACTTGAACTTGGCTCTCCGATTACTCAATCCAAGCTGCTAACATGTTTCCATTATTGTCTGATGGAACAATCCTGATTTCTAGATTTCAGACAGAAAGTATTAGGTTGGTGCAAAAATAATGACGTAATAATGTCGTTTTTTGACGTTAAAAAATACGTCTAAAAACGACATTATTACGTCATTATTTTTGCACCAACCTAATATCAATATTTTGTTCATAATCTGAGTTGGACAAATAAGTAATTTCTGAAGGTGACATTTTTTTTTCTTTTGTTATTTCTGAAAAACTATTGACAGCCATCTGCTTTTAGACAGTCCCTCTTTTAGCAAGTAGATTGTTAAGATTAAATCTCATTTGTAGCTGACTAAAATCTTTTGTTGTTGAATGATACACTATGTCGGTAGCATAGTTGTTCACTGTCTTATCTTTGGTATACATGACTTGTTTTTACAACTGTCTCTTCCTTCCCTCCCCCCAATGGACCCTCTTTTTAGCCCATTATACTTGTCCTTATTCTTTTCATTCACTGATCTGAGATTCAGTTGGTTTCTCTCTTATTAGCAGTTATTAAATGTCATACCTACCAACTTTAGCAGCTGTTTTTATAGCAATTTAAATACCTTTAAAATATCATGTCCTTTCATCATATTGACGACCATGGCTCTCCACAGTTTCCTTCTTAATAACTGTAAACTGCGCATTGCTATTGCTGATAGTTAAGTAGTTTCTTACTGCTCTCTCCATGGTTTTGTCTTTCTCAACTGTTCATTCAAACAGGGCTGCCAGGCATGGTCTGCTTATTTTATCTTTATGTAGGGAGAAAAGAGATGGATGCTTTTCTTAACCCTACATCAATACTGTGGAGCATTAGTACCATGTTTTGTTTTTTTCAAAATGTTACAACTATATCATTCAGCTAAATGACAAAAAATAATTCTAACTGCTAGCCAGAATCCATTACATTCATTTACATGCCAATACCCTTGGGAAAGGTATGAATCCTCTTCTTCTCACCCCACCCCAGCTATGGGTAAATAGCAGTACAGACTGGGTTCTGTAGCCTTGGATGGCAACTGGTTTACCTCAGAAAGAAATGGCAACCTACTATGGGAAAAAAATCTGCCTCATCAGTCATGTATTGAAAGATATATGATTGCCTATGCATGTATCACGTATGGCACATAGTTGTTTTACTTTTGCCACTTAAGACTTTTTTAATAAGTTTGGACCCTTGATGAACCAATATGTTGCCCTAAGCAATATTTATTTTTTAAACATAATCTCCTTTTTATCAATGTAATTAATCCAATGTTTTCTCTATAGACTCAGCATTACACAGTGAAGATTTCTGATCAAAATTAAGCTAATAACTATCTAGCTATCACTCACTTTCACACACTTATCTATCTATCTAATAAATACACATTTGTTCCTCGCTCTTTAGTAAATCTGAGTTTCATATACATAGCAATCATCAGGCACAAATTTAAAACTGACCATTGCAAAATTTTAATATTATAGACTCTTAAGATAGTGGATCAGTTCATTTCTTTATCAAAAAAATATTTGCAAACAAATAGATTATTTTTTGTGTTTAATAATAATTTTTTTTTTTTTTTTTAATATATTTATTTTATATTTCATAGGTAAATGAATTATTCCACTATCCTAACACTAGGTTATAAATATTAACATTAAAATTTTACGATGGTCAGTGTTAAATTTGTGCTCGGCGATTGCCATGTGCATGAAACCCAGAATAGTACTAAATGGTGAACAAATGTATATTTATTAGTATAAATTTAAACTTTTATTTTACATCACGCACTATTTTATTTCCATCAGCCCACACTATGTGCTATTATATATATATATATATATATATATATATATATATATATATATATAGAAAGAATAAGAAATGTTTATCATTCTAACATTTAATAAAAGTGAAACATGTTAGATTGATAAACATTTCCTGTTTGTTCTTTATCTTATAATGTTGGATTGCAATCTGTATTTGATCCAATTGATATATATATATACATGCACACATATACTGTACCAGGTATTTGAGAGCACATTTTTTAGCATTTTATAAATGGAAAATAATTTAATGTTACATAGTCTGTGCCAAATTTTAACAATTGTATTTTTCTTTCAGATGTATTGAGTGCATTAACATGACAACTTTCAATTTGCCACAGGCAATGAATAACACACAGTGGTCATGGCACCAGGTGCCAACCACAGCAGTTTGGAGAGAAGCTAGCTTCTTCAGTGACTATGTAAACAGGAGGAATGATGGGTGGGCCCTGAAGTACCCATGGTAAGGCAAAACAAGTTCATTTCATCAGTAATGATCATGGGGTTATGAACAGCAAATGCTGTGTCATGTCAGCCTAATTCTGCCCGAGAATCAATGCCAGTGCTTATTTTCTGGTGCCTAACTTAATGGTCAAGCTTTCAATCAAGCTGTCCATCTTCCAGCAGGACTCTACGCTCTCTCTCTTTTTCACATGACCCACAAGTAGCTGGCTGAGAATCTTTACTCACATGTGGCCTCTTAATTTGAATCAATTTGTCAAGAGGGAAGCCAATAAGCATCCCTACAATACCAAGGAATCTGTGAAGGTTACTATCATGGAGGTGTTTGCCAACATTAATAAGAGCCACCTGATTCAGTCATGACACACTTTTGAAGCTGCATCAAATCAATCCTTGTCTTATTCAATGACATTTATTCTTTATTTGAAGTTGAGCATGTTTTTTAATATTATTTGTTTTTAATTACCTGGAGCACCCTCTGTGCAGGTGTATTTGTGCATATATATATATATATATATATATATATATATATATAATTAATTTGGGCAGAACTTTTCTTTCAAACATGTTTAGTTGAATATGACAGACAAAGAAAATTTGAATTTTTTTATTTAGTTTTTCTAATATTCTTAAGGGGATAATGAAGTGTAAAAATTGTCTGCAGTGTTTGTTGTCCCATTTTAGCCGTCTTCAAGGGGATTTTTGTTGAGCGTTAAATTCTTTTTGTAGTTGTTTGTTTAAGATGTAGTTAGATGATGCTTATATAGTAATATTGTTTATTTCAAGCTCTGGAAAAGGAAGATGGCTGGAATTTGAGTTAGCATTTTTCTATTTTAAAAAAAAAATCTTTTAACACTGGATTTCCATTGCTTAATAAGGTCAGATTAATACTGGCTGCCAGATGTTCTCTCTTTCTTTCTTTTTTTTTTTTTTTTTTTTTTTTTAGGGATTCTCTGACAGCAAGATGTTTTTGGTTGCAGGATTTATCAAATATATATACACACACCTTATGTCAGAAGTACAGCTCTGAGTTTCACCTCCAAGAAAGGCTGAAATAAAACTTTGTGACTTCCAGTTTCATGCTATGAAACAATGCTCAGACTGTTCAGAGAACAAGAAAAAATATCTAACCCATTGTGCAGTAAAAAATTTTTAAAAAGCTGTGAATAGAATAACTTACAGGTTATCTTTTTTTCCTTGCTTATTTTCTCACTCCCCCCCCCACAAATGCAAGCAATTCTATTTATGGTCAGCCCCCCACCCATGGGTTAGGTACATTACTCAGGTTGTTTCTCTCATTTTGATTTACTGAACTGTCTGAGGATTACTTCATAGTGTGAAGCTTGAAGTTATCGTGGAGTTTTGTGTGCTTGATTTTATTGGATTCCAGCTGTAGGACATTTTTTTTTCTAATTGGGAACTTCTATTCTATTAATCTTATTTTAATAAGGGAGGTTCTTTAATGTTTCTTCTCTCTCTGGTAGCATAGGCCCAAATTCTTTTTTTTTTTTTTTTTTTTTTTTTATAGCTTCATTAATTTTGTGTGTGTGTGTGTGTGTATATATATATATATATATATATATATATATATATATATATATATATATGGCATGTGGACAAGTGGTTAGAACGTTCACTTTCTGACCATGAAACCTGGGTTTGAATTTTACCATAGTCAATTTGTCAGGAAGGAGACTTTCTGATGTTATTGGTCTGGAGGGGGTGATCGCATTATACGGGCACCTTTGGAAAGTTTCTGAAAACCATAGCATGGGTTGACCCATGCCTTGTGAATGAAACTGTGTAGACAGAATCCTTGAGGGCCATCAATGACTGTGCTAGCACAAAGTCACAAGTCATTGTGACTGAGGGATTGAGTGTACTGGCCTTATTCAGATTGTTGATCACACTCTCTCCCAGAAACTGTAACTAAAGGTCTGCTCAGTAATAGTTGCAATATAAACCACCGGTTGGCTCTGTGGGTGTTGAACAGACACAAATGTGCCTGAGCAAGCATCTGCACAAGAGATTGTCTAGCTGCCCTAGTAAACGGGTATCCACAAATGCGAGTGACCAGCTATTATATATATGTGTGTGTGTGTGTGTGTGTGTGTGTATAAAATATATATATACACACACACATTATTTAGACACTTCCCAAAGGTGCTACATACTGTGATCACCCCCTCCAGACCAATAACATCAGAAAGTCTCCTTCCTGACAAATTGAGCATGGTAAAATTTAAACCCAGGATTCATGGTCAGAAAGTGAACGTTGTAACGACTTGGCCACATGATATATATATATATATATATATATATACACACACACACAAGGAAAATTTAAATTTTCTATTTAAGTAAGTTTTCTGGTGATGGTTATTATTATTATTATTATTATTATATTTTTTAATATATATTCTCATTAAATAATTTTGCAGCATTAAGGTGTTCCCTAAATATAGTATGGTATATGTTGGAAAAATATAGCATATATATACATTTTAAAGTTGCCTGAATCTTTAAAGTATTTTGAAAATCACAAGCTTTGACCCCCCAAGCCTAACCATAACAATGTAAAACCAAGTAATTATGAGAATCCAATTTAAAAAGAAATAAATAAAGCATGTTCCAAAAATGCAGTACAGAAAGTGTAAGATTATTACAATAATATTGCATTAAGAATATGGCCAAGAGCTGTTTTATTAATATTTTTGAGAGCTCATTTAATAAAACTAACTAAACAAAAACCTTTTGTTTTATTCAAGTTTTTCAAGTTATAATTTAGTTAGACCAAAAACTGTTGTAAATATTCCTTTTGATATATTTTACTGATTGCATGATTATTAAATTAGGTGTGACTCATAATTTAGATTTCTTTTAAGACCGGAGAAAAATGAATCATTTTTTTGAAATGACTCAAGAAATGCTAATAAATTCCTCCTAAAATAATGAGTAAACACAACTTTCCTTTATGAGAATTTTTTTTTTTTATATTGGAAAAAATGGATGCTATAATAAAAAACAAAAAAATGACTTGTAATAATTCATGTAACCTTGATTGCTCAATATTATAAACCCCTTACTTCTGTCTATCAGGAATGAAACAGGGCTGTAGTCAGTAGGTCAACATATTCACAATGTATGCTTCCTGTTTGTTCCATTGCTCATCAATATATTCATAAATATTTGATTGTTACAGCTGACTGCCTTCCATAATAGCTGAATATCAGTTGGGAAACCATGTTTTCAGCTTCTGGTGATTGACCAATGGCTGCTACTGTTGTTACAGTTCATCATTGTCTTCTTTCATAGCAATTCTCATCAAAAATAGGTTTTGAAAGGAATGCGCTTTTATTTTATTTTCATAGACTATTGATTTCCTAAAACATAATAGATGCTTATTTTGATGTTATCAAACCAACACTTATTTTTGAATGATTTTTTTTTTCTTTGTCTGCAATGAATCTAAGAAAAAATCTGTGAAATTACTGCTTAATTTAATTCTTTATTTTCCTCCCACTTTTCAACTTATTTGAAAGTCAGATCTTACAGAATAGATATTTGCTGTTGAAGGGGACACACACACACACACACACACACACACACATATATATATATATATATATATATATATATATATATATATATATATATATAATCAAAAATAGGACAAGTACAGTGTGGTTTTGTTCAATTCACTGGAACAAGAAATGCAGTTTTTACAATCAGAATGAGCAGTACAAATGCAGATAGGTCTCTACCTATGTTTCATAGATTACCAAGTATTTGGTAAGGTGTTAGCATGGCAGAAGAGGATGAACCTTCCCAACAATAATTTTTTTTTGGTATGTGTAGGGGGATTACAGTTATCAGCGAGTGATGCCTGACATGAAATTATATATGATGCAGAAATGTGGCATCGAATTCCTCCATGTAGAAAAATTGCATTCATATGTAGCTTGCAGACTGTGTTTCTGCAGGTTGCAGGGAACTATTTTCGTGACCAGTATTTTCCACAAATTTTAATAAGTTTTAATAAAATTGTTCCTCACCTTGTTCCATACTTCTTCAGTATCACTACTGAGCTCGACCTTCCCAACCCAATACAAACACACGCTCAATTTTAAGATCAGCAAAACTATTCTAGTTCCTCTCCAATGAAGGGAAGTAAAACTCAGTCTCCACCACAACGTATACCTTACAAGATTGTACAAATGTACATTGCAACATTTTTCTTTTTTAATTTTATAAGATATAAATTTGACCACTCATGTTAGTGAAGGTGGATATAATTGACTTTTTATATTTAAAAAAAAATTTAAAAAGAATATTATTGAAATAATTAAAACTTGTTTTATTTAATGTCGGACAGTCTCATTGCAGTTAGAGAGGCAATTGAAATGGAAAACAACTCAGACATGAAGTTTTTTAGTTTTTTTTTTTTTTTTTTTTTTTTTTTTTGTTCACAAGGTGAGAAGAGATGAATTTGGCAACTCATATTGGCGTGGGAGTGTAGTTGAGATGACAAAACTACACACACAAGAAGTTAGAGTGAGAGAAGGAATAGATTTATTAACAATTAACTGTAATCAACATTAAACAACCCACCAATGGTTGGATGTTTCTTGATTAACCAACCTAAACTATGAATTGCTGAAAAGAAAGTGTTTGACTCAAGAGCCACTCCTGGTAGTGGGTTACTGAATGGGAGGTATGATATGAATGTAAGAGGAGGTAAAAGTAAGTGAAAATAAGCAGGATAGACAGCGATTGACTTGAAGTGGTTAAGATTGTGGTTTTTAGGGGAGCATCCATGTGGGAGTTTGTTCCACAGAGTAGCAGTTTTTTTTGGGGGGTGGAGAAGAAACTGTTTGAGTAGAACTTCCTTCTTACAAATGGAATATGGAGGAAATGTGGATGATTCATCTCTGTGGACGTAGCATGTGAGTCCCAGTTGTAAAAGTCTGAACTGGTGGAACTAAAGACTGGAGCTCATCTGAACATTTGGCATGGAAATAGTGATAGTAGCAACATTATGTCTGTGAGGAAAGAGGCTGTAGAGTGGAAGATAAGTCATCCTCTACAAGGCCACATAAACAATATTGAACCTTATCAATGCTGGAAAGTGAGGATTGAGCAGCTCCAGCCCAGACATGGTAGCAAAACACCATTTTGGGTCTAATTCTTGTAAAGATGAAGTTTGGAAGAAAGACTCTATCAGGGTTGCAAAGTGAGGATTTAGCATCTCCAGCACAGATAGGGCAACAATACTCCATTTTTGGTCTGTTCTGACTATTGACCTATGTTTGGAAGCAACATAGGCTGAGTAGAAAAACATTTTTATTTGTGATTTTTAACCAAACCTGCATTGATGAAGGCTTGCTTCCAAAGCAATGCTTAATGTTAAAAAAAAAAATCAGTTTTTTTTTTCTTTATTATTTACATTATTCAGACTGTTCTCCTCATCTTCATTGACATATTTACAATGCTTCGACCATTATATGCTCCAACCTTCAGGTGATTGGAATTTTGAGTCAAACCCTTTATTTCATCCACCAGGGTAGATTGTTCTGGTATGTGGAACTAAAACAATCTAACCTGGTAGATGAAATAAAGGGTTTGGTTCAAAATTCCAATCACTTGAAGAAGGCTGGAGCATACAATGGCCGAAACATTGTGAATATGGCAATGAAGATGAGAATAACAGCTCAAATAATGTAAATAATGCAAGTAATCATAATACCTCATCTCGGAGATATAAATTACTTTATATATATATATATATATATATATATATAGATAAATTAAAATAAAATATCTAAAAAAAAATTTTAACTTTATCTCCCAGTCTTAATCCTTATAGTTTAAAAAAGCCTAATCTTGCAGATGTTGGCTATGTAAGATCTGTAAATACTTGAAAGTTATCTAAAGTTTTCTTCATTGGATATATTAGGTAATAATATTGTGCTTATTTATATAAACAAGGTTCAAAACAAACATTTGTCACTAGATTGGTGAATTTTTTTTTTTTTTTTTTTTTTACATGTCAACCTTTGTTTGGCTATTTAAGGTTAAGTTTCATATGTGGCACCTAGTAAGGATCACTCATTAAGTTGTAGTGATCAACTAGATTAGCCTAGCAAACCATTACCCCACATCAAGGTAATGCCAAAATTTCTTTATTTTCATACTTATTGTTTAAGAAAAATATAATAAGATAATTTTTATCTCTTGATACCCACTGTTATATTGTTAGAATTCAGGAACAAAGGAATTATGGATAATGTCATCAGCTGGTTATTATTATTAAAATCAGTTGATTCCAAAGATTTAAAAATGAGTAAAAATGTACTTTCATTTCAGTAAATTTCATATTAATTTTTTCTAATGACAATGGGAAGAATTCCAATTTTCATATTCTTCACTAAACCCTCAGCCTCTTGGTGTCATTTTAAACTGACACCTTTTCCTCCATATAATTTACTTACAGTTTGTATTTTCTTGATTTCAAATGAAAACTTGGAAAATTTCAAAACATGTTTCATTGAAATTTTCACTTTTCAAAATTGTAGTTTGTAATTAATATTATCAGCTGGTTATTGTTATTTTCAATAACTTATCCCAAATTAATCATAATAGGTGGCTTTGTCTATATATAAAGCTTAAAATATCAAAAAAGAAAACTCTATAAGATGGAATATATGAAAATAAGATTTTTATTTTCTCAACATTTTGCTCCTTTTATGTGAGCATTATCAAAACATTTAATCACAAACGATTTTCCTGAACAAATCAATGAGCTTTGTACATAGGAAATATATTTTAAAAAAATGTAAAAACTGAGTGAAAATAAAAATGAATGAAAATTATGCTGAGAAAAGTCAAACACACAAAGAAAATAATGAATACTTATAATAAGAAATATTCTTTATGATGTGATATATAGTTGTTAAGGAAAGTATAAAATTTAATTAACATTTATTAATATGTTTAACTATATTTTAATATTCTTTAAGTATTATCGTAGCCAGAAAATGTTATGTTATAAAAACCTAGTTTTTGATGAACTGAATCATGATGTCACAGTTGGTTCAATAATTCTAGATGATTTATAATGAATTAATTGAACCATTTCAGTGTTTTTTTAAAATTGAAAGGATGTTTTGTATTTTGTTTATGGAAAAATAAAGAATTTAATGTATACTTGATTTTTATAACTCTTTTGTGTCTGTAAATACATTTACTAAAAGCTTACTATATGTGTGGCCGAGAGGTTAAAACATTAGCATTCTAAGCATGTGACCTAGGTTCAAATCTTACCATTGCTTGATTTGTCATGGAAATGACATATTGATAATATTGGTTTAGAGAGATGATCTCAGCATGCGGCAACATTGGGAAATGCCTGAAAACAATGCCAAGATTTGACTCAAGCTTTCTGAGTGAAATTGGGTAGAAATAACTGTGTGGAAGGCAATGGTTGTGCTAGCACAATGTCACAAGTCATTGTGGCAGAGGGTTTAAGCATAATGATCTTATTCAAATTGTTGATCTCACCAAATTATGTGCACTCTCCCAGAAACTAAGGTTTATTCAGCATAAATGCTTTCTAAACCACAGGTGTACAGACAGGTTTATTTGGATATAAACAGCTGGCTATATAATATATTCTGTATAATTCAAATGGAAATGAATGAGTACTTGTAATTTTTATATTACGGTCATATCACATTGAAAACACTGGTTCTCATCCAATCACTGAAGTTAAGCAACATTGAGCCTAGCCAGTACCTAGATTGGTGACCACTTGGGAATACCAGGTGCTGTAAGCTTGGATGAGAAAGTTGTGTAATGAATAAGAACTCTGAATGAGAAATTGAAGAACTGAGTTCAAATTCCAGTCAAGTTCATTACATTTACTTACTCACAAATACCCATCGGAAGGTGTGAATCCATTTTCCCCCTCCCAGTTATGGGTTACTTAGAACAGACAGGACACATGACCCAGTTGATAAAAAGCATTGGTTGAAGTAATCCAGTAACTTGACCCAAAAAGTTGTGAGCTAAATACCTGGCCACAGCAATGATGAACAAAAAATTGGAGGGTTTAGTTACTAAAAAAAGGAAATAACTGAAACTCAGATTTCCAGAAAAGGCATGGCATGTGGAACTAGAAAAATCTACCCCGGTGGATGAAATAAGGAGTTCATTTCGAAATTCCAATGTATATCACCTGAAAAAGGCTGGAGCATACAACGGCCGAAACGTGAATATTACAAAAAAGATGAGGACAACAGTCTGAACAATGCAAGTAGTGATTCAATAGAACAGACTGGGTCCTATAGCTTTGGTTGGCAACCAGTCTACTGTAAAAAGTAACAGCAGACTACTGTGGGAATTCTTCTGCCAAGTTAATCATGAATTGAAAAGAGACATGATTGCTCAAGTGTCCATCACACATGCCTCCTGAGGAATTTAATATTGTACATTGAGCTTAATTTGATAGACCCTTTATTTATTTATTTTTACCCCAGCCATTTTAAGGTCAAATGATGTTTCATTGTCCACTGTTCTCTACCATATTTGCTTCACTTATAAGATAATCTTGTCCTCAAAAAAAACAAACAAGCAAAAAAATCCAACTGTATTCATTGGCTGCCCTGCCAATCAAAAGTTATTTTACGTAAATACTGATATTATTAATTTGTCCCTTGTACATTTATTTGAAATGATCTGCTTTTAACAGGTAATATGCTATAAAAGTTGTATGAATTTTATATTTTAACAGATAGATATGTATAAACATTGATCTTGCACCCATCACCTTTGTTGAGAATTGTGTTGATTTGGTAATCTTAGCTAGGGGTCACAAAGTACAAACCTTTGTAGAAAGTGAAAACATGTCCCCAATTTTTTCTTTTTTTTTTCCCTTTTTATCTTTTGTGTTAAATTATAGAAAAGGGATTCCCCCCCCTAAATTGTAGCAAAAGTAGGTCAAACAACACAAATTATCAGAAACAATTGGTCAAAGCAGAGTTCATAAGCTAAAAACACACAAATTTATGTGACATTTAAATTAGCCTAACTTATTGTATTTGTGCAAATGTTACTTTGCTTTTTAAACAAATGGAACACTACTGCCTTATTTCATGTAAATAAATCATATGGTTTCCTACATCTTAATAAAATTCTATCTCATGTTCATTAATTGTTGTTGAGGAAGCAGGCTTGCTTAAACATTATTCAAATTCTCAATAATAATAATAATAATAATAATAATAATAATAATAAGAACGGTGCAAAATAATGAAACAAGACAATGTAATGCAGAGCAACTATCAGACAGTAACAAAGTAAAAAGTTCACAAAATAGAAATAGTGCTGTCATGTAAAAGGGATGCAGTCAAGTAGTTATAGCCTTTTGACTTCAAAGCAAGAAAGAAAGAAAAAAAATGTGTGGGTAAAATCAAGACTTGTCCATTTCAATTGGCTAGGAGGAAATCCCAGCATGCATCTATAGGATTTATCTATGAATTTTGGGAGAGTGAAACCAACATTCACTTGTGTGTGTGTGTATATATATAATTATCTATTTAAAAATGTTTCCATCGCTACAAAAGAGTTCTCATGTTTCAAAAAACAAGAGCCAAAAACTTCAATATAATTATTTGAATTAAAGTACCAAGCTCTGTTCCATCTTCAAGCGAAATTTTTTTGGGGAATAACTAATTCCTGAAATGTATGCGTTTTATAAGCATATTCATTATTAAAATTAAAATTACTATTGGTAATGGCTAGAGCAATTATTTTAAAAAAAAAATAGGGCATAAGGGCTAATAATTTGTATCGATATCTCAGTTACATTCAACAGATGTCAAGTCAGGGTAAAGTTGGGGTGTCTAAATTTAAAGCGGAAAATGACATTGTCTAGTCTGGTTAAGTGTCTATGGAGATTTTTTTTTTTTTTTTTTTTTTTTTTGATTTTATTTTTTTTTTTTTGATTTTTTTTTTTTTTTAAGGTACCTCCAATATTTCAGCATAAATCTTTGATATCTAAAGTTTAAAATGAATTTAAAAAAATGAAAAGACATTCTTGAAGATTTCATTTTAGCTTTAATTGAAAGCTAAATGATTAAATTTATTATTTCCAGCAAGTAAAATATTCTGGTGTATTTCAGATAGAAATTATATAGATTGGAATGTCAAATTTAATTTCAATTTCTTAAAATTTTCTTAATTTTAAGAAATTTGTAAACAAAACAAATGTATCGATTTTTAAAATTTTTCAAAGAAAAAAATATATATATTTCTGACATTTGAGTATAATTAGAAAATTTAAAGTTAAATTAATATGATTTGAAATAAATATTACTTATAGCATAAAAAAATAATGTTCAACCATTTTTTTAATGATTGGTCCTGCGATGGCAGTATGGCTGGCTAGAATTGATATAAAATTTACGAAATCTAAATGAACACTTTTTTTTGGTTTTTAACTACCTTGTAATTTTTACAAATGAACATATTTTCAGCAATTATCTAATAATTTATTGACTTTTATTTACCTTTCAAAAAAAAATTTAAAATACTATAAAATTTTCTTAAATTAATTTCTCTGTAAAGAGACAAAACTCTTAGATCACGTGACCGTTTCATAATAATGTCACATTTAGACTTTCATAGATGAAAATAGGGAACAAATTAAATAAAAAAGTAATAAAAAATTATTTTAAAAATAGAATAGTGTAACTACATTTATTAATCTTCTCAATTTTGGATTTGTAAATTTCATTTCCACTTAATTACTATATCAAATCCAGGAAATACAGAATTTTACATGATTTTAAACTATTATAAATTATTATAATTAAAATTTAGGAAAAAAATTCTTGTAAAAAATTCATTATTCATCAGAAACATTTTATTTCTTCAGACAATAATGCCCTTAATATAACTTATTTACAAAAGCAATAAAAAGCTTTTCTAATTAAATAATGTCATAGTTTTATTGGATTCATTATTTTTCAATTCAGTGTAAGTTTGAAAAAAAAAAAAAAAAAAAAAATGATTAGGCAATTTAGATTCTCTAAGGAATCCTACTTTTAGGAATACTACTTTTAGGAAATAGTTTTTTGCAAAATTCCATGTAATTGAGTAAGTGGAGAGGTAACATATGTAAAAAAAAAAATATATATTTGTTATGAAAATTTTATTAAAAAGAAAAATCCAAAAATAATTTCATCCATGTGTGAATAAGTCCTGAAAATTTAATTAAAATCAGACAATCATTTGATTTTTACAAGAATTTCCAAATCAATGTGTTTTCAATGGAAAAGTCAATGTTATTATCATGCCACTGCAATGATATAAACAAAACAAGATTTTAACTAAAATTTCAAATGTTTTAAAAAGGATTAAAAAATTTCAAAAAATAATTAAAAAATACTTTGGTCTTTCATCTTAATAATAACATAATTATTTTGACAATAATACTTTTTATTAAGCTATGCTATTTTCTCACAAAAAGTGGAGGTACCTATATATAAATATATATATATATATATATATATATATATATATATATATATAATGAAGAAATATAGTCTTAAGGTGTGCTATATTTATGGGATGAAGTGCTCAATATCAGAGATAGAGCGTGTGTAAATATAAAAGTGAACATTGAAGTCAACACTTAGAGGCGACAGGCGGTTTCATGCTAGATGCAATCGTCAGGCCTGATGACTCTAAGTGTTGACTTCAATGTTCACCTATATACACACACACACACACAAAAAAAAAACTTCCAGTTATATAAAGATTTATCTAATACATATAAACAAACAAATTCAGAAAAGTTCGTCATAAGTTAACATCTTTTAAAGAAAACAATTTTTGAAAAAAATTTAATTTACAATAAAGTTTCTTGAAGAATGGATGCAAAATGTCGTCCTCATTTTCATTGCCATATTCACAATATTTCAGCCATTGTACGCAATGGCCATCCACAGATAATATTTGCTGGAATTTTGAACCAGTCCCTTTATTTAGTTCATGATAGGGTAGATTGTTCCAATTCCACATGCCATAAAAGCATTGGTTGATTGATACAAAAGTGACTGGACCCAGAGAGTTGAGTTCAATACCTGGCCATAACAGAGGGAACAAGAACTTTAAGTTATTAAGGGGAATTAACTGGAGCTAAAGATATCCAAGGGGTCATGGCATGGTATGTGAAATATGACAGTAAAGATGAGGACAGCAGTTCGAACATTGTAAATAGTTAGAATAACTCATCTCAAGAGATATAGACAGAGGATGTAATTCTGTGAAAATCAGTTTTTTTGCTAATTTTTGTCATCCATAATTAACTTCAGTTATGCTAGAGTTGATGTCTACTGAGAGAAAATATTTAACTCTTTAATTAAAAAAACTTTCCAAAATAGAAGAGACATTACAAAAATATAAGATTCAACAAGAATTAATTTACTTAGTGATTGCCTAATTGTATTTTGACAAATATTACTTTTCCTTTAAAATATAGTGGTCGGGAGACATTTGTTTGCAGTTGAAGTGTCTATTGTCTGTCAACTCGGTTCAAAGGTCAAAAGGGTAAGCTTTCTTTACTCATCTATGACAAAGCCTGGTACAATGGACAGTGATAATTCAAAACCGAAACACATAATCAAATCACCATCCTGGGTAGATAAACTACATCCATATCCTGGCTAAAACGATAAACTATATCCAACAGCAAGGCCTTTGATCAGGAGGTTTTGTGGAGTGTGGAACTATTTCTTAATTGCTGGTGTTCCCAGGTTTACCCTGACTTGGGTGGTAGCACCTGTCAGGGTCCCAGCTATGGGTAAATAGTTAGCCTTTTCCCCCCAAAAGGGGATCAAAACACAATGAAAGTATAAAAATAGGTTTTAATATCAGCCATACTTTTTTGAAAAATTATTACCAGCAATACATTATTACTAGCAATAAAAATCTTGTCGACATTAAATAATCCATTGAGGTTGATATTTTATAAAACAAAACAAACCAGCCATCATCAAATCATTGGCAACATTCTGGCTTGGGAGATTTAATCAGACAAGATCATCTTTGTGGAAACTTTTTTTTTTTTTTTAGATTTTTGATGATTCAGGGTGTGGTAGAAATAGCTCCAGATAATGGTAAGACATTAATGGCAATGGTGTCTTCATCTAGCTAATGTCTTACCATTATGTGGAAGGTATTTCAGCTCCACTCTGTATTTATAAACACATTTTAGAAGTTAAATGTGAATATGAACAGTGTTCCAAAAGTAATGCCTGCCACATATTTCCTTGGAAATATAAACAGAGAGAAGGAGCAAAATAACACTGTTGGATAGAGCAAGTTTTCAGATATAAAACACTATTTTTCCATATAATCACTACAACTGGCTATGTATATAATTCTGCTCCAAAAGTAATGCTTATATGTATTTCCATGGAAACTACAACAGATACAGAGAATACCATATTACTGTTGGATATAGCATGTTTTCAGCCAGAAAAAGACAATTTTTTCACATAGTCACCACCATTGGCTATGCATTTTCACCAGTGTTGTAACCTAGGGAAGGTTACTGAATAGAATAATAACACGAAGGTTGGTAATGAGCAATAATACAAGAACAACACATATAAGATTCGCCAGCAGCATGTAGAAGTAGTAGTCAACTGCTAGAAGTGAGTTCCACAATGAATCTCGAACTGCTAACCAACATACAGTATTTACTACTGTATTTATGTGAATGGGGACATACCTATTATCATCCATAGGTATGCTACAATAACCAGCTATGAACAAATGTCTGAATGCCACATTCAGAATATTGATTGCCACTTTCACCACTGTTACCACTGCTGAAATTCATTATCCACTGCCTGTGCTCACATTCACTATTTGGTCTCAATGTCAATCATCAATGAATGTCGGTGAATGCTATTTTTCCACTTGGAGGAATTTAATGCCTCATTTCTGCTTCATATACACTTTCATGTCAGACATCATTTTACTTATTCTAATCATAAAAATTGTATTTCTTGTTCCAGTGAATTGAACAAATCATACTGTTTTTGTCCTATTTCCATTCTTCTCATTCTCTTAAAGGCTGTACATATTAGAATCTAAATGATTATTTATGTAGTTCATCAAGCTGATTGTGTGGTGGAATCTGTATTTCTTAATGCTGCCAAAGAAACCAGGTACAATGAAGATTGGTTTGTGCCTACCAGTATTTCACAGTTGTTGTTTATTTTATTCATCACTTTAGTCAATTTATTGATCTCAAAATTATCTATCAGTTGGAGTCAAGAATACACCAACAGAATCTCTCTGCAGATCAGTAAATCTCTCTTTAATAGGGGCAATCTGTACCTATTTTGACTCTTGTGCAAACTAAACCTATCTTTGTCTATCAAAATGAGAGAATTTGGCATTAAATAACCTAGAAATGGTTGATATACTGTAAACCAAATCAAAATCATCAAAGAAGGCCATTAGTATCTTTATTATAATCTCCTCTGGTCATGTTACTTTATCCTATTTATCTTTGTCGATGCTAATCTAATTTTGATCATTCCATATTTTTATATATTTGAATTATCTCTCCTCTGTTGAGAAGATAGGAGAGCTCTCATATGGATTTATTCTGTCTCCTCTATCGGTTGGATGTTACCTTTTGAAATTATTAAATATATTTAGATAAATATATCTCTTGTCTGAATTTCTGAAGCAAAAACTTTTGCATTAATACAGACCAAGTCAAAATTAATGCCTCTTTTGTTTTTGTTTTTGTTTTTTTTTCACATTTGTCAGCTGTCTGCCATTTGAATGAACTAGAAAGTAAAAATCAATGAAATATATATTTATCTAACTATTTTTAGGGGGAAAATTAAGGACCTTTTACCAAGTTGTTTTCCTCATGGTCAATACTGAGCAGACACTGTTGCACACACATTTGCAGAGCTTGAAGACAATTTCCTCAAACTTTGCAGTGATTCAAAACTTCTATTTCTGAATGGTATGAGGCTTTTTTGCAACAAACAAGGTTTTTTATGAGCCCACAAAAAATACATTTGGAGGTGTGAGGTCTGAGGTGAGCATGTTGGCCATACATTAAAATTGGACCATCTCCAATCCACTTTCTGGGAAAGTTTTCATCAACAAAATAGACAAAAGAAAAACACAAAGCAAATTAATAATCTACAAGACAAATATTAACAACATCATTCTCCACCCCAAATCTGAGCACTGCTCTTAATTCGCCCTAATTATTAAAAACCTTCTTCATGCTGTTAGCCATATTCAATAATCATTTAGGAATTTTAAACTGAACCCTTTTTTTTTTTTTTTTTTTTTTTTTTTTTCAGTCTAAAAATATTCTTTTGTCTTTACCTCTTTAAACCTGTTTTCAAAAGTATTTCTATTTTAAATTTATATTTTATAAAAACTCAAAATTTGTAGGAGGTGGGTGTTGATTCTGTCATGTGGGGCGCAGGGACCCGAATGTTAATCGAACTGAATTTGTAAAATTATGAATCGGGTGTTCCTTGCTAATTCTTAAAATGATTGCATTAACACTTTTAAATTAGATTGCTATAATGTCAGGATTTTTTGTAAGCCTTCCTCAATTTAAGTATCCAAATCATCCATGTGTGTGTGAGACATATATAATATGGGTAGTTAGAACATTTACTTTCTGACCATGAGACCAGAGTTCAAATCTCAACATAGTCAATTTGTCAGGAAGAGGACATGTTAATATATTGAGTATTGTTTTATAAAAGATCTGTTTTGTGTTCATATATTCTTTTATTTAAATCCCTAGAAGAAGGTGATCCTAGCATGCAGTACCTTTGGAAAGTTCCTGTAAATCACACTACAAGTTGACCCAAACATTGTCAGTGGAATTGGCTAGATGCAAATGTTTGGAAGCTGTCAAATGTATTAGGTTGGTGCAAAAATAATGACGTAATAATGTCGTTTTTTGACGTATTTTTTAACGTCAAAAAACAACATTATTACGTCATTATTTTTGCACCAACCTAATACTAGTGCAAAGTCCCATGTCATCATGGTTGTGGGTTAGCGTATACTGGTCTTGTTCAAACTAGTGATCATGCCAGGTAATGTTCTCTTTCCCATATACACAAATAAATATTTATGAGGGAGGGGGATATTAAAAAAAAAAATAATGCTGAGAGGAACACTAAAGATGTATGAATGCTAAATTTTAAGTTTAATTTCTCGTGTCTAAGCTGTCTAAACATGCATCTTAACTATTAGGTTGGTGCAAAAATAATGTCGTTTTCTCACATGTGAGAAAACGACATTATTTTTGCACCAACCTAATAATTTCATTCAGCTTCTCGATAATTTTGTTTTTGTTTCTATTGCTGATGATTTTAAATATCCTGCATTGCGATGGCAGTAGATTGAAGAAACTTGAAATGTTGTATGAACAAGTATTTAAATTCTCCATGGAAGACTTGGAAATTAGTGCACATTCTATATACTTTCATCTTAGTAAATTACTTTCTCTTTTAATTAAAACAGGATACTTTAAGTTCAAATTATGGCCAGGTTTATAAAAGATAAAATTACTTATAAAATGATGAGGAAAAAGAGAAAGACAGATATTTTGAAGACTGGTGTAATTTTATCTGTATTATTTACACATGTGGACTATTGTCCTTGCTCATCTTTGCTGCTATTGTCATTAATATACTCTGACCAATGTCAGATGCTTTGTCAGTCCTGGGGTCACCATTTAGGGAATTTCACACAGAACCCTTTAATTAATCTCGGGGGTTGATTACTTTCATTCTACTGACTAGTTATTGTCATGTTTCCACTGAGTTCAATCCCTGGGATTGAACTCACTCTTACCAAATTCATAAACTAATGCTTTAATTCACTTGGCTTTTGTCCCATGGGACAATCCTGTGTGTAGAAATTGAACCTTAAACCTAATGAGCCTGCTGAAACATTGTAATTATAATAAAGGTGAAGACAATAATCTGCATGCAAATAATATAAGTGACGTTAATTCCAGATCCCAGAAATCCTGACAATGTCATTTTATGTGATTAGAGTAGATAAGCTTAATTGTTGCTGTTATGTATAGTTGAGTTCTTTTTCTATTTGATTAAAACTAATATACAGGGAAATAGATGACTCAGCTTTTTGTACATCTTTCAAAAGACAGTGAGCTTAGAATTCTAAATTTGGGCAGTCCTGCGTATGATGATAAACTACATCTGGCAACAATGCCTGTGATGGGGAGATTAAAGGTTTTGAAGACCATGGAACCACCTCTTAATTGTTGCTGTTTCCAGGTCCACCCTGACCCAAGGTGTTAGCACTTGTTAGGGTCCCAGCTATTGGCAAATACTGCCCCTACCAAACAAAAAATCAAAACACTATGAAAGTATAAAATACATTTTTATAGTAAAAATTTTAGCAGTACCGTTATATATGGCCAACAATAAATTTTATCTGTAGTCAAAAGCATAAAATTGCATTCAAATAACCCATAGAGGTTGATAAGACGCTAAACAAAATCAATCAATCAACCAACCAATATAAATTTGGGCAATCTCATTGATTTATTTGATTTGGTAAAATGTTTATATCTTCTGGAAAACTATCAATTTTTTTCAAAAACCGGTTCTTAGCAATTTATTATGAAAATCAAAAATCGTGAAGTAATAATGAAAATGAATAGGCAAATTTTTGTCAAAAATATTTTGCCTCTATTTTGTTTTCTCTTTACACAACTGCAAAGTTTGGAAAGTTTTGAATTATTTTTGTTTAAGGTGCAACATCCTGGTTCAGAGCTTTCCAAAATTATGATTTGGTGATGTTTTAATTACAAATTCTCCATTTCATTATTGACCAAATTTTTCACTGACATATACATTTTCAATTATATTTGGCTTGGCTAACAAAACTTACCTTATATACTTAAGTATTGTGTGAGTTTTTATGGTGTTATACACAGGTAAATTTCTCCTAAAGAGGTTAAAATACAAGGAAAAAAATGTTTTCATTATACCTGATGTCGGTTTATATAAGAGTATATATGGTAAATGGGTCACAAAAATATTATTTTTAAACAGTGTTGTCAATGAAAAAAAACTTTGGAAAGCTTTGGTCTGTAAATATTAAATAAATGATTATATTTAAACTTGATTTTCATACTATAGTTGAAATCTTTTGACATCATTGGAAACAATATTTGCTGATTATTAAAATATAAAATTAACTTTATTTAAAAAAAAAATTATATTTGTTTTTTGGCTAATTTGTTTCAGATTCAAATGGATAAACTAATTTTTAAATTTTTTAAGATTAAAAAAAATTTATCAGAGTTTATACAGTGAACAAAAGTATGAGATAGACTCAAACAATTCTTCACTTCCCAAAATCTGATTAAACAGACATTTTTTTTTTTTTTTTTTTTTGTAATGGTATCTTGGTCAGGCTGAGGGCTTTTCAACACCTCCCTTTCCTTTAGATTTGCAGAGTTTAAGTCAGTAACTTTGAGTTGTCGTGCTAAAAAATTTTAAAAAAAGTTTTAAAATTTAAAAGTAATGTGAAATGAGAAATGCTATGTGGCTTTTTAATGACAAACATAAAGGCATTCATATTGGCTCAAGTCTTCAGAATCTTGGAGAAAGAAAGTATACAAAATTTCTCTGTTTTTTGGGTTTTTTGAGGTTTTTTTCAATCTTTTGGTGAATGAAAAAGATGTATCATAAAAAATCTTGGGATTTATTTTTTTTTTTTTAAAGGATCTTTTTTGCTATAACTATTTTTATAATATAAATTCCATATAAAAATATTTGAAAGATAATCTTTTGTAAAATCCAAAGACTTTGTATAAGATTATTTAAAAAAAAAAAATCTTTTATTGCAAATACCTTCCACCTGCTCCAAAAGGAAATGGTACTTAAATCATAATTATTGATAATTTGGAAAGTCATATATTTTATACTAACAAGAAATATTATTGGTCTTTTTATTTTTTCAACTTCTTTCTCCAGGGTTTGTTGTTTTGAAATATACCATATTAAAATAAAAATCAAGAAAAATTTAAAAATAAACACACACCTCCCTTGAAATAAGGAAAATTTATATTTTCAATTTCAGATTAGCATTGCCTTTCAAATATTGTAAATACCATTATCCTACCTGGTTTCTTTTCAAGTGTCTTTTATTTAATTTTATTTCAATTTCTAAATAAAACAAAAAATTCCCCTCATTTATTTTATTCCAACATTCCATAAAATAAAAATTGATCCTCTATTCACATCTACCAAAAACTTCATTTGATTTTCTTAATAAAATCACTTCTGATGTTTTTTCAAGCTCATTGAATTTTTTGTTAAATTTCAAGGAATGTCCCCCCCCCCGCTTCATCAGTTATTGGCTATTTTCCTATAGCCTCCATGTTTGTTTGCCGTGAGCATTTGCTGTAAGTGTTTAGGGATCCTAATATATTTTGAAGAGATCATCTATTAATGAAGAATATTTTGTCACTTTTTGAAAATGTATTATTTTCATTTCCTTATTTGTAAAGGATAAACAGAATTATTCCAAGTTTTTAAACCACCCTGGGTATGACAATAAACTACATCCGTGTCCTGGGTAAGACGATAAACTACATCCAACTGCAAGGCCTCTGATCAGGAGGTTTTGATGAATGTGGAACCACGTCTTAATTGCTGGTGTTCCCAGGTCCACCCTGACCTGGGGTGATAGTACCTGTTAGGGTCCCAGCTATGGGTAAATAGTTAACCCCCAAACTGGGGTCAATATACTATGAAAGAGTAAAAATAGGTTTTAATACCAGGAATACTTTGTAAAAAAAATTATTACAAGCAATACATTTTTGAAAAAAAAAAAAAAAAATTACCAGCAATAAAAATCTTGTCAGCACTAAATAACCCATTGAGGTGTTGATATGCTACAAACCAAACCAAGTTTTAAATGAATGCAATTACTTCACATGTAAGTGATTTCTTTTTTTGATAAGTGTCTCCTACCCTTGAATAAGCACCCCTTTTAAAGGCTCTAATTTCTAAATAAGTACCCCAGATACTTATTCAAGGAAATATGGTACCTGCCTTGTCTCTCTTATTATTTTTTTTATGTATATTTGAACAAATGGGAAAAGAAAATGTGAAACATTCTTGTTGCATCTAATGTAAGTCTATTAAATCTCTGCCATTGTCAGTGTCTGTTGGAACAAATAAAGAAGAACAGTGTTGGGTAAAAATTCTCTCTAAATAGTTGGCCTTTGTGCTGAAGGTTGAGTATAAGTCGACCACTGGTTATCAATGTTGTCTGTAATTGTTTGAAATAGACACTTAACTAAGCTTATCATCCAGCTTGACTGCAGCATAAAATGCATTGTTGGATATTTATACAATGAATGTTGTACATTGGCTACAATTCTAACAAATTACAGATGCACATCTTGATTACAGCTGCTGACAATTCTATTTAATCTTTACCAGTTAATTGAGTGCACCCCTTCCATTTTCTTTTCTATTAGGATAGAGCATGTTTGTTTCTCTGGGATAATGACCTGCAATTATCATTTCTTTTCTTTTACATCATACATTATCATATGATATTTTAAAAAAGCTGATTCTGATATATTTATTATTAGCTTTATTTTGTAGTGATCTGGCTGGTCACCCTTTGTTTCCATTGATACTGACATGTAATATTTTCACATTTCTGAAAATGTTTTGGAGATTTTTTTTTTTTTTTTTTTTTCCTCAAGTTGATAATGGGACTTACTATTGGAAACTTTTTTTCTTTAACTAGATTACAATGAATTATCTGGCCATTATGCTCACAATGTTAAAAAAAGGTTTTTCTAAATTAGAAATTCTTTAACTTATAAATTGTTTTAAGATGCTGAGACAAGTATTTTCATCATTATAAATATTTTGACGAGTTTCATGTCAGTATTTCTTTCATTCTCTCTTTCTTTCTCTTAATAGTCAAAAATTGGGTTGACTAATATGAGTAAGGTTAGATGAGAATCTGATGGAATTGTGTGTGTGTGTGTGTATATATATATATATATATATATATATGTGTGTGTGTGTTCATATGTATGTATTAGAATGCATGGTAGTGTAATGGACAGTGGTTCAGTGAGAAATTGCAAAGTCGAGTTTGTTACATTCAAATAAATAGCCTTGAGAAAGGTATGAATCCATCTCTTCTCTCCTCCCCCCAGCTATGGGTAAATAGCAGGACAGACTGGGCCCTATGACTATGGTTACTTGGTCACCATAAAGTGAACAGACTAACACTGTTGGGTAGAGTAAGCTTTCAACTACAAAACACTATTTTTCCACATAGTCACTACTATTGGCCATACATTTTTGCCAGCAATGAACAAGTGTCTACATACTGCAGGCATAAAAATCTGTACCTGCAAATGTATTATATTCCCAATGCTTCCTTTTCCTTCACCACCTAAAGATTTTAAAAAATACCATGTGGAAAGGTATGAATCCCTTTTTTCTTCCCTCCAAGCCATGAGTTAAATAGCTAAGTTGATTGGGCTCTCTTGCCTTGAGTTGCCAACCAGTCCAGGAAAAGGTATATTTTGATTTCAAAAACCAGCTTGAAGATGTGCTCCATCAGGCTATCTTACCCTAGACACACCACTGTTGCTATAGCTGCAGTACATGTAGTGACCCCTACAATCCTAATGGATTACAGGGCTCATGACATGATATGGAAGCTTCTGACACTTGAACTTATTTCATTAATGATGATATGTCCTTGTTGATTAACCATTTTTGATTGATTTTGTGTGTATGTATATATATATATATATATATATATATATATATATATATATATATATATATTATTGATGTTTTATCTCAGGTCATTCTATGAGTGCTACCAGTACCATGAACCTAGTACTACCTGGCACATGATTGGCTCATCAGTAATTAAGCTGGTTCCCTCACCAGGCTTCTCTGGTGAGGGGAATGACTAGACAGCCACCAGGATTAAAAACAAAATCTGTGAATGGGTGGATGAACTTTCTTGGGGTCAACAGTCATCTAGCACTAATGTTTTGAACTTTTCCTCAACTTGACCATATGTATATATAGCACAACTGATTTTATTAGTGGGCAGTAGGAATGTTTTATTTTCCAAACACAGTCAGCACATTGTGGCTGTGTTCATAGTTGATATTAAGTATTTATAAATCTAGATACAAAACATAAAACAATCCATACATTCAATTAAAAGTAAAAATAAAATCATCCTTGATAATGGCTAAAAGTATAGCTGAAAGTGCTCGGACAAACAGAACATTTGGACAATTTGTACAGAATTTATGTCCAGAAATGAAGAAAATTCTAAGAACACAAGAAAAATTAAATAAAAAACTTAACCACAGTACCATGTCAGTCATTTTTAATTAAACTTGTCTAAAAGAGGAATTGCTAACCAAATATAAAATTATTGAGATATATATGATAAAAACATACGGACACAAAAAATTTTACATATGTATAAATATATTTCTTCCACAGGTGTTATAAATACAGTGCTCAATGTTATGAGACAGAGCTATATGAAACTCCAAGTTGTGCTATCAACATTGGATATTATGCATGTTCACTAATATATATATATATATATATATATATATGTCATTCACAGAATGCTTCACTGTATCACAGCTCATCAGTGTGGCTAGATATCTGGTTGCCTCAAGTTGAGGTTGAAACCCAGCTGAATTGGTGTTAGTTGGAGATTCTACCCTTAAGCCATTGGTGCACAACAAGGATGAAGGTGAATTTAAGCGTATTTATTTTAGATAAACACACAGTGATTGAGAGAACACAATTCGCTTTACCAAAGAGCCTTGCATTATTAGCAGTAATAGTCACTGTTTACAAACTCAGACTTCCTCCCCAGAGAGCTCAACCAAAATAATTTTTTCAGGAGAATATATATATATATATATATATATATATATATATATATATATATATTTGCAGAAAATAATGAAAATACTTGATGTAGAATTGAAAAACCTAGAACTTAGAATATTATATGATGAATATTTTTGCTCTCTGACTAATCTGTTACAGTCTTCAGGCAGTTAAGGAAGATTGCCTGATGGTTGCACCAATGCGATTAGTGGACAGTTGGAGAAAACTAAAAGTGCTTAAATATTTACTTATATATAGTTATTTAATTTGTTATAGAATTTTGAAGTTGTAAAAAAATCGCTTAATTTACAACTGAAGTTTCCCTTGAAGTATGAAGCCATGTTAATTTAAAGGATTTTTTTTTATTTACATGTTTTTGGTTTTGGGGAAAATGAGAATTTTATTGGGAGAGAAGCTTTATTGCCATCAATAGTAAAATTGCTTTCTCTAAAGTGTCTATTGATTTTTTTTTTTTTTATGTTGAAATTTCAGAAATGGTTTTATCTCATTTGTTTAATATTACATTTATAAAATTTCATACAACCTCTGTCCCATAATATTTGTTATTGTTGCATGCACAGTTCATGTACTAACTGTATCAACTATTATGGGACAGATGTAGTAAAATATGCTATTAAACAATCTCTGTCCCATAATCATTGTTACATTTGTATGCACATTTCATACGCTAAATGCAGCAACTATTATGGGACATAGATAAATTATATTATTATACAGTCACCATCCCATAATAGTTGTTACAATCGCATGCACTTATCATACATTATGTGTATCAACTGTTAATGGACAAAAGTCATATGTTGAGAATGTAAATTCTCTTAAAAAGTCTCTGTTGTTCCTTTAGAGCACAAAAAAAAATTGGTGGGGGCATGACAACCTTAACTAGGGGCGGCTGGCAGGGGCACGGCAACCTTGACTGGGGGCGGCTGGCAGGAGCATGGCAACCTTGACTGGGGGCGGCTGGCAGGGGCACGGCAACCTTGACTGGGGGCGGCTGGCAGGGGCACTAACTTTGATTAGTGTTCATTAAGATTTTCTTTCAATCAAATGTTTTTTTTTTTCTTTCATCATTTTAATTCTTGTTTATTTTGTGTCATAAATGAAATAATGTTCAAGTACATTAATCATATGAGACATGATTATATAAAGAATATATTTTAGCATTTCTTTGGGTGAAAGATTACTAAATGATCTAAAATTCCTTTGACTATCTATAAATGAATCACTTAAATAACATTAATCTTTTATTAATGTCCATTGTTCCACTAGTGGAACATATTTTGGTACATTTTTTTTTTTTTTAATACCAGCTGAGCATTAATTTTTATTTTTATTGATAATATACAAGGAAAAGACTACAATATGTGCATAAACATTACAATTAATGCTCATCTGGTATTAAAAAAAAAAAAAATGTACCAAAATATGTTCCACTAGTGAAAACATGGGTACTAAAAGGTTAAATTTGTTCCAATATGGCAGCATCTTTCCAAAGATGACTAAGGCAACTTGAAAATCTATCAGTTCTTTGTCTGCAACAGTAGGTTTTATGAATGAAAATGTATTGAAATAAAAGATGTAGAAGAAATCAAAATTTTTACCTACTTTATGTGAACTCGACTCATATTGACTGGCTTCAGTCCAAAACACACTACAATAAAGCTTGGTCTGTTCAATACTTGTAATTGATTTTTTTTTTTCCACAAAGGAATCCTGAGACTTCAATAATTTTATGAAAACTGTATTTTCTCTCATGTTCAGTAAAGTATTTAATCAAAATCATGTTTTCTGTATCATAACTATGAACAAAATGTAAGGAATATTACTAATTCTCTTATACTTACAACCAAAAATGTATTGGAAATTAATTGACCATTTGTAGAATCTGTAAAATAGTGACTGTAAAGGAAGAAGGTTACTTATTTTGTTTATGCCAGCAAACCATTTCTAGCTAAATAATTCAAATTTAGCCATCCTGTTCTATTCACTGGCACTTCATCTGTTCACTATTTGTAATCTGTTGTATAAATTAGTTTCTACACACTTTCTTAGAATTGATATCCTTCATTGTTGTACTACATTTTCATATGCTTTTCTGAAAAAAGTATTTTTTTATACTATTGTTTACCTAATACAAGGCCCAAGAGACACTCAAGGTTGATAGTTACTGAAAGACGTTTTGTGTAAAGAGAGAAAGTAAGACATGCATATTAGAGAGATGTGTGGGATATATAATGGTTGACCCTAAACTTGAAGAGGTTAAAATTTCACTGATCAGGGAAGCATTCACTCGGGAGTCTGTTCCACAAAGTGACTGTGTGGGTGGTGTAATGGATAGTGGCTTGGGATGAGAAATCAGAACTGAATTTGAATTCCAGTTGCATTTGTTACATTCACTTATACACAAATACACTTCGGAAAGGTATGAATCCATTTACCCCCAAATATGGGCTAAATAGTACAACTAGGAAAAATCATGTTTATTCTCAAAATATTGTTAATGCAAAATTCACTTGCAAAAAACGTAATAATTCTTACAATATAAAATGTTTTTGGCTTTAAATAATCTACAAAGTAACAATTTTGAGGTAGAACTTGTCTGATTGAAACTTCCTCTTCACAAATGGAATATGAAGGGAATGAGAATAAGTTAACCTGTGTACATGACATAGTGGTTCCTAGTTGCAAAAGTTTCAGCTGGTGGAACTTGGGAATGTAGTTAGTCTGAATATTTAATTTTCAATTGTATAGTGGAAAATACAAGGTTTCAGTTCTTTTAAATAATTATTATTAATAATGTCGTTTTCTAACATATGTTACTATGTGAGAAAACGACATTATTTTTGCACCAACCTAATACATATTTGAAAGTTCAACATGTAAGCAGAGGGGGGAACCTCAAATTTCTTTCAAACTTTTGTTCATTCACTGTATTTAATGGCAGATGAGTCAAAAATCAAGTAAATCTCACAGCATATGGTATTATTTCAAAGGAATCTTCTACCATGGACATCTCTATAGCTAGGATGAATTTCAATCAGCTACAGTCCTTCAAATATCCTTTTAAACCATGCAACTTATCAGCCAGCAAATGTTTTATTCCCTGGTTTGAAAAAAAAAATGTGAAAATACACTCTGATCAGAAAAGATTTTAAAACCCCTAACACAAGGGACGTTTTCGCATCTCCTTTATATTCTTTTTTTTTTCTTTTTCTTTCTTCTTT
>OZ010589.1:13889214-14089214 GCA_963932145.1 Acanthosepion lycidas
AAAGAATGGTAACTCCCCATCTCTGAAATTCAGACAGTATCAGATTATGTCACCTTTGTTGAAAGTGCTCAAGTTTTTCAAAAGGAAACTGATTAAAGAAAGAAAAAGTCTTAATTTCACAAAAGCTATCACGTCTAATATTTTTAATGCCAGTAATTTACAGCTGTTTTTATTTTGCATTGATTATCAGCAGTTAAATTCCTTTCTCGTGTGAATATATATGTGTGTTTGTGTGTACAAGGCATCCATTCAAAAAGAATGTGCTTATGCTAACAAAAGAACTCTTTGCATTGAAAGAATTAGCACATTAACCACTGAAACAAAATATCAACCATGTTTAAATAAATAAGACAATTATACTGACCTTGACAATTTTATGAAAAAAAAATCTATAATTGAAAAGGGAATGTTTGCCAATTTATTTTTAACAAATTCTCTAAGAGAACACTTCCTTATGTGAATAAAATTCTCAAAACTTTGTTTAAATTGATTCTTCATTTTCTTTTAAAATGAGACTGTTTGCAGGCAATTTTAGTTTTGTGACAGGGAAATTGAAATTTTCTAATGAAATTTGACATGAATGACACGTTTATTATTATTTTTTTTGATTGAAAATTGTTTGAAAATAAGTGCTAAATGTTATGTTTTCTAGAATTGGTAAAATTTGAATAAAAATGTTTTTCCTTAATTGGTTAACCTTTTTAGCTGTACTCCAGCATACCTATATACTTATTACTGACTGTTAGACGATGGATCAAAGTCAGACAATTTTAGGGAAATTTTTCAGGGAATTTTACTGAGAACCCTGTAATAATAAATATTGTATTTATTGTGTCTATCCCTTTTTTAATTTCCATATTTCAACGCATCAGCGCTTACTTGAATGATATCAAATGTTACCTCAAAAAAAAAAAAATTCAATTGTCAAATTTGTGTTTTGGCAAAGGATATTCTGTTCAAGCTATCTCAGACATTCATGAGTCTACCATGCCAACAATCAATGTCCTGCATCAAGGTTGGCAGGTCATTAGGGTGGTATTCTGTGTTATAACATAGCTGGTCAACGTAGGTGGTTGCTGGGCGAGAGAGAGATGGACAAGATAAGAGGGTTCTAAATGTAAGTTAAGAATACCAGATTTGTATTCTGCTCACATACACACCAGTCAGGATTAAGGATATTTTATTCCATCCATTAAAAAGGATATGGGTGCCTCTATCTGCCTACCTACTTACCTACACAACCCTTCTTGATTAGTGAAATTAACCAAAAAAAAGCATAAATTGCCTGGCCAACTGCTACAAGACTTGCACACTTCTAAACGGTATGCTTTTTGGTTTTGAATGCAAAGGATATGTTCAATTTTTATCATTTTCGTTTAATTTTTTTTCCTGTTTTTAAAAATTAATATTTACGATCGTAATTTAAAAAAAAAAATTTAGAGTATTAATAGTAACTCATTTTATGTCATAATTAACTCCCTTTTTATTTTTATCTTTCAGATTAAATGAAATTTTGCCCCAGAATCTACAAGGAAAAATGCTTGAAGCTTTATCTAAAATGGATTAGTAAATTGCTTAAACTGCAAATTCAAAGATTTGCAGTTTCATAAAACTGCTGGCAAAATATTTGTGTATATATGAATTGTTTCCTCTAATGATCAAGAAAAAAATGACGAACCAAGTAACTACGTGTCGCTGACTCGAGAAAGAACATTTTCTCAGTTTCCTTTGTCGTCAAAAAGCCATATCTCAAATCACATCAACCCTTCCCCATCATTGAATCCTTTTTTCCCTAATTGTTGAATGAGTAAACAACAATCCCCCTGTCCAACGCCGCCGACAACGCTGCCTTGTTTCAGTACGTCAGCTGGTGCTGAAAACTGGTACCCGTTCAATTTTTTTACCAGTATTACTGCTCTGCAGAATACGAGTGAACCCCAGGTGCCACCACCACCACCAACACTGGCGACCGCTGCAGCACCACCACCGCCGGCACCCCCGCCGCCAGGTTTTAGTTATCCTACACCCACCTCGGTTGCCAGTGAATCCTCGACACTGAAGATGCCTTTTGACTGCGAGATTTGTGGTCGCATCCTGTCTGGTTCTGGTCATTTGAAAACTCATCTACGGACTCACACTGGAGAAAAACCTTTTAAATGTGATGTTTGTGGTAAATGTTTTGCTAATTCCGGAGCCTGGAAGACTCATGCCAAAACTCACACGGGAGAAAAACCATTTAAATGTGACACATGTGGTCGCAAGTTTGCTAATTCTGGAGCTCAGAAGACACATTCTCGCACGCATACAGGTGAAAAACCGTACACATGTGAAGTCTGTGACAAGCGTTTTGCTAACTCTGGTGCCTGGAAAACGCACTTAAAAATCCATATTGGTGATCGCCCTTACAAATGTGAGACCTGTGGAAAAGATTTTTCAAATCCAGGAGCTAGACGGATCCATGTCAAATCACACAATGGAGCCAAACCTTTTAAGTGTCAAACATGTGGTAATAACTTTGCTAACACTGGTGCTCTGAAGGTACACATGCTCAGCCATGTTAAAACAGACCAAAGCATTATGGGTACTGGTGTTTCCTCAGCTCCAAATTGCAATGACTGTGACAAGAACTTCTCACCTACATCATCACAAATACCCTCCCCTCACAAAGCCCCTCTAAATCAAATCCAGCAGCATCCAGTGGACATTATTGAGCACTCATTTACTGTTACTTCACCCCCACCTACTTCATTACCAAACCTCACAAAGGCCCCTCTATCCATCCCATCGTCAGTCGGTTTTGCAGGCTCAGAGAAAACATTCAGCATGTACCCGTCACCAATTAACCATCTAAAACCCCCTGTTTTACCGCAACACCCATCAGTACAACACAGAGACGTCTGCGATAAAGCCATTGCTGCTGCCGCCGCTGCTGCTGCAGTTCCCAATCCCCTTGCACCTCCACCCCCACAAAGTCATCAACCAACACAGATTCAACCGTATGGTTTTGAGTGTCACAACAAGGGCATCCCACCTCTTCGACCTTTTGCTGTTCCAAAAATGAACATCATGGACAGACCATTGGGGTTAGGTTTTGTTCAATGACTAAACGAATGAGGGTAAATATCCAATTTTTCTTTCTTTTAATATTCTCATCTCAAATTACCACCATTCTCTTTGCTTAAAAGTACTTTTATAGAACAGAAGTCATTCAAAATTCAATAGACAAAAAAATAAAATTAATTTGTCAAAGAAACTTTAATAACATTAATTGGTAAAAAAAAAAAAACACATTTACAATATCATTTAATATATTAATGTGAAATTCTCCAAGCCCTCATTCCCCAATGAGTATTAAAATCTCCATTGAAGTTAGAGGGTTTGGAGAATTTGACACTCAAGGACATTGAAGGCAAGAAGTGCAGAGAAAAACAATGAGTAACCTATCTATGGATGTTGTGGGAAAGTTATTAAAAAAGCAAACACTGCTGAGGGGACAGTAAGTTGTGGAGAGCCATGATTGCTGATGTCCTAAAGAGTCATGGCACATAGAAGAAGAACTTAATTTAATAGATTATAATATTCATCGTTAGAAATATTGATTAAATATTGAACAGGCATTTTGAGTCCACATTTTGCAGATGAGTCTAATTAGGAGAAAATATGGATATTTATTCTTGAATTTTTAAAAAAAAAAAAATAATTTTTTTAAAATTTTTTTATTCATTTTCATGTTTTTTTTTTTTTTTTATGTTTTTGTTTTGATATTTTCTGTGATTTGAATACCTTCCATTCGTCATCCTTAGGTTGAGTCATAAATAATTTCCATTTTTGTTTATCAACCATCTGCTTTGTTCTTTTCTCTAAGAGCATGTTCTGCCCAAACACCCATCTTGCTGACCTTCCCTATCTTTTCTAAGAGTCAACATCTGATAGACTGTGATGCATTTAACATCTTTGATAATTCTTGAGTACTTTACCATGGATTACTTTCCACTAATGACTTAAGAGCTTCAATCATGAAGGTCTGAAAAACATTCTTGTTTGGTTTCATCTTCCATCAATGTTTCTCTAAAATGAAACTTAGCAGACCAATTTCGTACTTGTCAGTCAGTTATGACTCCTTAAATATTTTCCTAGATGACTCCATAGCATTATTTCCTTGCTTGAACTCCTATAACATTATGTAATAGGTTGGTGCAAAAATAATGTTGTTTTTTGACGTATTTTTTAACGTCAAAAAACGACATTATTTTGCACCAACCTAATAAATGCACTTTCAATCCCGCTATTAGTTGGGTTAAAAAATTTATTCTTTAATCCACTGTATATGCTGCTGTGCAAAATCTAGGATATGTTACTGTAACCCAGATATATTGTTAATTGCCACATATGATTCACCATTAGGATGGCATATTCGTCATTACAAATGGTTCCCAAAATTGGAAATTATTTATGACTCGACCTTCATTGAAATGTACAATGTTTTTTTTGTTTTTTTTAATCATAGACTAGGCATTTTCTTGCTTGTTTTGTTTTTCCTGTTCCACCAATTAATGTCTTAGTGTGGGTTAATGTGAGTGATTTTTGTCACAACATATTTGTCTGTTTTCATTTTCATGAAAACTAAAAGGTTTGCATTTCAACACTGATGATTTGATATCAAAGCAAGTTTCTTTACAAACTGGATTATTCTGGACTAAGTGCATCTTAACTGCAAAAAACAAGGAGTTGTAAGTATTTAGTTTTAAGACAGCCTTTGAATAATTCTTGCAGATGATGTAAAATCTTGTCTTCATTGCTGTATTGCTGATAAATTTTTATCTTGAATCTGTTTTATTATTTACTGTTATACTTTGACCAGTGTTCTTGTTTGTGTTGCTGATGTCCTTCATGTCTCTGTTGTTATTTACCATTTGAGAATTTCAGATCTAATCATTTATTCAAGCCATGGAAGTAGTCCTTTTAGTCTGCTGTCCATACTTAGGGGAGATAACCCACATCTGTTAATAATTCTTTTTTTTTTTTTTTTTGAGTTTCACTAAATCAGAAGATATGATTTTTTATTTGTTTACCTACTCAATCCATGGATTGTTCTTTCAGAAAAGCTTTGCTTATGCCTGAATCAGATACATATATGTAGTCATAATAGATTTTTATTTATTAATCTAACAAATTTGTTGGATTAATAAATAAAAATCTATTATTTCTTTAGAAATTACTTTGTTTCAGATATAAAACTGAGCAGATATGAACTTTTTAAAATCTTGTTCTTAAAGGCAAATAGAACTTCACTTGATCATGACACTCTTTGTAGTTGAGTTGGATCTAATGATGGTTTCTCCTGCAAAGGAGGACTCCAGTTCAAATCTAGCTACAGGTCACATTTTTCTTTAATAAGACTTCTCAAATATTCAGGCCAATAGACTAAATAAAATACTGTTTAAAAAATGAACAGAGTGTATACTGAAAAATATGGATATCCACTAAAAAAATGTTTAGAGTAGTAAAATTATATATATAGGATTTGCCTGTCATTTTTGGACATATGAGGGTCTAGCAGTTCATATATTTTCATTGTACTCATGAAGGTTTGTGCAGAATCAACCACACTTTTTGGAAGTGCCAAATTCAAATAACTGATACACAACATGCCACAAGGTCAGCAAACAACTCTCCTTAGATGGTGAATTCAGTTTTCCTCATCCTAGACTAGTTGCTACCCAAGGTTATAGGACCCAGTCTGTCCTGCTATTTACCCAGAGAAAAGATGGATTCCTACCTTTACCAAGGGTATTAGCATGTAAGTGAATGTAACAAACTCAACTGGGATTTGAACTTGACTCTTCAATTTCTCATACCTAGCTGCTATCCTCACACACACACACACACACACACATATATATATATATATATATATATATATATATAATTTCACTCCAGGCAAGACAATAAATCCACTAAGACACAAGGGGTTACTGAATGTGAGAGAATATGAGAAAAGAAAAAAAATTAAGGAGAGAAAACAAAAGAACATGAATTAAAGACAGAAAGTAATAATTGTCATTGCAAGTTGACAGGAAAGCAAGAGGTCAGAAGAAATTCCACAGGTGAGAAGTGTGAGAGAGAAAAAAATTGTGAACATAGGAATTACAGTACTGTGCTTAAATTCCAAAAATCTTGATACCGTAGAGGAAAGCTCATCAAAACAATTACTATGAAAATATTTATAGAAAAGACAAAAGGGAAAATACATTATGGCAGTGGGAAAGTGTCTGATGTTGATATACCAGGTCAGGACCAATAATATTGCAGATCTCTGCCACATGTGGTCTGGTGCTTCTGTCTGTATTTACAGACAGAAGCACCAGACCACATGTGGCAGCATTATTCAGTGCATGAAAAAATCATAGACCTGTCAATATGTAAGATAGATTCTGATAAGAAAAATTGTCTAGAATGTCAGTGAACCAACTTTCCTGGTAGCAGACTAAGCAATTGTTTCAATGTAATCTTTCTACTTCATGTCAGCAGAAAACTTTAGCCCAAGAAGGTCCAATGAATCGCTCTCCTGGAGGTTAGCATCAGCCATGATGATGGAAGTTAAAAAAGGTTCTTGCAGATGATTAAAAGGGAAGAGTTTCGTTTTGGAGACTTAATTAACAAAGCCATTATTTGCCCCAGTTAACAACAGTTAAATACATAGCAGAATCACTAGACCAGATGTGGCAGCAATATTCAATTCATAGATGAATAGTATGAGTGTGTAAGATATATATAAAATATTAAGATTCACCCACTACAAGGCTGAAGAGACACTCAAGGTAGAGGGTTATTGTTAAAATGGTAATGCTGAAGGAGGTATATGAATGAAAGAGGAGGTTGTAGGAATTGAAAATTGTAAGGATAGTTAATGATTGATCCTTGACTTGAAAATGTTAAGATTGTAGTGATCTGGTAAACCTCCACATGGGAGTCTATCCCACAATGTGCTAGTTCTTGGAATAACCAAGAAAATGAAGTTGATTTAATTCCATTGATCAGCATATTCACGTCTTAGCAGGAAAAGTTTGAACTGGTAGAACTCAAGAAGGGAGCTAATTTGAAGATTTGCCATAGAGAAGCAAAAGTCTTGTAACATTGCATCTGTGGGGAAAGTGGCTGCAGATCCTCCCCATCCCTGATACAGTTTATGTAAAAAAAAAAAAAATGTTAAATGCTTTGCTTCATTGGAAAGAGACAAACAAAAGGATGAGAAAATTAACAAATGCAAGATATTCTCTAGCATAGATGAGAAAAATCTACACCTGTGAACTGAATAAAGGGTTTGGGTTAAAGTTCCCAGGAGGTTACAAACTATGGCCAATACCTGAAGAAGGCTTGAGTGGTGCAATAGTTGAAATGTTGTGACTAAAACAACAAATCTAAAGATACTAATTTTAGTAAACCACTATATATTAATGACAATTCAGCCATCTTTAACCTTCATGCCCACCAAAAAAAACAGTGAGTCAAAAGGATGGTTTTTCCTTGACACCACTATTATTTTAACTACCTTCACTCCTCAGCACTGTTTGTTTTAAAAAGCAATGATTAGAATTTTAATAAAACCTAAAGATATAAAAGTGAATTTATACATTTTCTTTGCTCATGAGAATTGACAACAAAAATAATAAACACTATTAGATTGTTTGTTTACACTATTTATTATATTGTTTATTGGAATGGTTGACAAAAACTTTGGCTAATTGCCAATTGATTCAAACTTTATAAAATGGTAAATAATAAGGAATTCCTTATTGTTGATTCACATATTTTAATAATTTAGTAAATGTTTATAAATTTATGAATAAAAATTGTTTTTACATTTATTTCTTTATAAATTGGTAAATGATAAATCTTGCATTAGTTTTGTATTAATTTTTAGAATGTTGTTAATATAAAATTATTTTTGTCAATAAACAATCTAATAAATAAATAGTGTTTGATATTTTTGCTGTAAATTCTCCAGAACAAAAAAAAAAAAAAATGTATAAATTCATTTTCATCATGTTTCAGTTTTATTATAATTCTAATAATTACTTTTTAAAACAATAAACATTGCCAAGGAGTGAAGGTAGTTAAAATAATAGTGATGTCAGGGGAAAAACCATTTTTTGGACACAATTTTTCTTTTTCTTTTTTGTGGGCCTGAAGGTTAACAATTGCTGATAATTCTTAAAATTAAAAAAAAAATAATTTAATTTTTTCACAAATAGACATGTTGATATATTAGTGATGAAGTCATTTGATATATTAATATGACAGTAAATATAAAATATTTTTGGTTGATTTTAAAATTTCTTGGAAGATATTTTTTCTACTTTAAGCCAATTTGGTGAATTCCTATTTCACTTGAATTAGGTTTCTTGTACCAGTTTGGAAACTCTATAAATATCGTATTTAATAATTGGAAAATAAAAATTAAACAGACGATGTCAGTTGAATTTAACAAACATTTTTGCAGATGTATATTTAAACAAGTTCTGTTAAATTCAACCAACAAGGTCTGTCTGCCAAATTTTTTATCTTTTTTTTACAATTTTTAAATAAGATGTTTTAGATCCAAAATCAAAATGGTGGATAAACTGTCCAAATTTCATGTTTTCCTTCTGTTTCTGTTTCAAGCACTTTCAATTCACTATTGTGCATTAGATTTTCTCGGTTGCATCCTGACATGTTTTGGAAACACAACAATTCAGATTTATTTCAGATCTTCTAAGTGGTGTTATGTGTAAAATGGTTTCATAGAGTGCAAGAAGTGTACGTTGGAATTATAGTGTATATTTAGGGAGTGGGAATTCATTTAAACAAGTCGTATTCAATTTCAACTGACAATGTTTGTCTATTTAAGCTTTGTCTTGTAATTTTTCCAATCTTATTCAAAGATGTTTTATATTGAGATCAAAATGGTGGATAAACTGTTTTGTTCACATAATTTCGACATTTCTAGTCATTATCAAGAACTCAATATTTTCAGTATGGTAGACCATACTTTGTTGGTTTACATTATGTAGCATTTTTTTGAATGTGAGTTTTCAAATTCAAATATGTGTGTGTATCATATAGATGATGTTTCACAGAGCTTGAAGGCTCTGGAAAATGAATATATCAAATATTTTATACTATTATTATTTTATGTACACTTTAAAATGTACTTTCCTGTGGGAAGAGAGATTTGATGTTAGTTGTTTATTTAAAATAATAATTTTGAGTATTTTAAGCCTTTCCTAGTAGTGAGTACTGTATAGTATTTTAGCATCAGCTACTAATATTTAATGTCAATAGTCATATTTTGGTTGTTTATGAAGAGATGATTGATATGCGCATGAATTAGGTTTATTGCCACGTCACATTCAAACACAGGTTCCTGTACCACCATGAAGTTAAGCAATGTCAAGCTTGGTCAGTACCTAGATGGGTGGCTGCTTGGGAATATTTATACATAATATTCAAAAGTATGTATAAAATAATAATATCTCCTCTAGTAAAAGATATTTTACCTAATGGAGATCGTTTTTTTTTTTTTTCTGTATGTAATTGTTTCTTGTGTAGCAAATACAAGTACCAGTACAATTATTTCTTTCTGTTCCAACCACACCCTTCATGCTACGGTATTTATTTGGTATGCCACCCTTATTATTTTTTCAAATAATTTTCTCCATAACATGATTTTGTCCCAAGAATGAAAAATTCTCCAGATTTTATAAACTGGAAAATTCCCACTGGTATTACCATTCCAGATGTCTCTTATATTTGGTACTCGACAGGTGAATGCAAAACTTCCGAGCACTTTTTTAAAAATTGAAAACTTGCTGGAAATTTTCACACACACTAAGCAATAAAGAATTTAAATTTGATTATAATATTTAAAAAAGTTTTTTTTTTTTTTTTTTTTTTTTTGTCAGTTTAAAACATTGCATCCAAAATTCTTGTATTTGATGATTTTGTATAACCACCCCCACCTCCTGCAAATATTAGAATTTAATAAATTTATAATAAATGCACAAAAATAAACTTTTTTTTGAATTGATCTAATAAGGATAGAAAAATAAAGTTCCATAAACATCTGATATACAGCAATTTTTTTTTTTTTTACCCTATTAAAATTGAGTAACTTCTATGTTTATCTATTACTTTCAGGCCATCAAATAGGTCTATTAAAAAAAAAAAATACAAGTGTTTAAGCTTTGTTTATATTAACTCATTTTTTTCCCCTCATATCATTTGTTTTGTGCTCATTTATTTGTTTGTTTTTTTTTTTTTTTTTTTTTTGTAGTATATCTTTTGTTTTGTTTCTCTTCTGTTAAATTACACTTTTTCTCCCTGCACTATATCAGTTATGTGCCATGCGTGATACATATGTAGATCATGAATCTTTCGATACATGACTGACGAGGCAGATTTTTTCCCCACAGTAGGTTGCCATTTATTTTTGTGGTAGACCAGTGCCATCTAAAGCTATAGAACCTGGTCTGTCCTGCTATTTACCCATAGCTGGGGGGAGAAGAAGATGATACATACCTTTCCCAAGGGTATAGCACGTAAATGAATGTAATGGATTCGACTGGAATTCAAACTTGGCTCTGTGACCCCCTCAATGCAAGCTGCTATCCATTACTCCAGTGCCTCCCCTCTGTACAATATACCAATATAAAATAAAAACAATTTATTTTGAAAAATGTCTCATAAAACATTAATTGCTTTTAAAACTATGCTAGAAAGATTTAATATCTAAACTAACCATGAATTTCTGTTACATTTACCTCCCTTAGATTTCCCACTTAGTTTCCTGAATTTTTAATATATAAATGGATAATTATTCCAAGAAGTGGTGTTTAAAATTCTTGCCAGCCTATGTGGAGCACTAATGTGACCCCTCATATCTGGAATACATGGTACTTTCCTTAGTCTGGCAAAAACCATAGCAAGAATTTTAACACCACTTCTTGGAACAATTCACCCTTTAAGTCCTTACATATTAAAAATTCAAGCAACTTAGAGGAAAGACTTAAAAAAAAAAATTAACCAAGTTTTCTTTTGATTTAAACTTATCCTGTCTTTCAACACAAATATTTTCAGTATAAATATTTGATTTATTTTCAATTTTAAGTAAATTTACCAAACATAAGTAACAATAAAAACTATCCCATTGCAGAAACTTTCAGACTACATTATTATCTCTGTCCCATAATAGTTGTTATATATACATTTCATAGACAAAATGCAGCAATTGTTATGGGACAACTATTTTTCTCATTTCTTGTCATACTAATGTCTTCTGAGAACAATTTTTACCTATTTTAATATTAAAACAAAAACTTGAATCATTGAGCAAAGGTTTTCTTTTTTTAGCCTTCTGTTTTCATAAAATTATTTTCTACTTTTATTCAATATGTTTATCTCTGTCTTTTCTCATAGGAAATAATTATCTACATCTCTATTTGGAAATATTTCACTAAATTCATAACTGGAAAATGAGGCCAAACATAAAATACTTACTTCTACTTATGTCCTTTATGTTAAAAAGGATTTCACAAAATTTAGCTTAAAACCAACCGAAAAAAGAATTTGTTGAAAAGATGTTTTCACCTTGATAACTGCTTTTATTGTATAAACCCTTGGTAATTTTTATGGTTTTAAAAAATTATCTTTAGAATTAAAATAAAACTGTAACATGAAATTGAATATCAAACTGGAACCTTTTGGAATATTAGATCCCAAAATAATCTGAGGAAGGTTATGGTTAATTACAAGAAGTAAAAAATGTATAAATTCAATTTCATATTTTATGGTTTTGATAAAATTGTAAAAATAGATTATTAAAACCATAAAAATTACAAGAGTTTTTTGTTTTTGTTTTTTTTTTTTTTTGTTTGTTTTTTTTTTGTTTGTTTGTTTTTTTTTTGTTTGTTTTTTTTTTTGTTTTTTTTTTGTTGTTTTTTTGTTGTTTTTTTTTGTTTTTTTGTTTGTTTGTTTGTTTTTTTTCTGTTTGTTTTTTTTCTGTTTGTTTTTTTTCTGTTTGTTTTTTTTCTGTTTGTTTTTTTTCTGTTTGTTTTTTTTCTGTTTGTTTTTTTTTCTGTTTGTTTTTTTTCTGTTTGTTTGTTTTTTTTGGTTTGTTTTTTTGGTTTGTTTTTTTTTTTAATGTCCAAAACAAAAGCCAAAGTTTAGTTTTCCTGTTATCATTAATTACAGATGAGAAATTAATAAAGAATTGAATACATCATACTTAACCTTTTTTTATTTCTAAAAAAAAAAAAAATTTCAGTTTCTACATTATTCAGACTGTTATCCTCATCTTCACTGTCATATTAACAATGTTTCAGCCATAGTACGCTCCACCCTTCTTCAGGTGATTGGAATTTTGAACCTACATGTAAATAATGATAATACCTCATCTCTAGAGATATTGACAGAAATTCATTTTCATGCTTTATGGTTTTAATAAAATTTTAAAAATAGATTTTTAAAAACAACAATTACAGTAAAAGCAGTCTCAAGAGAAAATGTCCTTTTGACACACACCCTTGTTTTTGTTTTCGTTTTTTGGTCCCATGTTAAGCATTGCCAATGATTTATATTGTAATAATATTGCAATAATATAAACTATTTACTAACTAGAAATAAATCAATGCTATAAAAAGCAATAATAATAATAATAATGTTGAGTATTTACATTGTCCAAACTGTTGTCCTCATCTTTGTTGCCATATTCACAACATTTCAGTAATGACATGAATATGGCAACAAAGATGAGGACAACAGTCCGAACAATGTAAATAGTGTAAATCATCACAATACCTCAATAATGATGAAATATAATTTGAATTTATTTTTTATTTCTTAGTAAAATAAATATGAACTTTACTAATGGTGAGAATGTTTTATAATTTGTAAATCTTCAAGATTAAAATTATATATGTCTGTAAAGTAGCTTAATGATTAATGAGCCAAATCTGTTGTGTTCACTTTCACACTAATAGCCTTGGGAAAAGCATAACTTCATTTCTCTCTCCATTCCCAAATATGGGGTAGAATAGACTTTCTAGCCCATTTGTCTAGGAGAAAAACAACTCTGAATTCTAAACCAAAGAAAAAGCAAGGAGAAACCATTTCCCTATCCTTCTTTCCCAAGAAAGAATAACAATTCAAAGATGATAAAAAAAAAATTAAAAAAATGAATTTGAGGACAAATATAAGAAGAGAGATGACATTAAAAAAAGAAAAATAATTGGTAGCATTGTTTTTAAATTTAGTGCCCTTTAGGAAAATGTCAAAATCAGGTCCTTATTTACTTTTGTACAAATACTTGGTTTGATGTAAACTGAAAGGAAAAGTTGCAACCCAGATGATGGTCACAAGGATGATTAGAATAAAAATAAGAAAATTAGAAAAAAAAAATACTGAAAATATATTTCCATCCCAATTTAAGAATATAAAATATCTTTGAAACACTGGAAGGGTAAAATAATTGTGAATAATTAAATATTCTAGTCTATCTACATTCAATATTTGTATGTCAAGATGGCTGGGGCCTTAAACAATCTCAGTATCATTTCTTACTCACTTCTGGCATTGCTATTTTAGATAACTAACATGCTATGATATTACTCACTTCTGGCATTGCTGTTTTGGGTGATTGGTGATTTTCTTTGAAGCAAGTGACACTTTTACATTTACAAGTTATGACTTTCAGTTTCTTTGATTAACATAAGAATCATTGATATTTAGTGATTATTAAAATAAAACTGATTGAATAAAAACTAAGAGAAGAAACATTAAAATTGTTTCCACTCTTTGGAAAATCTATGTCCCCCACCCAAAAATCTTTTTCAGGGTCACAATCCAACAATTTTGTAAACACTGCTCTAAGTAATACAAATAAAATAAACATACTACAAGTGTTGCTACAAAAGTAATGTCACATATTATGTTGACCATAACATCAGAGGCACTTATTAGTGGGTATGCTAGTAGAAATTAAACCTTTATAATGTCATGTTTTTTTGTTTTTTTTTACTGTATGGCAAAATAGCATCTGACAAACCATATCTCTCTCTCTCTATCTATATATATATATATATATATATATATATATATATAAAATTGAATTCCTCATTGACTGTGCAAGAAAAAGTTGCACGTAATGATATTTATTGATTCTTGCTGTTAGTTTATGAAAACTAACCAAGTGGATGTAAATACATTTAAGTGGTGGGTAATACATTTTAGTAATGGTGATAACAACATATGATAGAAACTGTCTTTTGGATAACATTGCACAGTTGTCAATTCACAAAGTGAAGAATGCCTTGAAAATGTATAGCAAATGGTGGTGACTGTAGAAAAATGGTGTTTTTTTTTTTGTAGCTGAAAACTTGCTCTATGCAATGGTGTTATTGTACTTCCTGTATCTTTGGCATGAAAATAAATAGGAAGAATTCATTTCAGAGCTTCCCTTATATGTTGAAAATAAATAGTTTTGAATTAGATTTAAGTTTATATATAAAAAAAAAAAAAAAAACTCATTGAATATTTATGAGTTTGAAAATTTTTTTTTAGTCTGAGTTTATAAATTATTATTTTAAGAGTTTTCTAAAAACTGAACATTGATTCTTTGGTTTTTTTTTTTCTCTCAAAATATCCAAAACAAAAATATGTCAAAAACTTCTGTTTTACTGTCTTATTTAAAATCTCTTAACAACTGTTTGAATTGTGTGTGTCTTATGCCTCTACAGTCAAGCCATGTGTATTTTTTACAGATTAGCCCCTGGGCAAAGGATTGTGAATGACCTGACTAATCCTATCAACCTCATGGATCATGAACTTTACTCACACATATGGGATCAGGGGCAGTTAACTTCAGACCACCAGATGTTATCTTCTGACGCAGATGTTTATCAACTTCGTGAAATTCTAATTCCACACAGCAAGGTTTGGATTAAATCTGTTTTTTCTTTCCCCCAGCCCACACTTCTTTTTGTTTTTTGTTTTTCTGTTAATTCATTTTTTTTCATTTTTATCTTTTGAATGTCCTCTTTCATCTTTTCAGTTAAAAATTAAAATTAGAATTATTTACATTGTTTACACATGGACTAGTGTCCTCATTTTTGTTGTTGCAATATTTTGTCCATCAAGCCCTCCAGGATGAGTACAAGTCTAAATAATGTAAATAATAATTCTTCATTCCTGAAATTTAGACAGAAATTGAAACTCACAGCTTAACAAACACTTGAATAAAGTTTAATTTCAAAAGAATCCTCTTTTCAATTGAAGTACATATAAATTTCAGAAAAAAAATGTTCTATTTTAATTAATTAATTTTGCCTAAATAAAACGATAGGGGATATAGTATGATTTATTCTTTTATTGGTACTTTCTTGGTAGGGAATTAGTGAAATCTGATTAAACAAGAAAAATGTAGAAACATCTACTGATATCGATGTAAAATAAAAAAGTTTAAATGTCTAATCTTGAGAAAATAATTTAAACTTATCAAGAGACACATATTCTTATAATGAAATGAAGAATTATTCAAACCTCGTTTTGATGTAAAACAAGGCTTGAAAATAAAGACATGCAAACAATGTGTGTATTTTTAATTCAAATTAATTTAAGATTTTATATAGGTTCATATTGCCATGAGATAATTGTCTAAAGGAATAGGTATTTTAATGGTGAATATTTTAGCAAAATAAAATCAACTTTATTTCACTTGATATATAAATATCCACATTTCTCTATGAAGATTAAAGCCAAGCTTTGTTTTATTTATGCATTTTCTCTCCTTATTTATGAAAATATCCAAATTAACATTGTACGTAATAGTAAATTATTAAATTTACAGCGTTACCTAAAACAGTATCTTGCTTTTTAAAGTCATTTTCTTTATATAATAAGACTTTAGAAGTAAAAAAAAAAAAAGATTTTATGTCTGAGAATAAAAAAGCTGTTAAGAGATTTCAAAAGAATACATTTTTTTTTTTTTTTTTTTTGTCAAAGGAAAAAAAAAAATTTCTTTCAGATTTTCATTTCTGATTCCATCAAATTTTTTTACAAACAAATCATTATGAATTGTTTCTGAACCTGAAATAAAAAGTCTTTAACATAATCCAATATTGTTTGGACAATTGGAATTTCATTTTGTATGCTTTCTGTTGATAACAATTTAGTAAATTCTTCCTTCATTTCTTGTTCAGTGTATTCCATACTTTTTTCTGCTAAAAAATGAGACTCATTTTCTTTCCTCAAGAAAGATGTTCCTTTTTGTCTGAAAGGAAAAAGGTCCCATTTTCAGCCCCTTAAGGAAAGAAAACTTATATTTTCTGCCTTTTAAAGAAATAATGTCATGTCATCCAAGCCTGAATTATCAGATGACTAGTTTGTTAATTTTTAGTTTTTCACTTTCCCTAAATTTGCAGATGGAAGGCATGAACTGATAATGCCATATTATATCAGAAACAATTTAAAAGAATAGAAGTGGGGGGGGGATTCCATGGTGAAAATTTTTGTATGCCGTGTTGAGATGATTTGTTTTTATTCATCTATTCAGATGGTGAAATACATAGATAGCAACGTCACCTGTCTTCTGTTTTCCTTCAGACAATTTTCATTTACAAATGAGGAGGTACTGAAAAGCTCTTGTCCTAACCAAAAACTGATTCCAAAAAAAAAATTCCTGGTGTTTGGTCAGATTTGGGGAAGTGACTTGGACTGAGAATTTTTCAGCACCCCCTCAGAGAAATTATATGAGTAGTGAATTATACCCAGAATCTAAATATGAATTTTTATTAAAATTTTGTTGTGGAGTTCAGTCCTTTTCAATTATTCTCTGAAGAATTAATTGATGAAAAAATTTTGTTCCTGCTTTGAGTTGAGTTGATATATAATGCAAGAGTAGTGTGTGTGTGTATTTATATTAGGTTGAGTTATAAATAATTTCTGTTTTTGTTTATTCTTCAAAAAATAAGCACAATTATATTTGATTAAATTATAAATTCATTATTTGCAATGATTTGTTGCCAAATTATCAAGCAGTTTGATGTGTTGAGTAAAATTAAGCTGGTTCTCTTGTGAAAAAACTTTCCATGAACTCTTAAACCTTGTTTTCATTAGGGAAAGTTTTCTGCATCAAAGCATTTTGCAACAATCAAAAAAAAATAGGTAATAATCATTTAGTGAGGTAAGTATGACAGGTGGATTAGAACCAATAATGGCCAAATCCCAAATTTCCAAGAATCTGTTCTATAAAGGCAGATAGTCTTTAGAAACCTATTCTGCTTATTTTCCATTCAATCTGAGAATGGAAACAAACCACTTTATATAGTGTGAAAAAAGAATTAAACCATTTTGATAATACATAACATTTATTTATTAAGATATTACCAGATTGAAATTCTGTTCTCGTTATATTTCTGTTCAGAAGCATGATGCTTTTTGACTCTAGTGTCATCAGCTGTTATGGTTTCTTAGCCACATCCTGCAGTCCTAAAGATCTAATGGAAGACCTACCAAATTTATATGACTAGAAGATTTGACACATTACAATCTTCAAGACAATTTCTTTTGTCAGAATAAATTATGTTCGCCACAGAAAACCATATTTCAGCCTCTGCAGAACTTAGAGCAGTGGTATTATATTTTTAGCTATTATAGATCGGCTATTAATATATCAGTTTATTTTCAGATAATACAACAACCGGTTTGCTAAAGCCTTTATAATTTTAAGAATCAGGTTGTGTGAATTGGTAGGATGCCACCACTGGTTAGAACCCTATTGAGTTCCAAAATATTTCCCTGTATTACTCTTGCTGTATGCGGCTTTGCATTGTCCTGGAAGAGAACATTTTTCCTATTGACAAGTGCACGGTGCTTCCCAACCACACTTTTATGGACATGTTCCAGCTGCTGGATGTATAAACATGTATTTAGTATTTCGTTGTGTTTTAATGACTTTGAATGAATAATACCCCAACAATTCCGCCACACACTCAACATTAGTTTTTTTTCTCTCCATGAGTTCAGCTTCTGGGATGTTCATCACCTGTTCAGATATATTTAAGGAACACTTAGGATAATACCTTCATTGTTACAATTGCTTTCCAAAAACAGAAAATCCTTATGGCTTAACCTAATAATTCTTAACATTTTAAATTGATATTTTTGTCTATAATTTTGCATTTCAAATTTGATTTTCACAATTGAACTTGTCTTGTGTGTCATTACCACAAAATATTTTGGCCAATTCAGTTTTCATAGTTCCTTCTTGGAGAAGGAAGGATACATATTGCCATTTCTGGAAACATTGTTCAGATTTTATTGATAGAGAATATAACTTGAGTAAGAAATGGGGCAAAAATCAGACAAATATAGATTTCAGTCATATGTGGTTTTCTTTTCTCATGAAATATGGTGTTGAAGATGCAACCTCCCTACCTGTATTGACTGGAATCACCTGTGCGGCTGGGTTAGCGTTTCATCTTTATATCTAGAACTGATTTGATTGATATAATTAATTCTCTTGACATTTTTTAAGAAATATTTTTTCCTGTTTTTTTTTTTTTTTTTTTTTCCTGTTTTTTACGAATTACACTCCTGAAGAATTATGGATTGTTTGAAATGTGGTAATCTCATAGATATGAAGATGTTCAATTGTCTGAACCTGATTTGGAATACAATTGATTTGGCTAAAACAATTTGAATTCCCCACTATTTTCTCTTCACATAATCATCAGCTTTTTATTTTCGCATGAAGAAGATTGGAATTATTCCTTTTAATTCTCTCTAAATACAATCGACTTTGGCAAATAAAACAAATATAAAATCTTAATTTTATATCAAACGCTTTCACTCTATCCAGACACATTTTTCCAACGTTAAGAAAAATTAATTTTGGTTTTAAACAACATAGCCTTTATTAGATACCAAATCATTTTACTTTTCCTCTCTTGGTTATTTTTGTGTCAAATGTTGGAAATTTGTCTTTTATTTATTATTTCAAAAGTAATGTACCAGAATTTGAAATTTCTTAATTTGTAATTTATATGCTTATAAAATCAGCCAGTTTTATTTTTTTTATTTTAAGTTAAACACAAAATGTATCAAGTAAAATTCTGCAGGCTTTCATGTGAAAAAGTTTTTCTTTTCTTTTTTTTTTTTTTTTGTTAACAAGGTCAAAAAATTTTAAATATTAAAAAGTAAAATATTAAAAAAAAATTAAATATTAAAAAATAAAAAACTAAAAGGATTAAATTAAATATTTTTTGTTAAAAGTTTAATATTTTGCTTAACTTTTTGACTTGAAAAACTTCTAATCAAAATATTTTTTTTAATGAAGAGAATATAGAAATAAGCATATATTTAAAATAGGTCATTAATATTTCTTTGTTTTTGTATTTCTGTAACTGTAAACTGAATTTCAATTATTTGCATTGAAAAAAAAAAAAAGTAGCCATTGGCCTGTTAATTTTTTAGATTTATGGATGAGGAGGAGGGGAAAAGATAACCAAAATGACACTGCATTTTCCAGCATCTATATTAGAGAATTGTAACTGAAGAATTTAGCAACTTGGTAATTGGGATATATCAGGTCATCCCATAAGTTCTGTCCGAATTTTGAATAAAGAAAACAAGTAACCAAATGTTACATTTAATTACAGATTAAATCAACAATGTATTTTCCCTGATTATCTATGACTTCCTTCCATCTATTAACAAGCTTACTAATTCCATTACTGTAAAATTGTTTTGGCTTTGATTCGAAGAACTCCCAAATGTCAGTTTTAACCTCTTCCTGTGTTACAAAAGCTGTTTCTTCCAAATGATCCTGTAAGCTACAAAACAAATGGTAGTCTGAAGGAGCAAGATCGGGAGAATAAGGTGGATGAGGAATTTTCACCCAAAAAAGTTCTTCGATCTTTTGTGATGTGATTCTTGCTGTGTCAGGTCACGCATTGTCCTGATGAAACATCACCCCTTTTCGATTAACTAGAGCTGGTCTTTTTTTCCTCAAAGCTTGGTTCAAACGCTCTAATTGCTGACAGTATATTTGAGCATTAATTGTTGCATTAGGTGGTAAGAATTCAAAGTGGATTATTCCTTGGTAATCCGACCAGATTGAAAGAAGAACCTTTTGCCCATGAAGTTCCCTTCTCAGCTGTGGCTGGGGTCCTTCCCCTTTACCAAGCCACTGTCTACGACGCTTAACATTTCAATAATTTCGTCGCCAGTCACAAGTCTGTCCAAAAAAGGTGAAACAAGTTAGCAAGAATGGAGAGAAGAGCAGATGTCAACTCGGAATTTGAGGTTGTTTTCAGACAATTCATGAGGCACCCATTTTCCAAGTTTAGGAACTTTTCAAAGTTGTTAAAGACAACGATGAACAGATGTATGGTTTGAACTGAGAACCACTGCCAATTCCTCAACTGATAAAGCAGGATTTTCTTCAAGGGCTGCTTCAAGAAGCTTTTCATCAAACTCAACTGGACGTCCGGTTCGATCTTCATCTTCAAGGGTGAAATCTCCACCTCTGAAATTTGCAAACCATCTTCTGCAAGTTCTTTCATTCACACATTCCTCTCCATAAACTGAGTGAATGTTTCTAGCCGCTTCAGCTACTGAGTTTCCGTTTTTGAACTCATAAAGCATTACGTGCCTCAAATGATTCTTGGGTACTTCCATATTAGCAGGGTTTTAATCAAACAAAATTTAATTTTATTGTTCTCTGAAATAAAATTTGATCAGTTTAAATGCATCTAAACATAAAAATAATGTTCAGTTCCATTAGACATTATAAAATACTCTTTAAATTTTGTTCATTTTAACAAAAAGTTAAAATTTGGACAGAACTTATGGGATGACCTGATAGATATTTTAACTTTTTTTTTTTTTTTTTTTTTTTTTTTTTTTTTTTTTTGCTCGCAAGTGGGATGTTTTTTGTTTAACATTGGAGAAAATATATCCCCACTTTCTCTCCCACTGGCTACAAGGTCCCTTACGTCAGTGTCAGTACGTGATGTTATATCAATAAGATATCTTGTTAGTCATGCTAGGATAATTATTGCTCTCCCTGCTTTCATCAGTTTTCTTGTATAATTATCTAATTCATTGCCACAATAAGACAGCCCAAAGGGATATATATATATATATATATATATATATATATATGCCATTTTCTTCATAAGCACTGCTATTTTTTAAATGCCAGGATGTTGTTTATAAAATATTCTTTAAGCCATATTTGCCAGTAGTAGCCATAAATATTATCACTTTGTGAAAATATCAAGAACTAGAATTTCTTACTAATAATTGTTATTTTTAGAACAGAATATTTAATATATGACATTAGTATATAACAGCAGAAGTAGTTAATATATAATGTCATTAATTATACAAGTTAAAATGTGAATAAGTATTAGGTTGGTGCAAAAATAATGGTGTAATAATGTCGTTTTTTGACGTTAAAAAGTACGTCAAAAAACGACATTATTACGTCATTATTTTTGCACCAACCTAATAGATGACACTGGAAGTAATTAATAGTTCACAACAATATATGACATCATATCTTGTCAACTTGTGCAGGACAAAGAAATTTCTTACAAGATATCTAAACAATTTCTTGACAATACAAAACTTAAATATAACTTGAAGAATTTGGAGACCTGCTGAAATTAACTATCAAAAGAAAAAGGTTTCTTTTAATAGTTCATTTCAAAATAATTCTATTTCTTCAGTCAGTTCCAAATTATTTAAGTCAATTCTTAATTCATTGGATCATATCAGTCATGTTGAAGTACAAAGTCTATTCATTTAATTATTTTTTTTTTTTTTTTTTTTTTTTTTTTTTACAAATGTTAACCATCTTTTATTAATATTTTTTTTAAAAATGATATTAGTGCATGAGTGCAGAAAAGTTCTTTGCTCACTCCTATTCCCAAAATCAGGATTCCAATGTTTTCTCACTAAAATCCAGATTTTGTTAATTGGGTCAGCCCAAGAAATCTTCAGTATCCTCTCATATATCCAGATGTAATTGTTCTATTTTGTATATTGCAAATTAAGTTCTCTTGACATGTGCATATTTTTCAGAATTATTTTATAAATTCTTTGTCTAATTTAATAAATGTTTAATTCATGTACTGAATTTTAAAAAAATTTCTTGGAATATAAACATGAACAAAATGAAAACTTAGTCTTTGCAATTAACATAGGTACATTTTCTTTTCATTTACAGAATGGAAACCATTTCAATAGTTATGAACTAATCAATGGAATGGCTATGTAAAAATAAATTACGGATAAATAAGAGAAAATATCAAGTAAGTTAATTTGTCGTAATAGACTGCAGTCTTCCAGTTGCATATATGCAAAATTTAATTCAATAAAGTAGTTAAGAGGATAAAGCATCAGCCAGGGGTGTTTTGCTCTAAATTATATTAATGGTCTGTCTCAGACATTCGATTACAAAATAAATGAATATTCTTATGGACACTTACATATTACTTAAGTGAGAGATTTTATATTTGTTTCTCTGATTTTTGGTCTCTAAGCAAAAATGTGAACATTCAAGTAAAGATTAAACAATTATGAGCACTTTCATTCTAACCTCACACAACCTCAATATCTGACTGAGCACTTGATTTTGAAGCTTCTAAAAAACAATGAATTTTATTATTAGGTTGGTGCAAAAATAATGATGTAATAATGTCATTTTTTGACGTATTTTTTAACGTCAAAAAACGATATTATTACGTCACTATTTTTGCACCAACCTAATATTTATTTATATGTATATGGCAAAATGAAAACTTATTCATATTGTCCTTTTATATATATATAATTTTAGTTATATCTGAAATTTTACACACACAAACACATATATGGTTAAAGCCCAAATCAAATTCTTTAAGGATTTTTTCCTACTCAAACATTGGGTAATTTATATTCAAACTTTCATCTGAAACCAGGAAAATAGCCGAGATATATATATATTATACACACACCAACATTAATTGGTCTTTAATTAAACTTAGATAAATATAAAAATTGGTTACCCAAATACACCAATTCAATCTACATGTGCTACAAGTAGCTACAAAAGAAACCAACACCATAAACTTCTGCAAAATCTTATTGAAAATCAAATTCTCTCTCTTTCTCAATATATATATATATAGAGAGAGAGAGAGAGAGAAACTCACATACTCTACTGATTGCTTATGGTGTGAAACTTCCAGTTATCATGTAGTATTGATTTCAATGCCCACACAGTTTCACTCTCTTTCACATATATGATTATATAGAGTGTGTGCGTGAGAGATAGAGAAGTGTACTAAGTATTGGAGAGAAAGTGTTTTTAGAATGTGAACAAGGATCGTTTGAAGAGTGCTTGAGATGTTAAACTGTCAGACACCATGCAGTGTCGATTTATATGTGTATACACACACGCACACATATATATATATATATATATATATATATATATATATATATGTGTGTGTGTGTGTGTGTGTAATGCATATGAAAAGTGTATTTGTATATTGTTTTAATGACCTTTGTTATCTCTCTTGCATTTGTGGTGCACGTTGGTAGGTTTTTTTGTTAAGGCACTTGACAGGCTGAGAAGTGAAAACATAAATAATAATTGTGAAAAAAATATTTAAAATCTCACATATGAAGGCTAAATAAGAGTAAGAACATTAAACAGGCTGTCATTTTTTTTATTATTAGTTTATAAAGCATTTTTAACTTCACTTGATCGATGCCACACTTTGTGGACAGGTTAGGTTCAAATCCTGCTGGAGAGTTCATATTTTTCTTTAATATGATTTCTCGAACATTCAGGCTGGTAGACAAAAATAATAAATAGATGGAGTGCCTACTCAAATATAGGTATCCATTAAAAATAACATTTTAAGTAATAAAATATTTTTATTTTGTTAAAAAGAAAAATAAATTCTATTAAATAAACTTTGTTTACAAAAATTGCAAAGATGTCTATCATTATTTTAATCTTTTCCATCATGAACTCTTTAACAGTTTATTTTTCTAATTGTAGGCAAGCTAAAAAAAATCATTTAACACTAGACTTCTACTGATTAGGGATTAGTATAAATACAAGTAAAGCTAACTCATTTTAAACATAGTTGGAATTTGCTTAACCCATTAATGCACACTGTACAATCCAATATTAAGTATAATAGAAAAATGCAACATTAATTATATACACCTATGATCAGTCACAGTGCCAAATATCACCTCTTATAGTCACTGACACCAAATACCAAATGAAGTGTAATGTGTTACAGCTGTGGGTGTTTTCATCCATTCAATATTTTCACTTGTCTCCAGATATGGTAGTATAGCATTTTGTCACTATGCATCTGCTACTGAAGAATTCTGCTCATTCCAGCAAGCCATAATCTTGATCTGGAGAACTTCTCAAAAAGTAAGATTATCTGTAGAAAAAAATGTAAAAATTGTCAACAATAACATAAGCTGTTGATCTCTCTTGGTTGTTTTTGATTTTGAGGTGTCCAGAAAGGGTTAAGTGTAAGGTTAGATGCTTGTGTTTTTTTACCATAAGGTTCACACTGTACAAGGCTCAGGGGTCACTTGAGGTAAAGGGTTACAGAATAAGAGGTGCTGTTTATATGAATATGTGGAGAAGATAAGTTAACCCTACTGAAATGATCAGGGAAACATCCTCTTGAGAGTTGGTTCCACAGAGCAGTGGTTTGTGAGAAGAAGCTGTTCGAGTGGAACTTACTTCTCCCCAATGGGATACAGAGGGAATGTGGCTGGTTCGCTACAATGTGAGTAATGTGGCTGGTTCGCTACAATGTGAATAGCATGGCAGGTCCTAGCTTTGCTTGTGATAGAAAGGTTGGAGGGTGAAAAATAATTTGTCACCTACAAGGACCCTGAGACACATTTGGACTCTATGGCAACTAGAGAGAGAGAGAGGACTGGGCAGCTTCACCCAAATATGACAACAGTACTTCATTTTAGGCCTGATCTGCAGGATGTAGAGTCAGGTACTTGCTGGAGTGGTACAGGGAACCGACCATCTTTTGCAATGGATCGTATGTACAAGTTCCTTTTGAGATCAGGTTTAAGGCCCCAAATCTCTCAAGGCACAGAGCCTACCTGAGGAGACATCCATTCAACGAAACTGGCAGTAGTCTGGAGTCACTTCAACAATGATGGAATGTAACTAGTTTGGTTTTCGAGGCATTGAATGTAACCAACCACTCCCCCCCCCCCCCGCCACACTGAGGTGCACCTGTATATCATGTCATTGACATAGATATTCACAAATGATCTGAGTATATTCTTAGGCAGATCATTTACATAAAACAAAAAGAGGGTTGGTCTGAAAAGTAACCCACTGCGATACACACCCCTCCTTTGACCACCAGGGCCTTGGAGGACTGGTTGTTAATTACTACCTGTTAGGAAGGATTCTATAATTGTGTGTTGGAGTTTCTTTCAGCTTGAGGAGGGAAGAATAAAAAAACAATGTTCTCTCTGGATGCAGCGAATAATTCTTGGGTGCAAACTGTGAACTAACTTGTATAGTTATTATCCGAGGGAACAACATTGATGGATGGTATCTTTAAACAAAGAACTTGCTCTCAGGAACAGACATGGCTATATTTTAAAGTACCTCAGACCAGATATGATCCACACAAAAGTGACTTTAGTCACATTCTAATTTCAGAAATTTTGATAAGAATCAATCAAACTTTGGTAAAATAGTTTGTTAAATAAACACTTCCCAGATTCAACCAAATTTTGGTAAACACATTAATTTTGACACTACAACTTCCTTGTGGATGAGAAATAGAGTAGGGAAAATTCAGTTGTACTAAATTTACAAAATCTTACTAGGTTTATTTTGAGTTCAATTCCTACCGATGCCTTCTAAATAAGCATTTTTAAACTGAACCTTTTTCTATCAGGTTCTAATCTTTCAGATTTTTTCCCCACTTAGTATCTTTATTCCTTCCCTTGGAATTTTCAACTATCTCAATGCCTGAAGTCACTAAACGACATTTCACACATTATTCTGACTCCATCAAGGCTACTACCCAGTTATTATTATAGATCTATAAAAAAAAAATCTGGTATTATAGGTTTCTATTTATAATCCATTAATGGCTTTAAGGATAAAACATAACAGTTGACTTTTTTTTAAACACTCTATCCATTTAGGATGTTGGCAGTTATGGCTCTTCACAGATTGCTTTTCTTTGTTATATATGAATTGCCATGAATCTTTAGAAAGATATTTCTTTTTTAGTTCCCCCCCCCCCATCGCCTTCTCTATGGCTTTGAATCCATTTGTCATCCTCCTTCTAAACTAAAGGCCAGCTAGAGCTAGAGAACTCTACTATTTAACCCATAGCAAGCGAGAGAAATGGATGAATCCATGCCTTTCCCAAGGGCATAATACAAAAACAAATGCAACAGACTCGGTCAAATTTTGAACTCTGCTTACTGATTCCACTCTATGCACTGATAGCCACTATGCTACCTGCATATTCTAGTTCCCTACAAAAAGCTAAAATTCCAAAGTGAAAATCTTTTGAAGTCAGTATTTTTTTTTTCTTTTCATGTCTGGATTTGTTAAAAAAAAATATTAAAAAGATTCTTCCCTTATTCCTTGCTAATTATTACAATAGAAATTTTTGAAGAAATTACTTTAAACTACATAAAATAGATGAATGATTTAGAATAAAATGTACACCTGTTGAGAGCATTTGTTTTAATTGTCGACCTAATACAATGCCAGTCTGATGAGAAGAGAAAAGAAATCGCTAAGAAGAAACTGCATTGAAAGTGCACTGATCTCTCAAATCTCAACAATAAAACTCAGACCAGTCTCATACAGAATAATCATAAAAGCAGTCGTAGCACAATGCGATATACAAGCTAATAGAGAAAAAAAAAGATCTTCTTTATGTGGGCTAATTTTGACTCCAGAAGTCATTAACAATTTCAATATGAGTAGAGGGGAAACAATTTATTGTTGTTAAACCTGAAAAGATAATTTATTACCCTTTTTCCTCAAAGATTCCAGCACATTTTCCTTAAACACAGGTTTGTTCTTTCATTCTGACCTGAAGACACCTATCTAGTATACAGAGGTAAAATGCCTTCCTCTATGTAAAAAGGTTTTTCCACTTTGTCTCGTCATCTTTAACATTTGTTTTTTAACATACAAAATTTAATGTTTAAATTTAAATAAATGTTATTTGATCAAATATTAATGTACAGGGATTAAAATTTTCAAACGTATTTTTAGAAAAAGGTATTCTATATTTTACAGCTTTTGACTATGTTACAAATACTGAATTCATTTCTTTATTCTTAAAAATCAAGCATTTAATTAAAATAAATCCAGGAGTAAATTTTGTTTTCTATTTTTTATCTCATAATATTAAATTTGTATTTCATAAAGTAAATGTCTATGCAAATGTAACAACTTGTATGGGGAGAGAGAGAGAGAGAGAGAGATTTTTCTTTTTAATGTTAATTCTGGTGCATTATTTTTGAATGAAAATATTTTTGAAATTTCTCTTATAAATGTTTAAAGGCTTTTGGGACATCAGCTTAAAAATAAGGCATTTGAAATTAAGTATTGGTTTGGTCAAAAAGTTGGTTTGCTTAATAAGTAGAAAATTTCCTTGAGAAACCAAACATTTTAGCCAATCTGATACACATTTGTAAATAGAATTATAATGGTGGTTCTTCTTTTTCAAGTGGCCTTTTTTTTTTCTTTTTTTTTTTCCTCATAAAAGTAATGCAGTAATTTGAATTTTCAAGCTGTTTTACTTCACTTATTTCATTTGAACTTACATTAAATTTCAGATTTATTTATAAGTTCAGCATGACTGATTTATGACAATCATTTTGGATGTTGATTTCCAAATGTCTGTCTGTCTTTCAGGAGTCACTGAGTATGCCTTCGTGAATTAGGACGACTTTTGGTAATTTCATTTATTTATTCTTTCCTTTTTCAAGAAAAAAAATGTCTTTGTGAAGTGTTTTTCATTGTTATTTGGATCTTATTCAATGTTACCTCCTTTTCTTTTCACTGGCTCAGGTTTTTGAGTAAATGTTTTTAATAATTCTGTCAGGCATGTATGTGACCTTCTGAAAGTTAATTGATTTTAACAAATATAAACGCTACATCAATTCCAGTTCTGTTGTTAGTTTTATTGCTGTTCCACTTGGTGTCTTGTGATTACAGTACATCATTTTAAGATGAATCTCTCATCTCAAGAGTTTTTGGATGGATCTTTTTGCTCTTTTTGTTGTTACCCTAAATATGGAACCTGTATATATAGTCGTAAAGATTGGCAGCAAAAATAAAAAAAATTCCCTGATCTGTGCCTTAGTTTTCCAAAGGTAAAAAAAAAAAACCCAAATGAATATTTGTAGATACAATATAAAAAGGAGACCTCCATCTCAAATGTAGATTATTTACCTGAATAAGGCCTAAAAAATGGATCAGTTGAAACATTACAGTTACAGCAAAAAGAATGAGATCAAATATCCAAACAATTCTTGAGTGTCTTGTAATATTTAGAATATGTTTTTTTTTTTTTTATTTACTAACCTAAGTGTTGCACTGAAATGGACAAGAAGAGGATTGCATGTGAAATTAATTGTTTTCTATTTTAATACCATAAACTTCTTTCTCTCTTGTTTCTTGTGTAAAACAGAATAATTCAGCAAACTTGAACCACAAAAAAAAACTGTCAAAAGTACAGTTTTTCTATTGATGCCACCTTTATTCTTTGGCAATGTTTATTGTTATAAAAAGTGATGATTAGAATTGTAGTAAAACCCAAACATATCAAAGTGAATTTATATATTTTCTTTGTTCTTTGAATTGACAACAAAAATATTAAACCTTATTTATTTCTTAGATTGTTTATTTACAACATTCTAAAAATGTAAAAACAATTTTTTATTCATAAATTTATAAACATTTACTAAATTATTAAAATGTGAAACCAACTCTAAGGAAATCCTTATTTATCATTTTGTAAATTTCAAATCAATTGGCAATTAGCCCAGATTTTGCCAACCATTCCAATAAATAATCTAATAAATAAATAGTGCTTTATTAATTTTGTTGATAATTCTGAAGAACAAAGAAAATATATTCATTCATTTTCATATGTCTAGGTTTTTTTACAAATCTAATTATTGCTTTGTGCCATAATTGTATGATTATACAATAAATATAAACATTGCTGAGAAGTGAAAAGAGTTAAAATAAAGGCAGCGTCAATAGAAAAATATTGTCCTTTTGACACTCCATTTTTTTTGTGGGCAGGAACGTCCATCTTTTCTAATAATTCAATACAATGCTAACTTTAAAATTGATTTTATCTTCAAATCTATGGTATCTAAACTTTATCCCTATTTCATGAATGACTTAATACTTAGATTCCTAATTAAGCCATCAACACAGAATTTGAAAACATTTCTCTTTTGTAGTGAATTTCATGTTCACTCATCATTTGTTGATAGAAGCCAAAAATTTTTAAAAAATTGATGATCTATACAGTGACTTGCAAAAGTCTAGACCTCCTTTGAAAATTTATATATTTTGTATAATTTAACATGGAACAACACATTTTTTCAATTCCAATTCTTGTTAAATAAAAAGCAGATCCATCACACTTTCCTTTGATATCAAAATTACATTTTAAAAATTTCACACTGATTCTTAAAATCATATAACTTAGAAAAATGTCTTTGCAAATGTCTACACCCCCACCAGATATTATACTGTGTTATCACGTAGCTTATCATTGATGTATACAATCCAGAACAATCAAAAGTGACATGTGTGTTCTACCATAACAAAAAAACTTGGTCAGTCTATTATTTTGCTATATAAGGTGATTTAACTGCCTATAAAATCATCCACCACATGGTTTCTTGGTATGTTGGTCTTTGGACTGACTGTATACACAAGGTGTCCAACTCGGGAAGAAAAATGGGCAAAGCCTCTGTCTCAGGAACTGAAAAACCTTATTATTCAAAAGTACAATGAAAATAATGGCTATAAAAAGATAGCAAAAAACTTTAGAATTGCCCCTAAGCACTGTTAAAACTGTATTTAAGAAGTGGTTAGTGCGCAAAACCACTGCTACCCTACCAAGATCTGGGAGATCGAGCAAACTTACCAGAAGAGCAAAATCAAAACTGGTCCGGGAGGCAATCTCTGACCCTAGTGCAACACTGGAAGACTTGAAAGCTTCAGTTTCCAGTACTGGGACAGATGTCCATGCATCTAAAATTTGCACCAGTCTGTCCTGCAAGGGAGGGTAGCTAGAAAAAAGCCCCTTCTGAAGCCTATGCACAAGCAAGCTAGGTTAAACTTTGCCAAAAGTCACATCAATGATATCATGACCATGTGGTGAAAGGTTTTGTGGTCAGATGAGACCAAAATCGAGTTATTTGGAAAAAATATGAAACACTACATTTGGTGGAGAAAAGGGGCTGCTCACCAACCAAGATGACAATCCTATAGAAAATCTATGGCAAAATCTAAGGCAAGCTGTGTGTCAACATTCCTCATCCAATCTGACACAGCTCAAGAAGTTCTGCCATGAAGAATGGCAAAAACTGTTAGCAAACCACTGCTGCAAACTCGTGGAAGGCTACCCGAGGCGCCTGCAGGCTATAATTGACATAGCAGGATTATCTACAAAGTATTAGCTGATGACATTCCAAAGGAGGTGTAGACTTTTGCAAAGACATTTTTCAAAATTATCTTTGTTTAAGAATCAGTTTTAAATTTTTCAAATGTATTTTGTGTATTAAATAAAAGTGTGATAGATCTGCTTATTAAAACAAATTACTGGAGTTTAAAATATTAATTGTTTTTTATCAAAATAAACAAAATACATCTAGTTTTCAAGGGGGGGTAGACTTTTGCAATTCACTGTATTGATTGATTCCTAATATTTTCAATTTATAATTCAGTTTAGCTGTGGTAAATAATTGTAGATTTTAAAACTATATATATATATATATAATAAAATAAATCTTAGCTTATTTAAAGGCTAATAAAGGAAACTTAGAATCAAAAAGAGATAATTGAAATTTCTGGGACATATATGGAAAGAAGGCTTGGAGAATTTGATACTCAAATGATCTATTGAAGGCAAGACAGGTAAAGTCAACATTGTTCTATCCATTTACACAAGTTCATTAGGTAGGTTAGTCAGACTGGGACGGATAGTAAGGAAACATTGGTTTAAGCTACAAAGGATAGGAAGTTGTGAGAGCCATGGTCACTTATATCTTAAAGGAATACAACACATAAAAAAAGAAGAATGGTTGACATTTAGTTGATATGAATTGACTGGTCTATTTGGAAAGGAACTTAAAGAATTATGCTCCGTATAGATTCATTGTTTACTATTTAACAACAAAAAAATCATATTTTTTATAACATAGATGCTTAAGTTGTGTGTGTGTGTGTATATATATATATATATATATATATATATAAAACTATAAAAGTTACTTTTAGTGGGTACACATGTTTGCATTGCTATCCTTGTTTTATTTTCTTCAAATAGTGCAGTTAATAACAACTGGTCTATATTGAGAAGTTCTACTAAAGAAAGACTGTCTCTGACAAGAATTGAACCTGCATCCCATTTTTTCTATCAGAGAAACCACTTTTTTTTAGACAAAGTGTGCCTCTACTGGAAACAGCCTATCTAAGTTAAATTAAATAAATTACTGTTCTTTTGTTTCAGGTACTAAACTAAAGCTAGCAGATATAGATTCATAGAAGTCTCCACGAGAAAGACATGCTTTCCTTAATAGGTAATTCTAATTTGGTAATGTAGGTTCAATTCCTGCTGAACTGAACACAGTTTTTCTTTCATAAGACTTCTCAATTTAGGCTGGTTATTAAAATAGAAAAAATCAGGAATACCAACTTAAACATGTCTATGCACTAAAAATAAGTTTATACTAATAAGAAATCATCATAATCCCCTTGACTTTTGTAATTGTGTGTAGGGAGGGGGATCTGAATGCAGAAGCCATATTGAATCTCCTCCACACTGGTGTATCAATAGCAGCCATCAGCAATTCTGGTATAGTCATACTTGTCCATTGTTTGACATTGTCCAACCAGTTTTTGCATTGGTGTCCTCTCCTATGTCCACCTTCAATGGTGCCTTGCATGATGGTCTTGTACAGGCTGTCATGCTTTGTAATGTGTCCAAACCATGGCATTTTTCTCCGTTTGACAGTGGCAGGAAGAAGGCTCGTGGTGGCCCACAAAACTTTCAACACAAACTCATTGTTTTTTTTGTTCCCAATAAAAAATACCCAGGAGTTTTCTCATGAATTTGTTCTCAAATGCTTGGATCCTTCTCTCTTTATCTGTGAACAGTGTCCACGTTTCACATCCATATAGGAGAATGAAGACTACCAAAGATTTGTACAGTCTGTACTTTGTTTGAAAGCTGATCTTGCTACTCCATATTCTTTCCAATTTGGACATCACTGCCATGTCTGCAGCAATCCATGTGCAGATTTCTGAGTTGCAGGTACCATCTTTAGACAAGATTGCTCCAAAGTCTTTAAAACTGAACACTTCCGCCAGTGAATTCCCATTCATGTTAATGTTGACACCAGTGTTACTGTTTGAACTATTCACCATTACTTTGGATTTCTTGGAGCTGACCTCCATTTCATACACTCCTGCTCTTTCAAAAAGTTTGTTGGTCAAGTCCTAGAGCTCAGTTACTACCTGCTAAGAGGTCAATGTCATCTGCAAAATGTAAGTTACAGATGGGTCTGCCACTGATAGAGAGTAAAGGATAATGGTCGTTCAAAGTTTCTTGCATGATTCTCTCTAGAAATAGGTTGAACAATGTGGGTGAATGTATGCATCCCTGTCTCATGCTGAAACTTGTCCAGAAGAATCCTCCCATTTGTTTTTCCAGAAGAACTAAATAATATTATCAATTTTATTTATTAATATATACTTCTCAGCTCTGCCTAACCATTCGAGCACTGTTTTGTTTATACCTTATATTAAATTGAGTAAATATTTATTCACTTACCTGTGTAGGCACACTAACACTGTGTATATACAGTTGCTAATATCTAGCTATTTGATTTATCCATATTAATATATATATATATATATATATATATAGAGAGAGAGAGAGAGATTTGGGTTATTATATAAAAAGTGATACATGTTAATAGATTTTAAAATGTTCATATATTTGAAATGAATGGTTGTAGTCGAAGGGTGGGGGTGCACTATTGAGATTCATGTTGGACCAGGAATTTATTTTAAACAGTCCTATGCTGTTTTGATGTAAAATTGACTTTATCAATTATGAATGACATATTTTGGATTGATCAAAACATTTATTCAATTAATATCAGTTCTTGCTTTCCTTTTTGTAATTAAACTTTGATAAATTTATCAACTCACATAAAACCCTTTATAAAAATGGTAGGCTTATTTAGAAATGGGTTGGCACTTATAATTAAATAGTCTTTTTGATTCATTGAAAATGTCCATTGGGAATAGATTTATAAATGTTGTTGACATCCCCCCCCAAATACCCAACAATTGTAAATATGGGGATTGGTTAGGATTTCATATAGAATTTGTGGTATGGTGACTGTAATATGAATGGGATGCAAAAATGTGACATTTTGGTGAAAGGAATGTTTTCAAATGATTGGGTCAGTGATTGTAACAAGCTAAATTAAACAATAGAGTACTGATGACCATCCCTCATGTCTCCTGGTTAAGATTCTTGATATATAAAATTTCTGAAAATATTTCATAATTATTGTTGATGCTGTCTCCCCTTGCAAACTTCTACACACAAGTACACTTTCCATTTGAATAAGCATATTAAAACTTTGAAAATTAAGAGAACTCCTTTACAGTCATGCCATGTACACAGGGTCAAATTCTCCTCATTTTTTTTTGTATACTCTCTGAGTGGAACTTCCTTGTTCCACTCAGAGAGCTTCTCCCTGAGAACTGCTACTTTGTGGAACAAACACTGAAGAGGATGCTTCTCTAATCACTATATTAACCTTCTCAAATCTCAGGTCAGCCATTATCTATTTTAACAACATCATTCTGTAACCCTCTATATTGAGTGGCTCTTAGGTCTTGTATTGAGTGAACAACAGTGTAGAAAAAATTTGAGAACTGTACCCCTGTACATTAAAATTCCATGAAAGCAAACAATGCATGATATGAAAAAAAAATTGTTTATTAAATATTTTGAAATTGAAAGCCACCTCACCACTTATAATTGAGAGGCCAGATTAAACTCTTCTGAAAGAATTGTATATAAATAAACAAAACCTTTGAAAATGTTGAGTGATTTAACAAATATTTTAGATCTTAAATCTGAAACAATTCAAATAATTGTTACATTTTAAGCTGCTTTTATGAAAGTCTTTAGTTTTTGAAAAACAGTAAATTGTAAAAATTCTTTTCATTGGTTTTGCTTTAAAATGGTTTAAATTGATTTTTTTTATGACTTAACCTTTTGCGAGATGTTTAAAGCCAGAAAATATTTTTAGATTACAAGAAATTTTTACAGATGATAATGATTTACCGATACAAGTCCTACTAATTAACCCATAGCTGGGGAATGAAGAGGTGGATTCATACCTTTCCCAAGGATATTTGCACGTAAGTGAATATAAAGATCCCAACTGGAATTGGAACTCTGCTCTCAGATTTCCAATTCCAGGCTGTTATCCAGTACACCACCTGCACATTCAAGCAGTCACCCATCAAGGTACTGACTAGGCTCAATGCAAATGGTTTACAGATGCTAAAATAATATTAATGGTAATATAAGACACAACAATTTTTTTTTTCTCTCCAAAAATAAGATTATTTTAGAAAGATGTACTCTTACCAAACTAAGATGGGATTCATTTTGACTTGATACATGATGATGATGACTGGGGATTATATTTTTACTAAATGTCTATTCTGTTGACATTAACATTAATGTCCTTCTTTTTGAAATTCCTGTGTTTTTGTGTCTTACACACCTGCTTTGACTAACACCTGCTTTCCCGTGATGTTATGTAGTCTCTGAAAAATTCCATTCTTTTATTCATATCACATCAGCCACACAAAATTGACCCACTCATCTTTACTTCACATCCCCCAAGATTGTATTAGGTTGGTGCAAAAATAATATCGTTTTTTGACGTAACGTCAAAAAACGATATTATTTTTGCACCAACCTAATAGCTAGAAAAACAAGTAGTTCTTAAAATGATCTAAATAGTTTCTTATAAAAGTATTCACCATTTGTACTTAGAAAAATTGTTCAAATGCTTTTAAATTGTTTAATGTGAAATGTTTTTTTTTTTTTTTTTCCTTTTTTCTAACCAATTTAACATTAACCTTTTGCTGCCCAGATATGGTTGCAAAATTTGATGAAAATCATAAATGATTTAATAATATTATATTTTAACATGATGTGCAAGCATAAAGTGTATTTCCTGTGTGTATTATAAAAATATATCAAAATTAATGCTCATGTGGTATCAAACAAATATCTTTAAAATATATCTCACTAGTGGAACAATAAGCAGTAAAAGATTAAAATCAACAAATAAATACAAAAATGGTAAAAAATAGAAAAAAAAAAATCAAGTTATTACTGGTTATCTTTCAGGAGTTTTCTGCATTATCAATAATTTCGTTAATGTGTTTTTTTTTATACTAAAATTTCTTTTATCAATTTTATAAATTTCCCTTTTTTTTCTTTTTAAATAAAACATTGTGTAAATATTTAATTCTAATATTTGTTTACTTCTCTTTTTACAGGTAAATTACCGATTAACTTAAGGGAGGTAATCACTTGCGAGCATCACAATTTAATTACCAAAGCACAGAGGGAATAAAAAAAAAAATAAAAATAAAAAAAAAAAATCATTCTTGCTAAATGATTTGTTATCATTTTTCCCTTAAATGTAAGATAACATTTCCTGTAGCCAAAGCACAAAACCAAACCTGTCCACAGAAGTAGTCAAAAATAAAACTAAAAGAAACATTGTATTAAAACTCGGTGCTTCTACAGGCTTTTTTTTTTTTTCTTGTATTCATTGTAGTGAACAAAATTTTTTACATAACAGCTCAAAAAGCAGTTATTTTATACTTTTTTACCTAATTTTTTGGACAATATTTTTTGTGTCCAATGTTTTAAAATCGGCGCAAAACCTGGAGAACATATCCTCAAATGTGAACAAGTGAGTGAATGCGTGTGTTGTTGTCATGCATGAGGAAGGAGTGGGATAGAACCTCCTCCAGGATTTGTTCCCCTCCCCACGTTATCTCTACCCTCCGTTCTTCCATTTGCTTCATTTCTAATCCTATATACAGACTTTGCTCATTGAATGAGACATTTTTCTTTTTATAAATGTTTTTAATTTACAGGAATAGTCCCAACCGACTTTCTCTCAAATAACACGTTCTCTGATTACTTTATTTATCAATTCATTTTGGTTTTGTTTTTTTTATCTTAATTTCAGTTGCTTCTTATGGAAACTCCCAGATCCTCATATTCTATGATTGCTAGTCTCTTTGTTGTTAAGTATGTACATTACACTTCTATTAACTCACTAAAACTTGGCACCTGTAGACTGTAACTCTCACTGAAATTTCTAATTTTCCTGTCTAATCTCTTTGATAAATATGCAGTCATAATTCACATTGATTTAGAAAAGAAAAATAATTGTATGCATATAAATGGAGTTTTATAAAACAAAAACTAATAAAAACACATTAATACAGCAAGTATTCCATTCAGAAATGTTTATATATATATATATATATATATATAACCACTTAATAACTTCCGTAAAATTTGTTATTAATTATATCACATCACTAATCCTGTAATCCACTAGGGTGATCACCTGTAGTACAGCAATGGTGTGTCCAAGGCAAGAGAGTTGGATGGATCCCATCCCTTTTCAGACTGGTTTTAAATTCTCTTTTCCTTTTCCTTTTCCTAGACTGGTTGTCACCTTAAGCCAAGAGAGCCCAGTCTGCCCTGCTCTTTAACCCATAGTGTGGGAGAAGAAATGGATTCATTTTTAGCAAAACATTTAAGTTTTGTTAGCCAAGCCAAATCTAATTCCAAATGTAAATCAAAATAAATAATCCAATGAAACAGTATCACCAATAATCTTGTTTAAAGTGTCAGGATAAACCAGTTTGGAAAGCTCGGGTCTTGACCTTTCTACTGCAAAATTTATATCATCATCATCATAATATTTTGCCAAATTTCCTTTACTGTACAGACAACTGAAATTTAAATTGAATTTTATGGAATTACAATTTGATTATTTTAACTTTTCATCATATCTCTCTCTCTCGAGATATATATATATATATAATCTCAGTAGCAACTCTGACAGTCAGGCTTAGCCCAAATGACTCGACATTCAAATACATCTATTTCAAAGCAACAAAAATCTTTCATAGTTCATCATTTTCATTCTTGATTTCAGCTGGATCCAAAATTAATTGTTTTAACTCTGTATCTCAAAATATTGACCAAAGTACATTTTGTTGATATTATTTATAAGAAAAAAAAACAAAAAACAACCTAAAACTGTAGATCTGAGTTGGAGACACTTGATAGGCAATGTATTTCTTGCTTTAATTTTATAAATAATCTTTTAAAAATCTCTACTGACTTGTATGTCCATTTTTTTAAAGAACACTTTTTTTTTTTTTTTTTTTTGAAATTATTGTGTTCACATGTTCATTTCAAATAATTTATTCCATACAGTATAAGGTTTTTTTAGCATAGTGTATCAATTGAAAAAGGGAAAATTAAATCCAGCCTGACCTAAAATTGGTGAAAATCAAAGAAAGCCTTAACATCGACTGGAGGTGAGGAATGGGATTGGGACAGTATTGAGGAAATATATCAGTCAGCAGTACTGATCATAAACGTAAAATTCAAACAGACACATAAACACAAGATAGATATTATTTAAGAAAAATATATATTTTAGTCATATATTAAAATTATTCCTTTAAAGATTGTAATGAGCCTGATTAAACACCGATGACCTAAATTCGCCACTGATTGAATATATATATATAGATATATATATTCAGTCAAGGTCTTGTACAAGAGAACCCAATTCCTAACATTACTCCATATTAATGAATCTGTTGTTATCCGTCCATGGTCTGTTCACATTTCAAATCTATGAAAATTTTTAATGTATTTTTTTTTTTTTTTTTTTTTTTTTATGCTTATGAACAGCAGACTTTGAAAGTAGATGTTTTTTGTTTTGCTTTTTTTTTATTTTCCACACAAATAATTAAAATAGGTTCTTAATTTAATTTTCAAATTATTTTCTTTTTCTATTCAATGTGAATTATACTTTGTATTTTTTTTCTCCCCCAAAGCAGTTAAAAGAAACTGAAGAGCAAAAATTGTTTTGAGTGAGGTTGTTGTTGGAGGACATTTTGGCTTACAATTTATAAACTACTGTTGATTGTCTATCTATCCGTCCATCGATACTCCTTTGCTACTTCTCTCTTTATAACTGTTTTTTTTTTTTTTTTTTTTTTTAAAAAAGAAAGAAAGATCTATTTCTCAAATTTAATTAATTTTTTTTTTTAATATTGATTTTATTGCATTTTCTTGACAATTTTTTTTCAAAAATCTATTTGGTATCTTATAATTTTTTTTCGTAATAAAGACATTCAAATACTGCTAAATTTAGAATTTTTTTTTTCTGAATAATTATAATTTTTAATGTTTTTTTTTTACTAGTACAGTCTCCTAAGTCAACACAGAGACAATGAAAATTTGTTAAATCTTTACCTGAGAAAAAAAATGTAAACCCTCAGTTCTTTTTAAATATTTAAAATCATTTTCTCTCTTTTGGTTCTAATGTAAAAATCTTTGTCAGTGATTTTCTTCTTCTCTGGCTTTATTTATTGTTAACAATTATTGGACCAATTAGTAGAATGTTTTCCCTCACATTGACTGTTATCAGAATACGGTGATGAATGCACTATTGTACCAGAATGGGTTTACGTGGATTTGTAGTCATCTGTCAAGATTGAATTAGAAATCTTACCATTTAACATAAATATTGTGAATGTATCCGGAAATTTTCCAGTATAAGAAAAGATACCAATTTTTTTAAATTTAAAGCAACTTTTTCAACCAAAATGTTATTTATTAGCAACTGAAGACAGAATGCAAAAACTACCAGTTTATCTTTCTTCCAAATAACCACAAATTCATCTTATAACTTTTGATAAAAGAAAACCTAAAATTAAAATGAAAAAAAAACTTTTTAATGAAGACCTTCAGAATTTTTATGTCCAAAATTTTTTTTTTTTTTTTTGCACACAATAACAATTTAATACATAACAATTTAATACAAAACAAAAAACTTGTAACTTTTGGCAAATGCAGAAATATTTGGGAGAGTATTCTTCACTGATAATTTACCATTGAGATTTCCACAATGATAATCCAGCCAGAAATGTTGATTGATTGAAGTGTGTTTCTTGATGGATTTTAATATCAAATTAATGGGTAACAGTAGAAGTTTCCTATATATATATATAAAAGAAATGTAAGGAACAAATATATTGTCAGTTTAAGAAAATTAAATAATGAACTTTTTTCTTTTCCCTTTGCTTTTTCTTAAGATAGAATCTCCCCCCCCCATATCACTTGACAGTCGTTTATAGAATGCAGTGCAACTGGAGGTTGTGTTAATACAAATATTTATAACTGATACGAGTTCTCTCATCATCATGAGCCATTCTCTTTTTTGATTTGTGAGTCACTCAGGTTTATATGTTTAACTATAATCATTAGAAAGTTAGCACCAATTTCCTGGACTCGAAACCATATTATCCCCTCCTCCTCCTCTCATTATTTTTTTTTTTGTGTGTGTATGTGCATGCGTGTGTGGTTTTTTTTTTTTTTTTTTTTTTTTTTCTCAATTATATGAGAGATAGTTAGAAGATATAAGAAGACATTAGAATTCATTGAAGTGTTTGTCTTCAAAAACTGCTGTGATGAACATCCACTAAGTTTCATTAAAAAAAAAAAACAAAAAAAAAAACAAACAAACAAACATACTCATGTCGAACATCAACCATTTAGAACTTCAAACTTGTAAGATATTTCTCCCTTTTTCCATGCACTGAAAATTATTTCTGATACATGTTTTTATTCCTTTTTTTACGTTGGTTTGCTTTTTTATGTTTGACTAGAAATTATTTTAATGTCACTGCTGCTCTAAAGAGATTTGTCAATGCCAGCCACATGTTTGTTGTTGTTGAAAGTTTTTTTTTTGCGAGTCCTATCAATTCCAGGAATATGACACGACTTTATAGAAAACAGCAACATTCAGATATCTTTGCTTTGAGCACACAAACAATTAAATATTAGGTTGGTGCAAAAATAATGACGTTTTTTGACGTATTTTTTAACATCAAAAAACGTCATTATTTTTGCACCAACCTAATAGTAAACAAAAACCTCTTGTTATTTAAATGAAGAAATCCAGAAATTCCCTTCTCCCCCTCCCCCCCAAAAATTAATCTTTTTAAAGCCATTGTTTGTGAAGATTTTTGTGATGCTTTTTATTTTTTACCTTTTGTTTTAATCAAGGCTCATCACATTGCATTATTCTGTTACATTTTTTTTCATCTCTACCATTTCAATTTCCCTCAATATGGGGGTGAGGACGTCCTATAGACTTGATCTGCACAAAATTTCACTGTTATAATTTCATATCACTAAACTTTTTACACTTGCCTACACTTATTCTCGCAAAGGCATCCATTTTCATCTTTTGTGCCTCACCCCCTAGTTCATTACCCTCTAACCTCTCATAGTAGTGTGTATATATATATATATATATAAAAATGTAATAGTAATAGTAACTCTACCAGACTATGTAGTCCATAGAACCCAAGTGCACTTCAAAATGTTTATACTTTTAACCCAGAGTAAAGGTGGGTGGCTATTAAAAAAAAAAATCACTCCATTTTAAACAAATCTCCCATTTTTATTTTGCTGTGGCTCAATCTATTTTCTTTGTTTTTGCACTATTTATACATATTGACAGTGTCCATCATTTATCAAGTGAATATATATATATATATATATATATAGCACTTACTATGTTTTATACTACTTTGCTGAAGTTTAATTGTTCATGTGTTGTTGTACACTTATTTTTAATCCTGGTATTTGGAGGGGGAGGGATTTCCTCCCTTTTTAGCTATTTTGCCATATAGGCATTCTCCATCGTTGGTGATTTTAGCTTGTCAGTGCATTAAGTGTACCCACCAGCTGCCCTTATTGAGTTAGTTAGAGACATATAAATGCTCAGATCACGAAAAGACTATGGCTAGCCACCTAATGACTGTACACATAGTGTCTACAGAACCCCTGCTTTTGTGTGTGTGTGTATATATATATATATATATATATATATTTCAATCATACACATGTCAGCTTGCTTTCCAACCATAAAACCCAACTCTGAATCTCGATTGCCAATTTTTGGTTGGGGATTTGCAGCACTGTTGGAATGTGCCAGAAAATCCTAACACAAGTTGTACCAAGCCTTGTGAGTGAAATTGGGTAGACAGAGTTGTTTGGAATCTGTTGATGGCTGTACTTTCACCTGAGTGGTTGAACGTACTGGCCTTGTTCAGACTTGACACTCTCTCAGAAAGTCTACTGGTGCACTCTGTATTCAACAAACATAAATGTGCCTGAGTAAAGGTTTGCAACAGGTATGCTTGGAAGCAAGTAACTGGGTTGGTGGGTGGCTGGCTTTGTGTGTGTATATATATATATATATATATATAGCAGGTGATAAATTATATAATTCTGAACTTAGCTTTCTTGAAAAAAAAATTTTTTTTATGTTGAGCCCTGTATGACTGAGGTTGTAGGTGCAGAGGGGGGGGGGTCACTGACCAGTTTCTGTCACATATCAAAAATTTAAATGCAACATCAAAACCATCTGTCTTCCTGTTCCTTTGTCTTTTCTCTTCACTAAAGTTTTCTCTTTCAATCCCTGTGACACCAATGCACCTTAGTGGCATTATCACCTTGCTTGGAATGAAATGATTAAAAGAAAAAAATTTCCAAGTTGAAAGCTGGAGCATGTAAACCTCATAGTACCTATTCTTCCATGGGTCAAGCCATATCCAATGTCCTCCCCAACTTGGAAGCTTACCTTAGTCATGGACACATGACTATTGATAGGTAGTGGGATCCTCTATCTACCGATGTCAAGCCATTATTGTACTGGCTGCATCCATAGCTATAGAGCTGACTTGACCCCTACACGAAGGGTTCATCCACCCTTTGACAGGTGTTGCTTTTTAATCATGCTGAGTGTCTAGCTCCAACTTTCACTAAAAATGCTTGGTGGGAGAACCAGTTTAATTGCTAACAACACAATCATTGACAGAGCAAAGAGCAGTAAATACCTTTATGAACAGACTTATTCTATTTACAGATTAGGCAATAGCATTTTTGAGCCATCAGTACTAGTTTTGAGCAGGTTTAAAATCAAAATCCAAGAGCCCAAGTATTACAGATTGTTGGAAGTTTAATTGGTATGTTATTTTCTTTCTCTAATTGCTAATAAAATAATTCTTCTATACCATTTAATGTCTAACTGATTTTTAGTGAGTTACGCTATTCCTTTTCAAAGCTTCCACAGCATTGTCTTTGTCCACTACAATTGCAGTGGTGATCCCCTGGTGTGTACTACTACTACTACTACTACAACATTACTGCTAGAGAGGTTCTGTTGGCAGTGCTCTCTTACAGGGAGATTCATTTCTATGTGTGGATATTTGCCTGCCTAACACAAACTATATCTCCTGTCTGCATGGGTTAATTATGTTGTATCTTATACAAGCAATAAAACAGTTCATCAAACAACAGTTTCATGTTTTTTCAGATTTAACCTTTTTTTTTTTTTTTTTTTTTTTAAATCATTTCACTCCAAACAAGGTGATAAAGCCACTAAGATGCAACGTGTGTGAAAGAATTGGAGAAAAAAAAATTACTATACAGAGAAAGGACAATAAAAGAACAGGAATTATGAAGACAAATGACAACGGTCAAAATAGAGTGGAAAGCAAGGATCCAGAAGAGAGTTCTACAAGAGAGAAGAAATTGTTAGCAAAGAACTTAATGGTTATATCTAGCCATTTCAACTGTAAAACCAGATGATCTAACTGCTAATCAAGTACTGTGCTTAGATTTGTAAAGTGGAGATACCAAAGAGGAAAGCTCATCAGAACAGTTACCATATTAGTGCCGTGTGAAAGTGACAAGAAGCCAAGATGCTAGGTCAGGACCGATAACAAAATCCAAAGAAGAATCTGTAGTGTTAAGAATCTCTAAAAATCTGTAGCAGAGACCAGATGTGGCAGCAATATTCAATGAATGGTAAACTTATGAAGATGTTAGATTCTTGCAAGAAATATTGTCTAGAACAACACGGTAAACCAACTTTTCCTATGAATTGATACAATGAGTAGCTCTTTGGGAAGTTAGCAGAAGACAAAAAAGGTGCTCTAAGAAAACTGAAAGAGAGTACTTTTCATTTTGGAGATGCAAAAATTAAATCACTTCTTGCTCAAGTTAAAAAAAAACAAAAAAAACAAACATTTTATACAACTGCAAATTTAATCATCATGTGATAAATTTGTTTTTACAAATTCATTTAATATACCCGCATCTTCCCAAAAGATATTCTATTTCCTCAGCTCAATTGAGGTTAATTGGTCTGCTAGTTTAAAGGGTGGGGGATGTTATATAGGAATAAAGTGTTGCTGCTGACACTGGAGTTTGAACATGGATCACCAGAAAGCAAACAGCCAATTTCATTTTGAATAAGTAGATCATGTGATGGTAAAGGAAATGTATATATGGGAATTTGTGTGGCATCTAAGTGATCACTATTCGAGCTAGTACTATTTTACTATAGTTGTATCTGTGATTACAAAGTCTTTACTACAATGAGCATTACGAAAGTGACGAGTATTCCGTGACATTACAAAAGTAGCAACGAGTGTTCCTTGGCATCACAAAGGTGTATGTGTGGGGAGGGGGTAATAATTTTTTAAGATTTGCATATATTTTCACTACAAAATCGAAAAATATTGATTTTTTTTTTTTTGTTTGATTTCTGTTCATAATATAAATACAGTTAAATTCACCCCTGTCTTTTTATTTAGAAATATTAAGTTGGAAACTGAATTCATATCATTTATAAGTTTCCCTTTTTACTAATTTTGTTGTACAAACAATTGCTTGTCAAAAATATTTTCTTAAAATAAAATTCTATTCTGTAAATTAGTTTTTTAAAAAAAGGAAAATCATAAATTGGGTTGGTTGGTTGATTTTGTGGCATATCAATACCTCTATGGGCTATTTAATGCCAAAATCTAAATATTTTGAACACAATTTATTGTTTGGTAATTCTACTGTAAATAGGTATTGTTGGTAATTTTTTTATATAAAAATGTCTTGCTCATATCTTTATACTTTCGTAGTGTCTTGTTTGGGGGTCCACTATTTGCCCAAAGCTGGGACTCTATCAGGTGCTACTACCCCATGTCAAGTGGACCTGCAAACAACAGCAATTAATAGGTGGTTCCACACTCCTCAAGGTCTTGCTGCTAGTTGTATTATAGTTTATCATTATACTCTGGATTATCCAAATTGGTGAAAAAAAAAAAAAAAAAAAAAAAAAAAAAGGACAATAATCATAATACATGGGTATAGGTTTCAGACTTGACATTTATAAATAAAAAAAAATAAAAATAAAAAAGTACAGATAACTCTTTAAGAAGTTAGTGATCAATGTGACACTGTATTTATATTAGGAACAGGACACCCCACCCATTCCCTTCTAAAATTATTTAAAATGAAAAAAAAAAAAAAAATCATTCCCCATTTTTATGAACAGACTTGTTAACCTTAGGTTTTTTTTTTTTTGACTCATGATCACAATGTAGATTACTTTCAGATAGACTTCCATAATGACTTTTCTCTCTATATATAACATATTTTCTTTCTTTTTTTTTTTTCTTCCCCCTCCCCAGAGCACACAGATATTCTTATAAACTTATGTTAGTAATGTTTGATCAGAAAATGTGAATAAATCTTTGAAATATCTATCTATATTTCTGTTATGTACATTATTTGGACTATTGTCCTCATCTATGTTGCCATATTTATTAAATCATAGACAAAGAACATCATGGGAAAATTCGTAAACTTAAGGAATCAGCACATATGCTAGGCTACAAAAATCTTCTCAGCCGACCAAGCATAGAAATGAATACAATATAGGAACCAGTAATAAGGAGTGCCAGAGAAAAGCAATAACAACAAAAAAATTGCAATATGAGCTCTGGTAAAAAAATGATGCTGAAGACATTAGGTTTATAATAACCAGAAATTCATACACAGATGTCCTCAAGTGGATGAAGGTGTAAGTTAGATCCAGTGACAGAACCCAAAGGGTGTGAGTTCAATACCCGGTTAAAGCAGTGGAGAACTTTCAGAGGGGAATTAAACAGGAGATAACTGACATCCATTAAACATGGCACGTGGAACTAGAACAGTCTTCCCCAGTGAGCGAAATAAAGGGTTCAGTTCGACATTCCAACCACCTGAAGAAGGCCGGAGTGTACAACGGCCGAAACGTAATAAATATGGCAACAAAGAGGAGGACAATAGTCCGAATAATGTAAATTTTTCAAATATAAAATAATTTTTTATTCACTTTTGGACTTTCAAATATCTCAATAATCGGAGCATAGCAGCTTATCTCTCCTATGATCTAGTGTAATACAACATACCAAATTGTTTGCATTCCCTTCACATTCCATTAATAAGAAGGAAGTTCCATTTGAATAGCTTCTTTCCAAGATTTACTACTTTGTGGAACAATCTTAATCTCACTAAGTCTTACAGCCACATCATGTTGGGACACTGATTCCCTGTACAACCACTGAAGTTAAGCAAAATTGAACATGGTCAGTAGCTAGATGGGTGACCACTTGGAAATATCAGGTGCTCTAAGCTTGGATGTGCAAGTGGTGTCATAGATAACTAGTTGGAATTGTTAATCGGAGAAACAAGTTCCAATTCCAGTTGCGTTTATTATATTCACTTACACACAAATATCCTTGGGAAAGGTATAAATCCACCTTTTCTCTCCACAGCTACGGGTTAATTAGTAAAACTTGTATCACTAAAACTATTATCTCCAAAATAAAATAAATAATATTGCATACCAAATATTTAGATTTTTGGCATTAATAACTCGTAGAAGAGTTGATATGTTACTAGACAAAAACAAACAAGCAACTTAATCTCTTCAAGTCTCAGATCAACAGTTCTCTACTTTTAACAACTTCATTCAGTAACCCTCTACTCTGAGTGGCTCTTGGGCCTTATGTTGGGTAAACAATAGTTAAAAAAAAAAAAATGAGAGAATCTAACTTTTTACCTTGTGGGTCAGGCATATATATAACTTCCTGTCATCTGGCTATCTTACATATGTATATCCAAAGTTCAGCAGTGTTGACTTCTGGTCTTGTGCCTGTCTGCAACCACTGACAGCCTTTGAGGCTCAATTCTGCACATCCAGGTTAACCCTCTGATATTCTTTTGATGTGATACTGAATACAAAGCTTACTTGGGTATCTCTTAGGGCAATCCTAGTACATATTGGGGTCACCACAGATCAACTCCTTTTAGAACAAAGTTTCCTGAGAGACACAGAATTCAATCCAGACCTCTGGGAATTCCTGGCATGAATTGCATGCTACAATACCAATTTGATCCATTGATAAATAATCTGGCCTTTCTTGAGTCTAGGACTTTTGCAGTGCCTGATTTACTGCCAGGAAATACCAGATGGTCTGAACAAACTTTTTTTAAGAGGAGTTCATCTGTGGTGACCTTATTATGTACTGGGTACATCCTAAGAGATATCAAAATAGACATTGCACTTAATATTGTATCAGAGGATTGACCTGAAAGGTGATCTCATAGCCACCAGGTGCCTATTTGCACCTCAGGGTGTCAGTGACTGCCCCTGATAGGTAAACAGCTGCATTTAGAATGTACCATGTAGAACAACTGGATGACAGGAAGATATATAAGCATCCCACCTGAGAAGGGAAAAGACTTGCTTGCATTCTTGTGAGAAGAAGATCCACATTCAAAGAAAGCTCCCAAAGCCACACACCTTCATTTTGCTATTGGTGAAGTTCAGAAGTGAATAAATGATTTTATAGCTGAGAGATTTATTCTTGTATTCTTACTACACTATGCGTGTGTTTTGGATGAGGTTGAAAATTTTCTCAAGGATTTGTGAGTTCAGAAAAGGATGTCTGATAAACCTAAAAATTATTTATTTTAATCATTTCACTCCAAGTAAGGCAATGAAGCCACTACGATGCAAAAAAAAAAAAAATGATCAAGGAGAGAAAACAACAAAAGAACAGAAATTAAGAAAGAAGATAATGATTAACATCACATTTAAATTTTTGAACATCAAAGTTGGAAGAAGAAACTATTAGCATAAAATTTATGGTTACTGCTAGTTATTTCTACCGTAAAATGATTAGACCTTGCTGCCAATCTCGTACTATGTATAAATTCATAAAGTTTAAGTACCATAGAGGAAAAGGTCATTACAACACTTCATCATAATTTGGGGATTGGTATTTTAAAAACAGCAGATCCCCCCAACTTTGTTGGGTTATTTAATCTCAAATATAAGAATTACAGAGGAGGGGGAATGACAATGAATTAATAGATAGGTAGACATATGTCAGGTGTACACCCAGCTTAGCAAATACCCACCAAGAGGGTGGCTCCTGTTAGTGGAGTTATTGTCTAAGCCCCATCAAAAAAGCAAGCTAAACACATAGCACTCACTAAACTTGTCTAAAACAAACATATTTACTAAGACAACCACGTTTAATTCTAGCCATGTGAAATGCTCCTAAAAGCAAGAATAATATTTTTTTAAAATCTTTTTCTTGATTAGCTGGTGGCATCCTACCAGTTTGTACGAATCAATTCTTAAAATTATAAAAGCTTAGTGAACCAGTTGTTGGATTATCCAAAAATAAACTTATATATTAATAGCTGATATATAATAGGTAAAAATATAATTAATACCATACTCATTTTTATGAGGCACATATTTTATTCTGACAAATGAAATTGTCTTGAAGTTAAAAATGTGGGAAATCCTCTCGTCATAAATCTGATAGGTCTTCCATTGGATCTTTGAGACAGCCATATTCAGAGTAAATTGCTGCAAAGAAACCATAACATGGCTGATGACACTAGAGTCAAAAAATCCTCATATTTCTGAAGAGAAACATAATGAGAACAGAATTTTAATCTAGAAATATCTTAATAAATAAATGTTTTGTATTATCAAAATGGTTTAATTCTTTTTGACACTATAAAGTGATTTGTTTCCATTCTCAGATTGAAAAGAAAATAAGCAGAATAGGTTCCTAAAGATTATCTGCCTTTATAGAACTGGTTTCTGGAAATGTGAGATGCCATTATTGCATATACACCTTCTTAGCAGGTAGTTTAATCCAACTGGCCAAAGAGAAGTGGCTACCCAACTACCCAGGAAGCACAACAACATCAGCAGGCAGGGACAGAAGGATCGAGGAGGAAGCAGATTTTCTCCCTTCTAGCAAGGGCATGTTGGAAATGATTCAAAAGATCTGTAGTCTGTATAAATAAGACAATATTCAGAGGGTAGCTCAAACTAAGACAGCCCTGCTGAATCAATCTTATCAGGAGAACATGCTGCAGTTCTGGTAAAGAATACAAAGGTGAAACCAGAAGCCCCTTAAAGGTAAGGCTGGAGGAACATCAAAAAGCTATAATTAGTGGTGAGACAATGAAATCAGCCATAGCTGATCAAGTATTGAGGAAAAAGTGTGACCAACCTTTATGGAATGAATAAAAATACTGGAGAAGAACACTGATTGTTTTTTCAGCTTATCAACCCTTTGTGGGTTATTTAAAGCCAAAACATGTTTAAGATTGTAAGAATAATTCTGTTTATTTTTTTTGTCAGGGACAATTTTTTTGAGAATAACTAGGTGACTTTTTTTTTTTCCAGACTCAAGTTCTACTATTAAACCCATAGCTGTAGGAAGAAGATTAATTCCTACCTTTTCGGGGGGGGGGGGTTGCACATAAATGAATGTAATGAACTTTACTGAACTTTGAACTCAACTCTGGAGAATCAGATATCTGAAAAAATCTGTACATATACCACACTATAACCACCACCACCACAGTAGGTCTAGCATAGATATAAAAAACATATGAGAGCTATTAAACAAGAAAGAAAGAACATCATGTATCAAATTTTACTAATAACACTGGAGACTTGGCAAAAAGACTGCAGTAGCAGACGAAAGTGTAATAACAGCTTGACAACACAGCAGCTGCTACTGTTGCAGTGGAGGCAAGAAAAAGTTTAGGTTTAAAGCTCCAAGTTCTTCACAGGACAACAGCATAATGGTTTAAAGCATTGGTTAGTGAAAGTTCAATCCCTGGAGTGGGTAGACTGGATCAAAGTGAACAGGCAATTAACCAAGATGAGATATCTCTAAACATGAACAACTGTACGAGAACAATCTACCCTTTAAATTTTCTGAAGGTTACCGGGATCAACAAACTCCTGAAGAAGGCCAGAGGGCACAAGAGTCGAAGCATTATAATAACAACAAATTCAGTCACAAAATTCAGGATCACCTGAGATGAGGACAATAATCTGCATTTAAATAATGATGCCAAGAGTCATAGCTTTGCATACAACTTTTTTCATCCGTTGTATGACACTATTCTTCAAGAAGCAGGTTTTTAACTGGTATGTGTCATACATAGTAGAGCACACATATTAGGTTGGTGCAAAAATAACGACGTAATAATGTTACTTTTTGATGTTAAAAAATACGTCAAAAAACGACATTATCACGTCATTATTTTTGCACCAACCTAATACAATGTCATAAGACCCTCCTATACTAGATATGGTTTTCTTATTGTACTTATTGAAGGTGCTAGTCTTCAAGAGGAGATTTAACAGAATCCTGAGCAAAGTTTCAATGGTCATTGACATTTAAATCTACACTTTTCCATTTAATGTTGCTATAAATGTTTTCATTTTTTTCTGTACTGATTCTATTATATGTAACAGTGTTTTTCAAGCTCCACAATTCAATGTTGGAGGAAAATATTTAGAATTAATTTTATAACTTACCTTTAGTAAATGCTTCCATATTTTGATGTAATCTTCCTTTTTCGAGATTGTCACATTCTTCTGGGAAGTTTGGATCTACATAAAATAAAGTTTTGAAAACGTGTATCAAAGTTCTATATGATTTTTCAACAGAATATTTCGAACAAAATTTAATAAAGTCCAATCTTTAACTGATATTTGCAAGTGTCTAAACGATGAATATATCTCATTTTCTTGTAAATTCTGCAAAACATTATTTGAAGAAAAGCTTTCAGATTGGTTCCACATTTGCTCCAAGTAAAGAATTCATTCATCAGGCAATTCTCAATGGAGATTCCATAGAGGGAATAATGCAAATGCATTATCTCGATCCAACTACATTCTTCGGCTAATGTTTTGGTTTTGTAACATTCTTGCAGCATTGAATGAAACTACCCCTCACAAAATTATCTCTTATAATTTATCATAACCAAATCCAAACACAATGAGATAATTTAAAATATTTGGCATTTACTCATTCCACCTCCTAAACTTTTATGATGGATTCAGGGTTGGTGACATCATGACTTTGGATCCAAATCCAGATCAGAGTTTCTATTTTGGGATGATTTATCTTGAGTCCCACTTCTTATAAACACATTTCCAAGAAAGTGTTCCAAGCTTTTTGGTTACAGATAATAGATAAATGGTTGAGATTCGAAGTAATTCTTGCTTGCAGACCGAGTACTGGATTCTTTACAGATTTCCAAAGATTTTTCCTTTCAACTGAAACTCATTTTATCTCCATTTCCTATATTTTCATTGAATTCTGAAAAGGGACATTTTATGATAATCTTGTTTGCAACTTGTATTAATCAAACAACAAACAGGTTTGGTTTGGTTTGTTTTACAGCATATCACCCTCAATGGGTTATTTAATGCCAACAAGATTTTTATTCCTGGTAATAATTTTTCCAAAAATGTATTGCTGGAAATTTTTTTTTTCTCAAAAATGTATCGCTGGTAATAGTTTTTTCCTTCAAAAATTCATTGCTAGGAAAAACTTTTTACAAAAATGTATTGCTTGTATTAAAATCTATTTGTACACTTTCATAATGTTTTGAACCCCGTTTTTTTTGGGTGGGGGGGTAAACTATTTGCCCATAGTTGGGACCCTAACAGATGCTACCACTCCAGGTCAGGGTGGATCTGGGAACACCAGCATTTAAGAGGTGGTTCCACGCTCTTCAAAGCCTCCTGATCAGATACCTGGCTGTGGATATAGTTTATTGTCTTACCCAGGACGCGGATGTAGTTTATTGTCATACCCAAGATGGCAACAAACATGACACTGTTGGTTCATTAAATTACTTCAAACAGAATCAATGTCATTTCACATTTTCACAGCCGTCCTTAGTTTTTTTGTTTGTTTTTTTTCTTTCTACCATTTTCAGGAATTAATTCACTATAAACATTTATTTTATAACATATGATAGTGGGAAAATTGATAACAAAGCGGAAAAGTTTTTTTGGTGACTTGTTTTGTCCTTAAGGACTTCATCAGACTATGAGTGATGTTTACATTGATAAAACTTCCCATGCACTGAAAGGAGAAGGAACACTGGAATTTTAATCTTTTAGATTTAATTTTTTTTTTTTTAATATCTTTGTATCTCGTATAGCCAACTGCATTTAGTTTCATTTTCTTTATATTTTTATCACTTTAATTATTAAGTATCTCACATTGTGATAATAGAAGATCTGCCAAGTAAGATGAAATGTAAGAACCTGGATACAAATTTACTGTGGATGATCTAGCAATCAAAGCACTTTCTATACACTTTTGTGATAATGAATTACTTTTTTTAATTAAAGTAGCATTTTTTAAAATCGAAATTATGGTCAGACTTATATGATGTGTAACATTTTATTTATCTTAGTAGATCTTCTATTATCACAATATGGAATATTTAATAATGAAAATAATAAAAATAAACAAAAAAGAAATTAAATTGGCTTGACTATATACCCAAAACACATATTTAAAGAAAAAATTTAATTTAAAAATTTGAAATTTCAGAATCACATGCTTCTTTGTACAGATGTGTAGTTTACATCAAATGTAAACATCATTTTAGTCTGTTGAAGATGAAAAATGTTTTCAACTATCGTTGATTCTCCTAACATTGTTCTGGTAAAAAAAATTTATATACCTTTTTCTTTCATACATAGGTTTTTCTTTTTTCTATCAGGTTCAAAGTCTGATGTACTGCTTTTTGAAACTCTCAACCAATGTTGATTCCAAAACTTTTTTTTTTTTTTTTTTACCAACTAAACTTGGTTCACAGGCCACTTTCCTAGCACACCTGTCTGCAATGAATGTACATATTTATTAGTATTAGGTCTACTTCAAATTAAAGAAAACAACCTTATCTTACATTTAACTATGGGATTATACCTACCTTACACCTGATCCATACAGATGTTAAAATAAATATCAGTCCCCACAGTATCTGTATGTCTTATCCAGAGATTATCAGCAAAATAAAAACAATTGTTAATGCCAACTTTGGTTCACAAAATAAAACAAAACCATTTGCTTTTATGTACAGTGTAACCTGGATATAAGAGAGTCGTCAGGACCGGAGAAGAAGTCTCTTATATCCGGGTTTCTCTTATATCCGGGTTTGGTCTCTAATTTGGGACCAGATAAAATTGCTCTTATATCCGGGTTACACTGTATAATTTCATTTCATTCTTTCTCATGTTACTTACTTTTGAGTTTCAAATAAACAGCCCTGGTGGAGTATTCTTTTTTGGAGAATAATTCAGCTAGAGCATCTTTCTTTCAACCGCCCCTTTCATTAAATATTCAGGAAATTTCTTCTATTAAGTGGGTGGCAAGAAATTTCCTGACCATTTAATAAAAGGGGTGGCTGGAATAAGCATGTTGCAATAGGATTTTTCTTCAAAAATTAATAATCATCCACGCCTGTTTATTTGAAACTCAAAGGTAAGTATTTGTGACTTTGATTTTATAAAATAAAATAAAAAAACTTATTTTGTTCAGACGAAAATTTGACTTTTCCATCACCCACTTTGGAAATGAGTGCTCAAGACAATTTCATCATGACAATAAAAAAAACAAAAAAAAAACAAGATACAACCAGTGCCCCACAGAGATATGTATCTACACTATGTTCAAACCATCCCACCAGCATGATCATTAAGTTTGTGGATGACATTATTGTGACCAGATTCAGTGGAAGCAGGGGTGATGAGGTGGACAACAGAAGTGATATAGAAAGATTGGCTGTATAGAGTTCAGAGAATAACCTTGCTTTAAACACCTTAAAAACAAAAGAGCTGGTGGCAGACTTACAGAAAAATGCCACAGAATCTGTCCCTTTGATCATCAGCAGAATTTGTGTGGAGAGGGTCGATAAAATTAAGTTTCTGGGCACATACGTTGCAAAAGATCTCCCCTGAACTAGCAATACCACTCTGATAGTCATGGAGATGAGGCAGTGACTGTATTTACTGAGAATTGCCAGAAAAAAATAATTTACAAAAAGAGCTGCTGAAGACTTTTTAGCACTGCTCTATTGAGTGTTTGCTGGCATATAGCATCACTGTTTGGTATGCCAGTTGCTCAGCAGTGGAAAAGATGTTCCTCCAGAGGGTTATAGAAATTGTCCAGAAAATAATCAGATGCTTGTTGTCTTCACTGGACCACATTTCTTATTCTTGCCATCATAGTAGAACAGAAAATATAACGAAAGACAACACACATCCCAGATACCACTTGTTTGATCTGTTACCCTCAGGGTGACATTTTAGATCTATTAGTTTTAGGACAAAGAACTTAAGGATAATTAATTAAAATTTAAGTTATGGTAAACATTATTACTTTTTACCTTACCTGTTAGTTTCATGAAGGTTAATTTAGTAGAAACAGGAAAAGGGTTTTATAAACTTCAGACTAGTCTTAAGAAAGATATGCCAAAATTCATGAAAAAGTGGTCATTGTATTTGATAACATCACAGCTAGAAAATCAACCAACTCAAAAATACTGATACAACAAATTATCATTTCTATAACTTTTATATAAAAGAAATGTATCCCTTGTATTGAAGTTTTCATACAGAACTATAGAAAGGTCCAAGTCTATAATGTATATTTCTACAACACACATGTATGGAAATTGCTTCTCCAATACAACAGAAGAAAAAAAAACGAAAGGAGGAAATAAAAAGGACCTAATAGATTTCTCTAATTTTTTTTTTTTTTAATCAATTCACCCCAAGCAAGGTGATAATGCCATTAAAACGCAAAGGGCTGCTGGAAGTGAAAGAGAAGGAGAAGGAAAAGACCAGGTGACATGGTAATGACAATCAGTGAATTTGAAGCGTCAAAATTTAATGCAAGGGAGATAATCCGGATTTTTTCCTATTTCACTAATTTGCTAAAACTCATGGAATCAATGAAATAAAATTGTGTCTAAAGAAAACCAACCGACGAAAAAACAAATATCACATTGCATGAAAAACTAAATTAAAGTTATTACAAATATTAATTGATTTATAATAACTTTGTATTCATCAATATACATTGATTAAATTCGATTAATGACATTCATTAAAATCAGAAAATATATATCTCGTTTGATCAGACTTTGTAAGTTATGCTTTTCCAATAAGAGACTCCAGTTTGCTATGTAAATTGATCCGCCAAATGGAAGATGATTATACCACGTAATTTCTTAAAATTTTAAAAATACATTTTTATTTAAATTTGTAATCTTGTGTGCTTAGTATATGAAAAAAATATGAAAATAAATGATTTTAAATGCTATTTGTTTCTACTTCTAAACGGGGAGGGGGGTTACATAGCAAACTGGACCCTCCCCCATTAACTTTTATAAAATTTTATTATAATAATAATAATAATATTCTGGATCTGGAATGTTTAATCTGCAGTAATATGAAAAAAATATTTCTTGTAGCAGTCTCTACTCTCTAGTCTAAAAGACTAAAAATTAAAAAAAGAAAAAAGAAACTCTAGTGAAACTTCATATGAACGAATAAAACTGGTTTGTCTTATTCAAGAACATACGTGTTTAGTATTCTGCTACCACTTACCTTCGACGTCAATTTTTGTACAAACTAAACAGTAAACACCAAAGTGAATTACAGAGCTTTGATATTTCTCCTGTGACTCCTGATTGATCAATTAATGGTAATATCATGCTTTCGTCTACGTCTGCATGGTTAAAAATTGATTTACCGGCAAAAATCTGTCTATGTGTCTCAACAAGCCTATCATGTGACATACAACATTATAAATACTTAGTGACATCTTCAACTCTTTCCTCTGTTTTTCTCAGAACCAGAACAATGTAGTCCAGTGAAGAGCCTGCATCTGTCCCTTATGGGAAGACGCTATGACATACATGAACACACATACGTACGAACATTGCCCATCTCTTAACTCATCCTATTCACTCCTTCAACTACAAGCAACAGAAACTTATCAACTTCTAACAGTGAGGTTTGCGGCATCAAACAATTTGCCAATCAAATGCATGCCATTCAAATCTTTGAAGTCTCTAAGTTAGATTTCCTAACATAATCCCAAATTAGAATTCACTCACTCACCAACTTCAATTTTAACATCTACGATTTTTATCGAGACAAGAATTCTACTCAGAAAACATACAGTTTGTCAAACAAACATTTTATTCAAAAAGCAACTATCTTTACAGCCAAAACATTCTTAATATTTAATGCACAATTTACTCAAAAAAAGTTATAAGCTTAAAAGTTTATCTTTTAAACACAAAAATCAACTTTTGTTATCAACCAACATTTACTAATTTCGTTTACAACAAACTTTCCAGGAAGAACACAACTTGGTTTCTTCAAAAGACTTTACTCATTTGTTGAATCAACTTTATTCATGTATTTAAACTTCCATCTTTTTATTTGTTTCATTAACAAAAAAAAAAAAAATATATTCAATATGCAACAGGTAAAGGGAGACAACTCTCACCTAATCTCCAATATCAAATTATGACAGAAATTTAAGATGTAAAATATTTAATCTGAAAATCCTTTTACTGACAGGAACACTGAACAAACTCTCTATCTGTCCTAAAGAACATTCTCATGTTGTATATATTTGTTATATAAATGCTTTATTCATGTTTTTCTAAAAAGGAATATTGTTTGCCTTATATTTTGTCGTTGATGACCTTGAGCCATACCCAAAGTTAAATGTTTATGGAGAAGTTTATTTCACGCAGCCAACACAGATAATACCTTATGAATATGATATATACATATTTTTCTTAATAACCTAATCCTCCGCAACATGTGAAAGAATGTTTTTTTTTCATTAAAATTTGGGAACAGACAGAAAAATTTTTTCACTTTACCATAATCATTTTTGATACCAAAAAAAGGAAAAAAATTTACTGCAAAATAGAGAAACGATATTGTCTCCAAATAACAGTGAATGAGTTAGAACCATACATTTTAACAAGATTGCTTTAACTTATATATTAACATTCTTTAACTTATTATATTTACAGATACATGTAAGCAGATATCTTAATACAGAAAATATAGTAAATATGAAGTGATAGAGCAATTCAAGGGTCACCATATAACAGTCTATTCGTGATTCGCCAGATCATTTTATTAAAAAGATAAATGATGGCCGGTTCAATAAACTAAAGATTTAAGGGAGATAATTCACGAGGGCCTTGCAACATGACGCACACCAAATTCTTAATTTCACTTCAGATCCTCTCGTTAATTTTAGTGTTGATTATAAAACAACTCAAATTTATTTATAAATATTTTATGTTTCGTTGCGTTTAAATTCGTTAAAATAGTAAAATCGTTTTTAGAGAATTTATGTATGATTTCCAATCCATGAATATGTCTGACTCTGATGCAATACAAATCATTTCCTGGTTTCAAATAAATAAATAATAAATGGTAAAACGAGAATTAATGAAAAATCAATTTTTTTTTTTTTTGTTAAAAAAAAAACAAATAAAAAACGGGTAAATTTTCATTTTAACACCTGAGCGTCATTTACTGCTGAACTATTTTCTTCCAGAAATTAGTACGCGTTTCCGTAAAGCGATTTTTTTTGTACTTAAATGAATTTAAAGTTAACTTTCAAATATATGTAAACATCGACAAACAAAAGAATAACAAAAGAAAAAAAAAACACCTAACCCTAATTTGAAAGTTAACTTTATTCTTCTTCTTCTTCTTCAAAAAAAAAAGAATAACCAAAAAAACACCTAACCCTAATTTGAAAGTTAACTTTCTTCTTCTTCTTCAAAAATAAAAAAGAATAACCAAAAAAAAACAACACCTAACCCTAATTTGAAAGTTAACTTACTTTAAAAAAAAAAAATAAAGAATAACCCCCCCCCCCAAAACACCTAACCCTAATTTGAAAGTTAACTTTCTTAAAAAAAAAAAAAAAAGAATAACCAAAATAAAAAAACACCTAACCCTAATTTGAAAGTTAACTTTCTTCTTAAAAAAAAAAAAAGAATAACCAAAATAAAAAAACACCTAACCCTAATTTGAAAGTTAACTTTCTTCTTCTTCAAAAATAAAAAAGAATAACCAAAAAAAAACACCTAACCCTAAATTGAAAGTTAACTTTCTTCTTTAAAAAAAAAACTAAGAATAACCAAAAAAAAAAACAACAACACCTAACCCTAATTTGAAAGTTAACTTTCTTCTTTAAAAAAAAAAAAGAATAACCAAAATAAAAAAACACCTAACCCTAATTTGAAAGTTAACTTTCTTCTTCTTCTTCAAAAATAAAAAAGAATAACCAAAAAAAAAAAACAACACCTAACCCTAAATTGAAAGTTAACTTTCTTCTTTAAAAAAAAAACTAAAAAGAATAACCAAAAAAAAAAAAAAACAACACATAACCCTAATTTGAAAGTTAACTTTCTTCTTTAAAAAAAAAAAAAAGAATAACAAAAAAAAAAAAAAACACCTAACCCTAATTTGAAAGTTAACTACAAGGAATTACTGTGAGTGTGAAGGGAGTAAATAGGCCCAAACGTCCACCGACAAAATTCAGCACTTAATTACTTATCAATAAGCCGGTAAGGGATGACAAAAAAAAAAAAAGAGCGAGAAGTTCGATGTTTTTCTGGTCGTTAACATCCAAAAAGGTAGGTTTCTTTAATATCTAATTGTTGATTTGAGTTCAGCATATACATTTGCACGGAAATAAGACTATTTTGGAAAAATTTGAAGGGATATTAGCGCTCGGGTGTTGAAATGAAAATTTACCAAAAAACGCAATCTTAATGAATATAAATTTATTTATTAAATTCATTATGATGGAACTTTGGAACATAGAAAAGGAATAATCTGTGGAGAGCCATGGTCGCCAACGTCCTGAAGGGACATGAAATAAATTTAAAAAATGGTGGCGCATAACTTTGAAATAGACAAATTCAAAGTACTATTAATAATTACTTCCTTTAAGGAATTCTAGACTAGTTCACTTTCGCACAAATAACCTTGAGAAATATATAAATTCATCACTTCTCCCTCCCTATCTATGTAGACTGGGGCTTTATAGCCTTGAGTTGAGTGACAACGTAACGAGAAACCACTTACATTATCTTTCCTAACAATGCATGGAAATTCATTAATAATAAAGAAAAATAAAAATGAATCTGTAAGAAGAGGGAGAGAGAGGGAGAGACAAGATCATTTACGCCCTGAATTGTTACAATAAAATTAATTCGGGAATTTCTCTCAAACACAAAAGTATTGATAAGCATCAATAGTTATTTATATTAATTTCTTATCAAGATGTGTTCCATTATAGCAAATAAGTCTTTTCGAGATAAATTCAGAAGATATCCATACATGATTATTTTGAAGGTTTTTCAAATTCATCTGAATGAAGGGAGGCAACTCTACGAGAAAGATTATAATTAAGATTATTTCCCTTGCTTCTAAAAAACGATCTTAGTGCAGAATTTATTAAATTTTACTTAACAGTTAAAATCAAAGTAAACAATATTTTGCACCATATAAAATACATTTTTTAAAATGTGAAACTAAGTCACCTTGCGTCATATACGTTGAAAGTCTTTGGTCAAATTTGGGGTACATTGATCTGTAATGGGAAGAGGCAGGCTCAAGAAAATTTCCTTCAATTCTAACTTTTTTTTTTTACAAACATTTTCTGAAGAGCTGCAAAATATGAAACAGAGTACTGTTTGTATGGAAGTCTGAATTTTACGCTTGCTTCACTGATGGCCACACTTTTATTTATTGTAAGTAAACTAAAGAGAAATCAAATATCTTGTTACATGGAAACATTTTAGAAATATTTCATTTCTCTGAAAAAGTTTCCAATTTTGTTTGTGAAGTGATGGGCACTGATCATTTAATCATTCCATATCATATCCCAAATATATCTATTAATAGAAGATAGTGATCCTGTTTTCTCTCCAAAGACCAATATACAGATGATGGGGTGGGGGTGCATGCTGATGATATAAATATTCATTGTTGGGATAAAAAAAGAATTCTGAACAAAAAAAAAAAACCTCAAGTGTTCCAAGAAATGACTCAAAATAAAACATTTCAAAACAGAAACTATGATCTGGTATTGAAGTAAATCAGTGAGTTAGTAAATACCAAACACTTCAAATATCTGTGGATCAGTTAGAAGAAATTTAGCAAAAGATACAAGAAAATGGAGAAACTTATTTTCCTGAAAAATTGTTTTAATAAAAAGATTTTATAAATTTCAACCAACAGTGGTACTAGTTGCCCAATCAATGAATGCTGAATGTTTCCTTATAAAGAAACAACTAATATTACCATTATAATTCCTGTTTTAATTATTACATTTTTGTATCAGTGATTCAACATTTAAGTTAACAGAAAGTATTAAGACAACAAATGAAAGTATATTGAAAATCTGACTATGAAGTCAGGTATAGCAAATCATGTGTAGAGGGAAATGTTGGGGAGTCACCAAACTCTATGGAATCAAGTCAGAATTATAAATAGAAGGCAACACTGGAGAAGAGGGAGATTAAACAAATCAGCACGCATAGTTGGTTTGGATAATCTCAACTATATAAGGAGGCTTTGTTTGTTCTGGAAAGAACAGATATTAATTTTAAGAGGCTTTAAAATTACATCAGCTAGTTATCCTACAAGACAATTTTTTAGTGGTAATCTGCTGGGTGAGAATCCAATCTCTGGGTAAGGCAGTGGAATGAGCAGAAGTTACTTCACATGAAGAAATGAATAAAAAGGATGAAATCCTAGAATTCGAGTTATCTCCCTTAGTATGGCCAGTTGAATCAAAAAAAAAAAAAAAAAAAATACTATGCTGCATGGTTTTAATAAAGGATTCAATTCTGAGAATGTTACCATAATTATGACAGGCACCTGAAGAAGACTGGAGAGAAGAATATCTGAAACAGTGATGAGGACAAGAGTAAATAACAAAAATCAAGATGATTGGAGCTTGGCAGTTGATCTTTCATTTGATTTAGCTTGAACAACTCAGAAGTGAGAAAAACTGGTTTGTATCTTTCAATAGCACAAAAATTAGGCTAGTAACTTTTCATCATCCCAGAGCTGATTGTGAAATTCTCAGTCACGAAGAATGGATAAACTCTCAAAGATTGGTTGCTTGATTGATTTTGTTTTGCAACATATCAATACTTCTATGGGTTATGTAATGTCGAAATCTAAATCAGTGTCCCCCCCCCAAAATTGACATCATTTAAAAAGTGAATATCTGAATAACTACATTTTCCAGACAAACAAAATTAAATAGCTGTCATGTTGAACAATAAAAGATTTATCAAAATTCAAACAAGATATTCAAATGGATGTAGATTTTATAACGGATTTCACAAATGTTCAATATGCACACCCACGTGTGACACGACACATGTCAAATCAGTAGAGTCTAGCTCATGCCAAACATGATGTGGCATGTCTTACATAACATTATCCAGCATTTCAGTAATTCTTTGCTTAAGTTCCTTTAGGCTTGTAGAAAGAGGGGGGGATATAGACCTGTCCATTCACATAACTCCATAGAAAGAAAGAAAGAAAGAAAAAAATCACGGGTTAAAATGGTGGCCATTTCAACAGCATATTGTCATTATTATTATTATTGGCATGTCCGATCAATCATCCTGGCAGATTCTCATTGAGATAAGTTCACACACTCAACTTACTTAGTTTTTACACATTTTGTTACAATATGAGATCATTTGAGCAAGAATTGGCTATTAGACTACAAAATGATGTCAATTTTTGGGGGACACCTTGTACTTTGAATAGTTTTGTAGCTTCAACTAAATATATTTTTATGCCTTCAACTACAGATAAAATGTATCATTGGTAATTTTACTATAAATAGGTATTGGTGTATTTTTTATATAAAAAGTATTGCTAGTATTTTTACACTTTCATAGTGTTTTCTTTTTGCTTGAGGGTTCACTATTTGCTCATAGTTGGGACCCTAACAGGTGCTACCACCCCTACTCTCAAAGAGGCTCCATGCTTAGAGCAACTCATTGGGACTCAAGTTCATCCCAGACCTCAAGTGGAACTCTCTCTCTCTCTCTCTCTATATATATATATATATATATATATATATATATATATATATATATAACCCATCTCAAAGAATGCTTGAAAAATAGTCAGCCCCTGATAGTGATCTCTTGCCATGCCTTAACTTTACACAAGTCAGATCAGCTAAAAAATAGATCATTGCTGCAATATCTTATCTGGATCTGTACATTTTTATCTTTCTAGTCTCAAAAGTGTTCAAATGTGGCCTTGTAATTGATGAATTATTTTCTGTCCTCACTAAAATCTATTACTATTTCCATGGAAAATGTTTTGACCAGTTCTTTCATTTGCAGATCCACTATGCCACGTACACAGGAGCTGGACAATCCTTGTTCCATTTGTATTCTATTAATAAGGAAATTCTCTTTGGACAGCTTCTTCCAAAGAACTATTGCTTTGTGGATCAGTCTCCGGATAGGATGCTTCCCCAATCACTACAAATCTTAATCTCTTAGTCCAGTATTAACCATTTCTATCCTACATATCCTCATGTCCATAAAATAACCTCATTCACAAACTGTGATCTTAGGCTTTGTATTAGTTGAACAATTGTGTAAAGAAAGTAATAATTGTTCAAGATTTTGAGGTTAAAAACAAACATTTTCCTTCTGAAAGAATGAATAGAAGTTAAACCAGAAACAGACAACAAAGAATGATTCAGACAAGTGTAAGAAAATTTTGACTTTTTTTGTCTTTGGTCAATAAGTTTAATTTCCTAATTGTTTCTGTCTAGAAAGCAAAGGAAATAAATATTATTCCCTTCAAACTTTGCTTTTATGATCTGGACATTGAGGTTTTGAAACTAACCTATTTTCCATTACATTCCAGACAGATTCAGCACTGAGTTGCTGAAGGAGAAGTTTCTAGAATTTAAGAATTTCTAGAACATTCTGGTAATATAGATGGCAGTATAAATACAGAGAATGTAAGCTCAACAGTTCAGTTTACTTCTAGCTGTCCAAGTGCAGACAAGTCATTGTTGATAGATGCAATCATTACAGGTGGCATCAAGAGGCTGTAAGCATCCAACACATGCATTTTGCTATGTCTGTGGCAAATTTATCAAGACAAGTGCAAAAAAGTAGTCTGTGGCAACATTTGCTAAAATGTTTGAGGCCTACAAGGCATATTTCAGCTTGTCTGTTGGGGATCAAAACAAACCCTGGGCACCTCATCTCATCTGCGAACTCTGCAAAAGAACTCTAGGAGGTAAAATGGAAAGTTTTGCTTCTTTAGAGAGTGGAATTTTATAGTGTAAAATTTTGGGAAGTTTTTAAAATTTAAATGTTTATTTTTTTATTTATTTTTTTTAATTTAAATATTTTTTAATTTAAATTTTGTTTTACTTTTTATTTAATTTTTATTTTAAATATTTTTTTATTTAATATTTTATATTTAAATTTTTTAATGTTTTTAAAGCCAGTTTTATTGAAAAATGTGTATTAATATGTTTCAACAATCACGCATTAGTGTCCCACTGTATCATAGATGTTTTCTATACTGGATATGTAGGACAGATAATGGTTAACACTAGACTTGAAGAGGTTCAGATCATTTTGGTTGGGGAAGAATCCTTTTCAGAGTCTGTTCCATAAAGTAACAGTTCTGAGAAAGAAGCTGTCCAAGTGGAACTTTCTCTTTACCAAACAATACAAAGGAAATGGTAATGAGTTGACGCCATATATGTATGTGGCATTGTAGGTCCTGGCTGTGAAGGTCTGAATTGGTGGAACTAAAGAATGGAGCTTGTTTGAACACTTACCAGGGAAATAGCAATAAAATAATGAGAGGTTAGCAATGTTTCATCTGTGGGGAATGGGGCTGTAGGGTTGAACAAGGTGATGAATTATTTTCCACTCTGCAATGAATAGGGAAACAGAATGACAGGTTTTCATAAAATATTTGGAAATGAGAAAAATGGTACGTTCAGAGTTTGGGAATGACTTGCTAAAAAAATTAATTAAAAATGGATCATTGGCCTTATTCACCAAACTTAGCTCCATGATTTTTTTTTACTGTTTCAAAAAACATTCAGTAATATGTAACTACATTACTTAAAAGTATTCAAAAAAAAAAAAAAAGAAAAAAAAAGTGTTCCAAGAATACTTCCAGCAATGGCACCATCATCTAAAAAAGTGCATAGCTTCACAATTGAGTACTGCTGTCATATCTGGAATGGTGTTATTCAATCCTCACTTTCCACCCTTGAACAGACTCCCATGTTGATGCTTCCCTGAACACCACAATCTTAACCTCTTCAAGTCAAAGGTCAGCAGTCATCTATCCTACATATGCTCATAATCTTCACTTCTTACCACCTCATTCATTCATTCATATCCCATGCCTCATTCATCATTACAATTTTAACAGTAACTTTCTACCTTGAGTGGCTTTCCAGCCTTGTTTTGAATAAATTCTAGTATTTAAAAAAACAAAAAAACAAATTGAAGTTGACAGCAGCCAGTAGGAATGAGGTAAGCAAACATTGTCTTCACAGGGCCATTTTTGGAAATAAATAGTTACACTTTGTATTTATTTGTGTCTTGCTGTGAAATAGAGTTTGGTAAGCCAGCCCCACAGAGAAATATAACTGTAGGAAATCTAATCCTTGATGACCTTGTGTCTTTGGGCAGTAGAAAAAAAAATAACTCTACAAAATGTACTTGTTTGGATTGCAAGCCTATGAGAAGTCATTCTAGTTGTCGTCAAGTATTTCGTATGCATCCCAAAGCAGTCTGTTTATTGCTATTAGCTTTTCCACAGGCGATAAGAATGTAAAATGTCAACACATGTTGCTTTCAAAAATGAACTTCCATTTCACCTGCAGTGATGACTGACTGTTGTTGCAGGAATTCGACGTACAAAAATATGATTGTCTTGATTTCACCTTTTGTTCAGTTTTCCAGGCCATCCATTGTACAGTTGTCCACTTTATCTTCATAACAATGAAACTTATTTAAACCAAACATTATCTGAGCAATTGTAAAAAGCCTCTTGAAAATAAAATCATGAGAATTATAATTCTGCCAAATAGAATAAAATCAATATTAACAAATAAAAGCTTTTTTTTTTTCTAAGCATTTCAAAATTTGTGGCTTTTACTGCTCAGTCTAACTTTCTTATAAAACTGGCTTTCACTACCATTTACCTGGCCTGTGGGTGTGAAGAAAATCAAAAACTTGAATAAAACAGTTGACCAAATGGAATAAGCCTATTGACTAAAATAGTCTCATCATATTTGTATCAACAGATAATCATTGAGTAGCTGCGTTCTTTGATAAAAGGGTTTTAATCAATATTAAAAAAGGGGGTAAAAATATTCATTCATTATAAAACTAGTTTTTGATTAATATTTTCAGTAATGACTTAAATTATTGGAAGGATGAGTAACAATGTCTCAGTTCTAAAACTGAAAACTTTGGCTTGACTACCATTTTAGACCCTTGGAGGAAGACGACAATTTTAATAAAACACTTGACTGAACAGAACTGATAAACAAATGTACAATGCTGATAATTATGTTGATGAAGAATGAATTGAAAGAAAACCCAAGAATAGAAACTTATAATTTAAATAAGATAACATCGCCTATTGTCCTAGATCTGCTTTCAATAAGCAATTATATTTAACTTAATTACAATTAACAGTAGATAAGATAGTAACAGTTTCACAATAATAGTGGTCCATTTGTTCAATGACGCCCGAGGTGTACTTGTCAAAATATTGCGATGAGATTGCATCATTATTTTAGTCAAATGCTTTTTTTCAAGTTCTTTCCTCCAGGACGATATGTCTGGTAAACAGTAGTCAAGCCATAAAACTTGCAATCATCTTTAGTACTTTAAATCACAAGAACTAAGGACTTGTAGCCATAAAAGAAATATTTGCTTAAGTCGATGACTTTTTTTTTTTTTAACTCATACTAAACTGTTGTAATACAGAGCAAGAAAACATTGTTCACAATCTGTGGAATGTATTTTTCAATTGAATAAAATATTAGCTTCCTTTAGAGTTTCAAGAGAAAATCTTTTCAATCATATAAAATTCCTTCATTGAAAACAATATATTAAAAGAAATTGACTAGTAATGACCTTCCTGAATAAATGACTGTAATGACTAAGGTAGATAATCAACACAAACAACTATTTTACATTTACAAAACATTTACTGATCACCAAGGAAAATTAGTTTTCACAAAAGAAATTTCCATCAATAACTGGACATAACCAAATAATAAAACTTTGTGATCAAAAAGAATCTAACAAGAGAAAATAATCTACATATAAAATTCTGTAACTTCTGTCCATCTGTCACACCCTTTAAAATAGCCATACATTGACCAATCAAAACCAAATTTGGGGAAAAGCGCAAACAAGTAAAGGGGTACAAAGTACAGTTGGTTTTACTCGGGTGTGTAGCTTAGCATGATAAATTTTCATTAATTTTTTTAAAAAAGTTTTATTATTTAACATACAAAATACTCAATTTTAAAAATAATTTAATGATTAAAATAAATACTTATTTAATAAAAATGCAATATTGTTTTTTTGCATATCTTTTAAGGTTTTTATATAAAAGAATCCAGTTTCCAGTTCACCCTATATTTGTCAGAACTAAAAACAAATCACAAGGCCAAATACATTAAAACAGTTGGAATTTGGCTCCAAAAAGAAATCTTTACATATGGCCAGTTGCATGCTGCATGCTCAAAAGTAAGAAATCCTAAGAATTTATTCTTTGCAGTTAAAAAGGAAAAAAAAAATTTTCTTAAAAAATATTGTTTATCATGAAGTCCTATAAAATTAAATCAAATTAAAGAAATTATTAAACTGGAAAGTTGGGTTTTTGTCAAATATTTTTCGAAACAAATCAACTTATTCAAATTTCATTGATTGGTTTGCAAAATTGAATGAAACATAGTAAATCTTGACAAAAAAAATTCACAATAATTTCAACAATACAAAATAGTGTGAGGATTTCAACATGCATCAGTGTGTTGTAAAAAAAAATTCTAGTTATATATATATATATATATATATATATATATATATATATATATATATCTGAGAAAATAACATAAATTTTCATATATTAATAACAATTTTAGAAAAATCTCTGACTTTGCAAAATTTTGAAAAAATGTGAGGCCAAAAAGCCTTTGTGACCTTTTGATCTCACATTTTCCACTGACATGAAGCAGAATGATTATATTGAAGCAATTGCTATGTCTACTGCTAGGAAAGTTGGTTCACTATGTCGAGCCAGACAGTTTTTCTTATCAGAATCCAGCTTGCTTATTTATAAATCTACCATTCATTCATATCCATTTACTGCCATATGTGGCCTAGTATTCCTACTATATATCTCGAGATTCTTGTCAAAATTCAAAGAAGAGTTTGTAAATGATCCTGACCTGGCATCTCAACTTCAGTCACTTTCCCATCGCTATGACATGGCTTCCCTCTGTCTTCTACAAATATTTCCATGACAATTGTTCTGACAAACTTTCCTCTTTACTGCCTCGACTGCATGAATTTAAGCATACTACTAGATTGGCAATTAGGTCTCACAATTTTACAGTTGAAATAGCTAAATGTAACACAAGTTTTTTGCCTTTGCTCTCATGCATGTGTACGAGCTCCAAACTTTAAACATGGATTTGTGATGCATTCCATTCAAGTGAATGTTTGGATAAATCCCTTATCTAATTTGTATTTTAGAAATAAAGAATCCTTATTTTTAATATGGATAATAAACAGAAAGAAGGGAGTAGAAGGGATTAGTCAAACATTTATGGGAACAATATAACACAACGAGGTTGTAGGGATACAAAAGGCAAAATGAAGTCATGTGGGTCACATGATGGCTGCTTAGTGATGTCACTTCATAGTATGCCGAAAGTGGTCAGTTACTCAGCTTCCAAGACACAAACTGAGCAGCTGCTTTATTTTTAGCCCTTTTAGGCTAAATATGCATCCCCCAGTCACATGGTGCAGCTTACAAGCCTATGGTGCTATTTTCCTATGGAAATATGTTTACCAGATATAGAAGTCATCATGCTGGGAAAAATCCAGGACTCACTGCTTTCTGTTTGCAGAATATGGTCTCACTAGCAATATAGCTGATAAATCCAGCCCACTTGAATCTGGAATCTTAAATATGGCTTCTCCAGAAACATAGAAGAGTCTCTGGCAGCTCTAGTTCCATTGAGAATTATTATATTATGTTGGTGCAAAAATAATGTCGGTTTTTGACGTATTTTTTAATTTCAAAAACCGACATTATTTTTGTACCAACATAATATATAAAACACTATTTTTCATCTTCTTTTCACTGCTTGTTGTTGCATACATGTTATAGTTTCTTTGCATGTGACATGTGCATATATAATTTTGTGTATGACTTAGAGCAGTATAAAACTCTCTCTGAGAACAAAGTATATTTTCATTCTTTTTCTTTCAGCTATTCTGTTTGTGAAATAAGGTGTTATATAATGGATATAATAATGCCAAAAATGGGGGAAAATAAAAATGGGAGAATAAACCTTTCATCCATAGCATACCCATTATTTGGTGACAACAACATGTGATATATTTAACCCCCATTAGGGTCAATTGTTTGAAGAACTCACAAGATAAATGATTTTATGCAAAAATCATTTGTAAATTGGTAACATCTGCAGGTTTTCCCAATGATTAGGGTAATGGGAAGGAGGTTTAGAGATCTGACACTTCATTTCAAGTATTGTTTATTCACTCAAACTCATTTGAGTGAAGGTTTTCTAAAGTGATCAGTGTTGTAAGCATAAACATCACATTCAAATACTGACATTTTAAAGATGCAATGTTTGAACAATTTTTTAAACTATTCATCAAGAGACCTAAAAAAAAAATAAATATCAACAAATGTGTGCTGTTAAAAACTTACAAAAAGGGAATTAATCATCCCATTATTCTAATCATTGTGATAAGTCTTCAAATGTTATCAAATTTACAAAATAGGATTCTTTTGCTTTTAATTTTGTGTACAGTCATTATCTTTCCAAAAATTGTCCTGAAAACTGACCTGTCATATTTGTTCTCACAATGTTTAAACTAATCCATTCTACAGCCTTCTTCAAGTTTATTATACATATGGAAAATAAGGATTCTTACTTTGTAAGAGTTGCATAGTTTATTTACATGGATTTAATTGACATTAAGAGAGAAAGGTTAAAATCAATCAGCTTCGAAGAAATTTAATAACAATATGAAATGTGGCTAGTTTCAAATTCTGGTAGAATTTTCAATTTGCTGGACTTGAAGATGACAATAAGCTTTCTCAAATTTGTGTTTCTGACTCAGGTGGGCATCCTGCCAACAACACAAATTTAAAAATGCTAAAAGACGTTTGCAAACCAATGTTGGCATGTGGCAACAATTGAGCAATTTCATCTTTTTTTCTATATTAAAATACATTTCATGATGACTTAAAAAGTATTCTTTCTTTCTACTACTTCCGGTCTATACAAAGATTCTTTGAACTGTCTCCATGCAAACATTTAAAAACAGTTTTCATTTCATCAGCTCTTATCACCTGAAGATTTTTCAGGTAAAAACTGGTTTGCAAAATAAAAATTTAAATTTGTTGAACAAAGAAATTGTTGACCAATTTGTTTTCTATGGTTTATCAACCCTTTACAGGTCATTTAAAAACAGAAAATGTTTAGATTGTAAGAATCTTTTTTGAGGCAATAATGGTAATATTTTTTCCAAAAAAGTATTGCTGGTAATAACTTTTTACAAAAATGTATTGATGGTATTAAAACCTATTTTTACATGTTTTGACCCCAGTTTGAGGGTTAACTATTTTCCTATCACTGGTACCCTAACAGGTGCTACCACCCCGGGGTCAGATTGGACCTGGGAACACCAGCAATTAAGAGGTAGTTCCATGCTCCTCAAAACCTCCTGATCAGAGGCCTTGCTGTCGGATGCAGTTTATCGTCTTACCCAGGACCCCACCCTTTAGGGGTTGATTCATTAATATAATGTAACCAATCAGACTTGTGTTGATTGATTGATTGATTTGGCAACATATCAACACCTCTATGGGTTATTTAATGCTGAAATCTAAATATCTTGAACATAATCTTATATTTTCAGAGTAACGTTATGTTTTTGAGATATAAATTTTGTAGGTCATAGAAAATGTATTGCTGGTAATTTTACTATAAAAATGCATTTTTATATTTGTTTACTGTTGTATTCATTGTCATTTTTCTATGAAAATGTATTGTTGGTCATTTTCCTATAAAAATGTATTATTGGTCATTTTATTATAAAAATGTAATGTTGATAACAGGTGTTACTACCATGGGTCAAGGTGGACCTGGGAGCAGTAGCAGTTAAGAGTTGGTTTCATATTCCTCAAAACCACCAATCTCCTGATCAGTGGCCTTGCTGCCAGATGGAGTTTATCATCATGCTCAGGATGAGTTAGACTCATATAAACTACTTCGTAATACTAAAACATTTTATGCAAACAATTCAACTAATGGCAGATGCCATTGCTAAATGTTATACAGAAGTGGAGAAAAAAATTCCCACAACAATTCACATCTGGCTTTATATATATTTTTGTACTTGTCTCGCATTTACACTAAGTTAAGCTTATTAAACAAACAAATAAAATATCTATGACCATGCGAAACAAATCCAAAAATATGAAAAAAATTTATATATTTTGCTTGAAGCTACCTTTAACAATTGATCTGAGAAAGTGATACAAAAAGTGTTTTGTTTTGTATCAAGGGAAAAATCATACTTTTGACACATTGTTTTTGTGGGCATGAAGGTCCAAGTTTGTTGATATTTTTTCTTAATATTCTCAATTGAAAAGAAGAAAACTTTATATGTCATCAAATTTAAGTTTTCTCAATGTGATGTATCATTTTTTTTTTATCAAGCTATCAAAAGGGGGCAGCCCTCAATGTGACCTACAAAACAGGGATGTCAAAATCAAGTATGTATTAAAATGTAAATTACTGGGAAGTGTTTCAACAGATGACTGAAAATGTAACAAAATCTGAAGATGCAGTGGAATAGTAGAACAAAAACTAAAAATGTTATGAAATGGAGAAATTTTGTTAAAAACAAAGAAAAGTGTACTGAACTGCTATCTAATATCAATCATCCTATATATCAGTAAATGGACAATTTTCTCACAGATGAAGAGGAGGCTGGGCGACAAGGATGTGGCTCTACAGAAGGATGTTGAGAATACCATGGACAAAACCTGCAAGCAATAAGGAAGTCGAATAACCTACTTAATGAGCATGCATAAATGGATGGCAGAACAGTGAATAAGAAGGATAGTAAAAAAAAATTTCTATAATGGGTAGGAAGCTGTAGAGAGCCATGATCACCCATGTTTTGAAGAGATACAACACATAAAAAGAGGGAATGGTAACTTAGACTTATTTTTCACTTTTTATTTTGAAAGATTTTTTTCCTTTCTTGTTTTTCACTGAAATTATCATTAACTTTTCATTGTCATGTACATTTTTTTTTATTTTTACTCAATTCTGACCTCTGATCTATTTTTAAAAACATTCACCACAAACACAGAAGCTATCTTTATTTAGAATGGAGTGGATTAAAATGCCTATTATTTTATATATATATATATATATATATATATATATATATATATATATATATATTATTATAGAATTTTTTGATAGTGAAACAGGAGAGAGCTATGAAAGAAAGGTTTACTCTTCCATTTGTATTTCCCTCATTATGGGCATTATCATATTTGTGATATAACAACACCATATTACATGGACAGAATGGAATGGCTAAAAGGAAAAGGAATGACAAACATGTTTTATTCTCAGAGAGACTTTTATACTAATAAGACATAAACATTTGGTTGGATTGATGCGAGTTTGTGACCCTGGGTTTCACGCTTTGGGGTTTGTGTGATGATTGCAAAAGCATGAAACCCAGGGTCACAAACTCACATCAATCCAACCAAATATGTTAGCTCTATCTCTGATATTGAGTGTTTTCTAATAAGTACCATTCATATAATATATAAATAATAATATATATATATATATATATATATATATATTTATATACACACACACACACACACACACACACAAAGTGACCCATATATCCCATATATCTACACAGCAAGAAGAGTGTAAGGAGAATCAAAAAGGAAGGGTCTTACATATAATATAGAGATACTTCTATGTCTGGAGAAGCCATGTTTATGACTCCAGATTCAAACGCGCTGGATTCATCTACTATATCCCAAATGAGGACATATTTCATGAAGGGGAAACTACGAGTCTTAGGTTTTCCCAAATTGAGAACTTCAAGCCAAAGTTTCCATTTGGGAAAGATATATTCTTAAAAAGAAATGGCACCATGTAGTTGTATGTTGCTGGAGAGGCAGATTTAGCCTCTGCTCATGCTAAAGAAAGCAACCTCTCTGTTTGGCTGCTGTAAACAAACTGAATGTCTGGCCACTCTTGTCACAGTATGAAGTGACATCACTAAGCAGCTGTCACATAACCCATATGACTTAAAGAGTGATAATCCCCTTTTGTATCCCTACAATGGTATGACCTACTTTTCAGGTGTTTGTTAGCCAAACATTTTCTCAATACGACAGTAGTTCCTAAATATTCTACATAGGTCCCAAAATATGAGAAAATATTTTTATTTTGTTTGTTTTTTTTATGGAGCTCTTTTAATTTTTACTTGAATTGATGTCTAACGTCACTGATGTTAGCCAAAGAGTTTTCCTATGAAATTTATTTCAGAAATTCATCACTAGAAAAGAAAAACAATTTCAGGCTTGAAAAACATGCCTAGTCTCATAAAATATTCAACATCAATATAACTGATTGAATTGCTTTCTACAGCTTATCAATCCTTTACAGGTTATTTAAAGCCAGAAAACTTTTTTTTTTTAGATAAATAATGATTTAATGATATTACTTGTCTTACTAATTAACCCAGAACTGGGGGAGAAGAGGTGGATTCATACCTTCCTCAAGGGTATTTGCAACTATGAATATAACAAACCCATCAGGAATTGGAACTGAGGCTCTCCGATTTCCAATTCTGAGCCATTATCCATTACACCACCTGCATATCCATGCTTACAGCACCTGGTATTCTTAAGACAGTTACCCATCTAGGTTCTGACCAAGGCCAATGTTTCTAATCTTTGGTGATCATACAGGAACCAGTGTTTCAACGTGATGTGGCCATAAGGCTAATGTAATAGGAATATTAAAATGAAAGTGAAAACTGAGAATGTGAGCCAAGAACCCCAAGCATTTATTGTCAGGTTGGTGAGGTTCATTTCTATTATTTAGTTTATTTACACTAGTGTTTGTTAGTCCAGGTAACCCTCAGTGAATTTCAAACTGAACCCTTTATTTAATCTCAGAGAGTAAATTATCCTTTTTCTGTTGTCCATGTAGATTCATGGGGGGGATAATTGCTGAGACAAAGTGTGTTCTATTGAAACACTGGTTCTTGTGCAATCACTCAAGTGTGAAGTTAAATGTTTTCTTTCCTGATATTATATCCCACACTCCGTTAACCCCTTGTTTCTTGGTGGCTTTTTTCCTTGCTTGGGGTGGAATGATTAAGATAGTAGAGACCTCAGACTGTGGAAACAGAACAAGCAATAACTGAGCAGTACTTGAAAGAGAACAAGACAGTCCTTGAACAATATAAAATGAATAATTTAATCACATAGATTAAATAATGGGTTCAGTTGGAATTTACTTGAAGTCAACTTTGATCAACACAGACATGCAGAAAGGCATGACATATGCAATGTTGTGATAATAACAGTAAAGATGAGGATATTAGTCCAGATGCAGAAATTAACTCCTCATCCCTGAAATTCAGACAATAACAGAAGAGTCTTCAAGGAATCAATTTGACTCTTCACTCTGATTATTCAATCATTTGGTTTGTGACAAGTTTTTCTAGCTGATGTCATGTGAAGAAATATCTGTCTTTTGAATTTGGAACCAAGCTTTCTGGCTAAGAATCTAAATTATATTGCAAAGAGGTTAAAATCATTGCCATAAAACTATCCAAGAACAGACTGTCATGAAGATTAGTCAGGATTTCACAAAAAATAAAATTAATATTGACGATCAAAGAAACTTTGATTTTTATTAAATTTGTTCAAACTGCATTATTCAGTGACACAGAAGTTGTCAATCAAATTGAAGTAACTTAGATTACACATTAACTACTTCAAAACTAAGAACAGTGAACTTTGTTTCTCCACATCTCAATTCAAACAAATGAAACACATTTCTCTCTCTCTCTGCTATAGTTGGTTCTCCTTCATGCACCCATCTTTGATTGGAGGATGAAAATTCAGAGATTTGACTCAAACTGTTCTCAAGACAATATCTGAATTTTACAGAATCTACAGATATAAAATGATCTGTGAAATAAAGTGATATTTTTTTATTATTTTTTACAATTTTGGGAAATTATATTTTCTTCTATGTGTTGTCCATGGATGCAAAAGGAAACAATCAGTGTAGGCAATGAAAAGATTAAACATCAATTGTAAGAAAATTAAATGAATAGTTGTTAGCAAAAGAGAACCTTATGCGTAACAATTACAAATTGGGAAAAGCCAAGAAATCAAGTAGGTGCATAAATTGTTGATAGTGTTGATGATAGAAAGTGTGACAAAAAAATCCAAAAGCTGAGAGGAATGTCTAAAAATACTTTTCAGAAATTGGACAACATATTAAGAGATTGAAAAATGGCATAAGAAAGAAAGAAAAAAAGTGCTGTACTAGCAAGACATGTTTAATTTCTAACATGGCTGTGAATAATGGACAATTTCATCACAAATGAAGAAATTACCTTTAAGTGGTTTTGTCAGTGAATCTGGAGAATTTCATGCACTCTCCATGTGACAAATGAGGAAGGTTAAAAAAATAGGAGTTAAAATAAAACCATTGTTAACAATCAACAAAAAGAAAAAATTGTCTTGATATATCATCAGAAAAGAATGCTTGGAGAATTTAACACTTACATGGGCAAGAGAAGCAGACAAAAGCAGCAAGTTACAGCAAAGGGATGAGGGAATGAATACTGCAAAAACAAATAGATTGCCATAAAAGAGCAAGTATCATTGAAAGCAATAAAATATAGGAAGTTGTGGAGAGCCATTTCTGTCATGTTGTGAAAGAAGAAGACCTATGGACAGTGTCCCAAATTGATTGTTATAAAAGTGCAAGTATTGCTGAAAACAACAACATTTAGGAAGCTGGAGAGGACCATGTATATTAGTGTATAAAGTGGAGCTGATCAATTGAATTCCAATTACAAGCTAGTCTGCTGTGTTCACTTTTACACAAATATTCTAACGAAAGGCATAAATCTATTCTTCCATTAGCTAGGTGTTAAATAACAGGGTAGACTGGGCTCTCAAGCACTGAGTGGTAGTAACTAGTTTAAGAGAAGGTAAACTTTGAATTCTAAACTGTAGTGAAGGCAATGGGAAACCATTTCATTGTATTTCCCAAGAAGTCATGGCAATTAACAGATAATCTGGGGAGACTCATGACTGCCTATGTCCTGAAGATTCATGGCATTAAGAGAAAAGTAAGCCTCCTGGTAAAGGCCATGAACCCATCTCCTCCTTTCAGTTAGGGGTTAAATAGCAAGCAACTAAAGACTGAAAACTTTGAATTTTAAGCAGTGAAGATAGTAACAAGAAAACAATCCAATACCTTTCCCAATAATGCATAGAAATTTTCTTTCATTTTTAATCATTTCACTCAAGGCAAGGCCATAAAGCCACAGGATTCAAGGGGTTACTGAGAATAAGAGAATCTGAGAAAATCATTATCAAAGAGGGAGAACAATAAAAGAACAGAATTCAAGGATACAGAGAATGACAATTGACATTGCATTTAATTTTGGAAGATCATAGTTGACAGGAAGGAAAGAAGAAGCAAGAAGAGAGTTCCACAAGCAAGAAGTGTGGAAGAAGAAACTATTAGAATAGGAGTTACGGTTGCATCTAGCTATTTCAACAGTAAAATGATGAGACATAGATGATAATGAAAAATCCGTGAAGTCATAATTGCCTATGCCTTAAATTGAGTGGACATGACATTATACTTTAAATTGTAGAGTAGACTAGATGCTCTAGCCTTGGGTGGTAACCAATTTAGGAGAAGTCAACCTCGGAATTTTAAACCCACTGTGGAGAAGTCAACCTTGGAATTTTAAACTGACTGTGGAGAAGTCAACTAGAAACCACTGCACTATCTTTCTCCAAAAAGACCTAACAATTCACAATTACTTACATCCTGCAGTGACATGGCATTAAAAAGAATTAATGAATACAACACGAAAAAGAAGCTGTGACAAAGCATGACTGTACACATGACGGGGGGAAAATGGCATAAAAAGATATGCTTAAGAAAAACCAGGTATTTAATATCTCTGCTGGTAGCTACTATTTATTCCTGTTTTAATAGCAAGTCTGATTGGTTCAATGAAGTCAAATTGGCAGCCGATTCTCAAAAATTACCTGCAATCTGTTGTTAAATGGGGCAAGGAATGGCTTATTATTAATGCCTCAAAAATGGAACTGCTCTCTTTTAATCATCTGAGAGAACCATTTTTAGCTTTCATCCACATGGCTGATGCTAACCTCCAAAATTCTCAGAGCACCTTCCTGGACTAATTTTCTTGGCTGACATGAAGTGGAAAGACTATATTGAATCAACTGCTAAATCTGCAGCTAAGAAATATTGCTGCAACATCTGATTTTGTGTTCCTACTATATATTTAAAGATGTTTGATAAAATCCCAAGAAGAATCTGCAATATTATTGGTCCTGACCTGGCATCTCGGCTTCAGTCACTTTCCTACTGCTATAACACAGATTCTCTGTACCTTTTCTATAAATATATTCATGGTAATTGTTCTGATGAACTTTCCAGTATGGTACCTAGACTTTATGAATGTAAGCACAGTACTAGATTGGCGGAGAGGTCTCATTAATTCACAGTTAAATTGACTAGATGTAACCATATGTTCTATATTAACATTTTCTTCTATCACACTCCTCGCTTGTGGAACTCTTCTGTCTTCTTGCTTTCCAATCAACTTTGATTTTCAAAAATTTAAATGCAACATCAATTGTTATCTTCTGTCTTCTTAATTTTTGTTCTTTAATTGTCCTCTCCCCTTAATAGTTTTTCTCATATTCTCTAACACTCAGTAACCTCTTGCATCCTAGTGGCTTTATTGCCTTGCTTGAGGTTTGGAGTGAAATGATTAGAAAAAAAGAAAAAAAAGAAAAGGAGAAAAAAGAAAAAAAAGAAAAGGAGAAAAAAGAAAAAAAAGAAAAGGAGAAAAAGACAAGGAAAAGAGAAAAAAAGAAAAAAAGAGATAAAAAGAGAAAAAAGAGATAAAAAGAGAAAAAAGAGATAAAAAGAGAAAAAAGAGATAAAAAGAGAAAAAAGAGATAAAAAGAGAAAAAAGAGATAAAAAGAGAAAAAAGAGAAAAAGAAAAAAGAGAAAAAGAAAAAAGAGAAAAAGAAAAAAGAGAAAAAGAGAAAAAGAGAAAAAGAAAAAAAGAGAAAAAGAAAAAAAGAGAAAAAGAAAAAAAGAGAAAAAGAAAAAAAGAGAAAAAGAAAAAAAGAGAAAAAGAGAAAAAGAAAAAAGAGAAAAAGAAAAAAGAGAAAAAAAGAAAAGAAAAAAGAGAAAAAAAAAAGAAAAAAGAGAAAAAGAAAAAAGAGAAAAAGAGAAAAAGAAAAAAGAGAAAAAGAAAAAAGAGAAAAAAGAGAAAAAGAAAAAAGAGAAAAAAGAGAAAAAGAAAAAAGAGAAAGAGAAAAAGAAAAAGAGAAAAAGAAAAAAGAGAAAAGAGAAAAAGAGAAAGAGAAAAAGAAAAAAGAGAAAAGAGAAAAAGAAAAAAGAGAAAAAGAGAAAAGAGAAAAAGAAAAAAGAGAAAAAAAAGAGAAAAAAAGAAAAGAAAAAAGAAGAAAAAAGAAAAAAGAGAAAAATAAAGAAAAAAAGAGAAAAAAAGGAGAAAAATCCAAATCTGGCATAATGACATATTATAAAGTAATGTTTTATAAATTCATGTAAGGCTATATTTTGATTGTATTTCTACCTTACATCAGTTGAACAAATCAGTTTGCAATGTTAACACATAAAAAGCATTTTACTATCAGCCTTTTCTATATTCTATAAGCAAATTGCATTTACAATGTAAGCTGTAACATTTAACTTACACAACCATTTTTAAAAACATTTTAATCAATATTTAATCCATGTTATTTATTTTTAATTCAAATTTTTAAAATTGTCATGTACAGTGGAACCTAAGATATCAGCCATAATCCATTCCAGAAAGTTGTCCAAAAACCAAAATGCACGAAAATCGAGATAATATTCCCATATAATGTAAATCCAATTGATCTGTTCCACACACAGACAAAACACTAACTAAAATCCATTTTATACAGAATATTTGTTTTTATTATTTACATTGTTCAGACTGTTGTCCTCACCTTTATTGTTATATTCACGATGTTTTAGCCATTTGTACACTCTGGCCTTCATCAGGTGATCAGAATTTTGAACTGAACCTTTTATTTGATCCACAGAGGTAGATTATTCTTGTTCCACATGCCATACCTCTTCTGGATGTCTCAGTTATTTCCCATTTATTCAACTCTCCAAGTTTTTGTTCATCACTGCCGTAGCCAGGTATTGAACTCACAACTCTTTGGGTCATGTCACTGGATCAAACCAACCTGAAGAAGGTAAAAGGATACAATGGCCGAAACATTCTGAACATGACAATAAAGATGAGGACAACAGCCCAAACAATGTAATTAATTACAATACCTCATCTCAGAAATATATAGAGAGAATAACTATTGTTTTACCTGCAAAAAAACAATAAGAAATAAATTAAAAATAATTTTAATATATAAAAATAATTTTAATAAAATAATAAATTAAAAATAATTTTAATAAATAAAATAAACAAATATTTAAGTTCCCTTTACCTTTATTGAAGACACTTGTTTGGATATTGAAGACAGTGAGGAGAGAGGGAGGGAGGGTGGAGATGTCATTGTTTTGAAGAACCCTGTCATCATAAACACATCAGGTAAGTCTTTTTCTAGGGTTATTTCCCTTCTCTGTATCTTTGTGCCACTAGACCATATTTCAGACTGATTACATCCCTCTCTCACTAAAAACCCATCCAGGGAGGTTGGTTTTTGTTTCCACTTTAAACTTTGCCTTAAATGTAATTAAACATGTTTACGGCATGACTTGCAAAAACTTTGTTGGGGGTGATATTTTTCAAGAAAACTTTACACCTCACTACATTTTCAACAAATGCTCTTAATCACTGAAGAAGGCACATTCTCTCCTCTCAACTCCTCCTCTGAAGCTATTTCCTCAACCGCCATTTGTTGCTGCTCCAACTGAAGGTCTTAGAGTTCTTCAGTGGTCAGTTATTCCCTGTGGTCCTCCACCAATTCTTCCACTTCCTGCTTTACTCACATCCAAGCCCAGTGACTTCTGCAAAGACAATTGGAATTTTCTTTGGACCCATAATGGCTTATTTAACAGTAAAACTAAAAAAAACACTATTTAAAACAAATTTTTATACTAATGTTGGAGGAGAAACTCACCTAGCAAGAGACAAAAATGGACAGAGCCATGCACATGTGATGCTTTGCGAGGGAAGCTTGACTTGGGGTAAGTCACATGACAAGTGAACAGGAATTTTCTATGTTCATAACAGACATGTACCATTTCCGGGCCATATTTTAGCTGAAAAAGTGAATGATAACAGAATTGTACAATAAAGGAGGTGCTTGATAACTGAGGGTCCACTCTATAAGGATTGTTCCTTTCAAATTGTTTATTTTATTTATCCTGTTTGTATAGAATATATATCTGCCTTGTCATTAGAAAAAAATATCAGTGTGTACATGTAAAATAAATATAACGTTGGCTTCTAAACATTTATTTATTTTTTAGAAATGGAGATAAATAGTTTTTAAAAATTCTATAGGATTTTATAATTTCAGACCTGGCAGCGAACATTAGGATTCTGTTTCTTGCAATGTTCATAATTACTATTGTTGTCATCTGCCATTTAATATTCCTACAAATTAGTCAGAACTGAAAAAAAATTATGGAATTATCTAAATAAGTCAAAATAATCTGTTTAATTATATATTCTTAAAACTATACCTAATTATTTGAATGAGGAAAAAGATAGTAAGTTTGAAGAATTTTATAGTTATTAATAGAAACAGAAAATTATTCAAATATTTCTCTTGTGGTCAGCTCTATGTAGATATGTCCAGAATAGAAGTGAACTTAATGTAAAAACAAAAAGAAATTTAAAATAGATGCCTTGCTGAAAATGTAGTTTAGAATAAATATTTATTAATGTAAGAGAACTTCTATGACAATGTATTTTTCTCTATTCATAGGACAAGTATTTGGCTAGTCAGATAAAATAAAGTTGTTTGTTTTTTGTTTAGCAGCATATCAACCTCTATTGGTCTGTCCTGTGTATGATAATGGGCTACATCAGGTAGCAAGGCCTCTAATCTGGAGGATTTGAAGAGTGTTGAACCATCTCTTAATTGCTGTTGTCCCCAGGTCCATCCTTATCTGGGGTGGTAACACCTGTTAGGGTTCCAGCTATGGGCAAATTGTGAACCCCAAAATGGGATAGAAAAAACTAAAAATACATTTTCATAGTAAAAAAAATATGAGCAATAGACTTTAAAAAAATAAATTACCATTAATAAATTTTTGTGAAAAAAAAAAAAAATTACTCAAGCTCCAAAGAGAATGAAATTTCAGCATTAAATGACCCATAAGGTGTTGATATGCCATTGAACAAACAAACCTCTATGGGTTATTTAATGCTGAAATCTAATTATTTTGATCCAAATTTTATTTTATTTTCGGAGATAATAATGCTTTTACTAATTAACCCATAGATGAGGGGGAAGGAGGTGGACTTAACCTTTCCTGAGGGTATTTGCACAGAAGTGAACTCAGCTCTCCGATAATAATTTTGAGTTATTATCCATTACACCACTTGCAAATCCAAGCTTACAGCACCTGGTATTTCCAAGCAGTTACCCATCTAAGTACTGACCAGGCTCAACATTGCTTAACTTCAATGATGTTTTAAGAGATGAGCCTGCTGAGCATTAGGCTATGACAAATTAAAGTATAAACAGCTTCAGATCCCTTGAAACAATGATAATGAAAATCTGATAATTTATACTGGGTTGTAAACAATACAAATGAAGAATAATATCTGGAAATTAGAAACCATTTCCTCTACATTCATAACATTAATCTATGCAGGCCTTTTGATATATTCTGTAATTATTGGTAAGTATTTAGAAGAATGTGAAGCCAGCTTAATTTGGGGTTTTATATATTTATAAAGGTCAGAAAGTATGGTCAGCCAATTTTAACTGGCATTTTCCCCAAACAAATTTCCTCTTGTTTCATGAACAGACTCTCTCTCTCTCTCTCTATATATATATATATATATATATATATATATATATATATATAATCTCATCATCACCTTCTTCTGAAGTATAAAGTGGGGGTTGAAACGTTCTCAGCCTGATGAAGCCCTGAAACAAATTTAGGATGCTTCATCACATTTTGGGAAATGGGTTGGGCCAAGAAATTTTTGGCACCACCTCATAATTAATGAAACTCTAAACTTATCACAAAATCAGGCAAAGGCAATTTTCTATGATATTGTGGAGTAGAGGACATTCAAGGTAACATTAAATGTGGGATAAAAAAAAGACAAAGAAAAAAGGTAAAGTAGATGGCAACTCTGTGTGTAACACCAATTTAAAAAAAAAAAAAAAAAAAAAAAAAAAGGAAAATTTTTGTAACACACCCATGTGAAAAAAAAAGTATAATACAAAAATGTGTGTAACACACCAATGTGAGAAAAAGACTTTATTGTGTTTCATAGTTATTGGAATAGAACATTGGAAAAGATGTAATTAAGAAAGTTAATTAGTTTTGAGAAATTAGATGAATTGAGAGATTTTTACGGAATTGAACCTGAATATAAAGTTGTGGTAACTTAGTACAACTGGATATCTATTAACTATACTCTCTAAGTCAAACATGAATGATGACAAGTACTAAATTACTTCCACAACTGAAATAAAAACATTTCTTTAAAATCCCTTGAGACTAAGTTGCTTACATAAGCCATTAGTAAACATATATGCTGATGATATCACAGTTTACAGAAGCAACTCCAAAAATAAAGATGCTCAGAGCCTTATAGTTAATCTTTCCACTGAACTAGCTGTAAAAGCTCAATGGGTGCTTGCTTGTAACTTTCAATACTTCTAAAACCAAATTAGTATCGTTTTATCATCACCGATTAGACCATGAATGTTTTCCTATATCACAATGAACAATTACACTCTAAACAAGGTTCCATGATTTGAATATCTATTAGGACACATCCATTCCATACCCTCAAGTGAAATTAATACAGTTGATCCATTGCTAAAGATGCTAGAAAAATAATTGTTCCATTCTACAGTTCCATGAAGTATCAGACTCCTTCTGCCAGCAGTTATTTATGAGATATATTCACTAGTAGACATTTGTAGTTTTTAGGAAATAGTTTAGCAGAACTCATTCAAGTGGCTATCTGGTTATTTGCTTTCCAGAAAAAAGGAGATCCTTACAGAATGGAAATTAAGGGATAAATTGTACCAATGCATCATTGGTGCCAAATTGGTGTGTGTGTATGTATATATATATTTTACAGCAAAAGAACAAAAAATTGCCTCAACATAGAGATAGCCATGCACAGAATGGCTTGAAATAGACTATCATTAGTCTCTAAGTATCCGTCTTGAAGCATTGTTTTAAATTTATTTTCAATGTCAGTCCTCCTCTGGTAGATGCCTTGTTAGTGATGGGTGGGGGTGCAAGATATCTTATCCTGGGTGAAGAGGTCTGGGGTTGAAGATTATTTATGGCCAGAAGATATGGCTTGACATTGAAAACAATGGAAAACAATTTCTGAGACAGACACTTAGAGACTGATATCTGTGCACAGATTGGCTTGAAATAGACTATCTCTATGTCTAGGTAATTTTTGGGTGTTTTTTTGTAAAAAAATACATATGCTTTGTTAAAATAAAAACATTAAGCTCTCTCTGAATCAGTTTTAATAATTAATATTACTAAGATGCACCTGGATTATATACCAACAAATTGATTACCTGTAATCAATATATATATATATATATGTGTGTGTGTGTGTGTGTATATGTTGGTGGGGACACTTTAGTTAGTTTTGCTGAGGCTGCCCAAAAGAGAAGAGCTACTGAAAGATCAGACCACTAGATGATCAACCCAATCTTTGGAAAGTGGGAAAACAAGCACTGTTTGCTTGTTTTCCCATAAGATTGTTGTTTTATCATCATTATAAATGTGAACAAGTAATTCAAATGTACAGATATGACTGTTAAGCATTAGACTTGAAGGAAGTCCCTAGTTTGAAACATCTATGTAACCAACAGCTAAAATAAACCCCCTTTTGTTAAAACTTCATTAATATATTCCAGCCTTCTTTTCATCATCATTCCAAGACTTCAATCAGTTTCTGAAATCTGTTAACTTTACTTTTGTGTAACATGCAAATGGCTTGGGATTTCTTCAGATCTTATCTGAATACAATGCAAATGGAGGAGTTTCCTGTCTTGGAGATTGTCAAACCAGTGAGCTGGAGGCCTAGCCAATTTTCCTCACCATAGCGCTAACCAGAACAAAAAACTGGTTCTAGGAAAATGCTAAATAATCTATTCTATTACTAAATTCTGAATATAATCACAAAAATCTTTCATGGATCACTATTAAAAATTGAGAGTGATCTTTAGTAGAAAAAAAAAAGATTAAAGTAAATTTCCTATTGATAACTTCCATGAGCATCACTGTTGCATCTTTCCTTTGAAAAATCCATAATGTCTGCATACAAAGGAGTTTAAATAATTAAACTTATCAAAAAATTGTGTATTCATAAAGTCTTCATTTTGCAACAGGGAACAACTAGTGGGACTGGAGTTCACCTCAGACCTTGTGGAAGTAATATTTATGATTCATCACTAAAGAGGCTGGAAAAATGGTCAACTCTTTGTACCATCCCAGAAAGTACCAGACTCCTCCTGTCATGCCCCATTATTACAAGAGTCAGAGCTGATCAAGAATAGATTCTTACTATCATATCTGCACTGGAGCTGTTCAATCCTCATCTTCCAGCTATGACAAAGTTTAGAAGTATCTGCAAAGTCTGGTGGGTGATGAAATATTTTCTATACTACAACACCTTCCCCCTCACAGACAAAATGTTACAAGCTTCTTGCTACTATGTCTATATTTCTGAGGTGAGGTATTGTAATTATTTATACTATTTACATTGTTTGGACTGTTGTCCTCATCTTTATTGTCATATTCATAACATTTCAACTGTTGTATGCACCAGCCTTCTTCAGGAATTTCAAACTGAACCCTTTATTTAGTCCATGTGGGTAGATTGTTCTAGTTCCACATGCCATGCCTTTTCTGGATATTTCAGTTATTTGGCTTTTAGTAACTCTCCAAGCTTTTGTTCACCTCTGTTGTGAACTCACAACTCTTTGGGTCAAGTCACTAGATTACTTCAACCAATGCTTTTATACACTGGGCCATGTATCCTTGGGGATGTCGTGAACAATAAAGATGAGGACAACAGTTTGAATGATGTAAATAGTGTAAACTCTTGCTACTCTGTCACTATTTTCCTGGCAAACCATTCCTTAGTTTTACCAATTCTAACCTTTACAGCTAAGAACCACCACTTTCCAAGAGCTGCTACTTTAAAGAACAGACTCCCAAGAGGATGCTTCCCTAGTAACTATAATCTTAAACTCTTCAAGTCTCAGGTCAACCATTATCTACTTTCATTAATCTCATTCAGTAAAACTACTTGGAGTGGCTCCTGGATAAAAAAAAGGAGGTCCTAAGGTGTAATTGACCCATTAACCTTAGATAATTTGGAATTTCTGTTATTGAATCCTATAGATCAACTGTGAATGAGGGATGTGCTTAATGGGTTAATAAAATTTGAAGATTTTTGGATTACTCCTGGATCTTATATTTACTAGGCATGATTTTTTTTTTACTTGTTGTTTTTTTTTTTTTTTTTTAAACTATAGTTGCAGAAAGAAAATGCAGTGGATTCATGGTTGGTGCAAGGGTCTCATGACCCACCCCAAACTATAATATAGCGCCCCCCACCCCAATCTACTACATCTCAATTTTCAGAAGGTAGTATTCATATAAAATGCAACTTTTATTCTAATCTAGTTTATGTACATTAATAGATCATATACAATATAAGTGAACAATTCAACTAGAAAATTTGAAAATGAATACACTGTATCTAAGTACAAATCAGAGACACGTCATAATTTATCATTCCATCTTAAATAAATCAACAATGTTTTACAACAAATTTTTAACATCAACCTAATATTTTTATTGTTAAAAAGTTTTAAAGAATTTTAACACATTCATCATCATGGATAAAAAAAAATAGTGAATTTTATATAGTTATTTTGAGACTTAGCATGAGCAAAACAAATTCACGAATTTAGATGAAAAAAAAAAAAAAGAATGATTCCAGAATGATGACAAAACCCACCAAAAGTTTTCATCCTTTAATAGTTGTGTTTAGTTTAATTTGTAACATATATAAATGTAGGTAGAAAAAAGCAAACATTAATAAGATAACAAGGGTTGTAAAGCACTGTCAGCACCTCCAATCATGCTTGCTCTGTCCACAGTTGGGGAGTGGGAGCAGATACTATGCACTAACCCTGAGTGAATTAGCAGTTAAAATACAGAAAATTGAAATGACACAGTTCAAATTCTGTTTTAGGCACTTTGCAGTTTATTTCATTACGTTCTTCAGAAAGCCATAACTCTGAATAGTAGAGCAAACTAGGCTCTCTAGCCTTGATAGGGCATCCAGTTTAGGAATTTAACTCCGAACTTACAAGATTTAAGATGATTTTGGTTCAACTAATGTTACAAGAAAATCACGTGCTTCTGAGGAAAGATATACAATGTTTTGATAGAGGCATAGATTTGTTAGCATGTTGAGAAAATTTAGATACGAGCAATTGTACAACTTATTATATTAATATCAAAAGCATGTTCCTGTTGACAGAAAATTGACTCAAGTCAGATTTAACAAAAAACAATTAGAAATAATAGAGGATTAAAGAAAAAAGCTCAATATTTTAAAAATTTAAATTTAAACATTTCAATTGGAACAAATTTCAAACAACTGCAAAATTAGTTCAAATGGAAACAAAATCTTGAAATACTTCCTGGAAGGACATGGCACATAGAAAAAAACAAAAAATAGACAATATTGATGCATAACAAAATGGTTGACAATTTATCCACCCTTCTTTAAAATTTTGTTGGCTATCTTCTATAGAAAATTTCATTGATAGGTGTTTTAATATATTCACAATTGTTTTCTATTCTTTTTCTCAAATAAAAAAAGCATTGTCATAAAGCTTATTGCAAAGTTTGACCAATGCTCATCAAACAAAAAAAGGTCAGTTTTATTTAGAATCAGAAATAAATAGTTGAAATTTCTAGGACATAAAATGAGGAAAGAGGGCTTAGAAAATTTGACACTTTTATTCAAAAGAAATAACTTCTTTTAAACAAACATTTTTTTTAAGACAGTTTTTTCTTCCTTATTACCCAGAATGAAACCATTTTATTTTTTCAACCACAAAGGAGTCAAAAGCAAGCAGCCTTCCAGCCTGAATTAGATCTAAATATCCTTAAACAGCTTCTCCAATTCCTGCATCACTATAATTAATTTAAGGATACATCCCCCACCCACATTTCACAAAATGTCAATTTGTGACATTTGGTAACAAAGCTAAATAAGGAAATAGTCTGGATGACATTTGCTTCTAACAAATGAGAAACGGGCAAAAGCCACATTTTATTTTTTTTTCCTACTCCAATGTTGCCAACCCATCGGTCGATAGAGAACCTTGGTGTATAGTGGCATGATGATTTTTTTTTTTTTTTTTATCAATGGAACTAATTTAGGGTTGAATATCTGCATACAAATGAAGCTGAAACCAATAAGTTCTTGTCTATGATGCCTGAAGACAGAAAAACAATGCCACAGCTGCTGCCAGTGAATGTTTCAGGGACAAAGACAAAAAAAATCTTAACAGAAAAATTGGTTGTGTTAAATTTAAGTCAAGCATTAGGAAACGAAAAAAACAAAAAAGTTACATGCAACAAATATTTGGTTATGTTGACTAATTGATCTTTCATTTCCTTTTTGTTGCTTTTTCAGGCAATTTTCTTCCATATGCAGTGTCCCTTCAGGATTTGGTCAGTCAAGGCTCCCCACAACTTCCTGCCCTTTGTAGCTCTTAGCAGTGTTTACCTTTTCACTGTCTCTTCTAATCCCTGTTCTGCCAACAATTTACACAAACTCATTAGGTAGGTTATTCATTGCTTTCCCCTATCTTGCTTTCAACATGTCCTGTGAGCATCATGTTTTCCAAGCTTCTTTTCCTCATTATGAAGCTTACTGCCAAATAACATTGAAATGCTGGTTCTTGTATTTTTACTGAAGTTAAGCAACATCGAGCCTGGTTAATACCTAGATGGGTGACCGTTTGGGAATACAAAGTGCTGTAAGCTTGGATGTATGAGTGGTGTAATGGATAATGGCTTGGAATTGTTAATAGGAGAGCAGAGTTCCAATTCCTGTTGGTTTTGTTATATTCACTTACATGTAAATAGCCTTGGGAAAGGTATGAATTCACATCTTCTCCTCCCAGCTATGGGTTAATTAATAAGACTTATATCACTAAACCATTATTACCTCAAAAAAAAAAAAACTTTTTAAATGTAAAAATATTTCTTGGCTTCAAATAACTTGCAAAGGGTGGGAATCTCAGACAGATTGATTGGTTCAAAACTATTCAGGAATTGTTCATTTTTCTCATTGCTAGTTCTTTAAACATTTATTATTGACTATTTTTATAATGTTGTTCATAATGGCATTTTTGGCCTTTTGTTGTAGAAACAGAATCATACCATTGTATATGAAGATCAATAGTGTTACGATGAGAAATGATGACTAATTTTCATGAATCATTTGAGCTAGCATTCTGATCTTCATCTGGAATGCTACAATAAAATCACCAAATGTATTCTTTGAATTGCCTCAAGAATATATACTGTTGCATTCCATAATTCCCATATGTAAATTCTGTCTGAATTTCTGGGATGAGAAGTTATCATTACATTCATGGTGGAGTAATGGATAGTGGCTGGAATTGAGGAATTGGATAGCAGAGTTCAAATTCCACCAAATCCATTACATTCACTTATGTGCTAATACCCTTGAGAAAGGTATGAATCCTCTTCTCCCTCCAGCTATGGGTAAATAGCAGGACAGACTGGGTTCTATAACCTTGGATGACAACTGGTCTACTGCAGAAAGAAATGGCAACCGACTATGGGAAAAAAATCTGCCTTGTCAGTCATGTATCGAAAGATACATGATTGCCTAAGCATGTATCACACATGGCACATAACTGACTAATATAAACATTAGACTAACATTCTTATCTTTGTATTATCGTAATGTTTTGACTGTGTGCACTTGAACTTTTATCAGGCATATGTTGATCCAGGTATCATTTATCACAATGTTTTGACTGCTGTGTACTCTGGCTTTTATCAGTTGATTCAGGTATCCTTTACAAAATTTAAAACTGAACCCTTTATTAAATTTATGGGGTAGATTGAAGAGGGAAGTTGGTTACATTTATGTTTAAATATCCTTGGGAAAGGTATGAATTCATCATCTCTTCTCCCCTAGCTATGGGTATTGTGTTCAAGCATGAAATAGACTGTGTCTGCTTTATATATATATATATATATAAAAATGTGTGTGTGTGTGTGTACACAAAACCTGAAAAGGGTCATTTGGGGACCTTGTTCACACTATGTGCACCAGTTCTGTCTATTCGTCTCTCCCAAAAAGTGTGGGTAGTCCTGCACAAGCCTTCACCACCATAATCAAATCATATATACAAGGAGAAGTTTTGTACTTTTTGTTTGTGTACTCCCATACGTCAAAAACAACAGTAGTATGCATGCATATATATATACATACTATATACATACATACATACATACACTGCGTGCCAAATTATTATCGAAATAATTTTTTTCTAATATTTCAAAAACCCTCCAATCAATTCACAGAAAATTTTCACAGACCTACGCAATCACTGAAATTTTTGTACTGATCTGCGCAATGTAAACAAACTGGCGCCATATTTGTTATCAGCATGGTTATTTGAGAGTGCCAAATCATTAGAAAAGTGTAAGAATTTAGTGAAAAGATGGGTCGTAAAAACAGTTTAAGTGATGCTGAAAAGAAAACTATCACCTCAGAACTCTCAAAAGGTAAATCTACCCTAGAAATTTCTAAAATGATAGGGAGGTGTCATAAAAAAAAAACTTCACGGCTGACCCTACACAAGTACGCAAAAGGGCAGATAAAGGCAAGCCGAAGGTTATTTCATATCGTCTCATGTCACGACTTAAACAAGAGGCTATGAAGGACCCTGGACTTACCAGTCAAGAGCTTTTCAGTCACATTAGGAATCCTACCGTGTCTAAAAGTACTCGGTGTCGGTATCTGAGGGAAATAGCAACAACAGTCAAACCTGTATCGAAGCCTCCATTGACGAGAAATCACATTCAAAATCGATTGAAATGGGCTGAGGACAATATGAAGATTGACTTCTCTAAAGTTTTGTTCACAGACAAAACTCGAGAAACACTTGATGGGCCAGATAGATGGTGCAAAGGCTAGGTAATGTATGGACAGAATCGCCATCAGCGTTTGAGATGCCAACAAGGTGGTGGAGGCATAATGATCTGGGGTGGTATTATTGGAAAAACATTAGTGGAGCCCATGGAGAGTACCAGACATCATCAAAATGACTGCTGAGGCATACATAAGCGTTTATGAAGGAGCATCTTGAACCATGGATGAAAAAGCAAAGCGTTGCCTTCAGAAGAGCCATTGTTTTTATGCAAGATAATGCTCCCTCACATGCTGCTCACAAGACTGAATATTTGAAACACTTAGGCTTCGATGGACCTCGAAAAAGTGGCCAGCAAATTCTCCGGATTTGAACCCAATCGAAAACCTTTGGAGCATCATGAAGCGAAGACTATACACCAACGGATGACAATTCAGGAGCAACGCTGAGTTGTGGAAAGCAATTCTTGACATATCTCACGGCATTACAGCAGATGACATCCTACAATTAACAAATTCTATGGATCGTCGACTTCTTCAAGTAATTTCAAAACAGAGAAAGCACATTCCCTATTAATTTGTTTATAACTGTGCCTTTGTTTGTATCTGTTATTATTTGTTTGATTATCTTATTTATTAGGTTCTTTTGATCATAAACATTCATGTGCAACATTAATGAATGTTTTGTTTGATCAATTCTGGGAATTTTACTAAACCTTTCTAATAATTTGGCACGCTCAAATCACTGTGCTGATAATAAATATGGTGCCAGTTTGTTTACATTGTGCAGATCAGTACGAAAATTCCAGTGATTGCACAGGTCAGTATTGCCAATGTTGTGTGAAAATTTTGTGTGAATTGATTGGACGTTTTTTGAAATATTAGAAAAAAAGCTATCTCGATAATAATTTGGCATGCAGTGTACACACACACACACTCAATGATGGTAAAATTAAATTAATTCAAGATGTTATTTCTTGTTGACCGAGTATCACTTTTATAAAATTGGAAAACTGAAAATATCTGTTGTCTGTTAAAATAACATTTTAATTCGTAAATATATTATTCAGCAAAGAAATCCAGGCTGTAGAAGGCAAAAGAGGAAGAGAATTTATTTCATTATTATCTTTCAAGCTTTGGTCTACATAACATTAAATGATTTATCAAGTGTTGAAAATATGATCATTTTAAAATCATACAAAACAACCTTGTAACCCATTGGGTCACTTGTTGCAAAGAAACTATGATGAGAGAAAGATTATCATTGAATTTGTTCCCTCGCAGGTCATATTACCTTCAAAGTATTATATACAAATGTAAGCTACTTTTTTATTCATATCACAAGTCCTCTAATCCAATAGTACTATTCAAGCATCACATGTACTGCAGCTATAACAGAAATGGGTGTAAGATAGCCTGATGAAAAAATTCAGTCTGCCCTATTAAGGTTCTTAAATTAATCTTCTTTCTCCTAGATTATCTACCATTCAAGGCAAGAGAACCCAGTCTGTGCCAATATTTAACCCATAGCTGGAGGAACATAGATTCATGACTTTTCCAAGAGCATTAGTGAAAAGTTAACTAAAAAAAAATTTCAGAATTTTAACAGTCTACTCCACAATATTCAGTCACAGACCACCCAGATATTTTATATTCATTAGTGAATGCTGGACAATTTCCTCAGAGATGAAGGAGAGGCATGAAAGCAACAGAAACGTTTTTTCTACAGAAAAATGCTGAGGATGCCATGGACCAAATATGTAACAACAAAGTTTTAGAGAAAAAGGAAACAAGAAGGAAATTTATACTTAACATCAGGAAGAGGCAGTTATAACTTCTGGGGTGCATAATAAGGAAGAAGGGCTTGGAAAATCCGTTACTCACAGGATAGATTGAGGGACAGAGGAAAACGATGCATAACATACTTGATAAGCTGGAGAAAATGGATGGCAGAACAGGGTTTAGAAATAAGAAAAAGACAATTTATTTAGAACTGCAAGGGAGAAGAAATTGTGGAGAGCCATGATCACCTACATCCTGAGGGGACACAGCAGAATAAGCAGCAGTGCATTTTAAGGTTACCTTAATTCAATACATCTACTCATGATTAATTGTTTTAGTCACTTAAAGGTTAGACTGACAGGTATACAAAAATCAGATTCTTTATCAATAGACACTAAAAATACAATTTGACTTTTCTGAGCATTACTAAAAATGTTGGGTAAGTGGAAAGAACTAATTTTTTTTAAATCATTTTTTTATATTGCAAAAAAAAATTATTAAATTTTATAAAAAGTTAATAGGGGGTGTCCAGTTTGCTATGTAAATTGATTACCACGCTATGGAAACCAAAACAATATGCTTAAAGATGTGATGTCTTAAAATGTAAAGAAATAAATAAAAAAAATGGAATTCATAATCTGGAGTGATTGTTTCATTTACATATACTTATTAATCAATTCCAGATTATGAAATTCAAAAAATTAAAAAATTTTTTTACATTTTAAGAATTATATTTGATTTATCCATTTTTTGTGGGTCATTTAAAAAATAAAAATTTAAAAGATGATATTCAGAATCTGAGGAGTTTAATCTATAGTAACATGAAAAAAAAAAAAAAAAAAAAAAATGAAACGAAAAAAAAAGTTCATTTCTGGTCACAGTGCCTATTGGACAAATGTCGATATTGAGTAATAAGCATGTAATTGTGTGGAAAGAAGCCATTTTCCAGACAGAGACACTAAATTACGAAAATTAGGCAGAAAATAAGTGGTATTTATTTAATTCTGTTGCATGAATACACAAGTCAGTATTCGTGATAATACATCTGTCTCATCAAAATCAATCATAAGCCATTTTTCTTGATCAATATCTAAGAAGACAAAACATCTGGCCTACATCTGAAGTTATAACTAATATGATAATAATAAGAATAAAGGACATTTGATCACTTCACAAGTGATGTATTTTAGTTGAGTGTTTATAAGGTTGAATTTCATAATTCTCAGTTTGCAGATTTCTTTTTTTTATTCCAACAGTTGAGGCATTGTCAGCAAAATATACTGTGACCAGACTTGGCATATACACAGGTACAATATATATAAGCGGACACAGTCTATTTTATGCTTGAACACAATCTTCAGGGCTGGAGACTGTATTCAAGCATGAAACAGACTGTCGCCATTCGGTGTTGACCCCAGGGTCCACTTTTATATTTATATACACTATCCTTGATATTGAGCACTTTTACCCTTAAATATAGCATACATTAAAATTATATTTTTATCATATGTAAGTCACAGAGGGTCCCTCTATAAAACCCTAGAGTTGGTATGCTGAAGTTAACATCAATCAGCTAAGTGACAAACTTTTTACCTGAATTAATTTTATATATATATATATATATATATATATATATATATATATATATGATATATATTTTTTATATATCAAGAACAATATTGGGAAAATGTATGACAAAGTGACTTGTGACACATTTTGTCCTTCATCGGACTAAATTTGTTATGTTGGTGCTACTACACATGACTGGAGGATGCTGGGAATTAAACTTTTTAAAATTAAAATAAAATGTTTTTTTTTATTTTATTTCATTTCATTTTCATTCGTTTTCTTTTCATTACTTTTGTTAGTAGATATCTCACACTGTGATGATAGAAGTTCTACCAGAAATGGTGAAATGTTGTAAGAGCCAGGGTGCAAATTTACTGTAGATGACCTTGTAATCAAGGCACTCTCTTGACATTTTTGTTGTAGTGAGAATTGTTTTCTCCTTTGATCAGAGTAACATTTTTTATGTCAAAAATTGTGGTCAGTCGCATTACGGTGAGCCATCAACTCATTTGATGTATGATTTTGTAAAACATCGCTTTTGTGTTCATATAATCATTTATTTATATTGTACTATGTACTTTTTGTGACAATTATTACAGAGTAAATTCCTCCTTCAGGTCTTAGCTTATTGTACAACAAATTAAAATGCCCAGCATCCCTTGGTCATGCACATGTGTAGTTGTGCAAAATATAACAAATTTAGTCTGAAGAAGTCCTAAAGGACGAAACGCATCACAAGAAATCTTTTTCCATTTTATCATACATTTTTTCCTATATATATATATATATATATATATATATATATATATATATATATATATATATATATATAGATAGATAGATATTAGGTTGGTGCAAAAATAATGTGGTTTTCTCACATAGTAACATATGTGAGAAAACGACATTATTTTTGCACCAACCTAATATATGATTTGACACAAGATAGAAATCCATATTTTTCATAGCAGAAAAAGACTTTTTATATTTCTATTACAAAATTCTAACAATCAATAACACAAAAACAATAAAAAAATCTTGAACAAGATATGCTAATTACATGTCTGATCAATATTGAATTTTACATCTCTTAGATATTAAATGATAAAAATTATGAAATTGAATTCTCTGTTGAGAGAGAATATGACTTAGTTACAAACAGGATCTTTTATAGCCAGAACAAAGCTCGAGCTTTATAAAACCAATTTGCAAGACATGTTGGGCACCTGAGTATGAGGTAATAAGCTGGCCTGCTTGATTAATACTTAGTAGCAAGTTTGATACTAAGTGCCCTATACTTATGACCTTATGCCAAACTAAGGTAAATGATGATTCACAAGACACCTGTGTAATCATACTAACTTATTTCATAGGAAAGAATTCTTTTCATCATGAGTCTTCAAATATTTAGCTTCCCACCCAATCTACTAGCTTCCTTTTAGTTTTCTCTTGCCATTATTATTAATGTCTTTTCATATTCACACCATGTCAGGTGGTTACCACTAGAGATTAACTGACAGCACATTTCCAGAACCTTGCTCAGTATTATTTCAGATTACAAAACTTCCATGGATTCCACCAATCTGATATCTTATGTTTTGAACAAAGTTTCAAAAGCTAAATCTTCATGTTCTATAGCATCATTTCCTGGGTAAAGATTTGGTATTTATGTATTACATCTGTTTGCAAAGGATGATTAGTCCTTTCTTCTTCCTTTCATCAACTAAGTTCTTTCAGTACCAATCCTGAATATGCCATCATCACAGTGTCATATGTGTAGTGTATGTTAAGGTTATATTTGTTGATAAATTCTAATAGGATGAATTATTTTTATGACTCGAGTCATATTTGTTCTGTAAGCAATATTTTTCAAGCAATGATGTGAAAACTGGTCTGCTTAGATCCTCCAGTATTTCACTGCTGTTCTATATTTTGTTTATCACTTCACTAATGTTATCAGTTGCCAAATCATCCTAGACTATCAACATTACTATGATTATCCCATCTAGTTTAGCTGCTTTGTTTCAACATTGAGTGCAAAACTGCATTTCTAATTTTTTTTTGTTGGTAGTCTATTTTGATTTTAGTTCCTTGTTTGGGGTTTTCCAAGTCCACAAGTATCAGGGATGTTCTTTGAACCAAGAGTTAGTTATTAGTGGGTCATTTGCTGTGCATCATCGAGTATTTTTCTCTACAAATTCTTTGAGATATTTGTATGATTCAAATCCATATTTATGAACAATTCCCGCTATTTTTCCCTTCCAACCTTGGCATGTAGATCCCCCATGAGGTAGGACACTAATTTCTTGTGTTTTGCTCCAGGAATTGACATTTTCAACTGATGTAAAACTTATCTATATTTTTGTTTGACTCTCTATACAGTTGCATTTATCACCACGATGGCCATATTGAAGTGATTTTTGAAGTGTAGCTTAGATGTGGCACAAAGCCAAAAGTATGGGACACCCAGTAAGGATTGAACTCACTACTCAGTTGTAATTGTTCTAGCGAGTCAAGCTTGCTATTACACCACCTTGAGGTGCACCTATTGGCCATATTGAATGGCTTCTCTTCTTTTCACCAGAAGAACTATCTGATAGTTGCCAGTACCCCAAAACACACTTCCTCTTGTCTTTATCTAATATTAGTCCAACTCCTCTTTCTTCCTCCTGAGGATATAGTCAAGACTTAACTTTTCTCCAAAATATTCTTTTTCTCAGCAATCTATTGATTGTTTTTGGCAAATATTGGACCACTTGCCAAATTTTATATAGTTTATAGGTAGAAAGCATGAACACAATATATTACCTAAAGGCTAGCCTGACAGGTACCTTCATAATTGTTTGGACACATCAGAAAAAGAAATCAATAAAAGCAATGGTTCAACATTTGCCAAAGAACAGGTGCTCTTTATTCACCCTGCCACAATTAAACGTTGCCAGAATTTAAAAAGGAACTAACGGTGAAGTGGAGGAATTAACAATAATCATATGGAAATTGCTTCCAGAGATTGTGTGTGTGATAGGTGGTGATGAATAGAGATACAAAAAAAAAAACCTTATTCTAATTCTGCAACTATTTCAAACAAATTTTACATTCAATTCAACCCTTTATGTAAGGGTGACAGATAAAATATATATTATTTCCTTATTTAGCAAACATACATATTTGACATCAAGGACACAGATTTTGTACTGAAATAAGTTTTGAAAATTTGCATAACACAGGAATTCAGTTTACTGTCTGGATTTTGTAACCTAGGGAATTACTGAAAAGAATAATCAAACAAAGGTTGGTAATGAACAATAATACTTAGGACAAGAACAACACATAAGATTCGCCAGTGGTGTGTAGAAGTAGTCAACTGCTAGTAGTGAATCAAGTCAATTCCACAATGAATCTCCAACTGCAAACCAACATACAGTATTTACTACTGTATTTATGTGCAAGGGGACATACCCATTATCATCCATAGGTATGCTACAACACTGGCATAGATAACCTTCCGCTGGGGTTAGTATAGGCTTATGAAAACCCTAACCTTCACAAGGATAGTTTTCAAGGACTTATTTCAGGGAAAAGTGCATCCTTGACACTGGCAAATATGGTAATTTACAATGTAGATAAAATAGTCAATTTGAAATGCTGGCAGTTGTCTTTCTCATTATTCAAGAAAGTGATGACTTTTTCAAGAAAAATGGTCATTATTTATTTATTAATTTACTGTGTATTTATTATTTTTATTTACCTAAATACATATTTTATTTATTATGGTCACTATTTGTTTATTCTTTAGGTTAATTGTTCATCATTTGTTTATATAAAAAAAAAGAATGTCACTTGTCAAGCTTATTTCATGAAAACTATTAAATTGTAGCGGTAAATTTATGTATTTTACAAAGTGACTAAAATTTATTAATTATTTATGTTTCAATTTTTTCTTTTTATAAAGAAAAAATTTGTTTTAATTGATTGATTTGTTTTCTATGGGTTATCAACCATTTGCAAGTTATTTAAAGCCACAAAATATTTTAGATTGTAAGAATTTTTTTGGAGATAATAATTTAGCTGTACAAGTCTTACTAATTAACCCATAGCTGTGAGAAGATCTGGATTCATACCTTTCCAAAAGGTATTTGTGCATAAGTGAATATAATGAATCCAACTAAAATTGATTTAGTAATACAATTATTACTAATTAACCCATAGCTGAGAGGAGAAGAGGTGACTTCATACCTTTTACAAGGGTATTTGCATGTAAATGAATATAACAAACCTGACTGAAATTGGGACTTGGGTCTCTGATTAACAATTCCAAGCCATTATCCATTACACCACCTGCACATCCAAGATAATGGCCCGTTATATTCCCAAACAGTCACCCATTAAGTTACTGACCATGCTTGACATTGCTTATTTTTGGTGATTCATACCTGAACCGGTGTTTCAAGGCAATATGGCCTTTCTAATTTGAGAGAGAGAGTTTTCAATTCCTAATGTTTAATGTTTATTTCTATTGTTTCCTTATAAAGAAATGACTAATATTGTCATTATCATTTATTCTATATAACAACTGATTCTTCCTATTAACATTCAAACAGTTATTTTTAACAGTAACAATAATTGGTCTATTAATAGGAGACCAATGAGAATCAAAGATGACTCAATGTAACCCAGCTAGATGCCTTGTGCAGGTTGGTATGGTTAAAATGGTTTGCGGTAAGCCACAGCAACCCTCACTTCCTACTTCTACAATCCCAGGGCATACAAGTGTCCAGCATCTGGGAAGAGAAAGCAAGCCACAGGGGATGCCATATAATATCATATAAGACCAACTTATAAACTTCCCTTAGGTTTCTCCCTCTGGATTTTCCAGGTTGATTTGAATTAATACATTTTCCTTCCCCTGGACCAGTTGCCACCAAAGAACTATAGAACATAGGTGGAGGTGGGGTAGAGATAGATTCATACCTTTCCTAAGGGTATTAGCACATAAGTGAATATAATGAATTCAAACTAGGCTCTTCATTACTCCACTGTGCCTCCTAAATTTGTATGTGTGTGTGTATAGATATATATATATATTTATGGCTTTGAAAATGATGGAATGCATTCTTTTAAAAAGAACCTTCTTTTGCCTTTCTTCAAAAAGATTTGTGAGAACAATAATCAAAAATGGCACAACTGAAAAGTTAAACATGGTTTTTAGAAGCAGTTTACATCATTTTTGAGAAGAGTAATAATTGTCAATATACACTGTCATACTTATTGTTCTTATGTAGGTCATTATAGACATTATTACAATGTTTCGGCCAAGTACTCTCTAGTCATCATCAGGTGTCCATTGTTTGGTTAATATGGGATATCTGTTGATTATTGTACTATTTTGTCCTTGTGATGTTGATTATTGCTCATTTCTGTTGAATCAATGCTTCACTATCTGATTATATGAACAATCAATAGATGACAATAGCACCTGTATAACCAATTCTTATCCATTATGCCACTATCCCAAAGGACATCAGTTCAAAACAATCCAGGTATATTACTCTTCATTAATCAGATATTTAACTGTCAAACAATGTTTTTTATTATTTACATGCTGACTATTGTCCTATTTTTGTTGTCACTATGTTTTGGACATTGTGCCTTCATCAGGGGCATGTTGAACCAGGTAACCTATAGAAAATTTCAAATTGAACCCTTTATTTAATCTATGGCTTCAGATTATTATCATTCCACTGTCAATAGGGATATCTCTTCTAGTTTTTTATTTTTTTATTTAGTGCTCAGTTATTGCTCACGGTTTCTAAATCCACTAGGCTATTTTCCTGAGGGACAATTCCGTGTAGAGAACTTAGAAACTGGGCGAACAATAACTGAGCAAAACTAAAAAAAAAATAAGAACTAGATGTGATATCCCTAGATGTGTGCAGTTAAATGAGAACAATTTACCCCAGAAGATTAAATAAAGGGTTCAGTTTGAAATTCTTTATAGGCTACCTGGATTGACATACACCTGATGAAGGCCGAAGAATACAATGGCCCAAACATGGTGATAACAATAACAAAGATGAGAACAATAATCTGCAATGTAAATAATGATAACTCCTCATCTTAGAAATTATTGGTTTCTATCTTTGGAATCCTAGTCATCTACTTTTTACAAATGGCCACTTTATTTGGCAAGTCTTTCTCTTAACCTTTTTTCTTTCATCAACATCCAAACAAAGCCAAACAAGGTGAAAAATCAATGCTATTTGTTTGGAGTGAAGCCATGTCTGTGGGTTACGTATAAACTTTCTTATTGTCTGGTCATCATTCATGGCCACCCACATAGCACACTGAATAATGTCTACTACAAATAGTACCAATATGGAATAATATTAATTTAAGGGATGATATCGTCATTGCAATAGGGAAGTGGTGGGCAAACTATGGCCTGTGGGTCACATCGGCTCATGAGGTAAACTATGGCTCATGGATCACATCTGGTTCATGAGGCAAAATATGGCTTGTGGGTCACATCCGGCAGATTTGGGTGTGGCTTCTGAAAGCATTTCAAAAGAAAAAGGTTGTTTTTTTTTTGTTTTGCATGGTTTTGATTTTTATCAGGTTTTTAAATATAAGATATAATAGAAATGTATGACTTTAATTTATTAGTTTCATTGAATCTTCATGAAAAAAAAAAAAAAAATGATCAAATTTCTAAAAGTCACTAGGTCATGTTAAACTAGCTGACACAAATTTAGTTAGTGTATTCAGTTTACAATATATCACATAGTGGTTTTCATCACTTTCAACATATTAGTTATTGGTTATTAGTAATTATCAATGAATGCTCATGAATCAAGTATCTTTGTTATTTGTGGTCTGCCATGAAACCACCAAACATGTGGTCCTTATAAAAAAAATAAAAATGTTTGCCCACTCCTGTATTAGAATATCAATTTACACATTTACCAGGTGTTGGATAGAGATAAGAGCAAAATGTGTTGGTATTGATTTTTTGGTGACATTGATTATTTAGCCACCCTATTGTTATCTGAGTTTTAAGATCAATACTCTAGATTTGTACTTATCACAATCAATGCTTATATACTTGTAAAATTTGCCAAGTGATATGAAGATTTGCTACAGAGTTCAAAAAATAAAACTTCTGAACATTGTTAAAAGACAGTTTTGTTTTCTAAAAATCTGTTGATCAATATGATTGATCTCAAACTGAAAGATCATTCAAATTTTCTTTTATGTGATGTGTCCTCTCAGGACATGGATGATTACGGCTTTCCACAACTTCCTTGTCTGTTGCAGTTCTTAGCAATGTTTATTATCATCCTTCCCACATGGTTCTAACATCCATTTACACAGATTTGTTAAGTAGGTTACTTGATGTTTCCCCTCTTGCCTTCAATATATCCTGAGAGTGTCAAGTTCTCAAAGTCCTCTTTCTTCAAAATTTCAACTATTCTAAGTGACCTTTTTGTTTCCATTTCCCTAAAATTTTTTTGCTCACCTGTTCCATCCATGGCATTCTCAGTGTTCTTCTGTAGAATCCCTATCTCTGTTACTTCAAATTCTATTTTTTTATCTGTGAGGAAATTAACCAGAATTCATTGCCATATAGGAGGATTGATTATACAGCAGTTCAGCACTCCTCTTTGCTTCTAATGAAATTATCATGTTTCTTTTTCATATCTTGATTAGCTTTTGGAAAGGCAACTTTCATTATTTCAATTTTCTAACAGTAAACTTTTACAGGGATCCAATGTATAGAGAATATTTAAATCTTTATTTCAACTTTGGTAATGGAAACAGTAAAAACAGCTGAAATTTCTTTGACACATAATGAGGAAGGAGGGCTTGGAAAACTTAACTCTCACGGGGCATATTGAAAGCAAGAGAAATAGAGGAGGGCAGTGAGCCACTTACCTAACAAACTTGTGTGAATGGATGATGAAAAGAGGGGTGAGGGCTTAGCAAATAGAGAAAAACTGCTAAGAGCCACAAAAGATAGAAAGTTGTGGAGAGCCATGATCGCCTATGTAGACGACTTAAATGCCTAGGGAGTGCCTTAATTGCAAGGTAATCTGCAGTATAATTGATCTTACAACATTTCACCATTCCTGGCAGATCTTTTAATATTACAATATTACAAAAATGATGGAAAGAAAAAAGACTCTAAATGAATTCAACTGGATAAAAAAAAAAAAAAGAAAAAATCTGAAATTCCCATCTGTTGTGTGCAAGGCCTACCAATATAATAAATTTAGTCCAATAAAATCCTGAAGGATGAAACACATCAAGAATAATTTTTTTCCACTGTCATACAATTTCCCCACTATATATATAAAATATATTTTCTGTTTATACATTATTTTTATAGATACAATTTTTTATGTAAATGCTCTGTTTTTAATTAAACAGTATTAGTTACATTTACCGGTCTGAATGTTCAAGAAATTTCATAGAAAATATGCGTTCTCCAACAGGAATCGAATCTGTATTCCTATATTGAAACAGTCATTTGATCTGATGTGCTATAGACAAATGCCTGTTTAGCAAAGTCTAAGTTACTGTTTTTAAACATACAATCTTCAGTGATTTTTCTTGATCAATCTAACAAGACACTTCTTTGTAGCTAAATGGTATAACACATCAGATCAAATGACAGTTTCCATATAGGAATACAGGTTAGATTCCTGTTGGAGAACACATATTTTCTATGAAATTTCTCAAACATTCAGGCCAGTAAATGTAATTAATATTGTTTAATTAAAAATAGAGCATTTATTTAAATAAATTGTATCTATAAAAATAATGTATAAACAGAAAATGTATTAAATAATTGTTGGACTTAATCAATTTCATTATTATATATATATATATATATATATATATATATATCTCAATAGGTTGCATTGCCATTGTATTATTTTTATATTAATAAAGAATGAAAAAAAGTCCAACTCCCATCCATCCATCATAATTGCAAGTCCTGTAAATCATTAGTCAGAGCAATATCACATGTACTGTAGTGAATGTATCTAAAACAAGACTGTCCTTTGGTCTTCAAGCTGGTTTTGAATTCTGAGTTGTCCTCCCAGACTGGCAACCAACCAAGAGAACCTAGACTGCTGTTATTTAACCCAGAGCTGAAAGATAGATTCATGTCTTTTCCAAGAGTATTTGTATAAAGTGAATCAAACAGACTTGGCCGGAATTTGAATTCAGTATGCCTATTCCATTTTCCATACCAATAACTATTATGCTACATCGATTATTCCTTTTGAAGATCTAGCTCTTCTGGTACGACTATCTTTTGGAAGCTAATATTAATGCATATAAATGTCAATTAATATACAACTAAGATAAAATAATATCCAGGAATCATATCTGCATTCAAATGTATATATTCCGAGTAAGAGAAAAAAATATATTTAAAATCTATATTTGCATTCATATGTATGAGATGACAATCGGAAAAAAAATCTTAGTTTTTGCCAACATGTTTTGTCTTCTGACTTTTTCAAAAATGAAATTGAAATGTTTTTGTTGTTATAGTTACATTAAAAAATCCAAATTTAAAACGAGAGAGATGCTTCTGTGTAAACCTCTTTCTGGTTAATGTAAATTTCCATTAAACTAAGAGGTTTTTATTTATTTTATTAAATTTGGATTTTTTAATGTAACTATAACAACAAAAACATTTCAATTTCATTTTTGCTTTGAAAAAGTCAGAAGACGAAACGCGTCAGTAAAAAACTAAGATTTTTTTTTTTCCAATTGTCATCTTATAACAATTTGTCCTGTCCACAGAATTGATCAGGGAATTTAACTATTCATATGTATATATTCCAAGTAAGAGAGAATTTTATATTTAACTGGAAAAAAAATGAATACTGCTATAACAGGAGAGAGTTGTAGAAGAAAAGGTTTATTCTCCCATTTAAATTTCCCCCATTATGGGCATTATTATATTCATGATATAACAACACTGTATTTCACAGACAGAACAAAATGGCTGAAAGGAAAAGGAATGACAAACATGTTTTGTTCTCAGAGAGACTTTTATACCACTTTGACATACACAAAACTATATATACATATTTACATAGAGAAATCTCCCATGCAGAGAAAAATATAACATATTTACGCAGCAAGCAGAGTGAAAAGAGAACAAAAAAAAAATAGGGTCTTACATATAATATGGAGATTCTTCTGTGTTTATGGAAAAACCAAGTGAACCGGATTCATCTACATCCCAAATGAGAACATATTCTATGAAATGGAACTGGTGAATCTTGGGTTTTCCCAAATTGAGGGTTACTATCTGGAGATTTCTATTCCCAAAAGGAAACGGTGCTTATAAGCTGCTGGAGGAGGCAGATTTAGCCCCATGTCGGGCCTCTTGGCCCAAGCCAAATGAACAACTGGTTTTCTTTAGCACCTGTAAATGAACTGTATGACTTACTGACCGCTTTTGACAGTGTATGAAGTGACATCACTAAGCAGCTATGACATGACCCACAAGAGATAATTGCCTTTTGTATTCTTACACTGCTTTTTGAACTTTAAAAATGTAGGACAATAAAAGAAATATTTAATTTCATGTTCTTTCACTTCAATGTGGTTACAATATATTTAATGAATCAATAGTCAATTATGTGAAGATGAGAAAATCTACAATTGTGTTTTCAGAAAAGTTTTCTCAATGAAACTTTAGCATTGATCATCTTTGAATTCCAGAAAATATTCCAATTTATTGGCTGATAAAAATGGCTCATTCATACAGACACAAATGAACAAAAACAGCCTTGTTACTATCTTTGTAGTTTTATTTGATATGTACAAATAAATGCAGAGTTAAAAATGATTTCTCTAAAACAATTAGTATTAATTACACAGATCAATTTAACATACTAGATCGTGTGAGAGAAATTACAGTGAGAAATCCTGTGTATACTAAATATTGACTTATAAATTCTGTGTGTTTACTTGCAGAAATCAATCAATGCCATTGCAAACATAGTCAGGACCCTCCCCATCACTGGCTGGACAATTCTCCCCATGTATTTCTTGATTCTCATTTGCATTGGTGTGAACAAAAACTGAGAAAAGCCTAGTGTCTGAAGCCAAGGGAATGAAAGGTGAAACAAGAAAAAAAACATTCATCTTGTTTCCAATAATAACATTTATTTATTTAAAGATTCACCTGGTACAGACTGGGAGGGGGGGAGTCAAGTAAATGACACTGCAGGCATCTTCATTGCTATTTCTGTCTTCTCTCACAACAGACTAACGGACCAGCACTTTCTTTGGCTAGTAAGAAATTTGACTGCCTCTGATTCTACATCTGTCTTCCATCACTGTCAACTCTTTTCCCCTGTTGTTCTGCCCATCTTCATCATGTTTTCTATATGATCACTAAAGTTAAGCAATGTCAAACCTGGTCAGTGCCTAGATAGCTGACTGCTTCTGAATACCAGGTGCTGTAAGCGTGGATATGTGAGTGGTATAATGAATAATGGCTCAGAATTGTTAATCAAAGAGCAGAGTTCCAATTCAAGTTGGGTCCATTATATTCCCTTACATGCAAATACCCTTTGGAAAGGGTATAAATCTACCTCTTTTCCATCCCAGTGATGGGGCAATTAGTAAGACTTGTATCACTCGATCATTATATATATATATATATATATATATATATATATATATAAAAAAAAAATTCTTACAATCTAAGAATATTTTTTAGCTTTAAATAACCTGTAAATGGTTGATTAGCCATACAAAATGGATCAATCAATCAATCATGATGTGCAGCCTTCTGACTGACTTTTTTCATCTTGATGTGTAGCTCATAACTGACTTACTCTGTGAATGTCCATATAAGCCAATGATGAGAATTCCCTACCATCAGGCCAAGTGGCACTTGATCCCAAAAGTTTTCATTTAAAAAAGACTCTTCAGGTCCAGATAAAAACATTTAGTTCATTTGATTTTATGGGTGTTCTAATCATAGACAGGTTCCATTGTGGCATACCATCCCTGACTGATTCACAGGTATCATTGTGGCATACCATCCCTGACTGATTCACAGGTATCATTGTGCCATACCATCCCTGACTGATTCACAGGTATCATTGTGCCATACCATCCTTGATTGATTCAATTTGTTTTGTTATTGCAACATTAATGCACCTATTGTCAAGATACTTTTAAAAAATTCTTGTTTTTAAGAAGTTTAAAAATTATTGTTAATCAGAAAGTTTGTGAATTAAAAGAAAAAAAAATGGATGGTATTTTGCAGATTCATTTTTCATTTATAACAATGTAGAAATTGGCTATCAACAAAATGAAGTACATAAAAACAAAAAATTTAGGGTGTGATTAATAAGTACTAAAAAAAAGAAACAAGCATGATTTTTAAAGCACAGTTTAAGTTGGGAATTTCTAAAGTCTTCCTCATGACCAATCACTTCAAGTTCCTACTACATAGCCAAGTCAAGGAATTGTTTGGTTAGGCTTGGGTTTGTGATAGGTCCTGATCTGACATCTCAACTCCAGTCACTTTCTCACAGATGTAATGTGGCTTCCCTCTGTCTTTTCTACAAATATTTTCATGGCATCTGCTCTGACAAGCTATTTTCAATGATGCCTTGACTGCATGAATTTAAGCATGCTACTAGGTTGGCATCCTGCTCCTAGTCTTTTACTGTCAAAACAGTTAAATGTAACCATCTCTTTTACTCCAACAGCTGCCTCTCTTGCACTTCCTGAGAGTGGAACTCCCTGCCTCTTATTTGCTTCTCTGACAACTATAATCTTCAAAAATTTAAATGTCAATCAACATCTTCTGAGGTTTTGATCCCGTTCTTGTTTTTATCCTTTCTTCAATCCCCTTACTCTCACTCTCTGTAGCCCCCCTTGCGTGGGTTGAATGCTTATAAAAAAAACAAAAAAAAAACCATAAAATGGTTAGGTTGGTCCCCAAACATGAACAAAAAAAAAAAAGAAAATATTTATAGAAAAGGCACAGGGAAACTACATTAAAAAATTATTTATGTGAAAAAGACTGAAGTTACCAGGTCAGGACTAATAACATTGCAGATTATTCTTTGGAGCTTGTCAAGAATATATAGCAGAAGTACCTGATGTGACGGCAATATTTAATGCATGGACAAATGATAGACTTATAAAGTTTTAAGATAGATTTCATGCCTCAACAATCACCAGACCAAGATATAGATAAGACAATTTGGAAAAGCTTTTACTTTGACGTTTTGCAAATGAACAAAATCTAATAGTAAGAAACGTTGAACATGAATCATGTTTTGTCTTGCTAAGATAGATTTCATTCTTGGGAAATAACTTTTTTTTTTTTTTTTTTCTGATGATGACATGGCAACGATCAGTGGTGAAACATGTCAAAGGTCAAAATTGTTCTAAATTTTATTTACCAGTCAATCAGATTTTACTCCAATTTTACTTTCACACAGACACACTTAATATATGACTGTAATATAAGCATATTAAAATATTGGTATAAAGTACATTGAAAGTATTTTCTTTAATTTATAAACTCTTGTTTGAGATTGACCATCTGTGGATATTGCAGCAGACTTGATACCAGTCTTGTTTATTCTAATTGCTTTAATTACAATAGATGCGTTTCATCAACAGTTAGATGTGAAAGATAACGTTTACTAAATACATTCACTAAGTGATATACCATTGTTATTTGAGACACTTTAGACCACATATGATAAAGTTAAGATTTTATAGTTGGTGTCTAAAATGACAACTGGTTCAGGGGGTCAGTTTATGGTTCAATTACATCAATTATACATAAACACATGGTTAACATTGTTTTTATAATGATGTCACAAACTTTGATAAAATTAGAAAATCAGAGTATGAGTGAATGGATAGCTGAACAAGACAGAAGGATGGTAAAGAAGTATAAATTATTTAGAGCAACAAAAAAATGAAAGTTGTGGAGAGCCACATAAAAGACATTATATGATAGAGTAAAATCTTGAGGAGTTTCATGGGAATTTGGAATTCACAAGCGGTCCCCAAACCTGCATGTATGGGCTTTGAGGTTCGGTTTTAAGGCGCCGAACATTCGCCTTTCACACCTCCCATGTAGTTTGGGATAGAAGTTTGACTGGCAGAGGTGATCTTGTTGCACACGCCTATTGGACTATTTTGTAGGCCAGCAGAAGCACTTCCCCGCTGTCCAGCCCAGACATACCAGACCTTTTGATGACCACAGCGCCGTTAGCCGTGCCGTGTCAGACCAATCCGCCATGGGTGGCCCTACCAGGAACCGAGGTTCCGGCGGCATAGTCCTGACAGGAACACATTGCCACCACCCCTACCACGGTGAGGAGGGATTGGAATATTTTTTCATCTATTCTGCTGCCGATTGATGGGGGTGGATGGCCTTGATGCGGTTAATTCAATTGGAGCCAGCTCAACCCACCCTGGGTGAATGCCGTTACAAGACAAGAAGAGAGTAAAATCTTGATGTGTCAGAGGTTGATAATTTATAAAACCTTTTGGATCTCATATACAACAAAGAAAATGAAAGAGTTAATAAGAATAGGAGCCTTACATGTCCACAAGACTCTTCACTTTTACCTCTTGAGTGGGTGCTTATATAGCTAACAAAAATGTTATAAATAAATAAAAATAGTCATGGCCAAAGACAACAATTTAAAATTAAGTGATGTCAGGAAAAGATTTTGGTTGTTTAAAAAAAAAAAAAAAAATTAAAAAAAAATAGCTTTATGAAATTTTTGAAATTGTCACAAAAAGGGAAATAATGAAACTGCATAAGATTGAAATTTTCAAAACTGTCAGCTTCGAGTTCAACTGCACTTACTTCTTTCATGACAAAGCAAAATAAAATTATTTCATTATTTATACACCATGAGCAAAAGTAATTTTTAGAACACAGAAGAATATCTGCAATATTTAATATATGCCTTTTACTCTTTGGACCAGGTCACCAAAATATTTAACATGCAAAGTGTGAATTGTTCCAAGAAACAGTGTTAAGTTTTTTACTATGTCTTTTATTCGCCTATGGGATGCATTACCAATTCTTGAGGTGATGGGCTGCTTTAGAATACCTGCTTTGTTCATTTTTGGTATTCAGTTAAAATTGATCTTAAGATACCCAGACATCATAGTCTACCAAAAATGCATAAATCAGGAATTCCAATGTGACTCATCATATATGGTATTGACAGTGTTTCCCATAGACAACAAAAGCCATAGTAAAAAAAAAAAAAAAAATCTTAATATGGGAGAAGATAATTGATAAAGAATGAAATTTAAATAAATTCTTAAAAACTTACATCCCTGTAAAGCTGAAAAGGCAAAAGCTTATCTGATAAGAAAAAAAAAAAAAAAAGATGATATTTGTCAATAATTTTGAAATTAAGATTATTTTTTAAGGTCATTATCTGCAAAATTGTAAGTCTATGAACACTGAATGTTAAATAAAAACAAAAAAAAAAAAAAAACAAGTTTATAATTAGTACCTCATTTGTGAACAAAATTTGGTTATTGGTTAAAAAAAAAAAAAATTGTCCACTTCCACAAGGTTGTGCTAGACAATTTTTCTCACCAGAATCTGACAGTTATAAATCTGCTACTTGTCCTTGCTTTGAATATAGCTGCCACATCTGACCTGGTGCTCCTGTTATATATTTAGAGTCTCTTGATAAAATCCAAAGAATAATCTGCAATGTTATTGGTCCTGACCAGGCATCTTGGCTTCAGTCAGTTTCCCACCATGGTAACACAGCTTCCCTTGTCTTTTTTACATGGTAATTATTCTGATGAACTTTCCTCTATGGTACCTAGACTATGATTTTAAGCGCAGTATTAGATTAGCAGCAAGGTCTTATTTTACAGTTAAATAATTATGAAGAAATTTATGAGAGTTACAATGTTATTTTTAAGATGGGTTAATGAAGTTAAAAAAACTGAAACATTAAACAGTTACCTGGCAATGTTTTCCACATATCTATATATGACTTTTTTTTTTTTTAAAGACAAATATTGGTGATTTGAAGACTTTTTGCCAACACAATTTGAAAACAAGTCAAGATTATTGATTAGTCAATGAAAGTGAAATGAAAAACTGTTTTACCAAAATTTACTGTTGTCTTAGATATTGATCTGCAAACAAAACAAAAAAAAAAAAAAAATAAACATACAATTTTTTGTGCCCAGATGCTTGTAAAATGACAAGGTATATCTTAATTTTTTTTGTTTATTGTGTTTTTCTTGTGTGCAAATAAGTGATTTCTTTTTTGGACATTATGTACAAACTTCATTCTTAATTCTTTTCACCTAATCTGTTAGCCATTTTCAAGGATTTGTTGTGCAATTGCAACAAATTCAGGAGTTTTCTTATCAGAATGATCAGAGTGAATTTTCTGAACTGCTATACCTTTGTAATCACCATTAGACTCATCCAACTCTTTCCGAATCTTCTGCACTGTCCTCCAGTTGATACCCAAACACTGAAATGTTCATACTGAAGCTTCTGGTGCAAAAGCCAAGCAAGTCTGACAGAGTGAATTACATCATGGTGCTCTTTTTCTCACAGATGATGCCAAACTGACCCTACTGCACTATGCAGTTGACAAAATCAGACACACATACACAAAATTAAAAATATAACGTAGCGACAATTTACCCATCGCACCATCGCTCTCGCTATATATATGAGTGAAATAGCAAGTGAGAAAATAAAGACTGTTTAAAAAAAAAAACCCCAAAAAAAACATGCTAACTAGTAATACACTGGAGGATAATACTTTCAAGGTCAGCAGACTTTGCAAATAAAGTGCTCCATATTAAGAAATACACCATTAATAGTAAATAAACTAGACTAAAATGTTCAAAACTTATCCTCTGACTTCAATTGTAATTTTTCTAAGCATTTGGAACTAGATATGATATCTGTCTATAAATTCAATTGATTTAACTTAACCATGATGAGTAGAATAATTTCAGTAAATCAAAGTTGGGAGATAAGTTTTGAACTTTTTTAATTTATTTACTATATATATATATATATGCAAGAAAGATGCAGACTTGGAGGTGTCTGAACAAAATACAAAAGTGTACATGGGCTCCAGAGTAGCATTTAATCCATTGATAGACATCAACAAAAGAGAGATTAGAATCCCATTTGGTTAGGTAATACCAGTGCTTATGAGGCTCATTAATAAGAGATTCATAATCATCTTGCTATCAGATAGTTCTTGCTCCAAACTGCCTGATTTATTCTCACCAGAATATATTTATAAGTCTACCATTCATCCATGCATTGAATATTGTGGTCACATCTGGTCTGGTGTCCTGAGGTGTGTGTGTGTGTGTGTATATATGATATTATTGACAAAACAGTTTCTGTTTTTGCAATTCTTGCTTGTATAACTCTTCTTTGCTTTCTTGTCAACTAGAAAAAATTTAAATTCAATGAAAAACTGTCATCTTCCTGCTATTCTTTTGTTCTGTATACTCAAAAATGTTATCTGTTTCTTTCATTCTCAGTAACCCTTTGCAGCAGCAACACTTTTTTTTTTTAATCATTTCATCCCAAGTGAGGACAATGAAGAAAAATATGTTTTGTTTTCATTAAATCAATAAAATGTATAACAAAAATATTTTATTTCACAACTAAAATCACATGCGGCATTTAAACAAAAATATGCAAGGAAAAAAAAAGAAATTGTGATATTATATAAAAATCATATTATATTAATATATTATAATAAAAATAAACACATTTACATATGTGCCCAAGAAGTGCATTGAGTTCAGAGATACTAAGTTCATGTAAATAAAGTTTATTGTGGTGCTGATTATGGTATTGTGAGGTAAATAGGGGCTAGTGGAAAATAAAGTCAGAGGGTTAATGGAGACAGTCCTATAGATTTCTCTCATGATTTTAAAATCCTTCATTTTGTTTTATTTATCTGTTAAAATTATTTCAACACTTGTTCAAATGACAGACTTATCAAGCTGATTGCTTTCACGACAGACATGGAAACAGTAATAAACACCATTGCTTGTAACAGATTTGTACAAGAGACAAATTTATTAAATTATATATTCAAGATCCTAGAAATTTTGTTTGGATAACCCATATTCAACTCTCTCTCTCTCTCTCTCTCTATATATATATATATATATATATACACACACACACACACACACACAAGGTGTGTCTGAAAAGTAACAAGACTAGGTGTGCTGTGTGAGCTCTGGGAGAAAGAGGGAGAAGCAAATTGTGTTATCATCAGACATGATATCATGGGAGTATATAAATGTAATCTTAGCTTTCTGCAAGCATTGCATTTTTTTTTTCACATTCTTTTGTGGCAGGAAAAATCATGGCTGTTTCCCTATGACAATGTGCATGCTCACAACTCCCTGAGCATCCAGTTTTTCCTGGCTGAGAAGAACCTTGCCTGGCTGGAACAGCCTCTCCCTCTATATTTATTAGGTTGAATAATAAATGATTTACATTTTGTTCATCAACTTTATTCCACAAAAAGTAAAGTGCAATTATACAAGGTGTGTCTGAAAAATAACGGGACTGAGTGTGCAGTGTGAGCTATGGGCAAAAGAAGAATAGACCAATTGTGTTATCATCTAACGCGATGTGTTAGGAGTATATGACTTTAATTTTACTTTTCTGTAACCATTGCATTTTTTTCACATGTGAGAGTTGTGGCAGCAGAAATTGTGGCTGCTTCGCCACAACAATGCACCTGCTCATAACGCCCTGAGCATCCAGCAGTTCCTGGCCACAAAGAACATTTCCGTATTGGAACAATGTCCCAATTCACCTGCTATTTCTCAGTGTGACTTTTTTCTATTCCACAAGCTCAAGTGGGTCATCAAAGGGACCCGTTTTGAAGGCATGGGAGCCTTCAAGAGGGTTGTAACGATGGAGTTGAGGGGCATCCAAGAAGAATCCTTCCGGCAATGAATAGAAACATGTCAGAGAAGGATGGAAAATAACATTGGACTCGAGGAGGATTACTTGGAAGGGAAACTATGTAGTTTGTTGTTTGGAATTTAAATATATTGTTTGTGACACATGTCACATTACTTTTCAGACAGACTTCGTAAATAGCTGGCTACTACTTGTTTTCGAGCAAACCCATCTGCCAGAGTGGCTGGACAATCCTTATTACAGATGTCTGCTCAATGGACATTAATTATATATATATATATATATATATATATATATATATGTATTTTTTATTTTTTTTAAATTGTTTCACCCCAAGCAAGGCAATAATGTTGCTGATTATGAAAGAATCTGATAAATCATTTATAAGGAGGTAAAAGAACAGGGTTCAAGGAGACAGAAGATGATGATGATGATGATTGACATTGATATTTAAAAATTTCAATGCAAAATTGATTGAAAAGGATGAAGTCGGAAGAGAGTTCCACAAGCGAGAAGTGCAAGAAAAGAAACTGTTAGCATGCTTACATTTAGTAATTTCAACTTTAAGATGATGAGACCTAGCTACCAATCTAGTACTGAGATTAAATTTGTGAAGTCAAAGTACAAAAGAGGAAAAGCTCATCAGAACAATTAGCATGAAAATATAGAAAAAAAAGCACAGGAAAGCTACATTACCCTTTACACCAACTGCACACACAAATTATATGTGTGTAGTGTATGCATTACATGTGTGTGTAGTGTATGCATATCCATATGTATGGTTGAAGATCCATGAAGGATCTTTAAAATTTTTTTTACTCACTTTATTTTTCCATTTCTCTGGTTTCCAGGGAGAATTTTGATATAAACTATCCAGTAAGACATTAATAAAGAATTTTATTTTTGTGTTGATAGGAATATGTGCCTATGTATAAAATATACACTATGTTTTCTTTCAAGTGTTGCGTTTTTAGGTTTCAGTGTATGTCATATTGATATTTTTCAAGTATCATGTCTTAAAGGGTCAATTTATGGTATAGAGTCAATTTTTTACTTTTTGTTGGTCTTCAACTAAACATCAATAAATTAAAAGTTGCTGCCCAAATACACCATATATGTATGTGTGTGTGTGTATATATATATATATATATATAAAAGTATAGTTTTAAGGTATGCTATATTTATAAGTAAATGTGCTCAATATCAGAGATAGAGCATATGTAAATATAAAAGTGGACACTGAGGTCAACACCAAACAGTGGCAATCTCAATGAAATCTTCAGGTTGAAGCATGAAAAACTGCCACTGCTTAGTGTTGACATCAGTGTGTGTGTAGAAATCACCATTTGTTCCAGTGTGCTTTACCACTCACCCATCAAGAGTGTCTGATTTCAGCAAAGCTGTTTTTACCTTTTAATGAAAATACACTTCCGTACTTAGATATTTTTTCTTGAAACCCATATTTTCTCAGTTTCATATGCAAAATGTGAACAAAGCAATTTCTAAAGAATTAATGGATCTTTTTAATTCAGCTTTTTTTTTTATTACTTCAAACCTTATTATAGTGGATATAATGGGCATGTAGTTCAAATACAAGTATCCAATATCATAACATCTTCAGTAATAAAAATATGTCAGATTTACAATTGCTTTTACTTTTTGGATACAAAAATAAGCAGATATGGGTTTTCAAGAAAAATATCTTTATGAAGAAGTGTGCTTTCTTTAAAAGTATGTGCACATATATATATATATATATATATATATACACACACACACATAATAGGTCAAAAGTTTGAGGCTGTCCTTTGGATCTAATAATTAGTAAGGTTCATGCCTACTTTGGTTTAATCAACTCTAAGCTATGATGCTGAAACTTAACTCATTAGTGCTTGTCAGTTAATTGTTTAGAGATGGTTTAAATCTGTCAGCCCCAGCATTACTATTAGCAAGCAATGTAGATTAAGTAAAAAAGAGATAAAATTTTAAGGAAACTTTATGCAGTAATGGTTTAATTTTTATTATTATTATTAACTATGTGATAAAGCCCTTCAAAAAGAGAAAGTTCATCTGGGCCAAAGTGAGGTAGTACGAGGCTTGGCAGAAAAGATCATTAGCTGAGCAAGATACTCTCATGGAATATGAACAAATGAGGTTTATTTTTTCAATATAGCTCCTCTTGTGGTCCATACACTTCCTCCATTGATGTTGCAGTGCTTGGTTTCCATTGGTGAAAAAGCTTTTGATCAAAAAAAGTTGTCCACAGCAGATATGTCATCATCAGTGATACTGGATCTCAGCCAAATGTTTTTCATGTTGCAGAACAGATGATAGATGGGGTCAAATCAAGGAAATAGAGATGATCAACCAGTTCAAAATCAGTCATACACAGCAGCCATTGAAACCAAGGACTTGCGTGCTGGAGTATTGTCCTAATGAAACAAGATCCCTTTTGTCAGTTTTCCTGGGTATTTAGCCTTGATAGCTTTTCATAACTGCTTCAGTACTCTCTATTGATGGTATGGCCCTTTTGCATATAGTCAATAAAAACAATGTATCTTGTATCGCAAAGAACTGAGGCCATTATCTTCCCTGCAAATGAAACAACCTTGGCCTTCTTTGTAGCAGGTGAGGAGGGGGTGTTTCCACTGCATAGATTGATCCTGGGTTGGGAAGCATTCAAGGAAACCAGCTGGATCTGACTCAAACAATTTCAGATTTTCCCATGATGTGATCAGCTTGGTGTGCTCAGAAAATGTGGTACCCATTGTGCAGAATAGTCAACTCTCTCACGGGATATTCCAATAGCATTGACTATTTGGTTTATAGTCAGTTGCCTGTCATCCATCAACATGTGGTGAACAGGATCAATGTTTTCCTCAATAGCAGCAGTTGCAGGACATCCAGAACCTGGATCCTTTTCAAGACTCACTTCCCCTCCTAAATTCAGCTGCTCACTTTTGCACTGTTGATAAAGCTGGGGGTGTCAATCCCCTAATGTAGCAATCATGTTAGCACGAATGTCATTGGGGCAAAACCCTTTTTCTGCAGGCACTTGATAACATCACAATGCCACTTTATGTGGAAAGAAACAATGCAGTTCTTATTAAAAAAAAAAGTTGAAATTAATGCATGCAAGATTTCACAGCTCTAGGATCACTCCTTCATAGTCAGCCTATAAAGTTTTCAGCCCACCCTCATAAGTTAGTTTTGAAAAGGCATGCAGCCTTTAATTGTTAGGCAATTCTTTGAAAACCAGAAGATGGCCACACACTTTTTTGCTATAGTGTGTAATATATATATATATATATATATATATATATATATATATATATATATATCTTGCTATTAGCTAAGTAAACAAAACTGAACATTTTTCATCTATATTGTTGGCATGCACTCAGATGAAAAGTAAAAGTCGACAAATTCTCATAAAGAAAGGAAGCAAAAATATATATTTGGCCTCCAAGTCTCAATGGGGAAAAATAAAAATAGCAAGACAGTATTTTTTGTCAATTGCTTTGGAGACAAAAAAATCCAGATACATTATGTTAACTCCTGGAAAATCAAAGAAAAAAAATAAACATGTTGAAATTGAAAACAGGTAACAATTTTAAAAAAAAAAAAAAAGAAAAAAAAAGGAAGCAAGGGAAATTTCTTTTTGAAAATATGACTCTTGAGATACAAAGTATTTTAGATCTCCAAGTCATATGTTAAATAAGATTTTCAAGTAACAAGAGTTAAAAGCAAACATTGCATGTCAATACTTTTAAAAAGTGCAGCTGGAGTAAGATTCACAAGCCTTGTTTGTTGAAACCTGACAGACATCTCTTTCATGTTTGGGACTGAAATCGAGGAAAAATAAGAATCTAGAACATCAGAAAAATTCAGAGAGGTTCTTTGTTTGCATCTGATTTTGACAAACTCCCTTCCAAGACTTTGCAATATGACAAAAACAAAATTTTTTGATATATCTTTTATGAAATGGTAATCAAAAAGTACTGAATGGCATAAAATATCATTCTATCAGGGAAGAGAGAGTAAGGCTAAAGATCTGACGTTGACAAGAACATGGATAAATGATTTATGTAATATCTTGTGGTTGTTACTTTAATATCTAAAGAATTAATGGATTTATTTTTAATCTAACATTTTTGTTACTATTTTTAGTAAATACACATATTTGAGTAGATGTGCATTTAAAAAAAAAAATACAGCATGTATTACATCTACTGGACTTGAGTAAACTTAAGGAAAATGTACCCTTTGGCACGCTTCAAATCTGTGCCCCCCCCTTTTGTAGGAGAAATCACTCTCTGATCCAGTATGCTTTAGATTCCTCAACCATGGAGACCGTCACAGCCCAGCAAAGTTCTATTTACCCTTTTAAGGAATGTGCACATACTTGTTCAGATTTATCTCAAAAGTTCATATCTGTCCAGTTTCATATCCGAAATGTAGCCAAAGTAATTTATAAAGAATTAATGGGATTCATTTTTAATCCAACATTTTTATTACTTGAAACGTTATTTTTAGCGAATTATCTGTAGTTGAGTAGACACTCCATATTTTTTTTTTTTTTTAAAAACAGGGTGTGTTACATCTACTGGCCTAAACACTCAAGAAAAAGTTTTTGGTATGACATACACACACACACACACACAAAAAAAAACAAACAAACAGGCATCTGTCTACACAAATATACACTAAAAATAATTTTTGATGTTGACAAAGTTTATAGAAATAGAATGTCACCAAAATTATTTTATACACTGTTACAAAGGATATAAAGTCTTGTTTAAAATGGCAAACCAAAAGGTAAAAATTGAAGTACAACTCAAGAAATGAAAAATTAACATTAATAATACTCACCATTTATTTTATATACAATATTTCATAAACACAGGCTGACCAAGAAGCTCTTTACACCTCAAACATGCCATGACACTTTCACAGAGTTGAATCACACTCATTTCCTATGTTCCAAATGTAAGAAGAAAGTTCTGCTCAGACTGCATTTTACTCAAGAAATGCCACTTTGTGGAACAGGCTTGTGTGTAGGTGCTTCTCAAAACTCTCCAATCTTGACCTCTAAGTCAAGGGTCAATTTTCATTTTTTTTCTGTCTTCATAATCTTCATTTCCTACCACTTTCTCTTCCATTTATATTGAGCACCTCATGCCACTGACTATAATTTTCTACCTTAAGTGGTTCTTGAGACTTTTACCGAGTTAAATTTAGTATTTGGAAAAAAAAAAAAAAAAAAAAGAAAGAAAGAAAGACAGCTAAATTCCAAAGAAAGAAAATTTATGTTTGGTTAGATTTTGAGAGGTGGGTCAGGCTGAGAACTTTTCAGCAAGAGGGTTTTCTATTGCATGGAATAGAGGCTTACAAGTTGCCCATTTTAATATGCAATCTTCAGTTCATAATAAGTTCTATCTAAAAGTTGTTAATGTTATATCTCTTTTTTGTTTCACTCTATATATCAGCCAAGTGTGAATGCTAAGAAAGCAAAACCCAAAATAAAAAGTCATCCTCTGCACAGGGGTTCCATGCATCACAACTGGCCTACAAAACAAATCCCCTCAAAAAATATAAAATACAACATAAAATAAGTTACTCGTGAATGTTACCACCAAAGAAAAAATATATGCAAAAGATGAATTTAAGAAGGCTGCTCATAATGACTGAAAATGATTTGCAGTGAACATGGCAAACTTCAACTAATCTGACACCAGCCTCTCTCAACATCGTCGCTATGATCAACCAACCTAACATATGCATCAACTCCAAGCCCTACCTTCAAATTACTTCCCTTGACCACAAAGAGACATTCAGCTCACATCCTCTGTATCTGCAATGCAAAGATTTAACATTTGTCTTTTCTTTTTACCTTACTGGCAGTACTTATTGGTTGGTTTATTCTCTTGTGCTACCATGTTTATAACATTATACTAATGTTCTATCAATGTAGAATATGATGAAACCAAGAGTATAGAAAAAACACATTACCAATACAAAAATAAGCAAAAACTAAGATATTTTAGTGGAGAGAATATTTTTATTTTGGTAGAAATTTCAACAGAGTGTAACAAAAAGAAACAATGAACATAAGGAAGATTTTTTTTTTCAAATTGTAAAAAGCAACGGCATATTTGGTGTTTCAAACTTTGGATTTTACGGGGTGTGGGGGTGGCGGTCAAGAGAGGGAATCAGAGAGAGAGAGAGAGAGAAATTAAGAACAAAAAGATTAAAAGGATTAAACAAAATCTTGTAATGAATAAAAATGTTACAAACACCTTTTGTAGTTGTTATTTAAAAGCCTTCAACACTTTTTGTACTCAGGCAAACATATCCCCCCTCCCATTCACTCTTAAAAATGCATCAGGTGTTTTCACTTATCAACTAGACTGATATAACTGTCTCTTAAATGCTTTAAGAGAAATATTGTCTTCGTCCTTTGACCAGTTCTCCAGAATTTGGAAACAACTGCATTCCTTTTCAAAAACATCTGGGGTCATTAAAGTTCTATCATATCAGACAGTTGAGTATTTTGATGGGCTGTACAGTATTATTTTTATCTGTAGTGTTATGAAACTATGTACACATGAGACACACATCACACACATCAATGAAGGCAAATATATATTCACACATACTTATATAAAACGCACATACATACTCATATACAACAACATGATGGCAGGAAAATTGTACTTCAATGATTAAAATAGGTTTACACACAGACTGTCTCAGTTCCAGAAATCTTACAGCTTTGCACTTGAGTTTTAAAATAATGTCTCAGTTACAATAAGAAACCAAGAAATTCTTTCCATTGTCTACTTTTGTGAAGCTTCCTCTCCTCCAACAAACAAAATTCAATATTTTTAGTGTTTTTTTTTTTTTTTAAACTTTTCATAATAAAAGCTTTGTCCTAATTTCTGTTTTTATTTAATGGATGCAAATATTTTGGACAAGGAGAATATTTGTCAAAAATTACAATGCAAAGATGAAATGCATGCAAGCATATTTATAGTCTTGGCAAAAATACCTGAAATTATTATTAAATGCTGTTATGTAAAAAATAAATTATATATATATATATATATATATATATATGTGGGTGTGTGTGCGTACATCACTGTTTTGACAGTCTAATAAAAATTAGAGAATTTTAATAGAGTTAGAAAACACTGTTTAAACATTAAAACATAATTCATATGATTGGCAAAAAAAAAAAAAAAAAATCTCTCATTAAATGCAATGGAAAATCTTCAGTCAAAAGTGGTGGGAGGGGGAACTCCAACAAAATCCTTTCAAATTGCACATTAAAAAAAAAAAAAAAAAAAAAATTAACTAAGTTACTAAAATCTAATCTGAGAATAAAAAACAATGTAATAATTCCCGCAATATTTTAAATACTAATTATTTTAGACTTACATTTTTTTGTTTTTTAAAAGAACAAATTAAACAAACTAAAGAACAAAAAAACACAACATTAAATTCATGGCCTTCTATCGTATTTTAAGACCTTTTTCAAAATGTTCTTGGACTGAGCATACACATGTATAGTAAATTAACAAATGAAAGAATTAATGTTAACAAATAATACAAAAATTAAAAGGTATCTGATATTAAGCACTGCCAGTCAGCATTTGATGTGAGAGTAATTAAAGAAAAGTAGTTAGAGACAAGGAGAGATACAAAAGAAATCTTTGGCCAAAAGCAGGAGTAAAATTTAAATAACATATCTTGAAAATCCAACAGAAAATCCATTTATATTTTGTCCCACACTTAATAATAAGCAGTTGAAAATCTTTGAAATTAGTTTAAAATTAGAAATGGGCTTAGAAAGACATCCCCTTCCTTTTTTCTACAAAACAAATCAAAGAGCAAAACAAATGCAAATAATTTTATCAGAAAAATAATTTTTTTTTGTTTTTTTAATTAATCTTTTTATATTAAATTATGTTAACTATGGAATTTATAGAGAACAGTGTAATAGATTTTTATTTTTTTGTAAAAAATAAATTTGTTTCAAGGATATAAAGTAATAAGAAAAGAGTCAGTTTCCTTGAGAGGTGATTACATTTCAAAATTTAGATATCGTTTTTTTTTTTTTGTTATAGTAAAAATGTTGATTATGTGAATTATAGTTTTATGACAATACTATTGGCTACTTTGTAAATGTCCTAATGTCATCCCAAAGAAAATATAAAATATATAAATGTTTGGAGGCCAAGTAAAGAATATATATAATAAACAGTAAATTCTTGGGAGGCTAAAAGAGTTTTCCCAGAAAGAAATTCAAAATCACACATACATCAAAAGCATCTTTAAAGTGATTAACTGAGATACTGACTTTAAAAAAATAGATTAAAATAAAGAGATAAAAGTATAATTTGGCTTCCAAATAAAATAAATATCTGAAAAGTAAAAAAAAAATCCTTCTCAATTTTAATTTAGAGAAAAGGAAACCATTTTAATTATCTACTCTAGTTATTGTGTGTGTGTGTGTGTGTATGCCAAGTCTGCAGAATGAAATTTATATCAGAAATTGTTTTAACATTTTTTTTCCTGACATTTTAAAAATGGGGAAGAATGTAAGAAAAACCATATTAAATGGTAACTTTGTATCAAGTGAAATATTATAATACACTGATTTGTTTGGATGAATGTCCTTATCTTGGTTGTTAGAGACAATATTTCGGCTGATGTACCCTCTGGCATTCTTCAGGAGTCCATTGTAATTGGTATTCGCCCCCTAATATTTTTGAATCAGACACTTTATTCAATCCAGGAGGTGAATTGTTCTTATTCTGCTGTCCATGCTAGAAGATATCTTATAATCCTACAGAATTCATTCATCCTTGTCATATTCTCTCTTCCACTGAACCAGAGTATAAGATTTTTGTTTTTCATTACCTGAGCCATGGATTGAACTAACGACTGCCAGGTAACGATCTGCTGAACCAACATTTTTATTCACTGGGTCACATTTTCTGAACAAATCAATGTATAATAACAATAATTCCTCATCTTAAATTTCAGACAAAAGTTAAAGATTAGGATCCATAGTTGCATTCTTGAAGAGGATTTTTTTTCAGTTCATGGAATTAAAATTTCTTAGTCTATCGTAAAAAATGGCAGTGAAAGTATCTATTTCTGCTTCATTTCTCTATTTTTTTTTTATCAATCTCATCAATATGATGTAAATTTGGCATCTTCTTGGATCTACATCGAAGCAAACATTTACACACACACACACACACACTCATACAGAAAGAAACTTAGAACAATGTAGTTAAGAAAGATTTTGTTCTCTTAGAATATTTAAAAAAAAACAAAAAAACTATTATCAATTATTGTAATAAGAACATCAATTCTGAAAGAATAAATGATCACAATGTAACCAATGTTAACCAATGTTAGTTTGAGAATTGTTTGATATTTTTCTCATCAATTACATCCATCCATAAACAGCTATAAAATTTTAAAAATGGATTGAACCACCATGAATTAGAATCGGAGACTTTGAATTTTAATCTTAATTATTTTAAAACCAGGAAAAATATATTCAATAAAGTTCAAACTTTATACTTTGACATCTATCCTTTTGACCATTGAGTGGGTAGATAAGGAGCTTTGATAGATATCTTGATCCTTGTTTAGCAGGATATTAAACTTCACTGAAGGTAATTTTCTTTGTAGTTTCAAATGAAGAAATTCTCTGAAGCAAAGAATCTTAAACTGAGATTAAGAATTAATGTCTATTCCAGGACATTTATCATTTTCCCAGAGGCTGATAAATGCAACAGACATGATGACCAAAACAGATCTCCAGCAGGAGGTCAGAAACACTGAATGTAATTTTACCTTTAAATTGAAAAACAAAATGCTTTTAAAAATAAAATTTCTCCATACCATTTTTTTGTTTTTGATAAAGAAAAAACCCCCAAAAAACCTTGTACTCATTAGATGCAATTTACAATTCCAATTTTACGAATAGAAAAAAAAAAAAATTTCTCTTCAATTAGGTCTTCTATAAATTTAAAATATTGTAAAATACATTTTCATTACAATCACAAAATGAAAAATCATTCTCGTAAATTCTTACATAATATAGAAAATATTATAAAATTAAATATTAAAATATTTTCTCCAGATACTGAGAAATAAAAATGGTACAAAATTTGAGTGTTTGTGTATGTCTGTGTTTGTGTGTGTAAATATAGAAAAAGACTTAGGTGTAAAAGAACAAATCCTCTTTGTTTTATGTTTGACGCATTGTGAAGTTTTGAAAATTTTTAACAGAGAAAAGATGTAAAAAGTCATAGAAAGACAAAAGATTTACAGACTTTTAAAACCTGTGACATTTTTAAGTTGGTTGATGATACTTAGTAGGTAAAGTTGATGGTATTTCTTTGATAGTGGAAAATGTAAAAAATTATATTTGAATAATTTTATATATTACCTAAGAAAAAAAGTTAAAAAAAAGAAAAAATAGAAAAAAAAAATGATATTTTAAAAAGATGGATATATTCTATTTTTAGAAAACTTAATTTGTTCATAATATGCAAATCAACTTTTGATATAATAAACTGACAAATTTAAAATAAATTTTTGCTTCGAAAATTGATAAAAATTAAAGAATCATGTTGGTAAAAATGATGACAAAAAGGCAAGCATCTTGTTTTTCAATTATTTCACAGAAAACATAATATTCTGGGAAATTTTGTGAATGCAGAGAAAAAAAATATGACTTAGTCCTTTGGCAAATGACTTTTATAGAAAAACCATTAAAAAGTAATGTGTGTGTGTGTGTGTGTGGTAACTCTGACAAAAATGTGTTTAATGAAGAAAAATCAATACAGATCCAAGCCAACCCACCTGATCACTTTCAGCTCATTTGTTTTTTTGTTTTTTTTGTTTCCTTCAACATAGCTGCATAAACTGCAAACGTATTTTCTTTCTCTCCATCTAGTTTTTTGTAAAGCTTCAAATTTTTTTTGACCCACAATTTCCATCACAGATGTCAGTATCTTTCATGAAAACAAAGTCAACAAACTCAAACAGAAGTTTGTAAAAAAAAAAAAAAAAAAAAAAAAAAAATGCCAACAGTTTTGGAGAAAAGATTTTTTTTGTCTGTTTGAGTCAGTAAACTTGTTTCAAAAGTCGACTTTTTCCAACTATATATATATATATATATATATATATATATATATATATATATATATATAAATAAAGGTTCTTCATTAAAAAAAAAAAAATGGAAGTCTTTCACAACATAATTTATACATATTTTCTTTTTTATCATTCAGAGTTTAAGTCCACAAACCAACCCCCCTCCCCTGCCCCAATAATTACATCCCTGACAGCAGCTCATCCAGAGTTCGTCTCCCTTCCCAGTTGTAAGATAACGCAGCATACATTACTAGGGATGGTGATGGTGGTGGTGGTGGTGGTGACTATAGTCTAGATAATTTGAAGAGGGCGTCACATGTACCCAGGGAAGTTCTTTTCGTTTATCTTTGTTCTTTGAAGATTTTGAGCGTTGACTGGCCTTGCTACGGAGACTGCGCCTATCAACAGTAGCGTAGATAGGGACAGTAGCAGTTTGGGCACTAGTACCAGCAGCCATGGTACCTCCAGTAGCCATTGCAGTAGCATAATAAGGAGGAATAGTAGCATCATTGATAAAGGTATCATAGCTTGGTGGTTTCTCTGAGCTGACCAGACTAGGTGGACCTCCATTAGTTGGGCCAAGACTCTCAAGACTGGTGGTGTGGTCTGTGCCGTGCCGTTGATGGTCTCTAAAACTACTCTGAGCTGGGCATTTGTAACGCATCTTGACAAACTCCATTTCATCATTCGCACTGGTAGCTATAACAGGGGATAAAAAAGAAAAAGAAAAAGAGAACGAGAACAAAGGGTAAATATAAGATAATTGAAAAAAAAAAAAAAAAAAAAAAAAATCAGTACAAGGGTTAAAATGTTTCTAAAATTAGGAATGTCTATTATGATATTTTGAAAATTCACACAAAGATTTGAAATGATGCACAATGCTAACATTTTGTAATTTTGACCACTTGTCAGTAAAAAATTCACAAAAGATTTTAAATTCTACATATTTTGTGTCATGGATCAGAAAACATACTTACGTACTTGATATCGGTGGACAGTCAGGAAATAAATTTAAATATCATTTTGTTGAAAAATTAATAAGACAATAATAAGATGGAAAACTGAAAATATCCAAATAAATACATGGAATTTGCAATCCAACTTAATTAGCTCTTTTCAAATATACAAGATCCGTGTGGAAAGTACCCAAGCGGTCTGAAAATCTTGAGAACTAGTTGTGCATCCTTGATCTGACTTGGTAAGCAATTGGAAAGTGACTAAGAGTGCATGTATAAACAGACATTCCCCTCTAGGATAACACAATTCTCAAGGAGATTCTGGCTGAATGAGCTTGAGTGAACATTACATCCAGTGAATATGCCTCAAAATTTGCTTGAAACTTAGACATTAGCATGCAGGAAGTATTCAAAGGTAAAATTTTTGTACCAATGCTTCAGTCTTAGCAGAAAGTCAGCTAACAGCCATCCACATTCTGGAAAACACTCACCAAGCAGACTCTAGCCATTCTTCATACCTTGTGCATCTCTTTTCTTTGGCAAAACATCACACCCCCAGGTTGGTCAGCCCCTCCCCTAAACACAAACAAGAATCCAGATTTTGCTCACTGTGACCTTTAGCTTTTTCAAAAACTAAACTTACTGTTGAATTGGTGGAGGAGGTGATTTCACTTCATGGATGAGATTAAAGCAAATGTTATAGGGTTTTTTTTTTAAAGTGAAAGGGATGCTAAAAATAAGCTAATTTTCAGGGTTTTTTTTAACTCAGCAATGCTCTATTTTTTTCTTTAATGTTAAATGGCAGAATCAGCTGCATATAAATTTGGTATATTTTAAATTTATATTTTTATTTTTTCTCTCCATATACAGTGGTTCAAAATAAAAGAATCTTAAAAATACAAGAGAACAGTTAAAATGGTGAATATTTCATACTCGATGAACTGAAATTCTTTGGTGACGTGCAGCTATTTGACTATTGTATAATTGTTTGGATGGCACCAAAAATATTCAGACTGATTGGTATACACACATGACATGTATAATCATGAGTGAGCAATGACAGGGCCCCCTGCAACTTTGTTTTCTTCAAGGTGTGCATCAAATCAGAATCCTGTAATCAAGTGTTTGCAAACTGATAATTATTTAGAATCATTGACTTGCTATGAATAAGATCAAATGATTGGATTCAAACAATTGTTGGCTTCGTCTCTGGAATTTATCTGCACACACAGTTACAGTGAGAATTTGACTGATAAAAGAAAAACAGTTTCAGCTAAACAATGTTATTTTAAATATCCACCAACTACTTTGTTAAAATGAATTATTCAGATATATATCCCTGATGTTATAGAATAGGATTTCCTGTTGAGAGAAATCATTTCCAGTCACACTTGAACAAATTTTATTTACACATTAAAAACAAACAAAATTGCTTTCTTGTTGCCTATTAAGCTACAGGAGTTATTCTGGCCTCTGATTGTGGAGTGGCTTTGTTAATAAAAGAACATGTTACAATTACAAACAAAAAAAATTTCCATATTTCTCTATGGACTATTTTCAACTGATGGTAAAAGTGTTTAATTCTCTGAAATCTTCAAAGCACTGCACACAGTAAAAAAAGAATAAAATAACTTTAAAGTTAAATGTACTAAAGACAAACAACAAAAAGACATTGAAAAAAGTGAATACATGCAAAAGGTGTAATGACAAAAGCAAAAGAAAATGTTTTAGATGCAAAAGAAAAAAAAAAGAAAAAAGGATCCATGCTGTATAGGAAACCTGTTCAGAGTGAGAAAGAAACATTCACTTAATGCAAAAATCAAAATCAAATGTTATTTCCATTCTATATTTCTTTTGGGATGCATGCAATAGTTGAAGAATTTCTCTGACTGGCTCAAGTCTACTGTCCTAAAAAGAAATGAAAGCCCTGAAAGATAAGGGCTATAAATATATGGCAATCATCTTGGATACAGGAAATAAACAAAACTAAACATTAAGATTACCAAAAAGGTTAGAGAAAATTTTATAGAATATAGAAGTAAAACAAGAAATACAACACAAAGTCAAGATACCAGTTATTTTGAGGAAAACAGGAAAAAAAAAAAAAAAAAAAAAAAAAAAAAAATATATTTTAATCTTTTATTAAAGATCACAACAATTTCTCCACAGAGTACTGGAGGCAACGTACCCACAGCAGTTCATTAAGTTTATAGAAAAGGGTTTGTTATGCATGAGTTAAGAACTAATTTAGGTGTCTACAAAGATGTTTCTAATACTTTGCAATTAAAGAACACTTAATGACAATGTGTCTTAAAGCACACAAAACAACGATATGAATTTAAAGAAAATTTTTGACTCATTGGACCTGATATTCTCAAATGCTCATTTACTCAATAAAAAGTGGAAATCAGGATTATACCAACATGATATATAAGTACAGAAATGAAAATTAGTAACTACCTAGATGACAAAATCAGGTCTAGAATTTAATGTTTATGATATAAAATATACCTATATATTACACCATAGTTATATTTAAAAAAAAAAAAAAAAAAAGTAATTGGAATAAGAAATCAATTAAAAGTAGATAATAGTTGCTTGCATGAGAATTCTTAAAAAAATAACAAACAAAAAAATTAATTCACTGAAGTCAGCTGGAATTTAATTTGTAACATTATTAAAATGATTCTTGATATTTTTTTAGGGTCTGTATAGAAATCAGGTTTGATTAAATATTCTCTCCAGCACTGCTAAAATGTACACAAGTAAACAATATTTAAAAAAAAAAATTGTACACAGATATTGTAAAGAACAAAAAAAAAAAGAAAGAAAATTCATCAAGATTTTAAATAACTTCTCTACACATGATCCATTCTGCTTCAGCAAAGACAAAATAATTTTTAAGTATCAATATTAATGTGATTACAGTCTGAAGTATACTTTAAAAAAATAAAAAACTTTAAATTCATAAGGATTATTGAATATCAAAGAACCAACAAATGTACTAATGTATCTGGAAGATCACTTGCAGTAAATTGAAAATCTAAAATAGAAATTTGGGTATTATTAAGATATATGGTAAAGGCTATGACACAGAACTTCAAAGTAAACAATCGATAATTCCTTTTTCATGAATTGAATTTTCAAATTTGTAACCAGTATAACATGATTTTCATTTAAAATATTAGTTAAAAATGTTTTTAGAATTAAATTGTTTTTTACATTAGTAACATGGAGAAATTCCTTGAGATATCATTTTGGTTCTCTATACATTAAAATGAAATCTACAATAATTAAAACCAGATAAATGAAAATTTTGAAAGAAAAAAAAGAAAACTGTGTGAGAGAGAGACTAGAATAGGCTGATAAAATAAAGCACCTTTTATAAGATCTAAAATACGGCATTAGAATTAGAATCCTGAACAAGAAAAATTTCAAACAAACAAATAAAAGATTATTCAACTATTAAATGCTTTGTTACATATAAAAGACAGATTTTCAATGAACAAAAATACAAGATATAAAATGTTTGATGAAAGAATGTAAAATCTGATAAGCAGCAAGAGTAAAGAATGCGAAAATATGCAGCAACAAGCAATTCACATATAAAATGCAGCTAACTAGCATTCGATAGAATTATAGTTTGAATAAACATTGGCAGGAATTAGCTATCGAGGCAAAAAAGATAAATTAGCAATATGCAATAATTACTTCATACATTCAACATTGTAATTCCTAACATCTTGCTATCAAACTTAGGAATGAGAAAAAGAAAAAGAAAAAAAAAAAGTCTCCTAAATGCAATTGAAATGACATTTATTGAACAATACAACAAGGAACAGCAAAATCACTATATTTCTATACAGGTACTCATCACCGTCTCTAATTTCCTTCTTTAATTTTAAATGATTAATTAGGTAAATGTAGACATTTAAAATAAAGAGCATTATAGAAGAAGACACCCACAATAAGGAATAAGGTCAGTGACAAACTATACTGATGCTTAATTTTAAAGCTAAAATAAGTTAGGCTTTAATATATATATATATATATATATATATATATATATATATAAGATAATGCCCTAAAAAATTAAAATTTCTTTAAATTTATGTTTTAATCACCAAAATTAGTTCTATGCTAAGTTTTTCTCTTGGATTTCTTGCCTGTGGAACTCTTGTATGGTTTCTTGGTTTTCCTCAAAAATTTAAATGCAATGTCAATTATTATCTTCTGCTTTAATTCCTGTTCATTTATTGTTCTCTTTCCTTAATGTTTTTTTTCTTCTTATTTTCTCATATTCTTTCACATTCAGTAACCTCTTGTGCCTTAGTGACTATTGCCTTGTTTGGGATGAAAAGGTAAAGAAGAAAAAGACAAATTTGTCAAAATTTGAGTTTTTCTGTAAATTGATTCACAATAAATTAAATAGTAAAGTTCAAGTGATTTATCTGATTAGCTGACTCCTGGATTTCAAGTCAAAACACTAACCAGAGCCAGTTGTTTAATAAATAAATTTTAATTTATTGAACTTCTGGCACTGATGAGTGTTTAGATGTAAAACTCTTGATTCAGCCAAACATTTGAACTTTTAATTTATTGAATATTATAGCTCTAGTTATCTATTGAGCACTTTTTGGCAGAAGTTTTTACAAATTGAAAAGCACATGAAATTCACATATTTTCTCATAAACTGATTTTCATATACATTCAGTCAGTTACGTTCCATGCGTGATACACACACGTAGGCGATCATGTATCTTTCAATACATGACTGACAGGGTAGATTTTTTCCCTGGAGTAGATTATCATTTCTTTCTGTGGTAGACCAATTGCCATCCAAAGCTATAGAACCTGGTCTGTCCTGCCATTTACTCATAGCTGAGGGGGAGAAGAGAATTCATACCTTTCCCAAGGGTATTAGCATGTATATGAATATAATGTATTTGACTGGAATTCAAACTCAGCTCTCTGACTCAATTCAAGCCACTATCCATTACTCCACTGTGCCTCCCATATACATTACATTGAAGAAATTACCATTTTAAATTTTATATCATATTGAAAAGAATAACTCAGAGATGAACAACTGATTTATTTGGTTTTATTGCCAAAAGCTACAATTAAAAATGAAATTAATAGAACATCTTTATGGCATGAAAAAAACTTATTTTTTGTAATGTGTAGGAAACAGGACAGTTTTAAAGATAAACAAATTTTATATAAATTTCTTCAAAGTTAACTTTTGTTATAATGTTACAGACAGTAGGGAAGGTTTTGACATAGATTTTTATGCTCAATGAATTGCAAATGTTGAAACTTAAAAAATATTTCCAGCTTCTGTATTGTAGGGTATTGTGAGAATTACTAATGAAGAATTTAGTTTTAATATTAAAAAAAAGAAAAAGAGAAGCACAGATAATATAGTTTTAAACTACTGATTCTATTTATTGTTAACATTTGAAACTTACAAAAAAAAAAAAATACTGAGTATATTTGAACTAATTTATATTGCTTTGCTAGTTAATCCAATTATGCATGGATTTATGCTAATTAGATTCATTTGTTATTATGTCACCAAAATTCCTGAAGGTGATAAGCTGGTCTTGAAATGGACCAAGAGAAACAGAGCATAGAAAAGTAAATCATTTGGTGGGAAGGGAGAGAGGAAGGAGAGAAATGAGAAGAGATAATATATATTTATTGTGTGTGAGGGATATATATATATATAGTAAGGGATAGAAGGAAAGAGAGGAAGGAAAGGAAAGAGAGGAAGGAAAGGAAAAAGAGGAAGGAAAGGAAAAAGAGGAAGGAAAGGAAAGAGAGGAAGGAAAGGAAAAAGAGGAAAGAAAGAAAGAGAGGAAGGAAGGAAAGAGAGGAAGGAAGGAAAGAGAGGAAGGAAGGAAAGAGAGGAAGGAAGGAAAGAGAGGAAGGAAGGAAAGAGATCAGATCAGGCTAGTATTTATCTATTCAAGGTTGTCAACTTGCATTATCGAGTTGAAAGGTAGGATTAACAGTTATTTTTGCTTCCTATGAGGGCAAAACCAGTCAGAGAGTTACTTTGGTAGAGAATTCCAATGTTTATTTTTAGCAATACCAAAATTGCTATGGAGAATAGTGTCACCTTATCTTGAAATCTGCATTGTTTTACTCAGGAAAACATAATAAAACAAAAAAACACAACATTAATGTTCTCATGTTAAAAGTAGTTTTCAGTTTAAATGAAAAAGAAAATGCACTTATAGTGTTTGAGTACAATCTTCAGGAGATTTACAAGTTGAATGAAAATCTGAGTCCTTTTAAGAACTGCAAGTCATGGCTGAAGAGCTAGCATTAAATTCATAATACAATTTTACGCAAACTGAAAGTAGACATTTCTGATGTTTCATTGTTCAATTTTCAAAGAGGCAAATGTCAAAAGCAGTATTTCTCAAGCAATTTTGTTCTTTTGAGGTTTGGGGGGAGGGGTAAGTTAAACATTGAAACATCAGTAAAATTCATATGCATTTTATGAATATTGGCTGAACAGAGAAATTAACTTTATCCAAATCGAAAAGGTCAATAGGCTGCAAACTATTTGTTGTCAAACTAGTATCAGCCAGGACCTTTATTTTAATGCACAATATTGATAAAATTGTAATTAGAAAAATCCTAATAATTATTTTCTCCATAAGGAAAAATATGAATTCACATTAGGCCAATCCATCACATTATGGATATAATCTTGTTAAATGATGGATATTTTTGTTTTGAAACTTTGCACAAATTTATTGAATAATAGCAGAATTGACTTGGTATTACCAGGAATAAAATAGCTAATATTTAAATCATTCCAACATATATATATATATATATATATATATATATCTCCAGTAATTCTAAATTCACAAGCCATATTCTACAAATTAAAATACAGTGTAAATTGCCTTCTAGTTCATATAGATAAAAACCTGATTACTTTAACAAATTTGACATTGTTCCTTCAAAGAGTAAAATAAGTTTGTCTGTTTATTTTCATCCACTAAAATGACTTAAATTTTTCAAATGGTTTTAAAAAAGAAGATTAAATATCTTCAACTTTTATATTTCTTGCATTTACTATTTAAAAAAAAAATCAAGAAATAATTTTTTTAAAAGTATTTCTTACATTACAAATTCATATGTAAAGTTTATACTTTATAGTAGTTTATGTATTTGAATATATGTAAATGAACATCTGACTTGTTACTTGAAAGTTAATTATATAAAATATAATCAGCTTTACTAAGGTTTATAGTTAAACTAATTTCATAAGCATTTATGACAACAAAGATGTTTTGGAGATTGCAATAAGCCTGTTTCAATTGGTTTGTGTGTGTGTATATATATATATATATATATATATATATATATATATATAATATACACACACAGACAAATTTTTATTTTTAAATCAATAACATACACACAAAAAAAAAAAAAAAGAATGAAATGAAAGCTTCACAAAATGGTTTTAGATTTTGATTTGATATCAGCATTCTTCTTTATGCGCCGTGTCCCCTGAAAATGTAGGCGATAATGGCTCTCCACAACATCCTGTCCTTTGCAGCCCTCAAAAAAAATTTTTTTTTTTTTATTTCTTCTAAGCCCTGTTCTGCACTCAATTTACTCACTAAGTATGTCATATGCTGTTTTCCTCTGTTCCACTGATTATCAGATTTTCCAAGCCACCCCCTTCCTAATTATATTCCCCAGAAACCTCAAATTTCTCATTCTGATGTTAAGTATTAGTTTCCTTTTTGTTTCTATTTTCTCTAAAACTGTTGTTGCTCACATGTTCAGTCTCCATGGTATCCATAGAATCACATTTCTGCTGATTCAAGTCTCTCTTCATCTTTGAGGAGCTCTTCCAAAACTCACTGCCATACAGGAGGACAGATACCATGTAGCAGTTTAGTACTCTTTTCTTTGTTTCTAGTGAAATTTTTCTATTTCTTAATACTCTGTTTAGCATTTGGAATGCTTCCTTGAATGCTATCCCTATGCAACTTTTAGCTACCTTATTCAGCAAAATTAATTTTGAATTTGTTATAATTAATATTTGAAGATACAGTTTCAATATCTATATAAAAAAAAGGATTGCATTTTAATACAAGAGGTAGATTGGTGTATTTTGGTGACTAGACAAAGAAGTATGTAAAGTTTTGCTGTTTCCTTGTTGAGTAATGAAACGCCTAGTAAATGAAAAAGAGACTGACAACAAACATTAATATCAAACGTCATACAATTAAAACGTTTGTTAAACTTTGGTCGAAAGACAATATTTCTTTTAGAGAGAAAGACTATCTAACATAAGCATATTTCAAAAGAAATAATCAAGCTATAAAGACAAAGAAATAGGCTAGCATCACAAACTATAAAAAGGTGACAGAGTGAGTGAGTGAGTGGGTCCAATACGTACGCTTCTTCATACAAGTGGCTGGGTTTTAATCCAAGGGTTCAACAACTGCTCCACTGTGAGGAAAAGGGTGCGCACGAGAGCAGCAGGCAGAAACAGAACAAAAGACATATAAGCAAAAATAGAGGAGAACAAAGATCAGTGCAACGGGCTGGGGGGGCAAGTTGGATTGAAGAAAGGAAGCACAAGAAAAAAAAAAAAAAAGAAACACAAATAGCTGTACTACTTAGAATTGAAGTGTGGGGGAACAATTTTTCTTCTCATCTATCTCCAAAATAAAATCAAAGTGAATTAAGAGGCAGCAAATAAAGCAAGAAAAAGTGCGCAGTAATTCTGGAAATGGATAATTGTTAAATATTTTGGAGATAGTCAAATATTAACAAGTGGAAAGTCTTCATTTGGAAAGAAATATTTTATCTTTTTTAAATTGCCTCATCAGAGGTTGTTTAGTATATAATCTTTTGTGCTAAGTTCTATGAAAAGATTGTTTTATTTGGGAATAAAACCATCCCTTTTGTCGCCTTCAATAAAACTGCAGACTTCATAGAGATATTCTCACGATAGTTATTTAAATGAGAAACATTATTATAAAATGTGTATAGCTGAATATTCTCCTCAGAATTTTATTAGGATGGTCATAAAAATATACCACTTTTAGAAAAGGATAGATTAAAAAATTCTAAAGTTGTTCTTAATAAAAAAAAATTGGAATAACTTTTGGTAGAAACCAAAATATAGATTATTTTAAATCTTGGATTCATTGACTATATTATTCAATATAACAATTATTGTTTCTGACTAAGCTTATCAGTGCAAAAATAGAAGTAAATGCAAACACATAAGCCTGTTTATTTTATTAATAAAAGCAACAAATTGAGTTTCAGCACATTTCTTTCATTAATGCTGTTGAATTTTAATATCTGTTCACAATCTAAGATTTCACTTTAACAGAAAGAGTTCATTAATGTCAAAAATAATGAAATCAAACATGCTTTAATCTATACAAAAAATAATTGGAAAGTATAAAAAGACAATTGAAAAAGGAAACAGACATAATCATCAACTGATATGTTAGGATTTATATTTTCTTGAAAGGTCTTTTTTTTTGTGTGCAAATCTTTTGTTGCTATGGTGAACATAGATGCAGGTATTAGCTGAAGGGGTTAACTATTCTTCTATTTATATAAACTATAAATTACTAAACTTTTGTAGTCAAACAGAAATAAGTATTCAATCTAATGTGGCACTTATCTGATCTAAATTAAAACTCAAGTGATAAATTGAAGCATTTATGATAGGCTCATGGTTTTTAAAGCATTTATTTTATTGAATAAAACAAATCTAGAATGGAAGGGGAAATATCTTATTGTCTGTCTTAATAAAATTCATCTTCCAAATCATAAATTCTCAATAATATTTACTTAGGTGTACTGAAGAGTTTTCTGCATAATCTACTTCCCAAAATCAGACTAAATGACCAAACTTTTGTAGGGACTCCCTAATTGGTCAGGCAGAGAACTTTTCAGCACAACCTTGTATAAGTCCAAATTGACAAAAAATTCTTCCGAAAGCTATAAACAGATCAAGGAATATTATTGCATTAAATATTACAACTTAAACAAATCAATCAATTTCCAAGGCTAAAATAAATTATTTTCTATATTGAACTCAGAAAAAAAAATAAATTGAAAAATGTAAGTAATGACTGATTAATATTGCTAAGACCTTCTTAAAAATTAGAAGATTAGTACAAAAAATGAAGGCTATAATACCAAAATCTGAAAGTAATTAAATAAAAATAGATAAAATCACAACATTTTTAAGAGTATGTATTTTGTTCACTAACCTCATAACTGAATGATTTATAAAACATGAAAAGGGGAAAAATAAAAAAAAAAGAGGGAAGAGCAAGTGAGAAATTGACCAAAATTATTTACAGTTACAAATGCTGCAATACTGAATTATTTGGTGCATAACTGTAAGCCTGGGGAGAATAACTAAAATAATTGTGAGGTTATATTTTTTTTCTTTTTGCAAAGAGAAACATTGTTGTTTATGTGTTGGGTAAAATAACTTACAGTTACTCCTGAAGCAAAAACAAAATAAAAAAACAAAATCACAACTAAAAAAAAAAAAAAAAAAAAATCTTTGTTTATTACACAATTACAAATAATTAAACCAATTTCATTCATGCAGCTTTTTCTTGTCTTCCATGTAAAAGAAAACAAAGAGAAAAATGATTCTGAAATGTGTTTTCTACCCAAATCTTTAAGGATTTCCCAAAACTTAAAGAAATATCAGACAGTAGAATGAATCTATTGTAATTTTTTGTTTTTATATTCACACAGTATTCACAAAATTGTAAAACTGTTCCCTAAGTATTTTAAAGCTCAGAAAATTTTTTAATGCTTAAGGGATATATAATAAAATTTAAGAATTGTTGTTCCTTTAATTGGAATAATTTTTAAATTGTGAAGTTGAAGCATATTAATAAAGGAAAAGTATTTCATAATATGGAATAAAGTATAAACATGCCTATATATATATATATATATATATATATATAAGTATATGTGTGTTTATGTGGGTGTGAGAGAGAGAAAGTGGAAAATCTATTCAACTATGCATTTGGCCCCTTAGGCTGAAATGAGAGAATAACCTCTGTGTGTATGTAAAGTGTGTTTGAATATAGGGAAGAGGTAAGAAAGATCCTTATCAGATGTTGCAGCCAGAAAGCTTTACTTTTTTTTTTTTTTTTTTTTTACTAGAACAATTAATTTGAAGCTAGACCTCCCCCCCTGCACTACTATTAATTCACATGCTGCATTGTGCTATTAGGTTGGTGCAAAAATAATGACGTAATAATGTTGTTTTTTGACGTTAAAAAATACGTCAAAAAACAACATTATTACGTCATTATTTTTGCACCAACCTAATATTAATATTTTTGTGATGTCTGGTGATATTGTATACAAGCCTAGTCGAATGTTAACTGTAGAGAATTGTGAGATCAGTGCACTTTCAATGCATTTTTTTTTTCTTTGTAAAGTTTTTTCTCTTTTAATCAGATTGACAATTTTTTTTAGATTGAAACTGTTACGGTGAACTACTAGTGCATTTAAAAATGTTGGTCTGCAATAGAATTCCTGTGATGTTTGTATAATTTCTATTTTAAGAGATTTCTGGACGTTTCACCAGTATATGTCTTTGGACATTTTGGTGCAATTTGTTTTGTATATTTTTCCTTCTAGTCTATTGTTGCTATTCTGTTTGGTACTGACTATATTGTTTATTGTTTTAGAGGTGGTGTTCATAAATTTTAGATCAAAGTTGGATATGTCATTTTCAGTGGTAGCTGTTATGGTGTTGGTGGGTAGAATTAAGTAGCTAATTTTGTCAAGGTAGCTAGGATTATTATTATTATTATCATCCATCTAATTGTTTGGTATTCTATTTAAATCCATGAATTGGTTGAGTGTCAAAGTATTTTCTTGTTTAACTTCTCGTTTGCATCATGCAAGAATGGACACTAAAACAATCCAAGAAATATATAGATATTTATTAAAAGGATTTTGGTAAAACTTATAAAGCTCTTTATGTACATATTAAAATCCTAAGAGAATGTCTTTCTTTGGATGTGGTTGCCAAATAAGGAAAAGCTTTTTGCCGATTTTTGCTAATATTCTTGCACTTTGCAACACTATTTGTTAAGCAAAGTTTATTGAATGAAGATATCAAGTTTTAAAAAATCAGCAGCTTTGAGGATAAGTAGAAATGTCATTTTGACAAACAACTATTTGTTTAATATTAATAAAAAAAAGGTTTCTTTACTTTAACCCATAAAAAATAAGAAAATAATATTAATTATAGGTTTCTTAAAAAAAAAAAGAAAAGAAAAAAAGAAAAACAAAACCTGGAATTAAATATAGGCTTCTACTTCTAACCTTTTAATACCCACTTTCCTGGTGGGTATCAATGGGTTAATTCTATACATTTCAAATATCATAGGATTCTGTAAATTATTAGAACTAAAAATGCCATTTCTAAAATCTGTAATCTTCTGGCATAGTTGGTTTAACTGAATTGATTGATTTGGTTTGTTTTGAAGGTTATTTAAAGCCAGAAATTATTTTTAGATTGTAAGAATTTTTTTGGAGATAAAGATTTTACTGATATGAACCCTACTAATTAACACATAGCTGGATTTACTAAGGGTATTTGCATGTAAGTGAATATAACAAACCCAACTGGATTTCCAATTTCAAACTGTTAGCCATTACTCCACCTGTACAGCCAAGATTACAGTACCTAGTATTCCCAAATGGTCACCCATCTAGATACTGACCAGGCTCAACATTGCTTAACTTTAGTGAGTGTATGGAAATCATGATGTAGAGATGGTCAGAAAATAGTAGAAAAGAGTTGACAGTCAATGACGGGAGAGAGCCAGAGTAAGAGAGATTATTGTACGAGTTTTTCAATATGGTCGTAAGCTGACTAAATTGAATTAAAAATATAACTAATAAACTAAATAAAGCAAAGTAATGAACATAACTTTCATTTTAATTAAACTAAAAGTGTAAATTAATATATATAAGTAAAAGAAAAATGTCATTAGAAATTTCAAGGTAAAAAGGAATTCCACATTTTCTTTCAGAAAATAACACAGCCCAAAACTTTTGCTTACTTGCCAAGTTGTTTTATAAGAGCAGAATGTAAAAAACAAAAAAAAAATGCCAAATTGACCACTTTTAAAAATAATGCATACCCCTTTATGATTTTACCCCAACATGACTTAACATATGAAGTAGGCTTAGGACTATTGACAGCTTTGTTTCCCCTAATGTGACTTTTAATCTTAACTTATCTATAATTTTATTTTACAAGATTTATCTACTAGATAGGTTGATTCCCCCCCCCTCAGGAAAAATATGAATTTCTTACAAAGACGTTGCTTAAACAATGTAAATGGATACTGCAATATTTGCGGTAAATGCACTCTGCAAAAATAAAGTGAAAAAAAGACAGTGACTTTGTCAAACAAGCATATCTTGCTTATTTGGGAATCAAACTTGGAGACTGTAAGTGCTGGGCTCCCCATCAGGCTTGGAAAATATGAGAAAGAAAAGATTAAAACTTCATTTTGCCTATGATACAGAGTGAATTGCGAACCCATTGTGATGATTGTTATTTATATGTAAAAGGTTTCAATCATTCCAAGAAGCATGTGGGAGTATTCTGATGTGAAATTAACAAAGCAACCTGAGCGACATAGTGAAGAGATTCACATTTCTATGTTTACCTGCATTATTCGCTATTGTCAGATTTAAAAAAAAATAAAATAAAATGCAGAACTTAGTGTAATATGTGTTAACAATGGGAGTGAATCTGAGGGAAGATTTTTTTTTTAAACATCTGAAGAGTTCTATTAAAAGAAAAAAGGTTAATGTTTTGAGAAGTGAACTGAATCTGTCAAAAGAAACAGCTAAACTTTCAGTATTAAGACTAAAGAAATGAAAGAGTGGGGGGGTGAAGGGAGGGAGAAGAGTGGGGGAGTAAAAAGAAAAGATGAAAAAAAGAAGAGAAGAAAAAAGTGAAAGTGAGAAAAAGAGAAAATCATTTTATATATATATATATATATATATATATATATATAATAAAAATTTAAAAAAAAATCTGGTTGGCTAACATTTAACCAGTACTTGTACATTGACTAATTCCATAATATTAAATATAAAATGAGTGGGTGGGGGTTTTGTGTGCCATAAAGTATGGTATGTAAACAAGATTTTTATTTGGGTCTACATCAAATAAATATTGTCATTATATGATGAAAACAATTTCTGTGAAATGAATACACATCCAATGATATCGTATTTCATTTTTTTGGGAGATCCTTTTTACACTTCGTTTTAATCAATATTATTGTAGTTTCAATCTTTAGAAGAGAATTCAGGCGAATACTATCAATTTATACTAATTAAAATTAGATTCCAATCAAAACACAATAAAAAAATTTTTTTCCAGAGAAAAAAAAAAAAAAAAAAAAAAAATCATTTTAAGAACTCAAATTATGTTTTTATATGTAAAATATATTCAAAAATATTTTCAAAAGGCAATATTTATCAAAGTTTTCATTAAAAAACTAATATACACGTTTTCTAAAAAAATAGTTTAATTTAAGGTTAAGTTAAATCCAGAAATAAAAGAGGAATAGAAATTAAACAAATATGTCAGTTATCAATACAAGAAATCATTGGTTTCTTAAAAAAAAAAATAAATAAATAAATAATTGTTCAGTGTCACTTGCAAATATTTTACTAATCTCTGATTTAAATGAAAATTAAATGAAGCACTATAATGTTGCTTTAAAAACAAGCCAAGAAAATGTCCTTATGTAGAGATTCAATTTTAAATTTTTTCTACAAATAAACACAACAGAGCTTCAAATAGCAGAACCCATGTTTAATATTGTTATTTCAAATATAATCTAGATAGTTAAAAAACTATTATACACAGAGCACATTTAAATACCCAGATAAAATCTGTATCTCTATTTTGAAATTTCTCTTTCAAAATATGCAATATTCAATAAAAGTATTCCATTTTTAAACAACTGCGTTTTGTGATAGAAAATTATTTTCATCATTCAGAAAAATGTCAACCTCAAAACTATAATAAATTCTGCATAATTTCATCTGTATCATGTCATCTGGAGAAAATAAAAAATATCTTTATCTAAAAAGATCTTGATAGGTACTTACAAATATCATTGCTTACAGTCTGTTTTAAAAAAAACTTTTCAGATAGACATGCACTATGTAATGACATGAATACAATAGTTACAAATTTAGAACTCTCAGCTCTTTGTCAAATGGATGGCTGAGGAATTTTCATTGTTAATTAAGCATTAGATGAGATAGACAAAAGTATTCAAGAATAAGAATAATTAAGAAATAGAAATTGTAATCATAAATTCCTAAATAAACAACTTGTATTTATCTTCAATATTGGAAAAAGTAAAAAAAATAAAAATAAAAATGAATTTATTGAAGAATTGAATTCAACAAAAATTTATACGAACAAACAAGGAACCAGTTTAAGGAAAGAATATGCACAAGAAAGCCATAGCATGCAATGGCACCATGTTGACCAGTTAACACATACGACAGCAAATATAAGGGGTATATGGGTGAAAGTGCACAAGGAAAATGTTTAAAGAGATAACTAAGAAATTAAGGAGGAAGAATTTTTTTTTTTTAAAGAACTTTCAAAATGGTCTGGTTAACAGTGTGATGCATGACAACAGAAATCATATTACAAGAGGCTTTTCAGTTCATGCTAAATTCTCAAAATCATAATTGGATCATTGCTTTCAGAAAAACTTTTAAACTATGTCAGATGATATCAATAAGTATAAAATATTAAAAATTTTTCTAAGTTATTAATGCTTAAATGTAGATACATTTTTAAACAGCAAAAAAAAAAAAAAAAAAATTTTTACAATTTTCCCTAACAAATAAATTTGAATAAAATTCAATGATTGAGTATTCTCTAATATAAAAGCAATTATACAAGCAGAGATAGAACACAAAGTGATATTCACATTTTATCTATTACAATGAATTAAACTTTATGAGGTTACAAGTATATGGATAATTGTGGATATAATCAAACATGATACTGAAAAATCATTGTTTATTTGAAACTTGAAGAATTGCAAACTTTAATCTCTGTATTTGTCAGCAGCTATACTTAAAGCACTTTTTTAAATGTTGATCAAATAAAAGGAACTAAACTGACAGACTGAGGAATCCAATTTGGAAATATTTGTAAATCTACTTTTTATAAAAAGATATCCTTACTGACATTTTGTCATTCCCTTTTACTGTTTTCCTATGTGTATTCTCTTTCTGATCCCAAATTTTTAAAGTTTACAAATTTTAGTGACATTTCTTCAAAGAGTGAGCTTCATGTAAATTTAAGACCTACTTGGCTGCAACTTAAGAGAGCCCAGTCTATGATGTTATTTAACCAACAATGATGAGGAGAAGAGTTAGATTAATGTCTTTCCCAAAAGCATGTGTTTAGTGAACGTAAGAGACAAGATTAGAATAGGCTAAAAAAAAAACAAAAAAAAAAAAAACCCCAAAAAACATTACTTTTTAAAAAAACAAAAGAATTAGAAATTATGAGTTGAAGATATAAACTTTTCAATAATATTGGTATATTATCCAACAATAAAGTGAATATTAAATATCAGTGAGATATGACAAAGTTAATTTCAAACAAACATTCTAAATGAGCAAATAGCTTTTCAAAAAAAAAAAAAAAAAAAAAGTCAGGTTTTATTAGGCAAGTTAAGATTTTCATAATTGCTGTTAACCAACCATCGTTTTTATGTTAACCAAAATAATGTGTGTGTGTTTCAGTGATGGATCACAACTTTTCAGTACCAAAAGAGGATGAGGGCCATTCTATTAATGCATCTTAAATATTTTTTTTGGCAATAACAAACTTTTCAAAGTATGAAAGAGCAATTATTTTGCACGAATATGTCATTTAACTTAAAGCATCTTCCACTATTTAAAAAAGAGAAAAAAAAAGTCTTTAAGATCAACTTTGATGGGATCTATAATACTAACCTAAACATTGTTTCACTTAGCTGTTTTCTAATTTCTAATGATGAATATTTCCATGAAAGACCCAACTTCTAATCCAGCCATCAGGTCTATCCAAAGTAGCTCTACACTCATCACTAAAAATTATTGTTGTGAATTCATTTTTCATATCATTCTTTGTCCAACTCATGTGTTGTTCTTTATTATATTTACTTAAAAATGAGAGTTCATTTTCTTGCCAATATTTTTCAGATTCAGCATCTTTTCGTTCTGCTTACATTCATAACAATATCTTTTTGTTAGTCAATTTACTTTTCTTGATGATTATCTTTGATTTTCTGTAACACTTCGAGACATTTTAAAATCCAATTTATTTTCCTTATCTTGCTAAGGTTTTCAATTTCTTCTTTGATTGTTCTATGGCTCCCTTTTTAATATCTTTTCTTTCTTGCTCTATCCTATATTCCTATATATTATATTCCCATCACTCAATTTTATAATATCATTTTTATTTTGAGGTTATATCTTATGACCAATGACAGTCTTTCGATATTTAAAATTTAAACAAATATAAATGACTATATATATATATATATATATATACACACACACACACAATAGAATGGCTAACTCCTGCACTGTATAATAATTTACGATTTATTGTAAATATTTTGTTTAAAACTGATTATCATGAAAATATTACAATCTTTTTGATTTACATAAAATCTGACAGCATAGATCCTATCAGAAATTTTGTTTCCATTGCATTTTTTAACTTAAAAAGAGGAAGAAAGTTTTAAATAAAATAAACTTCCGATGTTCATTGTTCATCAAAATCCAAAATTAAAGCTAACCATATGAAGCCAAAAAAATGTAAAAAGAAGTCATAATTTAAAATTTCAATTGTAGAAAGAAAACATTTTACTTTCAAACTCTAAGGCACTGTGAAAAGCATCTTCTGGTGTAAGGACCACAATAATAATGAAAGAATGTTGCAATAATAAAAACTACAAACCAAGACAGCAAAAGACTGGAAAAACACAATATACAGAAGAAGAAGAAGAAGGAAAAAAAAAAAAAAAAAAAAAAAAAAAAAGAGACATGCAGGAAATTAGTTAAATCTTTTTAATGTTTTGCATACAAAATGGGCAGTCAAGTTTTTTTTCCTTCTCCCATAACATTTCTTAAATACATCAATCATCAAGTAAAAATGAGTAAATATATCACTTTAACTTCCAAAGAAAAATAAAGTTCAGTAATATAAGCAACTACTAGAATCCCAATGTAAAGTATAACTATATTGAGGTGGTAGCCAGTATCTGGAGATTTATTTGCATTATGATTTATAGAATATAAGTTTTCAAATCCTACTACAGATAAAGTTTTCATCATGTGTGTATGCATGTGTGAGATCAGGTTTGGTATAATAATTCTATTTTATTAATTTATATCTATAGATTGATCAAAATGAAAAAAAAAATACAATTGGAATCCAATGTTTACTTCAATCTTGTAAAATTAATTTTTAAATTAAAAATTCATACATTTTAAGGTCATTTTAAATTCCTAAAAATTTCAATAACTACAAAACTTAATAAATTTGTAATGAAAAATTTCAACTATTTTTAATGCATGTATATGTGTTTTATCTGGTGCAAATGAAAAGCAAGAAAAAAAGCACATTGTAATTTTTAAATGTAATCTTTTCAACAAACAAATATTCAAGTACACAATTTTCTGTTTAAACCTGGTTTTAGTATATAAAGTAAATTTTGAGAATTTAAGAATTTTTCATGACAAATGTAACTTTTTCGGTTGTCTGTATTTATATGAAGAGGGTTTCTTCAAATGTCTGACAAGGTATCTTCAGTATGATTGATTAAACATAGCATTTGGTATCTATTTCTAGTAAAATGTTTATATTTTAAAACTATGCATTGAAAAATAAACTGAAATGAATAGAATGAGCAAATTTCTGAATATTTACAGTTTTCTAAAGATCCAAATGTTTTCAGTTGTTAAAATAATCAATGAGGTTCTTTAATATTTCAGAAATTTAAAACTATCAAATACAAATTTCAAATTATTATATTAAAAAGTATTTTGTTTGTCATGGGTAAATTATTATTAGAACTAAGTAAGTGTCCATTCAGACAATTATCTATATAGTCATAAATTTAATGATTACTTTGTGTTCAAGTAGTATTCGATTGATAGCAATGACAAGGGACTAACCATCCATTGGGAGAGATCTCTTGAAAAGTAGCTATAAGAAAGAATGTCTTTCCTGGATTTATTCTTTTACCAACATAGCAAGGAATGGAGCGCTTTTTCATTATTATAAAAGTGACCAGAAAGGAAATATAAGACTATATACTCATCAGTGAATTAATTTTTTCTTTGGAAATCTCTATTAAATAATTGTGAAGAGTCCAGGGAAATAGAGAATTGATTGCAATATTTGAAGTATAAAATTTTACAAAATTTTAAATCACTTTATAGTAAAATAAAAAAAAAGAGAAAAAAAAAGAAAAAAGAAAAGACTAATTATTTTAAAAGGTATTGACAATTTAATTAGATGGCAGTTCTGAGTTTATTCTGAAGGTTTAAATTAGAGTATTATGAAGAGTACAGTTAAACTTCTTTTAGTATTGGGAAATCTATTTCAATGTAAGTTTTGCAAAAAACTGGAATAAAATGGCTAACAAGTTTTTCATGTAATATTTCAAGGTTATACCAAACAAATATTTAGCTAACAACATATCACCTTTAGGAATCTATTGGTTAGAAAGAAGTATTCTTGTGTCTCTTTTTGGGTATATGCATAAAGTTGAACTATTTAAAAAAATTTAAATACTTCAGGTTAAATGGAAAGCTGATAGCCTCAGAGCAGGACCAACTGTGCAAGAATAGAATCTAATGTAATATTTTGCCCATTTTTAAGCAAATGTTTAAAAAAAAAATTAAAAAAAAAACAAACAAAAAAAACAAAAAGCAAACAAAAAACCATTGCTTAGAAGGACCAAAATCAAAATGCAGGGTTCCTGATGAGTTCTAAGTGGAATTCACTTTATGTCAAGACTTTACTTCTTCAACTCTAACATCATAAGAAATAGAATTTGTTTTTCAAAAAAGTGCTACATTTTATTAAACAGTTCCTTTTCAAGAAAGTTACCTTGAATGTTTATACTGAAAGAATTTAAGTCAGAATAAATTTACAAAAGTAACAATCAGATTTACTTCTCAGAAAATTTACATATGTTTTTCTTTCTTGTTAGGTAATAAGATTTGTTTTAAATGATGACCAATGCTTATAAGAATATTGTTCGGGTTAAGGATGTTTCTTGTCATGCAGAGGACTTAATTTATTGGCTTAATGGATTAGTGTTACTGGTTAATGTGACTGCTCTTTCAAATGACAATTAGGATCTAACAGGCATCCCAGGATATGGACGGGTTGGGAGAGGCTGCATCTCCAAAATAAAAACAAAATAAACAAAAAACATGTGGGGTAGTATATATATATATATATATATATATATATATATATAGGATCCAAGAATTACATACGAGTACAAAGGTTGCAGCTGCATATGGGAGCCTTTGCCCTGTGACTGATAAGAGGTATAGGAGTCAAATCCTCCAATGAAGTCAACTGGAACAGAGGAAAGAAAGAAAAACTAAAACAGAAGCATTCATTGGTATTTTTTATGGAATTCCAGGTTATTAATGAAGAGTGGAGATAGCCTCTGACATTATTAATCACAGCATTTTGTTTAGGGGGGAGGGGGCAAATAAATCAAGTCTGCATTATTTTTCCCCCTCTCCTTTGAAAATAAAAAAGGTAAAATAAACTACAAGTACATTTGTTTTTTATTTTATTAAAATCAAAGCATAATAAAACTAGTCTATAAAGAAAGTTTAAGAAATTATAAAAGAAACTTCAAGGATTTAAAAAGTAAATTTTCATAGTTACCTGCTGATACTGGAAAGGTAAAGAAAATTGTAGAATGCAGACAAAATAAATACATCAAATAAAATAATGCATAAAAAGCTTAATGGAGAGTGCAAAATAATTTTTGAAAATTTCATTCAAGGCATAATATTTATGAAATTAATTGACAGTTTTGTGCAAGTTTGAAAATAAATAAATAAAAAGCCTGAAAACAAAAAACAAATCATCAGCAACTGACAGGAATGCTAAATTTTCAGTGAATCACTTATAAGCTTATAGTTTAAGACAAAAGCAGAAATGAATTTAGCAAACTTTACAATAAATTATCACCATGCTTTGATTAATGTAAGTACAGGATTATTAAATATAACAGACAATGAATGCCTTATGTCTGATCATGAGCCATTCGAATGTTTGCTTTAATTTCTGGTGAAAATAAAGACAAAAAAAAATGTCAAACACTTGGATTTTTTTTTTTTTTTAATTAAGTTGGTCCTAAGATTTTGGCCCACACGAGCCATCCTCAAAATGGTTATACACACACACACACATATATGGGGGTGGGAGAGAGAAAAGTAAAATTGAAAAGGTCATTAACATTCAGGTATCAAAAAGTAAAATGAGGAAATAATGAGTGTCCCAAAAAAATGGATCCCAAAAAAATGAATAATAATCCTTTATTGCAATGGGAGAAAATATAGGTTTGATTTTTCTGGACTGAATGTTGGTAATATTCAATTAATTAAAAATTACAAGACAACACTAGTTGTAAAAGGTTGACATTCTACAGATTTAGCACAAGCATCTAATTATCATGTATTCTCCAGTACTTGTTTCTATTTAATGAGGCTCTATTGTTAACATCTATTCTGGGGGAGGGAGGGTAGGGTAGGTCATCACAGAAAATTGTGATGGCTTGTGTCTATGGTTTGAGCAGCAGTGAAGATGTTTAAAAGTTTGAGAGTTTTAATATCTAAGTAGTTTTAAGAATGTTAAAATGAAGTTTAAACTTTAAATAATCTATTAAAATCTTTAAAATAATTTCAGTTTACTACTGAATTAAAATATCAATCTGAATTACTCAAATAAAGAATTATCAAGATATACCAATTTATTCAAACTTTTGTTTTTTGACCATTGTACTCTCTTGTTATCTTCAGGTGTGTCATATCAGTAACAAATCTTTATTCAATTCACAGGAGCAGACTATTCTTATTCTAGTGTCTGGGAAAAAGGATCTTTTGCATTAATTATTTTTGGTTAATTTATTTTTGTGATGCTGCTTATGCTCATTCTGCTCTGATTAAATTTATGCAGTTTACCTGGTGGCTGAAAGTTTGATCCTTGGGTCAAAATACTGATTTTTTTTTTTTTTTTTTTAAATATATTGCAATAATTTTAATATCTTTGAAGTTTTAATTTTAGTTTTAATTACAATAGCAGAAAGTTGGTTATAAAAATAAAAAAAATTGCCTGTTTAAAAGCAAATTTTTAGATGACTAAAAAATGAAAAACTACATGATTAATGTATGCCAACAGAAAATTTAAAAACTGTAATTAAAAATAAACAAATAAAAATCTTTTAAAAATGAAGCAGCCAGGATATAAATAACGAAAATTAGTTAATTTAATGATTGCTAAATGGGATTTTGAACTTTATAATTTTTTTTTATTTAAAATGTAGCTAAAGACATTTGCTCACAACTTGTTTCTGTTACCTCTCAACTCAGTTCAAAGGTCAAGTGGGTATTAAGTAGGCTTCCCTTATTCACAGATGCAATGAAAACTTAATTAAATATATACGAGTGTCTTATGGACAACTGAAGTATGGATGACTAAAACCTGACATTACTCATGATGACAAAATGTATATTCCAAAAATTAAAACACTGTCATATAATAAGCAACACTCCAGAAATATGTAATAGTTCGAGGAAAAGCAACTATCTTAAAAAAAAAGAAAAAAAAAAAAAAAAAAAAAATTAAAATCTTATAATATATACATTTCAGAAGAAATAAAAGCGAGTTATAAATTATTAAAAATTTCTTAAAAAAGAAAGTTTCAGTTTTTTATATTTTTTGTTGCCTACAAAACTTCTGCAGAATTTGAAGAAATTTTAAAATAAAAACCAACTGACATTACAGTATTTGTTTAAGGATAGCTGACCACCTTTTTTACTCATTCTATTCAAGTGGATAGAAGTAAAACCTTACATTTAAAATATTTGTTTTCAGTTAATTTTCCTCTTTTTGTTAGAACTTTTCATAAGAGATTTTAGACCCGAATAAATGTTATAAATCTTATTTACAATATAAAACGTGTTCAGCTAAATATATAAAAAAATAGTGGACAATAAAATTTCAGTGTTATGGTTACTTTGCCCAGGTCGATCTAAGGATTTCTATATAATACTCTATCAATAGCATGTAATTTAGTATAAAACATTTCTTAATTGTTAAAGTGTTATATAGGGAATTATGAGATTAAATTGGATTATATTTCATGTGCCACATAGATGGGGATTAAATAATTCAGCATCAATTGCTCCAAGTAAAATCTTTCTTTCTCATGAAACAACCACCTTGATAATGAGACAGAGGTTTATAAACAATAGATTAATACATATAATCTGTTTCAGTAATGTTTTTTTTTTTTCTTTTTCATGTAAAGGAAACTAAAAGTAATGCCAATAGAAAAACAGGTTGATAGGTGGATTGTAATGCAGACCTTAAAACTGTACTTATTTTGTTTATACAAATCAACGAATCTTAGAAGTAATCATAGATTCATGGTCTGTGTGTATGAATTTTAATCACTTATTTTTAGTTCAAATATTTAAAATCAGAAAAATCTTATCTCAACAAAAATATAAATAAAAAAAAATCATGTTTATTTTTAAAAATAAATTTAATCCTTTTATAAAGTCATTCCTTTCTTTATAACCAAAATATTTTGTTGATATTCTTCTTGAAAATATTCTTTTATAGTTTATAAGTGTCAAGCCTAAACATCTAAAAACAGCCACAGGAGAAAATGTCATCCTTGGCAGACAAAGATTAAAAGTCATTTTGGTAATAAATAATTTTTTTATCAAAGCATAATATCATTTAGTGTTCAAATATTGCCATGGTAAACAACAACATGCACAAGAATGTTCTTAGGTAGAAGACAGAGACACACCCCACTTCCTTGGGCCCAGTGACTGTTGGCATTAACAGCATTCTGAATAATGTAGGGATTATCTGTAACTGTTGAAATCTGTCAGGTCTTTTTTGGCTTTACAGACATACTATCTGCACACCATATCTTAATATTATAGGCACAGCTTCAGATAACCAAGTTTTCCTCCTAGACTGGTTGCTAAGCATGATTAGTGAGCCTACTCTATCCTGCTATTTAACCCATAGCTGGGAAGAAATGGATTCATACCTCCCCCAAGAGTATTTGCGCAAAAGTGAATGCAACAAACTGAACTGAAATACAAATTTGGCTCGGATTTTTACCAATATGAAAATTGGTTATTATTCAGTTGTTTTTAATAAACGATCAGATATTTTCCTAACAAAGAAAGTTTATTTTAGATTAATAAGAAAATTTCTTCAGATATATTTTAAAACCAAAGCAAACAAGTTTCTGTCTTCAGTTGGTGATTAATATTTATTGCCAATTAATAAACATTGATTGGCAAGACCTTTTGCTTCTTGTCACTCATTTGAAATGGCTACAGAGATTTTTAAAAATAATTTAAGATTATTATCAACAACAGTTTTATGAAATATATATATATATATATATAGATATATATAAAATCTGCCTTCTGACAGGAATTGAACCTGTATTCCGTTTTTAATCTGAGAAACCACTAAGGGAATACAGGTTTGATTGTTTTTGAGAGAAATATTTTCTTTTATAACATTTTTGCTCTCTATGCTAGTAGACAATAATTTCATCATCATTTTTTTTTTTTTTTTTTTTTTTAAAATTATTAAATGATTTATGCTGCATGAAAATTTCTTTATGCAGTAGATATTTTTTTTTCTAATAAAAATAAGAATTTAAATCAGTAATTCACAAGGTGCATTAAAACACGAGATGTATGAGTAATTTTAAGATGATTTTTTTTGCTTATAAATCTGTAAATAATTCAGAAGAATATCTTTTCACCTGTTGTTCATCCAACAAAAGGAAAGAACGCGTAAATGTACATGTGATAGAAATTGCAAAGCATTTACAGGTTTTCCGTTTTTTTTTTTTTGGAATTCAAAAAATGACTCATTATAAAGTTAATGGTTGGAAATGATATTTAATCTTTTTAAGTGATTCAGTAGAATCACTAACAGATGCAATCTGATTATTTTATTTTTGCGTGTAATATATTGATAAGATGATGGAAAGCTTATGAATCTTTTCTAAGACAAATTCACATCTTTAAAATGTATCCACAAAACTAAGTAATTTTTACTAAATATAAATCTTGTTTAAGTGTTTCTCTAAATAAGCAGCACCAATGCAGATAGAATTATTAATGTTTGTCAGTTTTTGTTATGTCAGCAATTTTTTTGCTTTCAGAATATAGTTTCAAGATTTTTCCACTGTTTGATTGTGAATTACCTTTTGCTCACAACTAGGAAACAGTTTGACAGCTTTTCCCAGAGTAAATATTAATATGGGACAAAAATTAAAAAAAATTTATTTATTTATTTTTTTTTTTTAAATGATTTACTCAATAAATGAAAAATGAATTTTTCTTGAAAGATATGTGATTATAAATTTAAATAAAAGAGCAGCAACATATCAAATAATTTTCTAATACTTTCATCCTTCAATTACCGATGAATAACTACAGTATTAATGATACTATATTTGAAAGTAAGCTTTTGTGTTGATTTTTGTAAACACAAAAGCCCTATTACTGATAATAATCCTAAAATATTTAAAAAAAATCTCTGTAGCCATTTCAAATGAGTGAAAAGAAGCAAAAGGTCTTTCCAATTAATGTTTATTAGTTGGCAATGAATATTAATCATCAACTGAAGACAAACACTTGTTTGCTTTGGCTTTAAAATATATCTGAAATATTTTCCTAAGAAATAAAAACTATTTGGTCATTTATTAAAAACAACTGAATATTAGGTTGGTGCAAAAATAACATCATTTTTTGACGTTAAAAAATACGTCAAAAACGATATTATTTTTGCACCAACCTAATAATAACCAATTGTTATCTTTAAATAAGATAAAAAACAATAGCCATCCACTCACAAAGAAAGAGTTAAGAACCCAACGATATATTTGAAAATAATAATCTTTAAATAATGATATTTTAAGATATGGTCATAATCTTATTTATATTATTTACAGCTGGACTAATATTGTTATCTCTGTTGTTATGTTTTCACCCTTGTCCCATCTGAGTATTAGAGTTATGGGTATTTTATAATCCTATGTCCCAGTGTCATAAATTGAACGTTTTGAAGAAATGAAAAAGACATTAATTTGTTAGAGTTCTTGAATATGGTCAGCACCAAACCGAAAGTTTGATTTTATGATTTTACCATATATGCAATAAGGCTAATAAAAAAAATATATATATATTTCAGGAGCTTTATTTTTCAATTTATTTTTAATTGGGATAGTACTTATGTATTTTTTAATGCATTTAACAGTTTATAGCTACAGCATAACATACAAACTTATAAACAAACAAAAACTAATTCTGGATGTTTCCATAAAGTTCTAGAAGGCTCTAGAAAGTCAGAGTCCTACTATGCTTATATACCATTTTAGAAATTTCATGTTGGGGAGTGACATTTAAAAAAAAATAAATTAAACACTTCATTATTTTTTTAACAAAAGTTTCTTGATTTATGATACAGGAAATCAATTATTTCACAAAAAAAATCATTACTCTATTATATATATATATATATATATATATATATATCAGTCTCGAGAGACCACGGATCTGCACCCAAAGAGTTATTATGCCTCAGCTGCTGATGGCATTGCAACATTTGGTTGGTTCGGTTTGGTTTATTTTGTTTTACAACATATCAACCTCAACGGGTTATTTAATGCCAGCAAGATCTTTAGAATATGTTTGTATGAAAAGAATATGTATTCTTTGTAAGAAATCAGTTTGTAGATCAAGTTTCACTGACATATTTTGTAAAGAGTGTTTTTGTTGAGAGTCAAATGTATTGCTGGTATTTTTAGTATAAAAAACATTTTTACTCTTTCATAGTGTTTTGACTCCAGTTTGGATGTGGGTTAACTATTTTCCCCTAGCTGGGACCCTAACAGGTACTACCACCCCAGGTCAGGGTGGAATAGGAACAATAGCAATTAAGAGGTCGTTTCATGCTCCTCAAAACCTCCCCGCCAGAGGCTTTGCTGCCGGATGTAACAGTCTTAATTGCATGTGAAAACACTCTCCTTCAATGTCATCCCAAGTGGCAACAGTGTTTGATGCTTCTTCAGGGCATGTGTGTTATATTTTGGCTCTACTATTTATAAATGCTGGTCAATAGTATATTATAGGTTGTTTGGTCTGTTGTATTATCCTAAGGGTTGTTGGGTAGGCAGTAACCGTAAGGTTTCAAATTATTCTATAGGGTACTGAATAAGAATGATTGTGGATCTGAATGTAGTTATTTGTATCTATTTTACAGTGTCAACTTTTTTTACTCATTATTTATTCTTGATTAATTCTGTTGTTTATTATATTTATTTGTGTTTAGGAGAGTATTCATAGTTTTTTAATGTTTGTTTATTCAGAATTTTTGTTTAATTTATTTTTCACAGGGGTGGTGGTGGTGATCTTATTTGTTCAGCTTTGTATATAGTGTATATATCTGCATTTATCATAAAAGTATTTCACAAGGGATTTGTTTTCAGTTTTCGATTAAGTAACATAGTAAAAAGTTGTTTTTGTGTCTGAATTTTGAGATAAGTTCTGATCATTTATTTAGTATTTTGTGTTGATTATTTTATACTTAGATATGCACTATGTCTAACATTTAGCACTTTTACCTATAAATATAGCATACCTTAAAACTCTCATATATATATATATATATATATATATATTAGGTTGGTGCAAAAATAATGACGTAATAATGTCATTTTTCGACGTTAAAAAATACGTCAAAAAACGACATTACTACGTCATTATTTTTGCACCAACCTAATATATATATATATATATATATATATATATATATATATATATACACACACACACACACACACACACACACACACACACACACACACACACACACTTATTTATGCAGCATATCTTCATTCAATTACATTAATGTTTTTTTTGTCTTAGCAATTCAATCCTGGAGATAATCTTGAAAGGACTTTGGAAAATAAAAGAAATGAAAAAAACTACAACACCTTCCTTAATGAATTTAATGTCAACATTAAGAAATTGATCCAAGAATTTGAAAGGATTAAAATAAAAATATATATATATATATATATATATATATATATATTTTAGATTGGTGCAAAAATAATTTTGTTTTCTCACATAGTAACATATGTTAGAAAACGAAATTATTTTTGCACCAACCTAATATATATATATAAATGAAATAATCCTAAAGAGCCAGGAACAACCTACCTAGGTTTTCACCTAAATGGATCTTCAGGGTAAGCTGGCTTAAGAAGAAATGACATGAATTGGTATTTATTGGTAAAACTACTAAAAATTCATTAGCATAAAACCTTGTGACAGAAGCGTATTGAGCACTCTACGTTTTAGCTTTATTACTCGCTTGGGTTTTTTTCTTTGCAGTAGAAACTTAAGGCACTGGACGATTTATTTTGCCCTGTTCAGATGTTTCTAGTTCTTTCTTTTTACATAACAAAATCCAAAATTAACTTGTATGGGTGGGTGTTTAGACCTATTTCAGCCAACGAAAACTACATCAGTCATATTCAACCCCAGTGTATAGACTGAGTTTGTGTTGGAATTATAAATTTGACAGCCGTTGAGAAATTGATACAGAATTTATCCATTTTGATGTTTCAGTCAGTCGAAATGCCTGAGATGGTGGTTAGGTGAGGGTGGAAGGTATTAGCCTTAAAGGTAAGAGGTTTTTATAAAATTAAAAGCCTGGATATTAACCTTATGACATTAAATTGGGGTTATATGATGAATGAGGTGTTAATTTGAAACTAAAAGGGGGCTGAAAAGGGAGTTTTATAAAAAAAAAAAAAAAATTATATATATAAAAGGTTTCTACTTAAAAAAAATAAATTATATTTAAAAATAAGATGTATTTAAAAGATTAAAAAGAAATCATATTTAGATAATTTATATTACATTTAAGTAAGAATATATCTTTAAAAAATTTATATTAAAGAATAAAAATATATTTAAAAATAAAAATATAAGATAAAATTATACCTTTTCAACTTTAAAGATAAGTTAAATCAAATTATATTAAAAAAACCAAACCATACAATGTTATATTTAAAAAAACCTAAAAAAAAAAACCTAAAAAAAAAAAAGAAAATTAAAATATATTAAAATAAAATTATTATATATATATATATATATATATATATATATATATATATAGACGTGTAAGTGATAAAAGGAAAGAGTTCTGTCACACACAAACACAGAGAAAACAAGATTTAAGCAAGAGTTGTTGATAGGCTACAAAGATCAAACATTTAATATTAAGATGCATGAGAAATTAAGATATTTAATGCTATAGAAACAGATTTTGGTAATTTGAGAGTTTGGGGAGGAAGAGAAAATAAAATCCTTTTTAACAGAAAAATCTAATTGATAGAGATTCAATAAGTGGGAAACATATATGAAAAAAAAAAAGAAAAAAAAAGGAAAGTTTGAGTCAGTGAAGATGATTCAGAATAAACAAAATATCATTAAATTCCTAACATTTACTCTGATGCTTAATTGGCCTACTTGGTTCATTCTCTATCAGCTTAGCTTTATGTTTCTTGTGGCATTATCTGCTTTTTATTCTTGATGTACAGAATATCTAGTGTTGGATCTGATCAATTAAATCTCAGATAAAAGATAGCTGATCATTTTAAATAATTTCTGACATTCAAGAACACAACTTTTGATATAGTCTATCGAAATAATTTTAATGAGTTCAAACAACAAAGCAATTGTTTTTACCACTGAACAAACATAAAATCTTTTATCAGATTAAAAAGTAATACAAACTATCATTTTACAATAATTATGTCTAATAGAGATAAACATAAGGTCGAAGTAATACATAATGAGATTTAAAAGAATAGATCAAGTATAACTCATACACAAACTTTTATATAGAATTTTGTTATGTCAAGAATCTTTAATCATGAAGGAGACGTTTCATGGTTGGCTACATTTCTTGCTATATTCTTTCATTTTACTAAAGGAAGCAGCTTTGAATAAGACATCAAAAACAGAGTTTGAATTCCAATCATGTTTGTTGCATTCATTTCCTTACAAATTCCTTCAGATAGGTATGAAATCTTCCTCAGCTATGGATTAAATTCACTTGCAAAAAAAAAATTCTTACAATTCAAAATATGTTTGTGCTTGAAATAACCCACAACAGGTTGATAAATTGTAAAAAAAAACAAATCAACCAATCAATTTGCTAACAGCAATAGCATTCTAGTAAAATAATTCTATTTTCAGAAAATGGGTCGGTTAAGAGATACATAAAGAAAGTGTTGGGGGGTATGGCTCAAACTAAGGCTATTTTCTGTTCATATTATTATAACACTGAAAGAGTTGCCAGAGAAAACTCATCTTAGATTGAAGAAAAAAAATTGATTAAAACAAAAACAATGATATAAGTTTGGTTGGTGCCTCATGTTCTCGAAGAGAGAGAAGAATGATAGAAATAATGAAGGAATTTTAACATAAAACAAAGCTAGACAAATGTTTCTCAAACTATTTTGGCAGTAACCCTAAACACATAATTTTGGGGCCTGGCTACCCTCAAGTTATAAACACAATTTTCATATGTCTTTGTTTTTTTTAAATATATTTTATTGATTTTTAATTTAATAAGCAATAAATTTTGATATTTCATATCTTCAAAGAAAATGAGAAGTACAATTTCCTGTGAACTGTTCAAGTCGGCAAGCAAAGAAAAACAAACTTTTGACAAAGCAATGATAATGCTGTGTTATGAAGGAATTTATTTATTGAGCAAACATACTGATTACCATGATATTTTTCTTGATAACACAAATGGTAGGAATTTGATCATTTTCTTTAAATGAATTTCATTACAAAAACTGAAAAGGAGAAAACAATTTGTGGCGCCAGTGATGTTTTTCTAGATTCAGGTTTATTTTAATAGAACACAATGGAAATCAGGCTGAAAATCTATACAATTGCTTGCTTTAGTCCTGGTTATCACAAAAGCTGAAAATTCTCTTTTACAAACATAGAACTCTATAAGTGGAAATGTTAGAAGAGACTTTTTAAACTTATCATACAAAATAGGTTTATCATTGAACTGAGCCCAATTTTCAGAGTAGAAGAAACTTTCAAAACATTTGTTTCTGCACCTGATTTTCTAGGATATCTTCTCTAATTTCAATGACATTTATGCTAAACACATCCCTAAGCTTGCTTATGTTGATGGAAGTTCACATTTTCTGGCAAATATATCCATTTTCCCCTGAAACTTTTTCACAAATGATCTTAAAGTACTTTAATATGATCACAGATCATTTCTGACAAATATTCAAGCATTTACTCACTTTGGGAAAAAGCAGCCATTCTTCTCACTCATCTTTGTAAATGCAATTTTTTACTAATGTCTATCATAGTTTGATTTATGCCTATTCACTTCAATTATTTTAATTGTCTAAATAAGCCAGATTTTACCAACCAAATAGCATTTTTCAAGCAGTGAGCCAACTGATGTTTCTACTGGAGAAAGACTTCTTTTCCAGTTTAGCCAGTACATAACACAGGCATCAAGACAACCAGTGAACATTAGTCAGACATTATACTATGACTTGTTTGGTTGGCTATTTTGTTTTATGGCATATCAACCTCAGTGAGTAATTTAATGCAGAAACTATTTTGGAATGGATTTTAGCATAGTTTAGTAGAATATATATATATATATATATATATATATATATATGCAGTAATATTCGGCCACTCATATTTTTGAGTACATTCCAATTGCTTTTATAAAATCTAGTATCCTAGATTGTGTTATTTCCATAAAGAGTTTCTTCAAATTACTTGTTTGGTAATATTGTTTCCGCACTTGATTCAAGTTTGTACATTCAAGCAGCATATGTTTAACTGTGAATCTTTTTTGGCATGTAGTACATATTGGGGATTCTGTGCCCACTATGACATGACAAATTTGATAGGAACTGAAGAAATTCAAAACCTAGATTTCATAAAATTTACAACATGGATATGAATGATGTTGGAATGAAATCATAACCCCATGGATTTCCAGCTGGTGATAATGAAAGAGTTTTACCAATGTAAGAAACAATGAATTTCATTAATAGATTATGATTTTCTCTTCTAATTAAAAAAACCAAAAAAAAAACCCTACATAATTTCTCATTTTACCAATACATCCAACCAAACAGATCAACTAGTTTATGTTGTGCTTCTAGAAAGAAAAAAAAAAATCATAACAAAAATATCTTTTCCAGTGGTAGGTGTTGACAGGGTATGAAAGAAAAGAAATTTCTCCAGAACTTTGGCATCTGTTGACCTCACAAGAAAAAAAAAAAAAAATGTTGATGTTTGTCAGCAATGTCCACATATCTATCCACAAGGAAAATGTTTCCACTTTCTTCCCCCACCTAACACCACTATTGAACCAAAATATCTAATGACCTGAGATCAATTCAACGTTTGTGAGAAATTACTACCCATTCCATCTTGTCAGCAACATCTGTTTCACAAGTAGTTTTCAATATAGCTACTACTTTTGCCAGTTTCTCTCCAATATTAGGAAACATTTTTGCATCTTGTGCCATGCCACTTCAAAAAGATACGATAGAAGCTTTAACCAAAGAAGAAGTTGAGCCTGAAGAAGAGAATCAATCCCACTTTGTTTTACCTGTTGTTATTGTTCTTTAACTTTCCAAGAATTTGATGACACTTCAACCCTAAGTGGAGTCTTGTTTTCCTTTATTGAATCAATGGCAAACACTTGCAAGCACTGGACATACTGAGAATGGATATTCACCAATCTATTTCAGTTCAGTGAAGTCATATTTTAGAAACTCAAAGATTTCTGCTGCAATTGATGTTAGCATTGAGCCATCATTCACTCTAGAATTCAAACAAAGTGTGTTTTACTTTCTTTCTTTAGGACTTATAGATCTAGGCCAGTTATTAATTTCACTATTAAGAAAGTGAAAACATAAAAACTCAAGCACATGTACCCACTAAAATGAATGTTTATAGTAATAAGACATACATGTCAAATGTAGTGTAACATACATTTACTTATTTTTCAAATACATTGGAAGAAATCGCTAACTAGAAATTGCAAGTATACATTTTTGTTAAAATCTAAAACTTCTATAACTAATGCTAATAGCATTAAGTAGTAGTAATAGTTATTATTATTATTATAATAATAGACAACAACAAGCATACTTTTCCTTGCAGTCAAATAAATGGTAATTTCTGTCAAATGTATGTATCCCAAAACATTAATCAAGCAAAAAGAAAAAAAAAGGAAAAAAATTCTATAAGAAAGAAATGATACAGTTATTGTGTCAAAATTCAGCCACTTTGACATACAATTGCTGATGTGAACAGATTGGAATATGTCAGGAGTTTTCAGGCATTTATCAAGGGTTTATTATTCACAACTATCCGCCCTCTTTTAGAGTCTGAATAATGCTTCATATTCCAACACTGTCACATAAATATATTCTAATGTTTTTCTTATGACAAAAAAAATCTTATGACCTAAATAAAGGTCACAGTTATCAGTTTGAGAAGCACTTGATGAGACAAAGATTTTATAAATTTTCTTTTGGTCTCTCAGAGGTTGGGGAAAAGATTAAAGAACAAAACAAAAAATTTATTATTATTATGTCTTTTTTATATTATGTATTGAGGTTTTGTGCTTGGTTAAGAAACCTTTTCTAGGAGTAGAATTTCTACCCATCAAGTGATAAAGCACAGAAATTTTTGAGATATCTGATAAAAACTTATCAATTGAAACTTTACCAACATTTACCAAAATAAACGGCTCTCTTGGTAACTACAAAATATTCGCAAAAATCACTAATTAGGGATGAAGGTAACTTATATACAAAATATAAGAGTTATTAAATACAGAAACCTTATTTGATATTTATTCTAGATTTTTAGAGTTGGCTTTGTAACTTGGCAGCAAGATAAACAAATTGTTCATTAGAAATGAATAAAGAAATAAAATGATAATAAAAAAGACTGTATATGTATCTTAACATATGTCATATGGTCTGTTTAAATGGCAGTTTCAGGTAAAACTTGAATGACTTTTCACATATTCCACGATCTATTAATGAAACTGACATATGGTCATGCACAGGTTTTCAGAACTGCTGATAAACAGAGACATTATCAGTCCCATGATTAAGTGTGGTCATAGGGTTGCTGAGTACTTGACCAGTGAACTGCAAATTTTATAGATGTTATAATAAAGGGAAAATTTGTGAATATATATTTAATTTACTCATCAACCAAAATTACCAAGTAGAGAATACCCAAATGGCTAAGAATGAAATAGCTGTAAAATCAGTAAAATTTGTGGAAAACAAACACACACACACACACACACAATTGCATAGACTAGAATACATTTAACAGTGTCAAAAAAGTGGTCAATGGCAGATAAAAAATAGCATGACAGCAAAGGAGCATAAAATGCAAACAGCAAAAGTGCTCAACATGGCTGGACAAAAATCCTTGTACCAGAGTATATATCATTAAAACACTTGAAAACCTCAAGTGGCTCCAAAAGGGGCACACTGATCTGATCCTAAATAATTAGATAAGTAAAAACAGAAAACATCAAATACTTGATATATTTACAATGACAATATAATAGTTCAGTATGAGGAGCAGTCATTTTCTTGTTGTTGAAATGTTAATTTTACATTTGATACATTTAATAGGAGTCAGTTAATTGAACCTGCCACCTTCTCTTGCTGTTAAAAAAAAGACTAAAAAGACAAGATGCATCCAATGTGAGACAGAATCAAGTTACAATCACACTTCATTCATAATACAATCTTCATTTGGCATTGTCAGTAGATTGTCTTCTAAGTATCAGCCCTGCCAACTGACTCTAAGAAATTCAGTCTAATATAGGACATTTGGGCAGAACTAGAAGAAACTGATCCATTTGCATGCTTATTGCAAACTCAGCTGGTGTTTTTGTAGCAGAGTGTTTCTTTTCTTTTCTTCCTTCCTTCCTTTTTTAACACCTCCATCAAAAAGAGTGCTTCTAAGAATTCAGTTGGCTAAATGTCAGAATACTACATAGTTTATGCAACTTTGTTTGTTGGTGGTGGTATACTTAAAATATAGCATTGCTATCAGGTGATAGTAGATGATAAAGATTCCATTTGAACTTGACAGTATTTCAAGTTCTATTCACTTAAAAATCACTTAATGTGAGGAGAAAAAATAGTTAATAATACTTAATTATTAAACAAAAAAATTCAATTAATCTATACCAACTAATGAAATTATAAATAAAAATAAATTAGAATATACAGACAAGAGGTTGTGAAAGTAAAGACAACAATGTAAAATTCCAACAGAGTCAAAATAGGAACTTTTTTAAACTGTCAATTTTAAAAATAAATATCAATAAAACAATTGACACTGAAAATGCTAAGCTTTTATGATACCTAAAAAAAATTCACTTTTTGATTGTCCATGTATGTTTTTTTGTTTTTTTTTTAGATTGTTCATTGATTATACAATGATAATGGATAATAACTATTATAGGTATCACTTATTACTTATTTTTCAGTTACTTTATAGATGGACATTCAAGGTTTTCACCCACAGATAGATGGCTGTTTGAAGAGAATTTCATTTTTGAGATAACCTGAGTATATTATTTATTTGCAGAAATACCTTAAAGCAGCCATGTAATCAGTCAGTTAATTATTTTTGGTTCAATTTGAAAATTAGTCAGAAAATGGCAGGGAATGCTCAACAATTTCATCAAAAATTAATACTTAATGTGACCAAGATGCTCGATTAATTTGTTTTTTATGGCTTATCAATCTTTTGCATATTATTTAAAACCAGAAAATATTTTTAGATTGTATGACATTTTTTTTTAGATAATGATTTACTGATACAAGCTTTACTTTTTAATCCATAGCTGGAAGGACAGAAGAGGTGGATTCCTAACTTTCTAAAGGGTATTTGTGCACAAGTGAATATAACAAACCTGAGCAGAATTAGAACTCATCTTTCAGATTTCAAATTCAGAGCCATCACCCATTAAACCACCTGCACATCCAAGCTTACAGCACCTTGTATTCTTAAGTAGTCTCCCATCTTGGTACTGACCAGGCTCGCCATTGATAAACTTCGATGATCATATGAAGTGTGATATGTCAGTAAGCTTGACTAAGATGCAGTTTTACCAATGGATCCTGAGAATATCATAAACAGAGCATTTGACAAATGAGGAAGTTTTAAAGAGAATACGAATATCAAGGAAACTGTTGCTAACAATCAGAATGTGAATAAGTGTTGGAATTTGTGGCACATGAAGAAAGAAGCCTTGGAGAATTTAACATACACAGAGTGCATCAAAAGCAAGAGAATCAGAGGAAAGCAGTAAGTAAAATATTCAACAAGTTTGAAGAACAAATGGATAGCATAATAAAAAAACTTTCAGATTTTCAGTAAACAAACTTGATTGAGTGACTACTTGTTTATCAAAAGCCTAGGATTATATAACACTGATAAGTTCCTTTTCTAAATAATAGTCTGTAAAATTTTACAAAACTGAGTTTTAGGAAATGATTTGGATCAAATTATTCATCATCATCAGACCCATGACTGGGTGTGGTCATAAAGTCACTGTGCAGATGGGCACTTGAGCAGTTCCTCCCATGTGTGTTGAATGTCTTGTTTTTCATCCTGTTGACACTATAATCATCCTTTTCACCAGAAAAGGATAGCTAAGGAAACTGGTTTAGTCACCAATGGCCTGACCATCTGGGAGGTAATACTAAGTTACATTGTATCATTGTACTTGTAGAGACATAATCAAAATTTTAGTTTGAATAAAACAATTTGGCATTTTTACCTCATTCTTAGAATGGATGAATTCATTTAGTTCACCAAATGTCAATGGGCATTATAGTATGAAACCAGAAATTAAAAATAGATTGACTTTATTCTTTCATAATTTTTAGGGAGAAAATAATTTTCCTAGGTTTATTTCCGATTTACATTTATAAAGAAAATCATCTGAAATTTTCAGAGCATAATTGTACCAAGTAATAGATTATTTTAAAGTTTAGATTTGTTACACCAACATTTCCTTCTTGTCTATAAATGCAAGTTGATATTTTATAGTTAAGCATTTTAATCAAGAAAAGTACTAAATTACCAAATGTGTGCATAGACATACATATGTTAAGTTAATGTGTTTGGGCACCACTAAATAAATAAGATATAATAATTTATATTGAAGAGTAGATGACGTGAACACAATGGAGGCATTGAGAGAGACAACCTTTGCAGTATTGCTTTGTATTAGGGTCTAAAGAACTCATTTTTTTTTTTTTTTTTGCATTGGTTTGATTGATATAATCCTGAAAGTACAAGAATTACTCATTTCAGAAAAATTAGAACTGTTTTACTGTGTCTGCCAATGATAGAAAACTTGAAATATTACAAACAGCTTATTTTCCAAATATAAGTGCCTATTACTCATAAGATTAAAAAAAACTATTATAAAGCTATACAAGAATATATTAAAAAATATTACAAATTTTTTTTATAATAATTTTATAAGGGAGTGCAGAAAAGCTCACACACACAGTTTCTTTTCTGAAAAATGCATCATATGTTTTTTCTGTGTATTAGAAGAAATGACTGGAGAAAGGCAAATTCAGAATACACACTTAAACACATCGATTTTAATACTGCTGAAAATTGGCCTGTTATATATAAAATTAATACCTATAGAATTAACTTCATATTTTTTTTTTATTCTAAACTAAGATTAATTTTAAAAAATACTATCAATGGTAGAAATAAAACAGTCATTGACAATGTATAAACTTCTATACTAAATTTTGTTTCTTCTGAAAGTACATTTTAAATAAGTTTAGTCTAGGATACTTTTGAATCTTCAATGCCCGCCAAAAAGCAAGTATGTACAGCAAGATATTAAGTAATAATTTTGTTCAGTATTTGATACAAAACAGCTTCATTCAACTTTAATTGTGAAAAGTTTTTGGAAAGCAGTCAAACTAAAAAAGATTATTTGTTAAGAAAATGTTTAAATTTATAGTTATTTAATGGGTTATTTTTATGACATATGTTAACATTTGTTGAGTTATTTAATGTCTTTTTATCCAGAACCACATATCACAATGGGACAAAAGCAAGGTGATCTATAAGTTATGGATCACGTTGGATAAGTCATAATGAATAAAATATTTTAATGTTAGCCTTTCTATATTGATTATTATCAAGAACATTACATAAAACATTACAAAATTTATTGCAATCTAAATATTTTTTCAATTATAAAAGTACAATTTAAATATGAAAATACAAGTAACATCTGTAAAATTGAATTAGTTTCAATAGATCTTATAGAGTCGCTACAATACACCCAACCAGTGTTGTACACAGAGCTTTGCCGGGGGGTGTTAAGGTTTGAAGATTGTTAAAAGATTTGGACAAACTAGAAAATGTTCCCATTTGTGATTGTGTACATTGTTAGTTGGGATCAACATCAATAGATGAAAATGACATTTTTAAAAGATTTCTTTAACAAGAAGATAACTCTTGCTATAACAATAAATGTCCTAGTAGATGTTCTTTTAACAGTATCAGTGGTAAAAAGTAAAAGAGAAACAGCCAGATTGTACTGATGTCCAACAACCAAGTGATTTAAAAACTTGTGAAGAATGATTTAAATGGGAAATTAATTCTTTTGACAAGTGCTTCCATTGGATGATTTTATAGGCTATAATATACTTCAGGGGTTATTTATTGGGACTTTTTGATTCGATTAAGCTTTTGAAGTCAAAGACTGTCTTCAGTTTTTATTTTTCCAAGTAAGTTAAATCTTTTCAAGCATTTTTGGAGATCATGACTTCAGATCATGTTTTTTGCTTTGAGGAGGAGTATTGGAATGGTTTATTTTTATATTTTTGGTTAAATGATTCTTGGAGTTCATTCAGTAGAATGGGATGGTCACATTGGAAATCATTGCAGGACTTTGGTAACTTTTTTGGCTGTTGTGAGAGAAACTTCTTAGTGGAGATGATTTCAGTGATATATTTTGTTTTGTGTATGTGTATTTAAATGGTTTGCTAATCTATGTTTTTGATGCATTCAGTTTTGCAGGTATTAGCATTGAACATGGTGCCAGTTTTGCAGGTATTAGCATTGAACATGGTGCCAGTTTTTCAATACCATCTCATAGATACACTAGTATTCTATAAACATAGTGGTAAAAGAAAACCTTTCCTTGGTTAAATTCAGTTTGTTGAAATTAGTTACAAGAAGTCAATATACAATATATATCTTATAATAACATGAACATTAAAAGTCACTAGTTTACATTTGACTTGATTCTTAGTAATTTTATTCTTTATACAGTTTTTATCTTAAGTAATGTTGGTAGATAAATTGTACTATAAATAAATGTGATGTGACGTTATTGAAAAAAGTTTGGACAAAGTAACTATAAACAAAATGTTATTTTTTTTGCTATCCTCTGCCAGCCGCAATGCTGGAGAAAGCATTACCTCACACCATCACCAGTGAGACATGCTGCAAGAGCCACTCTGTTTCACAAGACTCATTCCTTAATCAAGACACCATCCCACCAACCTTCCGAAGGAATGCCATTGAACGAGGGCTGATAATTCCAGAAGTTGTCACTGCCACAGGAGTAAAAAAAAAAAATTTTCAGCAAGAGAAAAATATTTAACTATTTTTTTTTTTTTTATCTCTGCACCCCAAGTAATTGACCCTGGCTCAACCGTGGACCTGATCAAATTACCGGTTGAAAATGTATCAGCACAGGTCACATCCCAAATCAATGACTTCCCTATTTTAAAAGGGAAAATGGTAATGCCATCCGACTTCTTTCCATCACCATGGTTGAGGCCTATGGGTTCGATTTAGGAAGGGAACCCAGCTGCATCCAAACCTCTTCTGATGATGTCGTTTATTGCTGTGTGCCTTGAAAAGCGTCCTGCACTATGACGACAGGAGAGAGGATGCAAACCAAACTCATCAATGGAAGCCTCACATCTGCATCTGTGATGCTCACATAATTTGAGCTCAAGACGGATCGCGACTCCAACCCGAGTGCACTCATTATCTAGAAGGGTACTGGTATATGAAGAGGGCACTGCATTGAGCCAGGTGTCACTACTAAGTTGTGAAGCAGACAGTAGACAGGCGAGGTGGTGCTGATCCAGAGAAAGCCTCAAATTAGTAAAATTAGCCTTGCATTTTATTTTATCCCAGCTTTTCTGTTTTGATGTGTTGTGTGGGACAAAGTAATTCTTGGGCCCAGACACAGCAAGCTTGTCCAAAAGAACTACTCGAGAAACATTGAAACAATCAACAGAGTATCTTATCAATTAATTCATAGCTGGAAGAAAGCGAAGAAATATATGCTGGAAGGGCCAAGTCTGCGGCTGATCAAAGGCCCAGGCCCCCAAAACACAAACGGAGCTTTGTCTGCCTCCAGCCTGTGTTGTCGAAATTAACATTGCAAATTAACTCTGTGCATCTCTTAATTGTGATATCCATCTCGTTTAAGAAATCCTGTTCAAGGTAGCAAGGGGTACTTCAGAGAGCGTAGAAGAGCCTCGATAGCAAAACCTGTTCTTCAAGAAGAAGAGGGTTGGGTGTGCATCAATTTAATTACAATTTCTCATTCATTCTTGTTAGTATGGCATGCTTAGTATCCAAACACTCTCGAATAGCTATTGGAAAGACTGGAGAACCAAGAATGTGTAATTTCTCCTTAGGTGTTATTTTTATATCCTCAAGGATGAGTGTAATATCCCAAATAGTAATTGTACTATTATGCTATCCAAACCCAAAGTTTAAAGTTGTTTTGTTTTCAGTTAATACAATATGTAGTGTTGACATTTTATATACCATGTCTTGATATGCAGATTTTCAACACTAAAACAAGTCAGAAGTCTCAAAATATAAAGTTAAGCATATGAAATAAAATGATTTGGAATTCTGACCAATTCTGATGCTTATGTTAATTCCATGGAAGAATAAAAATATTCCTAACAAAACAGAAAATCTGTGACAATGTTTCAAAATTTATCTTCAATTTTCCTGATTTATAAAAAAAAAAAAAAAAAAAAGTATGGATCATAAAACACTAATGAATTAGAGATTCAAAGACTAACCAAAATCCTCATAAAAATTTGATGCGTTTTCCACTTTGCTTCTGTTGCGATGTTTAAACTTTAATTTGAATGAACTCTAATAACAAAGTAGATCAGGTTAAAATATCCGAAATGATAGGAAATACAATTAAAAATGATTGGTACATACATCTTCAATTATTTAAAGAAAAGCCAAGTTTGAAGCAATGAACCTAATTCAGTTATGATATCTGAATTCGTTAGTTTATCAATACAAAAGTGCAAATAGAAAGAAAACCCAGTCAAATAATTTATTAAAGATTCATATAAACTAATTAAAATAGATAATTTAGGATAAAATGTCCACTGGAAGTACATCAAACAAAATTGAAAATAAATAGTACTAAAGTTGATCTAACAAAATGTTGGTAACAAAGTTTTTTTTTTTTTTTTTAATACTGTTCATAGAGAAAACAAAGTGCAAAATTTCAATAAGTAAGGAATAAATTTACTTCCATTTATAGTAATGTGAAGATTTTTGAACAAAATAATAACTGGTGATATCTTAGATATATCTATATTAGCAGCCCAAGTGACTGTCTTTTAGTAAAGAGAAAAAAATGTATTCTTTCAATATTTTATCTGTCACCATAGAAACATTAGGCAAGACAGTTAATTAAAAGTAAACTTGCTCAGGTTTGTTCTCCCAGTTGATCTTGTGCCAATAGAGAACAAAAAATAAAAAAAGGAGGGTGAAGATGCAATTTATTTAAGGAAAGAATGTTTGAAAAGTTGAGTCCACTTATTAGGTCTCAAGATCTTGGGTAACAGAAAATGGCACATATTTTCAAATAGTCATTTCAGACTAAAGCTTAGCCCAATGTCATCTTATTAGGTTGGTGTAAAAATAATGTTGTTTTCTCACATATGTTACTATGTGAGAAAACGACATTATTTTTGCACCAACCTAATAAAAAAAACTAATAAAAAAACTTTACAAAAGAAATAACTGTTATAAACATTTCTTTTTCCTTATGACAATTTTTCTAACTACCTTGCCACTGAGTGTCTGGAAACTAAATTTACTTATGTTCAGCTGGTGAAGAATCTAATCTTTTCTTTTGATATTAATGTTCTTTTCTAAATTACCCACAGTTGTTTTGAATTAAGTAGCACCCAAGGAATGGAGGAGTCATTCTGTTGCAAGAGCTCATATAACAAAATCTTCAAACATATGGATCTGGTTAGAAAATAGCTTGTAAATAAACTAATGACACTGCACTAGTTTTTCTTTTTAAATGACAATTGTTAATATAAACCATAAAGCATTTTCAAGAAGAAAAAAAAAAGAATCTTAATTCAGATTGAGCCACACAAATGATTAAGTCAATTATGTTATAATCAATAATTTTCTGTTATCATTTGTAGACAACTTATTTGATTGACAACTGAACAATTAGATAAACAATCACTAAAAAAAGGTTTACAGTGTCACTCAAAAATGAGTGCACCACAATTACCATTTTTTTCTTTTTTTATTAGAAACTTAAATTTTCTTCTGAACCAAACCTAGGATTTTATTATTTCTAATGGAACATTCTAGTCATAATCGATATCAAGTATTATTTATTGTTAACTTCTAAAAATGAGTACAGTTTTATGAAAATTCATTTTTTTCAAAAGTAAGTCCATTTTTCAGCTATAATAAGTTATAGTTTTCAGTGCAGTCATTTAGATCAGTAATAGCTCCATATTGAAAACTAATCTCTTCAGATTTAAAGCAATGTGTTATTTCTTCCAACACACACACACAACAGTTACTCAAGTCCCATAGACTTCCTGAGGAGTATAGGGCTTTACAGCTTTTAGCATGCTAGACATTGCTGCTGTGGTTTCTATATGTGGTTTTTATAGGATGGAGTTGCTAGCCCCATGTCCAACTGGTTTTGAATTCAGAGTTGACCTTCTCTTATATTGGTTACCAACTACAGCAAAAGAGCCAAGTCTGCCCTACTATTTAGCTCACAGGTTAAGATGTGGAAAATAGATGAATCCGTACCTTTCCCAAGGGTATTTGTGTGTAAGTGAATGCAATGAACTCAACTTGAATTGAAATTTGGCTTTCTATCACAGAATCAGCGTATAGCACACAGAACAGTGGCAAGAAATAAAACTGCCATGTCTGAAGTTGAACAAAAGGACTATTGCTAAAATTGTATAAAATTACAAGAACTATTCAAATGTTGGAGGTTTTCAGAAGTGATCAAGTCAAGTGTGCAAGTCAAGACACCAAAGTCTTTTGTTTTATTAGGAGGATTGTTGATAATCTCCAGATGTAACTAACAAGTGCAAGCTGTAAATATTTCTATTCCATCAAATGTTAACCATTATGTTTATACTCGACCCCCTCCATCCCTAAACAGATAGTGAGCACATTCAAAGTTTATTCTTTATAATATTTTATTTGCCAGGAAACTACTTCAACTAGAAAATAAGATTCTGTCTGTTAGTAGATTTTTGAAGAAACTTTCTTGATAGACCAATTTAGAATCTATCAAACTGTTTTACGCCAACCAACATAGCAATAAAGTTTATTATAAACTTAGAATAATCACATTCCATTTTTCATCACAAGTTTTATATTTAAAAAAAAAAACAAAAACCATGTTGGAACATTGCTAACTGAAAGACTTGCCTAATGTCTATAGAGAAGCATGATATACGAGTACAAACAATCTTATACAGATTCTATAAAGCAGGAAGAACAAAAATATTCCTGGTGCATGGCAACCAAGTCTTATAATATTGAACATTTTCTCCTGGAACTAAGATATGAAAAATTCTTTACTTTTTAAAAAATCTTAAATTAAGATTAAACAAAAGAATGTATACTTTTGGAAAACAAGCAATGGTACTGACAATCAAATTCTTTTCATTCCAATACATAAGATCTTCAATAAAAATATTGAAATTTAATCAAAACCTTCTTTTTAAAAGACTGGAGAGATAAATTTTAGGGAAAAAGCTGAATGTAAGATCATATAAAACTGTTGAGTTACAGAAGCAGGAAATGACATATGCAAATTAGAATTCTTAAAATAGAATGTGGATTAAATAAAATCATAAGTGAATAATTTTAATAGCCAACCACAAAATTTTTGAATGGAATTCTATTTGGAGGGCTTTTTCTTTGCTCATCATTAGACAATGATAGAAAATTAAGATACATCAACTGAAAAGATTTCAGCATTAGAAAGTGGGGAAGTGTGAAGGTTGACATTAAAACATTAAGTTACCTTAAATGCTAAAACCAATGGCTGGTTAGTTCTATATTCATTGTATTTAATATCATACACCTGACTCCCTGACACTGAGGTTATTTCAGCAAGAAATATTAAGAAAAATCTGTTAGGATGAACATAACTGGAACTATTTGGTCCAATTCAAAAGATTTTTTTCTTCTCAGAATTGTTACATATTTAGAAAATTGTAATATTTGAAGTGAAAAAGAAAATGGTCTTATATGGCAACCAATACAGTATTTGGGGAGTTTTAATTATTTTATCCCAACAAACCTGTTTGAAATAGTGAATAAAAAAAGGAAAAGAAAAAAAAAAGAGTGAAGCAAGTAAAAACATTAAAGTGAATGTGAGCTGAAAAAGAAGAAAATCCAAGTTTAATAAGAAACAAAAAAGGAAAAAATGTAATCATCTGTCAAGTGGAATGGATTTATCTTTGAGAGAAAACCAAAAACTTTAGAAACAATCAGAAGTACTGTTTAGCATTTTGCTATTTGTTAAAATTGGAATGTGATACAATGAGGGGGTACTGAAAAATCCTCAAAGCTATGCACTTTGTAAAAAAAAAAAAAAAAAAAAAAAAAAAAAAATCAAATCAAAATTTCAATGATCAAGCATTAGAATATATTTTTAGAAAGGTTAAAGAAACTTGAGAAATGTACTAGATTATTTATGTTGGTTAGAGCTGAGAACTTTTCAACAGCCCCCTGGAGTGATATATATAAATGCCCAGATTAATATATTTTGCTAAAAGAAGCTAAATATGACAAGCACATTTCATATTAATGTCCTCCAGTTCGCTCTTTTTTTAACACTACATGGTTATAGAACCAATATAATACATATAAAAGTGTAAAAACATGAAAATATAAATATATATATATATATATATATATATATATATGTGTGTGTGTGTTTTTGCACTTTTATATATATATATATATATATATATAATTTGGAACACATTGTTAGTTTTTGTCTAATATAATAAATCTTTATCTTGTGAGATGAATCTTTTGAATGTTTTTTTCAATATAAAATATATGTGGATTCATTTGTAGTATATTTGGGTTAATTTATCTGTAGATAAACATTCTACCAGAGTAAAGCATTATCAAAACCAATTTATATTTGTGTGTGTATGAAATAAAATTTATGAGTTTAATCTATTAATTTATATCTTTTCTATATATCATTAATTAGGAAATGTTGCTTTTATCATTGTGAATGTTCATTAATGGAAAATTTAAAAAAAAAAAAAAAAAAAAAAAAAATGATTCTTTGATTTTTTTTTTTTTTTAACATTAAAATCAGCCTGACACACAATAGTGCAAAATATTTCAATGTCAATAATAAATTAAGATGGTAAGGATTAAAAAAAATACACAGAATTCCTCAAACTGAAAATGACATGAGAAAAATTCAATGGGAAAGAAAAGTCATTGAATTACAGCAGAAAAAAGCACATAGATGTGTTTATGTCGAAGAAAAAAAGGTTGAAAGAGAAAAAGACTGTAAGAGCAGCAATGCACAATCTGCAGACAACTTGTTGCAGTTGCTAAGCTGCATAAATATAAAGAACAAAAAATAAAAATAAAAAAAGAAAGCTAATCATTAAGTTAGAACTTCCTCCTCCTCTTTACACTACCACTGCTATCAGAGACTGATGCTACTTAAAAGCATTCAAAGAACCATGAATTAGACAATGAAATAGAGACTTTTAGATGAGCTGTTTTTATTCTGCAAATGATTGCTTTTGGCTGATACAATTAGAAACATTTAGAAATTAAAATGCTAAAGTGGGATTATGTAGTTATTTACAATGCAAAGTATTGATATAGAGTTCAGGTGAAGTTAAAATGGAGAAATCAGCTGATTTAAAATATTTTTTTTAATTTTTGTAATGGATGAGCTGTTATGATTATTAATTGATCAGTTTGGGATAGTCATGTTTTATCAGAGTAGCATCAGGTACGGTTAATAGCAATGTTAGGAACACTGAAACATGCAGAGAAATACAGTTTAATGAAAAAAATATGGTTAGAACAATGCAGCAACTAAAATGCAGAAAGTAAAAAGAAAAGGAAAGACATACATGAACATAGCAAAAACTTGACATATCTCAACTGACTAAGGGTAAACACGCAGCCATCACAGCTAATGGACTAACTTGCCAGGTCAAAGCAGCATGCAAGAGTTTAAAGTTACTCTAATGAACAACAGTCTAAAGGGTAAAAAGGGAATGCTGGTGAGGAGGAAACAAGGTCAGTGGGATCAGGATACAAAACAGAAAAACAATGCAGGATTGAAAAAGAAAAAAAAAGGGGGTTAATTTTTTTTTGTTACTTTCAAAAACAACAAAAAATATGCTATTAAATTTTTCAACATTTGAGAAAATCATGAAACATCCATAGTAATGAGAAAACAATCCTAGAGAAAATGGTTAGTCACAATATGATGACACTTGGGTTTGGAAGGAAATTCACATGTTAATTTTACACATGCATAAAACAAAGTAAACACCTGACATGCAGGTAGCATACACATACACAATGGTTAACTTATTTCCAAGTATATCCACCTGCAAGGATGGCTAGCTAATCCATGTTGCAGACACCTGCTCAGGTATATTTGTGCTTCTTCAACACCAACAAAGACAACTTAAGGTTTATACTGCAACTACACTGAGTAGACCTTAGTTCCAGTTTCTTGGAGGAGCATAAAATCTGGCTTAATCAATAATTAAACAAAGACCAGTATGCACAAAACTCTCATTCATGATGACTTGTAATTTTGTGCTAGCACAGCCATCAATGGCTTCCAAACAGTTTCAGTTGGACAATTTACCTCACATAGGCTTGGTCAACCTGTGACGGGTTTTCCAGGTATTTCCTAAAAGTGCCCTTGCAGTAATAATCTACCTAGGTTGATATTAACAAGAATTAAGTCACTTTCTTGATAAATCAATCATGGTAAGATTCAAAACTGGGTCTCATGACTGGAATACAAATTCTCTAAACACTCAACTATTACCACACACACGTACTAAAATAAAGTATAATTTCAGATTTGTAATGAAAAAATATTTGTGTATTTATAACTCAAGCACATTTGTGTAAAAATATATAAATATAATACAAATTTGCTGAGAGTTGACAACATTTGTTACATTTGTATGTAAAAAAAAAAAAAAAAAAAAAAAAATTGATTATTGCTCTTCATAAAAGTTTAAGAAGTTTTGAAAACTGTCAAGTATTTTTGTTTTTTTTAATAAGAGGTTAATAGAAAAAGCAAGTGTTTTATTTTTAAATACAGAATCTAGATTAAGAGAAAAAATTCAAATATATTTTATAATAGCTTAATGATCTTTTTCATTTAATTCTTGAAACTACCTACTGGTTGTTTATTACAGTAATCATGAAATACAGGGTGTCCCAAAAGTCACTATACACTTTTTTCTTTTTCATTTCAGATATTGTTTGGAGAGACATGAAGCCACCAGCATTTGACAACTTAGGCTTTGTAGTTTTTGCCTTATTCCTTTGCCCATGGAGCAGTATTTCAAAATGGCCACCTGGAAAAAGTTTTTCAGTCCCTAACTGTAGTTCAGTACAAGTTTGAGAAGCTTTATGATTGTCACACTGCTTCAATGCATAGCACAATTTATGCTTTCCATAGCAAGTTTCTCAAAAATGGATCTGTTCTAGACAAACCATGCAGTAGAAGGCCTGCTAATACCACCACTGATGAAGATACTAAACATCTGGAGCAGGCATTTGCACAAAGCCAAGTCTATTCAGATGGCTGCATTGGAACTAAGCATTAACAAAAGCATGATTCACTAGATGTTTCAGAAAGTGATAAAGCTCTACCCATACTAACTTCAAGTTTTTTCAAACACTTCAAGTGGAAGATTATGATGCTTATGTGGAAATGTGTTAATCATTCCCCTACCATTACTAAAATAAAATTCAGCTCTTGGAAAACATATGGTTCACTGACGAGTTTATCTTTCATCTCTCTGGTCAGGTAAACTGACAACTGTCAAATTTTGGGAAAAATCAAACCCAGCAAAAATTCTTGAGTATGAACAAGACTCTCTGAAGTTACTGGTTTGGTGTGCCATATTTAGCACTGGGCTGATTGGACCATTTTTCTTCTGTGATGCATCCAGTAACGTGACCAATGTTACAGAAGAAAATTACCTAAAGATTCTAAAGGAGTCTGCTGTGCCGCAACTTCAGCCAAGGAGTGACCTTGCTAATGTCTTTTTTTCAACTAGATGGAACCCCTCACCTCTTTGCCAGGTGAATGAGGGATTTCCTGAACATCAAATTTCCTGACTGATGGATTGGTCAAAGGGGTAATCTTGAATGGGCTCCGTGTTACCCTGACATCAAGTCATGTGACTTTTCTGTGGAGCTATATCAAAATCAAGGTGTATACAGCTAAGACCCGTGACTTGTCACAGCTTGAGGAAAGAAATTCACATGGCCTGCAGCAAGGTCGAAGAAGAGATGCTGCAAAATGTTGGAGAGGTCTGTGTCCCAAGGTGGCTGAAGGTTGTTGAAAATGGAAGTGCTCATGTGCAGGTACACAGCTAGTCTTTCAGGCATTGGAACATGACAAGTCTAAGAAGTAAAACTGCAATGATTCCTTTGATTGTGGGGAGATTAAAAACATTTACAACTAAATAACACTGGCTCTAAATGTGTATGAATTTGAGAGACACTCTCCACATAATTTATAATAGCAGTATTAGTAATTTATAAGCAAATAAAAGAGAGGTCAAATGACAAGCAACACTTTAACACAGACTTTAAGTTTTATATACTTGGTGCTTTTCATTGCTTGGTGCTACTCTGACACAATTGGATCCAAACATAATTAGAACACACACAAAGTCAAGTAGGTCTTAAATGATTTTATCTGATTGAAAGCATGAGAGTTCCATGACCATGTAACCAATGAACTCTCAAAGTAAGGTCTTCAATGCATCCTCCCAGTGTACAAAGGGAATAGAGTAAATTAATAAATAAATTAAAACTTTCAGGATCAAGTGCTACTTGTTTGGAAGTTCTGGTCACAGGTTTATATAAGCAGAGTCACGTAATTGAGAGTAGTTTCAAGCTAGCTGTTGGAGAGTTGCTAGTTACAAGCTGTGATGTGGAGATGGGTAGAGTAGTGGTATGTCAGAGTTATCTCTGGCTGAAAGGAAGATCTGATCTGTTAGTCTGTCATGACCAAAGTAGCAAATTTATCCCAAGTGTCACCAACAACCTTCACAAACTGTTCAAGTGAATCCCTGAATAAATAACCAAATATATACTGGAAACAGGATTTTGTATTTTCATTTCTTGCCATGATGTTATCCCCCCCCCTTTTTTTTCATGTGAATATACACTGGGCCATTCCCAGCTTTTGTGCACACTGACAAACTGGAATTGAAACACAATGTGGGATGATTTGTCCAGTTGGTGAAAGACCAAGAGAGTATCCCCACCCCCCTCTCCCTGTATGTTGCTTACACTTGACCAGCTCCAAATTTCAAAGAAATAAATAAAACAAATTCTTATGGAGACAATTTAGACAAAGATATGTGATACACCCACTAAATAAGGATTTTATTTTTAATCCAAGATTATGGCTTGAAACATGAACAGATAGTTGGCAGAATTAAGTATGAAAATGTCAGTAGTAATATTTGTAGTATGTAAGTAAATTTAGTGAAATATCAAGATTTAATTAATAAATATTATAATAGAAGTTAATATATTGGATTTTATTATCTAAATATTATTTATTAATGAACTATAGGTATTTTTTAATCTTTATTACATGTAGTCAAGCATCAAATTACAAATCTTTTATAATAATGAAAACAGGAGTTGATAGCATTTCATATATAAAGTAAATCTTACAAAAGACTTCTATTTTTTCCAGCATGACAGTAAATACTGAATAAACATAAAAAATTAAATTAAACTGAACCATTTTTAAGCAAATTTCTTAAAAACATGTTTTTGATAGCATTGCTGCTGACCATTTCCAATGAATGTTGAGAAAGCTTAAAAGGGATTTGTATTCAAACGTTCAATTTTTTGACTTGTATTGAGGCTATTATATAAATTATAGTGTAATTATAATGTAATTAGCTGATTTTTGCTTACTGCTGTGTTAAAATGCAATCTAATATTTAAATTGAGACACAACAAAAACCCTATGCATAAGACAAAAATATTTAACATTTAGCAAATAACCAGAATTATAATTAAAAAAAAAAAATTAAAATTAAAAAGTACATATAGGTGCAAATACTTGGAAAATATGTAGAAAAATATGTAAATATTCAAATTCCAGGGGAATAGTTTCATTTGAACAAATTTCTAACAATAAATCTAAACATGCCACAAACATCATTTAAGACAGAAGTACATGCTGCTATTTCATGCTATAAAAGAGAAACACAATGCTAGAGAAGAATACAGTTGTGATCAGTATATAACACACACAGATGAGATATGTAACAGTGGTATATTTTTTAGAATGGTGAATTAATTTGTATCATGCCAAATAAGAGGGTGTGAGGCATAATATAAGCTATGAAGGGAGGATATTATTCCTGATAATTGTTCTCTATGTTAATGCAGATCTTGTAAATAGTCTTTGTGAATATTTAGAAGAGCTGTACAACAAAAATCTGAAAAAGCTGACAAAATATTTAAAATGGTGAACAATCCTTAAAAAAAAAAAACTTCCACTTATTATATACCTTATTTTTTTATCTTCAAGAAACGAAACTAAAACTTTTCTAGTTTTGTTTGCATCAGGATTTATATCTACTAAAATGGAGGACATTTAGTGACCAAACATTAGTAATTAAACAAAATTAAAAGACCAAATAAGATAACCAAACAACAAATATGATTGTTTTGAGAGATTTAGGTTTAATTTTTACATAACTGGTTCTCTTAGTTAAAATGGTAAAGCAGCAATCATGGTAAGATTACTTTTCTAGGGAAAAAGGAAAGCAAGTCTGATATAGTCTGAGTAGTTGCAATGAAAAGTAACTGAAATTAAAGTGGAAGAAATACTAGTGAAAAGTTAATAATGATAAACTTATTTGAAAATTTTTCAATCATAAAAAAGAAAAAAATATCACAAAACTGCTTTACTTTTGAAATTTGATAAAGCCTTCAATCAAAAGTCTAAATGTCTAAATTTTTGGAACTGGGTTGGCCAGAGAACATTCAGCACCCCTCTCATAAGGTATTTTACATTTCAATACAATATTGCAAGTGAGTTTTTTTTTTTTTTTTAAATCCTATGAAATAAGTTTAAGATTTATGGGATTCCATCAAATGTAGTCAAAAAATTTAAAGTTAAAAATTTACCAAAGGATTATGTCTTTGAAATATATAGATAAAATGTGTTTTCAAATTATAAAAAATTAGACATAATGCTTTAATAAAGTTTATCATTCCATTCAAAAGTTACTCCTAAAGAGAAACTTGTACAGAAAATGATTACTTGAAAAATACCAGCAGACAATAATAATAATAATAATAGTCTGATTACAAGACATATAGAATTGTATGATTCGATGCTAATTTCTAGCCTCCCTTCACAGTAGCATGCAATTAACATTCTTCAATGAATAAAAACCATGCTTGTTTTCAGTGCTTCTCTCCTGCGGTTTTGAAAACATTCCACAAAACCTATTTTTCCAGGTGCATTGAACTTTAATATCTTTTAAGGTGATTTAATCAGAAAGAGAAAATAATTAACACTATTTCATGATAATGGTGTGCTAAGTGGCAACTATCACATCAATAATCTGGGAAATATGGACACAAACAAAAACTTTAAAAAAAGAAAAAAAATGCCATTCAATAAAATTGAGAAAATTGTTATGAGATTTAAAAATTTTTTTATCCAGATGTTTTTAAGAAAAAAAATGAGCCAAAAAGAAACCTTTGAAATGAAGATAATTTTAAAATGTAGAAGACTTGACACAGAAGACAGAAGTGGAAATAATAAAATAAGTGGCAATAAAAGAAAGGAAAGCTATTTAATTAGTATATAGCTTCAATAAGATTTTATTTAAAAGAAACAGAATATTCTTTTCAAGCCTAGAACTAATGATAATTTGTGAGAATATTTAATAAAGAAAAACATTTTTGCAAAAAAACTAAAAACTAAATGTAAGCATGTGTGTATTAAATGAAACATTGAAATCCCCCAAATTGCCCATTGAATTTACTTTATCCCTTCACCAGATTGTGAAGAAAAAAAAATTGTTCATTTTATTTTTCATAAATACAAGGAAGTGCTTCAATAAAGTTCAGTCAAGAATTCCTTTAAAAAGAGATGTTGGGAAATTGGTTCTCCACAACTTCTTGTCCTTTGCAGCAATGTGTGACAATACAATCCCTTCCAGTCCCTGCTCTGACATTCATTTACATAAATTTGTTGGGTAGGCTACTCGTGGTTTCATTCGGCTCCTCTTACCTTCAATATGCCTTGCGAGTTAAATTCTCCAAGCTCGCTTTCTTCATTATGTGTCCTGGAAATTCCAATGGTCTCTTTTGGATTCTAAGCATACGTGTTCTTTTTATTCTTGTTTTTCTTCAAACTTTGTCACTGTTCACATGTTCTATTCACAATATTTTTTGCAACTTTCTATAAAACCACATCAATTGCTTCAAGTCTCCTCTTCATCTGTAAGGAAATTGTCCAGCATTCACTGTCATATAGGAGGATAAATATGACACAGCAATTTAGCATTCTTTTCTTTATTGCTCACAAAAATTTTCTTATCTATTAATAATCTACATATTTATAAGTTGAACATTCATCCACACATTGAATATTGCTGCTACATTTGGTCTGGTGCTTCTGCTATGTATTCAAGAAAAGAGTCTGCAATGTTATCAGTCCTGACATCTTGGCTTTAGTCAGTTTCTCTCTACCATAATGTAACTTCCTTGTACCTTTTTTATAAATATTTTCATGGTAATTCTTTAGATAAACTTTCCTCTAAGGTACCTTGAGTTTATAAATTTAAGTGCAGTACTAGGTTAGCAGCTAGGTCTCATCCTTTTACAATTGAAACTGCTAGATATAACCAGAGGTTCTATACTAACAGTTTCTTCTTTCACACTTCTCTCTTGTGTAACTAACTTCTAGCTTCTTGCTTCCCAGTCAACTTTAGTTTTCAAAAATTTAAATACAATGTCAATTGTTATCTTCTGCCTTAATTCCTGTTCATTTATTGTTCTCTCTCCTTAACGTTTTTCTTTATCTCCTACTCTTGTACACTCAGTAATCCCTTGCATCTTCATGGTTTTATTGACTTGCTTGGAGTGAAATGATTAAAACAAATTAAAGTTTCTGGAAAGCATCTTTCATTATTCCAAATACACTTTTTGATCTGTGTCACATTTTCTGTTATCTGTGAAGACACTATCCAAATAAACTTCTGTGCCTGCTTGATAGATCACACCTTGGGCTGTCCCCTCTTGCTGACAAACATACATTCTGTCTTATGGTTAGTAATTAGTCCTTTCTTCTCATTTTCTTTACTACTTTGTCTAGGAATTCTTGCATTTCTTTTCTGAGTATGCCATCAATACAGTGTTGTCTTCATATCTTGTGTAGTTAAGATTACATCCATTAATAATAAATTCTGGTAGATCATCTAGTTCTCCAAAGATTACCTCACTGCATAGGTTGAATAAATCTGGTGAAAAGATTCATCCTTGTCTTAAGCTATTTTCTGTTTTTGTATAATTGCTTAACTTATTTTCTATCCATATGCAGGTGATTAATTCCCAGTATGTTTTCCTATCAGTTCAAATAGATCTTTGTCATACCTTATTAAATGCTTTTGCATGAGCTATGAAACATAAGTAAAGGTCTTTCTACATTGCTCACACTGATAACATTCTGATAGCATTTGTTGTTTCAGTGTTGTTAACAAAATCACACGGTTTTTGCCAAATTTTCAGTTGAATTCTACTTTACAATCTGTTCATCAGAATCCAAATAAATTAAGTTATATGGCTCATTAAGTGGATTAACTGATGGAGTTTGCATTTGTTTTCAATGGGTTTCTTAGGCATCTATATTCTGTGCCATTCCGTAGCATTCTTTGCTGTCATCTCAAGAATTCCATCTGGCATCAATTTCTGCTTTTTTCTTTTCTCTTATTTATCCCTAGCATGAACTTATTTACTGAGATCTCTAGAGCTTCCCTTCAAGTGATCCATTTTGAATTCTCGACTTCTAAGCTCTTATATTTGCTTTTGACTGTATCAGCAAAGATCTGTTTGCAAATTGATTTCTCCCAGAGTGTTGCCTTGTAGTTTTTTGATTGTTTTAATTCCTGTCATTTTAGTATAAGTTTGCATAAGATTGGGAGGTAGTTTCTCCCAAATTTGGTACTTGAATAAGTTTTAAGAATGCATTCTTGAATCACTTGTTATAAAGTTGATCAGGTTCTTTGTATGAGCTGTGCTTTTCTGTAGCCACTTAGATATTTAAAATGCATAAAAATTTGAAGTCTGTATATTGTTATGCTAATGCAGCATGTGTAATATTTTATTTAAAGATAACCCGTAATATAATGCTAAATTTGAATACTGTTGATCATTTCGGATACATATATAAGAGGGTGCTGAAAATTTTCATCACCAAATCTGACCAAACATCAGATTGAGGGTGGGTGGGTTTTCGTGATCAGTCCAAGAATTTTTCAGCACCTCCTTGTATAAATACAGATTATTCACAAATCACAAAATTGGAAGAAGTAACTTTTTCTCATCTGATTTTACTACACAACCAGTACCATAATCATCAGCCATACCTCTACACAACTTAATGAAGGGTGTGGCATCACATAAGTTTTTTTTTTTTTTCCTTTTTTGTGCTATTGTATTTTGTTATTTTTTTCAATTTGTGATAATCACCAATAGGTTTATTCTAATGATATTTGGTATTATTTTATATCAACTTTTTAATTTAAGTTTCTTTTGGGTTTTGATTTTGTGGGTTAGAAAAGATCAAGTTATATATTTACTTTTCAAGAATTGATCTTATCAGAATTTTTTTCAGTATTGTTTTATAATTCAAAGAACAAATATGTAACTTATATAAGTATAATGAACAAATTGAAAACAAAACCATTTTTCTTTTTCATACATGTTAGGAAGTTTTGGTTGGTTGTTTTTGTTTAGCATCATATCAACACCTCTATGGGTTATTTAATGCTGAAATCTAAATATTTTGTATGCAATTTTATTGTATGTTTTTGAGAAAATCATGGTTTTAGTGATACAAGTCTTAGCTGGGGGAGAAAAGGTGGATTCATACCTTTCACAAGGGTATTTGCACATAAGTGAATATAATGAACCCAACTGGAACTTGACTGATTAACGATTTCAAACTATTAGACAACCCACACATCCAAGCTTACAGCATCTGGTATTCCCAAGCAGTCACCCATCTAGGTACTGACCAAACTTGACATTGCTTAACTTTGGTGATCATATGGGAACCAAGGTTTCAATATGATGTGGCTATAAACCCTGTTAGGAAGTGTGATACTAGATAAGTGAATAGAGTAATGGTTAATCACAGGAAAAGTAATGGTTAACAAGCATGCCGAGTCCAAATTTTGACCCTTTCATTCTCTTTTGAAAAAGCATGAATCTATCTTTTCTAGCTATAGGCTGAATAAGAAGGTAGATAAGGTTCTCTTCTTTGGTGGCAATCAGTCTAGGAGAAGGAAAACTAAATTCAAATCTCCATAAACAAAAGGGTAGACAGGGCTCCTCAGTCTTGGTAAGGCAACAAATCTAGAAGTTGAATTCTAAATTCAAAACTAGCCTCAAATCAGATAGATTCCTTCATACTATTTTGTCCTACACGCAATCACTGCTACCACAGCTGCAGTACTTGTACTGACCCTCCAACCCAAATAGCTTACATGTCTTGTGATTATGATAATGTTTGAAACAAGGTTAACAATGTCTATGACTCAACATTGATAAGAGCATTTGTCTTATTATCAACATTAGCATTACTCAACGCATCAGCTAATATCTTAAACATTTGTGTAACTTAGAAAGATGTTGTCAAGATTTGGCTCATAATTTTATTGGGAAAACTATTTAAGGATACAAGAAGCACTTAATGAACAATAAAACGAATGTTGAGCGTATTTGACTAAACCAGGCAGAGGAGAAATAATGATAGATTATATTTTATTAAAATCTGGAATTTTTAGATTGTAATGTCTTGTTTGTTTATCAATTTTTATATATCAAAATCACATGATAAAAAAAGTCAGTACATTTGGAACCAGCAAAAAGTTTTAATAGTATAATTACAAGTTACAAGAGGTTGCTAAAAAGCTTTTGGCTTGACCCATCTGATATTTCAGTTGATTTTTGGAACTGGGGTCATGCTTAGAACTTTTCAGCACCCACTATTATACACTGGTAATGTTTTATAGAACAATCTATATCTTTGATGTTTTATCAAGTTCAATTATTAGAATAAAGTATCAAAAGTTTGTAGAATAACTGTCTTCACTAAAATATGTTAATTCACCATTTCTATTCTGTATATATTTAATGCTACTAAATCTTAGATTAAAGTAATTAAATGGCCCAATTTGAACTAACACCAGCCCATATGGGATTTGAAAAATCTTCTATATTTTAAATACCTACTATAAAGCTTGGACCAGTTTGTTAAGGAGAAACATTTTTATCAATGAAACACTTAAAGTTTATTTTCATTAACAAGTGATGAGAAAATTAATGGTTTCTTGTAAGCACATTTATGGTTCCATAATTAATAAAATCAAGACAAAAATGTTCATTAATACAAATAGAAAGAGAACTTTAAGGGAACCTTTCATACTCTCTTTAGAAATAAAATAAAAAAAATGTAAATGTTTGATTTTGTTTGAAAGAAAATAGCCTCAAGTTTCACTGAATAAAAATCTTTGACTATTTTAATATCACTGGATACATCTGTTGGCATTATATCAATCATTATTTCATTGTTGATATTTGCCTGTGGAAAATTTTAAACTTTCCTCTAATTGAAAAACTACTAAAACTAATCATCAGATTGGGATTTGATGAAAAATTGTTTAATTTTAGGATTGCTCATCTGAATTTGTGGAAAAATTCTGTAATTTTTGGTTTAAAAACAATGGTAGTGGTGGTGAAGGGGTTAAACAGGACTACATTCAAAGGTCAATGTGGGTGGTGTTGGACATGTTTATATTATTTGGTTGCTGACAGACTGAATAATTTAACAGGTGAAAGTTGCTAATAGCTGAAGCCCCTTGAACCCACAACCAACCATATAGAAGGCCAAAAGGATTATCATCTACCCCCACCTTTAGTATTGTTTGAGAATAAAAGCTGTCTGTCACTGGTTAGTTTTCCAAAACAATGTCAAAATCGGCTTTCGGGGCCTTATTCCAATGTATAATTTACATTAATCTTGAAATAGCCATGTATTTATCATCAGAGAAATAGGATTCTACAAAGAACAAGAATGTGAATGAAAAAACAATTTTCCTTCAATTGTTTGTAAATTTGTAAACCACTGAAAACAACACAGCAAAGAAAAAGAAAAAAGAAATAAATATACAAATACAAATAAAATGAAAAATTATCAGATTTTTCTTTAAGAAATTCTACCACCCACAAAATTATTTATTCTAAAGAGAAAATAGTTTTCAACATGTTTTTACTTATTTTTAGATACATTTAATAAAATATTTTTTTGTTTATTAAGAGTCTATTTGAAGTTAAAAAACCCTTCATGTCAAGAAACCATGACAAAATCTTAAATAACATTATAAAAGGCTGTACCAAGAACAGTTTCATAAACAAAATCTCAGCTGAAGCACAAGAGCAAAAGAATAATAAAAAAAAGAGAAGTTTCAAAGAAAATTAATTAATCAAAATATTCAATAAAAATCTAAAGTATAATTTAGCAAATAAAATGATTTCCAAAAAGAGACTTATTTTTCATTTTTATTTTTTCAATTTCTAAAATATAACATATATATGAATCTTATTAGTTTTTCTTTTTTTTAAATCCATTTTTTCCATGAAATTATCTGTAAAATCTATAAAAATCAACAAAGGCATAATTTTATAAAATAAAAAAAATTACACTGGCTTGCATTAAAATTTTTTTTCCCCAAAAGATCAAAGGTTTATCAAGTGATATATGATCACCATTTTATGCTAAATTCAAAAATACCATTCAGTGTGTTTGGTCAGGTCTGGTTTTTTAAGATATGCTTGAATACTTCACAAGTTGTACATAATAATAACACTTATTCAAAAGCCTGTAGATTCTACTTATCACAGCTGATCGTGGGTGCCTGATGTTTAGTATATCATATAATGTTGTATGTGTACCTAACTACAGTGTACCATCCTACCTGCTCACACCCACATACCTAAGGGGATGGGGCTTATTCCTCAGCTTAAAATGATTGTAATGTACTGTGTTAAGTGTCAATGACAAGCTGAGAGCAGATTTATTTTTTTCTCTTTTCAGCTTGACATTTGTATTCCTGTAACAATGGATTGAAAGTGTAAGAATAATCATGACAGGTTCTGCTATATCTGTGGTAATGTGGTTCTTCCTAACCATCAGACCTTCCTGTTGCTGAGCCAGATGGTAACATGGAATATAGCTCTGATTCCGAACATAGTGACATGACTGTTGTAGCTGGGGATGACACCCACAAGCCAGAAGAGGATGACCAGCTAGTACCATTGACACAACTCAACAACCTGACACAAGACCTGAACTTTTCAAAGGAGTCTGCTCACCTGCTGGGTTCATGTCTCAAAGAGAAACATCTGTTGGCACCAGGAACAATGTTCGACTGGTATTGAGACCGAGAGAGAGAATTAAGACAGTTTTTTATGTTCTAGGATAAGTCATAATAGGTTTATTGCAACACCATTTCTTAGTGGGCTTAGAGTATGATGCTACAGAATGGAAACTTTATCGACTCATCCAACAGAAGTCTCAAAGTAGTTCTTCTACATAATGGGAATAGTTTATTCATCTATCCCTATTGGGCATTCAGTACAAATGAAAGAAACTCACATCAGCATGGATCATTTGTTGTCTGCTGTTAACTAGCAGGAGCACAAATGGTTGATGTGTGGAGATCTTAAGGTGGTTGGACTGGACCTAGAGCTCCAAGGTGGGTAAACAAAGTATCCTTGTTTTCTGTGTCTCTGGGACAGCCGGACTGAATACCAACATTATGTGAGACAAGAGTGGACATTAAGAGAAAGGTTAAAGCCTGGCTAGCATAATGTTCAGTCTCACACCTTCATTGAATCAAACAAAATACTGCTTTCACCCTTTCATATCATATGTTAGGAGTAATGAAGAACTTTGTGAAGGCAATGGACAGAGAAAGGCAGCAGGTTTGCTTTCCTCAGTTTACTACGGTGCAATTTGAGCTTTCTGAAAATATATCAGTCCTAAATTTAGCATTATTTGTTTTTCAACAAGAAAATAAATAGAGTTATAATACTGTTCTATATATTTCAAGTAAGAGCTTGTATCATAAAAATTTGAACTGATTAGAAAAAATGAGCATGATTTTTGGATTCAGCATAAAAAACTGCCTTAAAATCACCTATTATATATTTGACCTTGAAAACATTGCAGGCCAGTGTTTACATAAACTAAACTTTGTATAAATACATTTCACCATTTATTAAATAAATACCAAAAATGTTATTTAAATCTAATAATTAATTCATTTTTGGTAAATTTTTAAAATTCAGGTATTTTTCTGTTTAAAAGTATTTTAAGTATTTATTTATTCATTCAAACATTTTTTGACACAAAACTTTTCAAACATGTCCAGTTCAACATAGTTTACACAGTTTTGTACAAGAATTTTCTTTTTTACTAAAGAGATTATGAATTTTTTTTTAGACCAAGATTTTATTGCTATAATCTTTTTACAAAGATTACAGCAATAAAATTAACTTTTATACAAGTTTGGCTTACGTCTCCACTTGTAAGTTTCACTTCACTACCAAAATTGCATACGCAGACACACAGTGTATCAAAAATACTTTTATAATAGTCCTGACACCAAAACAGACAAAAGTTCATATAAACATATGTCTGCAAATCCTTCATTTTGAATTAAGTTTAAAGAAAGTTTATAGTAGATGACACTGTGTTGCTATGTAAACTAAGGTTACGTTTGTCATTTGTGCACATTTGTGGCTAGTTTATCTTCAACTTTTAATGTATGTAGTAGTGAGTTAACTGAGAAGTGTTCTGTTTAACAATGGCAGGATATTCATATCATGATCAGGCAAATATGATTTTTATATATGGCTGCACGAATGGTAATAGACGCAAGACTTGCATGGCTGTATTAGATTGTGCTTCCAGACTTAAAGCAGCTGAGTCATCCAACATTTGCTGCTGTTTATTGTTGCATTGCTGAGAAAGAATCCATGGCACCACAAATTATGAATTGAGGAAAACAAAGATCTGCTTGTACGCCTGACCACGAAGAACACATTCTACAGTTTATCAGAGATGATCCAAGTATCAGCACACATCAAGTGGCCCTAGCATGTTGTACATATCATAGTACTACATAGAGGGTATTTCAAGAGAAGCTTCTGTATCCACATCATTTGCAACATATGCATTGTCTTTCGCCCTCTGATCACCCACTTTGGAAGAACTTTTGCCGATGGTTTATTGTACAAACTGCCAATCCATTGTTTGTCTCTGCAGTCTTGTTTATGGATGAGGTAACTTTTGGAAGAGATGGAATAACAAATTTACACAACCAACATTTGTGGGCAGATCAGAATCCCCATGGTTAATACAGGCTAGAGACCAGCATCACTTTATGACTGATATGTTGGCTGGAATTGTGGGTAGGTGCATATATAGCCTGGTAAGTGCATATATTCTCCCAGCACATCTTACAGGCGACATCTATTTCCAACACAATTCCAGAACTGCTAGAGGATGTACCCCTGCTAATATAAAGATCTATGTGGTTAATGCATGATGGGACTCCAACACATCTTAGTCACCTTATTCACGATGCACTGGCTGACATCTACCATGAAAGATGGATAGGTAGGGAAGGACCAATTCCATAGCCTGCACATTCCTCTAACCGCAATCCTTGAAATTTTTTTATCTGTGGGGCCACCTAAAACAATTGCTTTATGCAACAGTCATTAATAATGCAGAGATGCTTCATCAACATGTCACAATGGCCTTCAAAACCATTCAACACCATGTCGGAGTATTTGAAAATGTGTGCCAGTCAATGATCTGACAGTACATGTATGTGTAGAAGCAAGTGGAGGACATTTTGAACATTTGTTTTGAGTTGAAGTATTGAGGTACAACAAAGTCCTTTTGGACATGTTTATATGGACATTTTACCTTATTTTGGTGTCAGGAACCTGTCCCCGAAATTTTTAAATGTATTTTTGGATTGTATATTTAACAGTGTCTACCATAAACTTTATAAATCAAAAACTTATTTTTTGTTAGAATGTGTTAATTTTCTTATAAGGGAGATTTTCAACAAGTTTTCATAAAGAGGATAAATTGTGCACACGTAAGTATAGTCATTAATTTACGAAAAATTAGTTAATATGGTAATATATCTCAAATGTTATAGAGAGTACAAGGGTACTAAAACTGGAAGTAAAGCATTTCCAGTCACAAAATCATTAGGTTTATAATCCACCCCAGAGAGAAAATTAAACAAGGTATAGTTAGTCATTTGTGATGCACTGAATCATCACAGTGAATTTATGACCATTAACAACTGGTAGTATTTAAAAAAAAAAAAAAAAAAAAAAAAAAAAAAAAAAATGGATGTAACAGGTTTTTATAAAAGTTTGGAAAGTTTTGAATTAATGGATAAAAAAAGAAGAAAAAAAACTCAAAACAACCTTGTATCAAATATAAATCCATGACTGTGAAAGGCACAAGTGAATAATAAAACATACTTTAAAGGCAGATATCCTCTATTATTAAGAAAGAAAAAATTAAAATGTTTGGGAAGTTGAAAAGGAACCCATAAAAGAACCTATAAAAATAGTATACACTACAGAAGTACTTTTAAAGATCTTTTCATTTAATTCATTATGAAGCACAGTATCCCCCCCATTTCAGTCATAAAAGAGAGAGAGACAGACAGGTCAGATGTCAGAATCTCAGTAAAGAAATACAAAGTTTGTAGCTATTTAAGTTGGTTGATAATTAAGCCAATGAGGAATCAAATTTTCATACATAAATTTTACACAAGCATTACTTATAAAAATGTTTCAATCCTCAACAGTATTAAAGAAAATCAGTCACAGATTACTGATATATCAAATATTACTTGTACAAAATGATCTAAGTTGTGATAAAAACAACTCGTTTTACAATTTTCTTATCCATTAATGACTTATTCACACGTAAGTTTTACAGAAGAAAAAAAAAAAAAAAAAATCAACAGGAAACTACAACACATTCATAAAAAACTCTTTATAACTTTAGCATCCTATGTATCACTTAATTTTTAATATAAAATATCAAATTCTGTAGAAGAAAAATATTAAGCATTTAAGATCATTTTTACGTTGAAAATATATCTGAAGATATGTTTTCTAAGTTTCTATTATTGGTGAGAGGAAAGTTTATGAATCAATGTGACAAAACAATTAAGATAAAGACAACAGTTGATAAAATCTCAATAAAAATCAAATAAATTTCACATAAATTCAAAAGGTCCCAGAGGATTCTTCAATGTTTAAAAAATTTTAAAATAAGATTCTTATTCGTGAATCTAAAAATCCTTTTAAAAATACAATATTACTTATTGCAAAGAGATTATATTAGCCCATTTAACAAATATCAAAACATACAAGTAACAAAGGGCTAAGAATGAAATGAAAGAAAAAAAAAAAGAAAAAAAAAAAGAAAGATATATTTGATAACAACATTAGATCAGTTGATATGAATCGACTTTCTGCTTAAGAGAATTAAAGGCAATCTGTTCATAAAGTCAGTAACACGTAACAACCAACCTGCTGGCTGATGCATTGAATTACTGATCTTACCTTCAGGTAAAGATGAATGTTCTTTACATTAAGCTGCTAGCAAAGAATGATCATTACAGAGTAACTTATATGAATACAGACTAAGGTACACATTTGCTTTTGTGCAACACAAAGAATGTTGGTGAAATTTGGTAGAGAAAAGCCAAAACAGTTATTAGATGACAAAGACAGAAATGAAATAAATGTTAATAACAGAGAAAGTACAATACAAAGGATTATTCAGACACTTATCAAAACAGTTTTATTTTATGACTATGTATCATAAAAAAGAGAGAGAGAGAAAAGTACCTAGGTGTGAGGAAAGAGAAAGTGAAGACTTATTTTTAAGATGCAAAATAATTGGATCCTCTTGATAAATCCTTATACTAAAAGGATGAGGATATGACGTCAGTAGTGTTGATATTACTCTGTGACTAGAGCAGCTGAAGGTGGGTTTTTAGTTGTGTGCAACTACAAGAGACATCTCACTATTGTTAAGACATTGAATATTATGAGATGCATTCTTTTGTATAGATCAGGTGCTGACCAATGGACAATCATTCAGTTTATAAAAGGTTGTACCCTGGATCCAGAAGAATTGGGTTGGTAATCAAAGACAACTCACACCCCCACAAAGAAAAAAAGTATTACCAACACATCTGAACTGTTAATCTAAAAATAAGAAAATTAACAAACAAAACAAGCTGGTGAACCTTTCTGCTACAAAATAAAATGCAAATTTAAAAATATATTCACTAGGATAAAGTCTTGCCTGATACTACAGAAAAAGGTTTATTCCAAACTTGACAAGAAAAAAAAAAAAAAAAAAAAAATAATAGTAAAAGTAATGAATGACTAAATTAAAACAGCCTCAGGCATTAAATCCGCAGGTCTCATGAGAGGAGGAAACAAAAAAAATATTTACAAAATTATTTAATAAAACTTATGTCAAAATAAGTGCAAATAGTAGACTGGACAAAATATTCACCCAAATAAATCTGGCTATCACACAAAAAGAAAGAAAAAATGGAACCAATTTTTCCAATATAAAAAGCAGAGGAGGTCAGGGGAAAGGCAATAATGAGGAAATGAATGGATTCAGTCATGGTCATGATTGTGAAGACATGAAAATCTATTTCATATGACTTCTGAATGGCAAACTACATAAAGCAAAGATATCATTGAGAATCTTGTACATAAATAGAGAAATTCTCAATTTTGGATATCTTTAACAAAGTTGCAGCAGTACTAACAGCAGCTGATTATAATGTAAATTTAGGCAACAACAATTTATTTAACCATGTTGTATTAAATTGCAGTAAATTAAAGGGTTTGTGTTTAACTTGTCATTGTGTTTTTCCAATTATTTTCCAAGTTATTGCATATCTGGATCAAAACTGCAAATGAACTGTCCACACTTCATATTTTCTGTTCTGTTTTTGTTTGAATACTTTTGACCATCTTGATCATTATCAGAAACTAAGTATTGCCAGTATCACAGAAACGAGTTTGTTATCTAAATCCTGTAATTTTTTGGAATGTTATAACTCTAATTTAAATATATGTGCAGTGTATAACTGATGGCATGTGTAGAACAGTTTCAGAGTTTGATGACAACTCTTGTCTATAATAGTGACAACATTTAGTTCTCATTGATGACAAAGATGGCCAAAAGTACTTTGACAGAAACATAAATTTTGGAGAGTTCATCCACCATTTGGATCTAGATGTACAACTTATTTGAAAATTAGAAAAATACAATAAAATCATTAGACAGACGGACCTTATCAGTTAAATTTAATACAACTTGTTTAAATATATATGATGGAAGCAGGAAAACAACTTTCAAGATACAAAGTTGATAAATAAAGACTGAGCAAGTTAGTCTGTTAGGCAGTGTGTGGCCGGTCCAACCAAAGCCAGGGTTTAGATGACTTTACACTGCCAGTAAAGACAAACAGATGGTACAATATAAATAACAACTTGTGAGTGACATAATGCAACCATCTGGCAGTGCTGTGACCACTATTACTCTAGTTCTAACAATACTAATGTTGCAGTGAAAGGTCACGCACCTGAGGCTGCGAGGACGGCAACCCGCAATTTAAAGTAGGAGAAGTCAGGGTAGATGGATGGAGAAGTAGCCATGACTGAGCGTAGATGAGCAGGTAGAAGTCAAACTGATGAGGACTGAGCAGAGGACGACCAATCCAAGCTCTCTGTGTATGACACATATGTGGGGAGTGCCCAGCTGTCTCGCAGCTGGACTGGCTCGTACTTTGCACCACTGTCACGGCCTTTTGGACGAGTGTAAGTGCTAGTAGTGGTAATGTACTTACAGCTCTCATCTTCTTCTGTATACACATAGATTGTTATGCAGGAAAATATAAATCCAATGAACTGAAATTAAAATAAAAAAATAGTTACAATAATGGCAATTTTTACATTTAACTAGGATTAAAAAATATCTGGGTAATTAAGCATATTGAAAAAACTTGGTAATGTGAAAAAAAATCTTATAATCCAAGTTATTTTCACAGGGTAAGTTTGACATGCATACAAAAAAAAAAAAAAAAAAAAAAAAATGTAGTTTTTAAGACTTTAAATATATTTAAAGAAATTTCTTATTTTGAGCCTCAAGACAGAAGCTGAAAGATCATATGCCTCCCAACTCTCTTGTTACCAAGTAGCCAGAGTTTATTTTCATGCAACTTTGTATACAGGTAGTTATATAGCACCAGATGTTAAATGATAGCATTTTAAAATATTTAAACTTATATCTTAATCCTTGTTTGATTTATCAATAATAATACTTTTTTTTATCCTCGACATCAAATAATGTTAACATTTTTTTTGCTAACTTTGAAGTTTTAAGATCAAAGTTAGTGATTTTCTTTTTCAGTTTTTCTTCAATAAATCTTGTAAGGAAATAGTAAAATAGTTTATATAAATCAAACCTTAACAGACAAATGTGCTTTCTAATTAGATACTTTGTTTTTCTAAAGAAAATTTCTATTTACTGTAGAAATTGTTTACTCCATTTTGACATATGCATGAATATAATTTTCTTCAAGTTTCTTTCATCTTACTGAATACAGAAAAGTTACTTTTCAAGTCTTCACTATTAAAACTTTCTTTAAAATTATAATTTCAAAATTTTTGATAGGGATTATACTAATTATAATAAAAGAAAATGAATTATTAGTTAAAAAATATTCAAAGTGGTGATAGATTTTAAACTTCAAAATCGACATTTTGCCTCTTCTAAATCGATTTCTAAACTTTTCATAATTTTAAATGAGTTTAATGAAGCAGTATTGGGGAGGGACAAAAAAGAAATGTGACTAATTCAAGTAAATAAAAGTAATTAAAAAAAAACATGCAAAATCAACTTATGATAATATCTAAAATGAGAAGAATAAATGTCAAGAGCAATTTCTATAGTTTATTGACTTAGTCATGGTAGGAGAAAAGTTCAAGAGGAGAGTAGGAGTAAAAGCTTAGGAAGCAGGTGAATGCATTAATAAAAAAAACAAGAATAAAACAAAAAACAAACTAAAATTGAATTTCATTCTTTTTACAAACAGCATAACAGATACATTACAAGCTTCTTTACTTCCAGGTCAGGCATTCAAATCATGGCAAGCACTCTTAATTTTACTGAACAATTTGTTTTGCATGATACAAAATCACATAATAGTAACATTTCCTTTTATATTTTTTGAATGAAGTTATTTAAAAACTAACCTCATTGTAATTATCACTGAAGTGAGCAAAATAAGTGAAATATGTTGATGAGGCAGATGGAGGTTTCAGGAAATTTTTCATAAAGTAATAAATCAAAAGTTATATTTGTTTTACACTGGTTTATCTGTTAAGTATCAAGACTAGATTTGTTTGTTTGTAATATTTTATGATCATACATATTAGATCAAAATGATTTTAGATATTTAATTTTAGGTATATAAGCATAAGGTAATACTCCAACCACTTTTGCTGCTTGTTGAACATCACCCCCTCCTTATTTAAAGAAAATCAGTTTTCACTGCACTATACTATAATAAAGAACTTCACAGAACTGAATGAATTGGTAAAAAAAAAACAAAAAAAAAAAAACAGACAACAAACCCTATATCAATATGACAGAGTTCATGGAACAGATTAGCAGGAAGAGACTGATGTGTAATCCCCCCCCCCCCAAAAAAAAAACCACCACAAAGAAAAAATACAGCCGGAACTGGATGGAATGTCAGGTGGGTATGGGTGGGTTTTTGAGAGAACAAGAAAAACTAAAGATGAGCCTAATGGTGGTTGGTGGAAATGAGTCATTGAATATTAACTGACTTATCTCAAAATATCTTCCAAAAATAGTTTGACTCTCAATGTAGTGCTGATAACATTTTTGAAAACTGAACATAATGTGTAAAGAATCTTCAGTTGGAATATCAAGTTTTGGTTGAAAGCAAGAAAACTAGTTCCTGTGCCTGTCAGAGAGACAAAAGAACCATTCTTGAAAACTAAACAGAAATGAATATTGGTGAAGTGAAAGAATATTGATCAATTTTAAAGACTTTCAAGATTTGATGATGATGCAATAGCCAAGTTTTCTTGCAAAATTATAAATACATGCAAATTGTGTCCCAGAGCTAAATCAAGCATAATTTATACCTTCATTGGGAATGGATGAACATTCTGATGTTGATCTTAATAATCCTCAAATTAATTTCAATCATACTTCTGCAGTCTATTAAGAAATAGGAAAGTTTCATTAGAAACAGAGAAGAGTGTATTAAATTACTATGTAATACCAATCCTCCTCTATGGCAAAGGATGCTGGACAATTTCCTCATAGATGAAGAAAAGACTAAAGCCAACAGAAATGTGGTTCTACAGAAGGATGCTGAGAATATTATGGATGGAACATGTGAGTAACGAGGAAGTTTTAAGAAAAATGCAAACAAAAAGGGCACATATTTCAAATCAAAACGAAACGAGTGAAATTTCTGGGATGTACAATGAATAAAGAGGGCTTGATGAACTTGACACTCACAGGATATACAAGATGGAGAAGGGAAATAGTGAGTAACCCTCTTAACTAGCTTGTGTAAATGGATGTCTGAATATGGACTGGAAGGATAAGGGAACACACATTGCTTAGAGCTACAAAGGATAGGAAGTTGTGGAGAGACATGATTGCCCATGTTCTGATGGAACATGGAACAATTTTTAATTGGGCATAAATAAGAAAAATCATATACACAAACTAATAAAATATCTAATGCAAATAATTAAAAGTTTGATTTTTAAGTAAAAAATAACTTTGAAATAAAATCTATCTACATCAAGGCATGTATATTCATTATTAAAATCTGTAAATTATGAAAATTAATTTCTACATATAAGCTTCAGGTTTAATTATTAATACAACCATCATTTTGACTGCAGTGTTCAGTAAAATCAAAAACAGAATTCTAATTAATTTCATTAATGTGTGTTTGTTGTTTTTGTTTAGCAGCATATCAACATCTACGAGTTATTTTAATGCTGAAATCTAAATATTTTGTTTGCAATTTTATTTTTGAAGATAATAATGGTTTAGTGATACAAGCCTTACCAATTAACCCATAGCTGGAGTGAGAAGAGGCGGATTTGTACCTTTCCCAAGGGTATTTGCACGTAAGTGAACATAACAAACAAAACTGGAATTCAATCTCAGCTTTCCAATTAACAATTTTGAGCCATTATTCAATAAACTACCTACAAATCCAAGCTTACAGCACCTGGTATTCTCAAGCAGTCACCCATCTAGGTACTGACTAGGTTCGATGTTGCTTAACGTTGATGATTGTATAGACAGAGGGTAAATCTTTTAAAGCCGAAAGGATTTGAGGACAAAAGTATGAAACCATGTGTTTCATGTGTCATTAAGTTGGCAAAGCACATTTACTAAAAACTTCCTCCAGAAAAAAAAAAAAAAAAAAATTTAAAAGAATTCATGATGTGGACAAGCTGAAGATTTAGAGAAAGTATCAACTTGAAAGTAAGCAATGATAATCATAAGTTATAAATGGCAAGGAGATAGAAAATATCTGAAAGGCAGAGAGTCAGAATAATTGGTAACATCTAAATAAACATTGTGAAGAATTCAAGAGACAGAATATAAATTAAAAAAGAAAAAATAAATCATCTACACACATACACTTTAATGTGTTAATGCACAAAATATCAAAATTACACAGGAAAAAAAAAAAAAAAAAATATATATATATATATATATATATATATATATATATATAAAAAATTTCCATTATAACAAAAATAAGTTTCATTCATAAATTTCTTTTTATTTGGAATCATAATGAAGAATTGTTTAAACTGTTGTCATAGCTACGAAACGTCTAAGTAACAAAATTTTTCATTTAAAACTTATTTGCTACAATGTCACTTAACTGATGGCAAAATGATCAAATCTAAATTGTTTGTTCAATTAAAACATTACATTTATTAAAAATACATTCAATTAAAATACAAATAGAACCATAAAAATGACTTGAAAGGGCTGCATATTTTGGCTTCTACTCATTTCCTGTTACCCAGGGATTGTTGCCAGACAAAAAGGAAAATTTATCCCTCATGACACAGATGGCCCTTTTCAGTTTCCTTCAAATGGTGTGTATCTTAATTCAATGAGAGACCTGAAAAATCTATCTACATTTAAAAGCTAATTCTTATTACTGAGTAATTTCTGAAAAGTTAAATAAAATCTTATAATTTTTCTTGTTTCCAACTTGATGATTATATTGCTCAATGTATTATTCCAATGTCTTCTTTCAAACTCAGCCAAATTGTCAAAGTATATGTGTATACATTAAATGGCACAAGTACATCTATTATAACACAGACAAATCTTGGCTGCAGTCACTTTCTCATTGCTGTAACAGCTTTTCTGTGCCTTTTCTATAAATACTTTCGTGCTAATTATTCTGATGAATTTTCCTATATGGTACATAGACTTTAGGGAATTAAATGCAGTACTATATTGGCAACAAGTTATCATCATTTTCTAGTAGAAATGGTGAGATGTAACTAAGTTATATGTTAATAGTTTCTTTTCTCGCATTTCCCATTTGTGGAACTATTCCAGTTTCTTGCTTTCCAATCAAATTTGATCTTCAAAAATTTAAATGCAATTTTGTTTTCATCTGTCTTAATTTGTTCTTTTGCTTTCACTCCTTAATAATGTTTTCTTTTTCTTATATTCTTTCACACTCAGAACACCTGTCCTGCGTCTTGGTGGCTTTTTTTTTGCCTTATTTGGGGGTAAGAAAAAAAGATACATACAAAGATACATGCAGAAAGTGTATGATGGACAGTGAATCAGCCCTTCTTTTATAATATAAATTAAAGAAAGTTACTGTTTAGAGTATCAGTCATACTCTGTCTTCTTTTCAATCTCAATCAGTGAGACTACCATGAAACTCCCCACACAGAACATGAGCAGTCAACTTGGCGGTGTTTACTGCCTGTCATACACATAGCTACAGACCGCAGTTTTGCTATAGTGCAAGACTTTCTTTATCTTATAAAGGAATTGCATAAATTTCAAACTAAATTTGTAGAAGAGAAAACAGCTTACCTCCTCGTTTTATCAAATGGCCGAGGCTCAGAAATTTGTATAAGTCAAAAATTAGTCTTACAAAATCTCTGAGATTCAAGATAAAGTTTTCTTAAATTGCAGCTTTTGGATTGGCCATATTTTCTTTCACGTATTTTGCATGCAAGACATATGAGTACATTTTGTTCCAGGATGTAAGCAGTTTTCCCTTCCACAAACTTAGTTTGAAATTTACACATTTCCTTTATAAGATAAAGAAGATATTGATCTGTAACAAAACTGTGTATGACTTGGTTAAGGAAGGAAAGGAAATTAAATCAAAGTAAATATCAAGTTCTTTCAGAAAAATCAAAAACTGCAACTTATTCTCAAAATGATCTATCAGAAAATCTGTCTGGACAGCTAGAATTCTTTAATAACAATTACATTTTTCATTACGCATTTCCTATTGCCCAAAATTCAAAGGTTTCAAGAGGAAAACCATTATTATTTAATCATGTTTTGTTATGTTATAATTAAATACAAATTGTGTTTTTGCCTCAAGGTTTTTAATGTTTCATTTTTTCAAGGGGAAAAATGCAACTGAACTTCAGGGAAGCAAACAACTGATTTGTATTTTTCATCTGCTTGCCCTTGCTTCAGGCATTGACTTACAAAAATCCAATTTAGTCTACGTCAAAATTTTCGAGATGTCAAATTATTATAATGTCTTGCTAATCGAGCCACCATTCAAGTGCAGACGTAAGGTATGGAGTTCTAAATTTACACCACCAAGTTGTCCTTGAAAGATTAGTGGATTAAGGCAATGGCTAAAACATGTTGGGTTACATGACAATTGTGAGTTTTGAAAAGTCACATACTCTAGTTTAGTGAAAGAAATGGACAAAAGTGATACAAAGGTGAATAAGACTGATGAATATTAATGGATAAGAGTTATCTACCCTAAGCATGGGAATCGGAATGAGAGTAATCTATCTCAGTGGATTGAATAAAAGGTTAAGTTTGAAATTCTGAGATTACAGAGTACAAAGGATGCTGGAGGATATGACAACCAAAATGTTGAGAGTGGAACAACCAAAATAAACATGCTGGTCTGAATAGTATGGCACATAATAAATTTATTTTTGTTATGTTCTTTGATGTGTGTGTGTGGGGGGGTGGGGAGACAAATAGCATTTCTTCCAACTGAAAGCCTTAAACTGAATAAACTTGCAAATCTAACACATGTGCACCATTTTATAATTGCCCTGGGCCCTTGTACATTAGCCAAAATTTTTCTAAATGCACTTCTACATGCTTGCAGGCATCATACTTTCTTTGACTAAAATGCTATCAGTAGAGGATAATGTTATATACAAGCTGGATTTATTCTGTAATAAATCTGTAATATCCCAGTTGAATTGATCTTGTTATTAAGTCCAAACCTCAGCTGAGGGAGGCAGTACTTCCACTCTTTAAACATCACTGTTTGAAAAAAAAAAAAAAAAAAAAAGAAGCCATATTGACTTGTGTACATGTAAATAAGTCCTTTGTCAGATTCAGTTATTTGAATTCCACCAAGTTCTTTAACCTTTATCACTCTGTGACTTCATTTGCTGTACAAAAGTTCATCCTGCCACTGAATGCAACTGATTCCTGAATACTAGTGTCTTTGAATTTCATAGTTGTGTTGTCATATCTTTCTATGGCAACAGAAAACAACTTTTAGTGAAATTAACAATAAAGACACTGTAACTTGAAAAAGAATGCAGTGGAAAGGGAAGTAATATTAATAATGCCGAGTGCTAAAGGTTAATATGAGCATCGAGTCCAAGTAGAGAGTTTAACCTTCAGTTTTCCGTTCATTATTAAGACTTCAATTTCCACATTTATATTTCCCTCAACAAGCTTAACATTTCTTGACTCCAAGGAATCTTTTCATTTTTCTTTTCCTCAAAAAAGACACACTGATGATTTGTTCATGAATAATTGAGATCAACTAATGTCTACCAAGCCAGGATCTCAATTCCACTGATATGTCCTTCAACTACATTCATTTCTTTCTTGGGAGGTGGGGTGTGGATTAGCAGTGATATCTTTTCTTCTGCTTTGTTTCCCCTGGTACTTTCAAGAAATGTGACCCATTTTACCTCACCAGAAGCATTAGACCTCTTTGCATGCTGCTCATATGTGACTGTTACAGTGATGAAGTGATTAGGGCCAGGGAATCTGTAGCAAGTGATATTGCTCTGCTGATTACTGCAGGGGAGTGTTTCTAACAAGTATTGGTTAAGCAGCCAACACGAGTGATTCCCATGTTATAAACTGTTCAAATCCAAACAGAACATTCTTTATTTGCTTGTCCACCTAACTTAGCTGTTGATGAACAGCAAACACTCTGACCATCAATTATAATGAGAGAACTTGCTTGATTTTCTTCATCCTGCTTAAATTGCATATGAGTGCCATCTTCTGAATGTATTCAATTATGAATTGGTTGGTTTCCAAGCTGTCAAATTTAGGTACCAAACTGAGGTCAAGCTGTTTGTCTACCCTTTTCTAGGTTGCCACATTAGCCTTTTGTATTAAAAAAAAAAAAATATCATCATTGGCCGTTGTTCTCCCAGCCATAATCTTTGCATCTATTATTACAAGACTTGTTACTCTCTCACCATTTGGTTTACTATTCTTTCCTTGTAGTTAATATGAAAAAATTTCCTTAATGTCATTTTTATACTGAGGAATGAAATCTGAATATTCAAATATACTTCAGATATTCATTTTTTTTTGTTTTTAAAGTTGGCTATCTCCTCACAAATACAGAGGTATTTCAATTAGATTCATTATGGTAAATGTACTAATGAATATTGTATTGACTAGTCTCACCATTCTATGAATGTCAACTCATAACAACCTAATTTGGTTTTCATTCTGGTAAGGGATGTAATGGTCACATACATGTCATCAAGCAACACCAGGAAATTGCATACCTCTCCAATAGAAAATTGTATTGCTATGCTGACCTCAAAGCAGCATATGATGACATCAATAGAGACTTTCTTTTCTCATCCATTAGAAACAGCCTTTGAAGATCTGACACTGACAGAAGAACTATATTGGTCCACAAAGTCATACACTTCTGGTGAAAATCCAAATACTGAATCATTTCAAACCTCATCAGGATTATAAGGAGAAAATAAGAGTGCCAATGTATTTAATCTCTTCCTAGACAATGCTCTGCACATATACAAGCACAGATGTGAAGATGGGCACTGATTATTTAAACAGTCCATAACCCCCACCCCCATAAATCTACTAATAGAAAAAGAGGGTTTCTGTTTTCTCTTCCTAGGACAGTATATTGATGATAGAGGGAGGCATGCTGATGACAGGTATTTATAGTTAGGATAAGAAACATCTTTAGTAAAGAATAAAAAAGAAACAACATTCTCTAACAAGTGTTCCAAAAAGTAGGACACCAGATAAACTTACCAAAACAGAAACTATGATCTGGAATTGAAATTAAACACTTAAAATGCCTCAGTGTATTGATTATTTATAACAAATTTAATGAAGGAGATAAGGAAATTAAACATAGAAGAGGCTGCAGTAAAGGTAGTTTTGTGTAACAATGCAAGAAGCTACAAAACAAAAACATTAACCCAAGAACTGAAGTAATGTTCTTAAATAGCCTCAACCAATCAAAACTTTCATACGGATGCTATGTATAGTGACAAACTCATTT